>JAGPOW010000304.1:68637699-68658349 GCA_030014935.1 Caiman crocodilus | reverse complement strand
GTGACCGTTATCCCTGGTCACTCCTGGCAGCGCACGGGGGAACAGGGACTCCCCCAACACCTGCTGATCCCCCCTGACCAGTTTGTAGCAGGCTACAAGCTATCTACCAGCTTGTAACTCTGTGTCTGCTTCCTACCTCCTGAGTACCAGAGGTCAGGGGGCCCTGCTACATCTCCATTTCTATATATCAAAGTTTGTAATAGAACAGGTTATGCAACTTCATCTTAAATGTAATGTCATGATAATAAATGCAAGCTGCTAAGCTGGAAAAGCAAAGGTTAGGTCTAAACTCAAATTCACTCCCAGAAGCAGAAAAACCCTAAGGGACAGGTTCAAGGGCACTATTATCCATTAGTTTCCTTAAGTGAGACTTAACAGGGTACAGGCCCATCAGATCTGTTTGGACTGATGGGCTTTGGCTGTGATAAGTAAACTTCTATCACTCCCTGTTCTCACACCAGGAGACAAAAGGATTTTTGGAAGCTACCACTGAAGTGGGTTCAGAGAGGCATAGCCCACATGTATATGATCCAGATTACTTAACACATATCCGTCTCAGAGCAAGAAATTACATTTGTGTGTGTGCATGCATGTGTGTGTGTGTGTGCATGTGCGTGTGTGCTATTGGCTTCCCTCTGCCAAAAAGACAGAGTTCCCTTTCTTCTAACACAGGCTTCTCTCTTCTGGTTGCTATATACTGAACTCATGCTGGGTAGGGATCTCTCTTTAATTAACTAGTAGATAGACTGTCTGCATGGGAAAGGGGGCAACATTGCGGATTCTTTCAGCCAAAGACACAGTACTCAAAAAAATCATTGGCTGGTAACTTTGTGTACTCCTCTGCTCTAATGGAGGTACTTGTGTATTCAGATGCCACCTATTCTCTCAGCTCAGCCTGTTCATTGCTTATTTGTTTGCTGTGATCCCCAGTCATGGATCAGGAGCTCATTGTGAAAGGTACTGTACTGCACTGTACCTCTGTCCCAACAATCTTACAATCTACTCTTCTACTTGAGCCTGAAGTGCATAGGCATCATGTGGTACTTGTGGCAGGACCACAAACAGCAGGCAGTGTTTGTGGCATGACACAGGCAGCACTGCAGGATTCAGGAACTACAGGTGGCTAAACCCAGATTGAAAACACAAGGACTGAGAGTGGGGTGAGAGATGAAGAAAACCAAACAGAAATCAGTCATTGTAACTGCATAGTTTCTCCAGCCCGGTAGGGACCCAACAGAAACTGCCTTCAAAAGGCAAAACCTCACAAACCTGTCCTAAAAAAGGTTCTACTCCGCCTTTCTTCATGTTACAGCCACCTGTGGATTTGCCAGCAATATGCAAGGTTTCAGGCTTCAAAACAAACAGCTTCATCTCTATCCTTCACTGCCTTTCTTGCTTCTGTTGAGTTGTCCAGAGTAATGTTTACCTGTCTTTGTGCTCTCTCTGAATTGACAATAAAAGCTGCTTTGACAGCAGTAAATGAGAGAGGTTTAAGTAAAGAAACACAGGCTGAGGGAGTACTGAGATCAGCCTCATAACAGCCTCTCCATCAGCTCATTCATTTTAATGGCTTTATGCAAACCCTACTTGTGCTTTCTGTGGCTGTAGTCCAACAGGCCAAGCCAGACGTTTTGAAGGCCTCTATGGTGTTCCAAGAGAGGTCTTATAAATGAGAGTAATTCTGTCCCAGGAGGAGCCTCAACCTGTTCATAGATTTCTCTTCTCCCCCTCCTATTCTCCCTGCAAAAAAAATCTCCCTTCTCCCCTGCCCTCTGAGAACAGTCTTATTGTTTAGTGATTGTTGATAGATCCAGGTCAACTCAGGGATAGATTGCTGTGTGTCGCAGTTTGCTTCTTTGAGACGGAATCATGCACTAATTCTATAACTAGATGGGAAAAATAAAGAGGCTGTGGGATAGGTAAGAAGCTATATAGTTGTCTGGCTAAGTAGATGCCTGTGCAAAGCCTGAAGCCCACCTGCCAGTAAAAACTATTTGCTAAACATGTTGTAGGACCTGGTTTCCCTAGCAGTGAAATATAATTACACTTACCTCCTAGACTAGAGATAGAAGTTGCACATAAACCAGTTTAAGTGATCAGAAACTGGTTTAAATCTGTAACAGAACAGAAGTTCAGTGCACATAAACCAATTTCAAAATGGCTGAAACTGGTTTAAAATAAACTTGGTTGAATATAGTATCAGACTTAACTGATTTAGGCCAAACTGGTTTATGAAATGTCTGTCCTAGGTCCCTTCCTGGTTCAAGTTGCGGAGATTAGTGGGAGAGGCACTGGGGTCCTCGAAAGTAGGGGAACTCAGTGCCCAAGATGAATGGTTGTTCCTTAAGGAGACAATACTCAGAGCCCAAGGGGTGACAATCCCATCAAGAAGCAAGGGGGGCAAGAGTGCCCAAAAGTCCCTCCTGGCTCACCAAGGGTATTCGTGAATGCCTGATTGCCAAAAAGCTGCACACACCCAGTGGAAGGGAGGAGCCATCAAAGAGGAGTATACCTCCACCACTCAGATCTGTAGGGGAGCTGTTAGAAAAGCTAAGGCAGATACAGAGCTAGGGCTAGCATCAAGGGTCAAAGATAATAAAAAGTCCTTTTTTAAATATATAGGGAGAATGAAGAAGGCACCGGATAACGTGGGGCCCCTGCAGGATATGCTTGGCAATCTGGTGGTTGTGCCAAAGGAGAAAGCAGACCTCTTTAACAAATTCTTTCCCTCCATTTTCCTGTGCAGGGACCAGGACTCTCCGACTATGATTCCAGACAGACTCGGGAGAAACATCACCAGGCCTAAGGTTGGGGAGGACTGAGTTAGAGAGCTTCTGGAGGGGCTGGACGTCTTCAGATCAGCAGGTCCATACGCTCTCCACACCAGGGTGCTGAGGGAATTGGCAGAGGTTATTGTGGGGCCGCTGGCATGGCTTTATGAACACTTCTGGTGCTCTGGCTAGGTGCCAGATGACTGGAAGAAAGCCAGCGTGGTCTCCATCTTCAAAAAAGGGAAGAGGGAGGACCCAGGCAACTATAGGCCCATTAGTCTTACTTCAGTCCTGGGGAAACTCTTTAAGAAGATCATCAAGGAGCACATCTGTGATGAGCCAACAGCAGAGATGATGCTCAAGGACAACAAGTACAGTTTCATCAGGGGCAGGTCCTGTCAGACCAACCTGATTGCCTTCTACAATCAGGTCACAAAAGCATTGGATGCAGGTGTCACGGTGGATGTAGTCTTTCTGGACTTCAGCACAGCCTGTGACACTGTCTCCCATCCCATTCTCATCAAAATCCTAGGTAACTGTGGCATTGATACCTACATAGTCAGAGGGATTGCAAATTGGCTGAAGGGTAAGAGGGTAGTGGTGGACGGGTCTTTTTTGACCTGGAGGGAAGTGGGCAGTGGAGTCCCCCAGGGCTCGGTCCTTGGACCCACACTGTTCAATTTCTTTCTTAGTGACTTGGATGATGGGGTAAAAAGCAGCCTATTTAAATCTGCTGATGATACCAAGGTCTGGGGTGAGGTGGGCACACTAGAAGGGAAGGACAGATTATAGCAGGACCTGGACAGGTTGCAGGGGTGGACTAACAAAAACAGGATGGGTTTCAATATTGACAAGTGCAGGGTGCTGCACTTGGGCAGTTGGAACCAGCAGCACACTTACAAGCTGGGAAACTCCCTTCTTGAGAGCATGGAGGCAGAAAGAGATCTTGGAGTCATGATTGACTCCCAGATGAACACGGGCCGATGATGCGAGGTCACGGTCAGTAGGGCTAACCGGACCTTGTCGTACATTCACAGATGAATCTCAAGCAGGGCTGAGGAGGTAATCCTCCCCATCTATGTGACACTGGTCAGGGCACAGCTGGAGTACTGTGTTCAGTTCTGGGCGCTGCACTTCAGGAGGGATGTGGACAGTATGGAGAGGGTCCAGAGGAGGGCCACCCTCATGATCTGGGGACAGCAGGGCAGACCGTACAAAAAGGGTCTGCAGGACCTGAACCTATTGAGCCTTCACAAGAGAAGGCTGAGGGGGGACCTGGTAGCTGTCTATAAACTTACCAGAGAGGACCAGCAGGGTTTGGGAGCATCCTAGCATTACCCTAGCATCCCCCCGGGTAACAAGGAATAACAGCCACAAATTGTTAGACAGTAGGTTTAATCTAGACATCAGGAGGCACTACTTCACAGTCAGGGCAGCTAGGAGCTGGAACCAACTTCCAAGGGAAGTGGTGATGGCTCCTACCCTGGGAGTCTTTAAGAGGAGGCTTGCTGTCTACCTGGCTGGGGTCATTTGAGCCCAGTTTTCTCTCCTGCCCAGGGCAGGCGGCCAGACTTGATGATCTACAAGGTCCCTTCTGACCCTCCTTTTATGAATCTATGAATATTAGTAAGTTGAATCAGACTGCCCCAGCATTTTGCTGGGCTGGGCTGGGCTGGGCTGGGCTGGGCTGTCTGCTCCAGAGAGCAGGGCTGGCCTCATTCCTCTACTCTCTAGCTGGAGCAGTGATGGCTGGCTCACTGGCCTCCCCAGGCAAACCCTGACTAGTATCTGGTGCCAGGGAGGGGTGTTAAACTCACCTTCTCCCAAGTACAAAGCTGCCATGTCCTGCTAAACTTACTGCTGGCTGCAACTCTGGACTACAAATCCCAGAGGCACCTGGAGACAGGAAGAGGAAGTGATGAGCAACTCTGCAGAGTCCTGCTATTGTGATTGTGGACTGTAAATCTCAGAGACCTCAAGGGCAGCAGGAAGAGGAAGCGAACACACAGCCCATGCTGGCTATGTGCCAGAGAGACATATTCTAGCCCCTTCCTGCTTCTGGCTTGAGCCACTGTAGGCATGTGGCTGCATTTCCTGAATCAAAAGTGAAAGTTTGTTCTTTTGCTTATTGGTTCAATATTTGCAGCTTAGAATAACCTACAAAGATTGAATCAATTCAGCTTTGGGCTTTTTGATGGTCTGTACTTAGCCCTACTGTGTAACCGGGACCAAATAATACATTAAGTTCTGCTTGTGCTTATTTGGCTTTGGGACATCAAGATAAAGCTCACATCTTAATCCACTCATAGCTATCCTGTGGCCTGTTGAACATAAGAGAGCACAGAATCTTCTGTAGGGGGTGATAGGAATAATGCCCAGTGCCCTTATCCAGACTCCTTAGTCATTTCGAAACTTCTTTGCATGGTGGTTGTAGGGCCATGGTTTCTCACTGGATGGGAATCTGAGGCTAACCAGAAACTCTTCAGGAGCAGTATGCATCACTGGGAACGTAAGATTTACTAACCTGAATCATAGTATTATTCCACCAGTACTTGTATCATGCTTCAATGAGTTAACACTACCCAGGGCTGGATTAACACATAGAAAAATGAAGCACATGCCTAGGGCCCTAAGTGAAGAAGGGGCCCATTTGTGCCTATTTTACACATTATAATTATTGAGTGAAAAAAGTAGAGACACATGAATTTGTTTGCCTAAGGCCCACTAAAGGTTAATCTGGCCCTGCCAGTATCTGGTGCACCTGAGGAAGAAGGAAAACCCCAACAAAGCTGCCAAAAATTGCAGGGGTGGAAGATCATTGTGATCCTTTCCCCACTGAAATCTTCACAAGGAGAACTTTGTCCCACTCCTTTCTTTTGTCCTTCTTCCACTCCTCTGCAGATGGCTGCACAGTGCAGAACTGAGTATCAACATGTGTCACATGGAGCAATACAAGAAAGGCAGCAATTTCCTGGTATGCCACTCATCGATCTTATAATAATTATATTTCATTAAGAGATTCATGGTTCCAGGGCTGTGCAGATTTAGGCTATCTGAGTGGGGCATGAACAGAATACTAGGAAAAGTATTTTGGGGTAACAGATGTCAAAGGGTATTTTTGCTGATGTTTAATTAAACATAGTCAGTAATTTGTTCCCTTTAAAATCACACATTAGAAAATACTAAATATTTATGACCTGTCTAGCAAATCCCATTCTTCATAGCTAAGAAAGTATGAAAAGGACACTGTCCCCCTTTTCTCAGGCTCCTTCTTTTCCTTGCTGATTTAAGTGATATGCTGTTGAAGAATGGTTACTGGCAGCTGAAATTAAGACTTAAGAACTACCTGTTCTAAAGAGGGTAAACTCTATTTTAACCTGTCTGAGGAAGGTTTCACAGCAGGATTTTCAGAGATGTCTTAGACATACAGTAGAACCGGTGTCTACTCATGAGATATCATGACAGTCTGAACTCCTGGACTTTTCAAAAGTTGAGGCCAGGCAGAAACAGACACTTGAAGATTTGCTTCTCTGGTAGTGCCAGCAGCTTCCGTTGTGTGCTCAGCTTTCTCAGAATTTGGAAAAAGCACTTGTCAGCATAGCAGTGGTTGAGAAATGCAGTCTGGTTACCCAAGGCCAGAGATTTCTCATACTAACCTGGGTCCCAGCAGGAAGCCAGGCTGGAATATACACAGTGACCACTGAAAGATATCCATAAACCATGTTGTACATCATTGTATTTGTATTAGTCTGGAGGTTCAGTGGCTGCCAGCATACATGCATAAGGGAATGGGAACACACACACACACGCACACACATACACACCCCCTTCCAAGCCAGTGATTCTCAACCAGAGTGATGCAACAGTGGGGTGCCTTCAAATCCTTTTAAGAGTGCCAGCCAATATTAAAGGTACAAACACTTACACATGATTGTCAAGATAAATGCGGCGATCTCAAACAGGAATTAGTAGTGCCAAAAACATTCTGACCTGTTGTGGTATTTCGGAGTTCTTTGCTACAGAAAAATGTCTCTAGTATTTTTGGTAATCAAGAAACAAGTGAAGGCCAAGAGCCTGGGGTGCCTTGAGTCTAACAAGGTTAAGAACCACTGCCATAAGCATTCTGCAGTTCTAGAGCAAGAAGTTAGCTACAGCTTCTCCTATTGCCTCAAAACTGGGATTCTGAATCCATAGCTTCATCACTGGGAAAAAAAGAATGGTTATGAAGTTGCCTTCAAAACAGAATTCAGCTGTAACTGATGCATCTCATCTTTCCAAGCATGAGAAAGTTTCGATGCATCTTGCAATGGAAGATGTAATGTCAATGGCATTTCATCCATTTCTTTTGGGATGAAGGTGGTCCAGAGAAGTGAAGAGGTCCTTCCCTCTCCCAAAGCCCTTCTATGGCAAGACAGAAGAACATTTCCAGCCTGGGAGAATTGCTGGGCAAGCTCTCTCCAGGCATACACCTGAGCACAGAAACCCGGTGTGGAGAGAGTACTCCTTAGAGGGGAAGAGGCATTTTGGCTCTTCACCCCTCCCACAGCTGCTCAGCTGAGATGAGGGGCAGCAGGGGGACAAGGAATTTGCTCCTTGAGCCAAATGCAGACCTGCTGCAAGGGCCTAGAGCTCCATGTTCTCTAGCAGCCACACTCCTTCCCCAGGCTTGTATTGGGTCTGCCACATCCCTTTTTATCCCACAAGTAATACTTCCAAGAGGCAGAGACTGGGGTGTCAGGAGGGCAGTTGACATTCTTACCCCAATGGGGGCTGTCAGCACAGGCAGGCAGGTTTCAAAGCACCAAAGCCAACGTGGTGAATAAAAGGAGCTGTATGCTCAGCACAAGGCTGAGATGCCAGGGACAAAATGGAGCGGAGCTAGGAAGAGCTACCCAGCAGGGCAGTTCTTGTTGCCCCTGAAGAGTTCCAGAAGACTGTCAATGGCAGCAGGGAGAGGAGGTCGGCTCCAGCTCCAGTACACGGTGTGCAGAGCAGCACACAGGGATTCAGTGCAGGCAGTACTGCATGGAGCCAGACCCTGGGAGCAAGGGGCTTGGGTCTGTAACCCCTGGCATGCGGTCAGGGTGTGGTGCAGGTGCCGCTGCACAGAGCTGGACCCTGGGAGCCTTGAAAGGCAGCTCGGGTTTGCAACCCCTGGCAAGTGGCCAGGACCTCGGTGCACAGGGATGGTGCACAGCAGAACCCGGATCCCAGAAGCTGATAGCAGCGGCTTGGGTCTCTAACCCCTGGCACGGGGCCAGAGCACATGGCCGATCTCGTTGCATGAAGGGTCCCAGAGTGGACTAAGCTCCAGCATTGCATGAGGCGGCCCAGGCCTCCAACCCCAGTGAGAAGAAAGTAGCCTCCAGGAGCATGACTGTTCTGGGCCACTAGCAGGCAGGCGGCTGGGATGGAGCTGGGGTCTGAGAAGCATGGCACCAAGGAGCAGTTCAGCTGGAAGAGCACTGATTGCCCTTTATTATAGAGTCATGAGTTAGGGACAAGGATTTACCACAGGGGAGGAAACCCCTTGGGGAGTGGAGAGGTGGACTGTGAAAGGGTCCTGGCCATGCCCTGGAAGGTGGGGAGGTATTGGGGATCTGCCCTTTTCCTTTTTTGGGGAGCGGGGCCTAGGTTTTTTTCCCCTAGGGGAGAGATATTGATACTATGAAGGAGGGCATGCACCTTGTATCTTGTATCCAGTGCCTCATATTTTGTCATTTAAGAACCATTTACTGTTTCTTTGTTATACATGTGGATATGTATATGTATACATCTTGTTGTCACCCCCCTATTGACACCTCCCTCCAATTGCCAGTATTTATCTGGGTGTGCCTAGGTGTGTTTGCTGATTACCTGAACTCACCTGTCAGTAAGGAATCTGGAACAGGTAAATACATGTGTGGGTTCAGGGCCCTTCAGAGCAATCCCCCAGAAGTCAATTATAGATGTATAGCAATTTACATATGTATAACAAGTGTGTTGAATGTGTGTGTGTATACACACAAATGGTTATTTAATTTTATTCCTTTCTTCCTGTATGTTGTACATATATTAATAAATTTGTATATAGTTAAATTCCTTAACTGTCCTGGCCTGGTTCTATAGGGACGGGGGGGGAACTGTGAGTGGTCTGCAGTTTTGCCTACAGCACACCTGTCAGCTAACAATCCCCCTTCAATCAGAGGAAGGAGTACTCATCTGAGTACACCCAGGCTACACCAAGAAAGGCTGCCTGTTTCCCTTCTAAGAGCAGCCGGCAGGGCTGTGAGGTGCATTCCAGGAATGGCTGTTCCCAGCCAGGCTTTGAGTTTTCTTTTCACTTTTGCATACTAAGAAAGAGCATGCAAATCCAGATGCCTGTTGCTGCCACCCAGTGCTGCAGGGTGGAGGGGTGGCAGGGAGCAGGGAGCTGTGGTAAGGGCTGTCAAAGAGCTATCCAAAGAGGCCAGAGGTTTTTGTAGCCTTCTAAGGTAAAGTTGCTCCCTGCAAATTCAGTCCTCCCGCCTGCAGCAGAGAGATGGGAGGAGGAAAGGTGAAAGGTTGCCTGCCTTAAATGGACAAAGTTGCATACTTGAGCTGACACAGTGACATCATGCAGCTGGAAAAGGTGGGGGAGAAGGGGGGGAAAGGCCCCTTGAAGAGTTGTTTTAGAGAGGTCCTGGCCTATATTACTACAAATTTCACACAGCTCTCTCTACCTCTGCGCTAAAGTGCCTGGCACTGTGCCTCCCAGACACACATGCCAGGATTCTTCTCTCCCATCATTTGTATGGGTAAAGCTTTCCTTGACCACAGTGGGAGCTGTGGAGTCACCCCTGCTAGGAAATGAAAGTCACCCTTTCAGTCACACTGGCATCTTCCTCTCCATCTTTATACCAGCTCCCTAGAAAAACAAACAAATAGTGAACCATTTATTTTACAGAATACAAGTGAACTGCAGTGAAGAGCCCACACTTCTAATTGATTAAAACCCAGTTTAGCCTGTTCCCATGACTAAACACTGGGGTAACCCATTCACAGACACTGGGAGGTAATATCGAGAAGCAATTAGATCCCTTTTAGAGTTTGATTAATTAGAGTTCACACCTAGGTTTAGCTAGTTCTGTTCCTTCTCAGGCTCCATCACAATCCTATCACAGGGAGAACTAGACAAAGCAGAAGTGTTCTCTAGTGAAGAAGTGTAGGCTTGCTTTTCAAACCTGATCTCTTGTTCACTCAGAAAAGGGTTCGTTTCAATATGAGGAAATAATATCTTGTAGTACTCAGAGGGTGCGTCTACATGTGCACTTTAATATGCAGTAGACTATTTACTGCATATTAAAGCATCACATAAAAAAGTGACATTATGCTTATGCGCAGTAAAATAGTCCATTGCACATTAAACATCACTAAAAAAAAAATCATGCAATTGAGCTACTGCACATTAGCACAGCCTACTGTGCATTAATTTAGTACCTCACATTGGAGGTACTAAATTTAATGCTCATTAGAAAAGACACAGTAATGCATGTGTAAATGCACCCTGTGGGCACATCTACATCAGAAGTTTACCTTGCAGTAGCCTAATAATACTCTGATGTAGCATGCTAGTGAAAAACTGTGCTAACATGCTACTGCACAGTGTTATTTGGCTACTGCACAGTAAGCATCACAAAAAAAATGTTCACTGGTGCTACTGCACAGTAGTGCAAGTTACTGCACATTTAGTTAGTACTTCATTAAGCAAATACTAAATTAAATTCACAGTAGCTATTGTGAATTAATGAACGTGTAGATGCACCCAGCTTCACCTACTCTTGCAGTTCATTCAAGAGCAGCAAGGAAAGCTTTAGATCTCTGGGCTAGTAGTATATATAACTTTTTACCTCTAGATCACTTTTAAATTCATCCCAAATTTGGCAGTGACCAAGATTTGTTATCATTTAATGGCTCTTTGGGCATTTGTATGTGAATTGGAGACCACAACCAGTTACTCCTAGGCAGGTCTACATGACAATTGCTACTTCCCTCTCCCAACCTTATTGGTATATGTGGCAGTAATTATAAGTAGGTTCACCTTTAGGATTAAAAAGTTTCCACATTTTGGATCTATTCAAAGATTTTTCCCCCTTAAATGTTTGAACTAAACTGCTTCAGTTTCAGTTCTATGAAAAAAAGTTATGTAAGTTACATAATAGCAAATAATTTTGCAACTATTTTAAAACAGCATTAAATGAGAAATGTTCCATTCAGAAGTGTCCCTTAGACATACCTACCTTGCTGAGAGCAGAATAGCACCTTTGCTTGGTTTGGATGTGGGGAATGAAAAGCCCTAAGCAACTTGAAATATCATTTTGTACCATACTGAAAAGGTCCCAAATTTGTTATTAAAAAACAAATTCACTTAATAATAAGCCCCCAATTCCCATCACCAGCTGTGCCAGTAATGAGCGTGGGAGCCACAGACTAGGATTGAATAGTTTAGTGAGCATGAGCACAACCATCCAGAGATATACTCAAGTGTTGACCTTGAAGAACCACTTACACAGCTTTCATAGCTGCTTCCTGCATTGCTTCAGGGACTTTGTGCACATGAACAACCCACATATTAAAGCTGGAGGAGTGTAGGCTTGGAACAGGCACCATTCAGGTCTCAAAAGGCAACAACATTCAGTCAAACCTTATGCAGGTATAAAGCAATTACCCGGAAAGAAAGACTCCACATGTCATTCCCCCTTGCCAACACCTTCTACTTCCCATCTTGTGGAATTTGTTACCTTTTGCCCAGCATGTTGGTGTAGCTACCCACTCTTTTATTAACCTCTGCCACTTCATCCTCACTAAGGCTAGGGACAGAAGTTACACATAAACTGGTTTAAGTGATCCAAAACTGGTTTAAACTTATAACAGAACAGAAGTTCAGTGCAAATAGACCAGATTCAAAATGGCTGAAGCTGGTTTAAGATAAACCTGATTGAATATAGTACCAGACTTAAGTGATTTAAGTCAAACTGGTTTATGAAACTTCTGCCCCAGGCCCTTTCCAAGTTAAAGTTAAATCAGAGACCTCCCAGCATGCTTTGCAGTGCAGCACTGTGCTGGGCTGGGCTGTATGCTCTGGAGACTATGGTTAGCCTCACTGGATGGCTCATTGGCCCCCCCTGCAAATTCCAGCTGGGGCCACAGGAGTGCTTAAGCTCACCTTCCCCCAAGTACAGAGCTGCCATGCCCTGCTAGCTTCCTTAGTGCTGGCTGCAACTGTAGACTATAAGTCCCAGAGGCAGCTGGAAGCAGGAAGAGGAAGCTCTGAGCAATCCTGCAGAGTCCTGCTTCTGTGATTGTGGACTGCAAATCCCAGAGATCTTGGAAGCAGCAGGAAGAGGAACCAAACACACAGCCCATGCTAGCTGTGTTCTAGCACCCCCTGGCGTCTTGCTTGAGCAACTACAGGCTTGTGGCTGCATTTCTTGAATCAAAACTGAAAGTCTGTTCATTTGCTTATAGATTCAATCTTTGCACCTTAAACCAACCTACAAAGACTGAATCAATTCAGCCTCAGGCTTTTTGTCTGTCTATACTTAGCCTAAGGCTTCTGGGTTCTTCCTTTTCTCCCAAATGAGGTTCAGGTGGGGATTCCTTATGTCTTGGAATTTTTTGGGCTTACTTATATTTCCCACCCTGCTGGCTGCAACACCTGATCAAAACTAAATCACCATTTCCCTGCTTTCAAAGATGGTTGATCAGCATGTAACACACTATGTATTCTTCATAGCATCTGACAAAGTAGATTGTCACCAACAAAAGCTTATAGCTTCTTAAATAAGTTACCCTGCCTTCCACAGAGAATAAAATCCTTCCTATGTCCTGAAAAACATCTTGCATGGCTCTGTCTCTGTATTTGTGCTACAGCAACAAGCAGGGGGAAGGGGCATGAGCCACTCACTTGTGCAGATATGGATTGAGGGGGAGAGACAGGGGGATGTTAATCAATGTAAACCATCACATGCAAATCACAGAACAGGAGAAGTCCAGAAAGCACCAACCAAGTTGTTATATATGGAGGTGCAAAGGCTTAAGGAGGTTTCAGGAAAGCATATATCACACACCCACTTGAAAGAGAAAATAACCTTGCATGGTGTTGCGTGAACAAATTTGCTTTATATCAGGGATCCTGGTTTTCCATGATACAAAAAATAAATCACAAATTCTCTGATAAAAATCACAAAATCTGTGGTTAAAATTAAATGCCCCCCACAGCCCTGCTGGTGTCCCTCACTCCCCCCACCATAGCCCTCCAACCCTGCTTGTGCCCCTTGCCCCCACCCACAGACCCTATCACCTAGTGCTGCTGGAGGGGGCCCCCAGTGGAAGGCAGTGGCTGCTACAGAAGGAGCACGAGCTGGCTCCCCCGCTGCTGCTGCCTGTTGCAGGCTTGGGCAGAGCCAGCTCCTAATGGCAGCATGCATGCCTGGGGGGCAGGGAGGACCCGCACCCCCCAGATCTGTAGGGGGTTGGGGCAGGGCATATATGCACTGCCTCCATGCATGCAGAGGAAGTGTGGCCAGGCACAGAGCACAGAGCTTGCAGTGGTGAGCAGCTTTTGTGCGTGGTCCCACTGTGTCCTGCCACGCCAGTCACATACACTGTGCTCTGCAGAGCCTGGGAGAGGGCAGCAGGGTGGGGAACACAGCATTTGTGACCCAGGGTTTGCAGGTGGCTGGGCACTCAGGCCAGGAGGGGGTTTGCAGTCTGCCTGCTCCCAGCCAGAGTGCTCAGCTGGCTGGAAACCCTGCCACTCCCAGCCAGCTGCAAACCCCCACTTCCAGCCAGAGTGCCCATCTGGGGAATGCTCACGCTGGCTGGGGGTTGAGAGAGTGGGGAGGTCTGCAGCTGGCTGAGCGGTGGGGATTTCGAGCCAGCTGAGCACTCTGGTGGGGAGCAAGAAGGCTGCAAACCCCATCCTGGCCAGTGTGCTTGGCTGAATGCAAACCTCCCTGGCTCCCTTGGCCCTGCCGCGCAATCCCCAAGCCCCACTTACAGCTCACTCTTCTTGCTGGAGGTGTGAGTATCAGGCCCTGCCCTCCCCCCTCCCCTGCCCTCCTGCAGGGTTGAGGTTTTCCCCACCCCTTTTGCAAACAGCTCCTGGAGGCTGGAGTTCTGCCAGCCTGCAGAGCTCTTCGGAAAAGGGGGAAATCCATGGGTTTCTCTTCTAAAAGGGAAAATCCGTGTTTTATCTGATAAAAATGGGAAATCTGTCATTTTCTCTGTTTTTCCGTGGGAAATGGAAAACCAGGATCCCTGATAATCATTTATGCCATTGAGGCTGTTACACTGTATTGAGATTAATGAACATAGCATATTCTATCAGGCTCGTGCCCTAGAGAAATCAATGCTGTGCTCCAGATGCTGCTAAGGCAGATCACCCTCCCATACTCCTGCTTGTTTTGTGCCACAGGTGGGTCTTTTGAACCATGCCTATCTTTCCAATTCCTAGGGTGATCCTTCTAGGTCCTGGAACATGCACTTTGATTACCTTCATCATAAGAGAGCTGGCTTTAAGAGCTGATGGGTAGCGTTCTACTTGGAGTTGCATCATTGGTATATCTGAAGTGACCACCACACAGCCACCAATCTGAGCAGCCATGCTTTAAACTAAATGTTTATGAAAATGATAGGGTGGGGAGGTATGGCAGATGTGAAGGGAAAGGTTGGTGTCTTTGTCCCCATCAGGGAGATTTTGGCTGTGCAATTGATGCAATGGGGCCCTGGAAAGGAGGTCTTTTGTAGCTGTGCCTATGGATCTGGGGCATAAGTCATCCAGCCCATTTTAAACAGTTACACCAACAGCTCTGGCTCAAAACCCAGAATGCCAAATGTATGGAAGCCTGCTTTCTTTGCAGTTTCTTGGGGAAATGAATGTTACAAATACCAAGAAATGAGGGTCTAGCATTTAGTTTACATTAAAACACTCTTGCACTTAGGAATGCATCATGCTTTCTCAGGCACCCAGACTGAAGTTTCCCATAGGTTGAAGTCAGTCCTTATGGATCAGCTTGCTGTTGGGAAAAGGGGAAAGAGAAGAGCAACCAGTTTTTCTATCTTTGTTTTTCCTCACCCCTGTGGGCTAGGGACAGAGATTACACATAAGATGGTTTAAGTGATCAGAAACTGGTTTAAACCTGTAACAGAACAGATGTTCAGTGCATCTGAACATGCACATAAACCAGTTTGAAAATAGCTGAGACTGGTTTGAGATAAACTTGGTTGAATGTAGTATCAGACTTAACTGATTTGGCTCAACCTGGTTTATGCAATGTCTGTCCCGGACCCCTTACTGATTTAAGATAAACCAGACTCCCCCAGCATCCCAGCATGCTCTCTGGGCTGGGTGGTGCTCTCTGCTCCACAGCAAGGCTGGCCCCTCCCTTCTGCTCCCTGGCTGCAGCTTTGGCAATCTCTGCAGGCATCTACCTGGCTTCTGCTCCCCACCTCCCCTTCCCTCTCCACTCTCTGCAGACATCCCCCATCCCTCACAGACACCTCTCAGCATTAGCTAGCAGACCACATGCTAGCTACCTCCAAGCAGTGGCTCACAGGACAAAGGCAGAATCAACAGGTAGCTGGTAATGTCCCTCCATTGTTTTCTTAATGGGCTGATAAACAAAATTAGGGGTGATAAACGTTCCCTGCTGGGCTAATCAGGAGAGGGGAGGGAAACCCTTCCCTAATCAGAGCATCCTGCTGGCCTTGCAGCCCGCCCCACCCTGTTCAACTCTGTGCAAGGGAAGGGAAGTCTTCTCTAGCGCACCCTGGCTTCTAGCCTGAGCCACTGCAGGCATGTGCCTTCATTTCTGGAATGCAAAGGGAATGTCTATCCACCTCCAAATCAGATCAAGCTTTGCAGGTTAAACAAACTTGCAAACATTGAATCAGTTCAGGCAAAGGCTTTTTGAATGTCTGTCCCTAGCCAGAGACACATCTTTATGCTCAGCTGACATAATTTCTGAGGCCAGAGAGTTGGAGCTCTTTTTTTCTCCCCTTCCAAATCAACCATTTGTAGATATGGCTTTTAAGTGTCTCTTATTAATATCAGAATTCATTGCAATTCTGAGTAAGCACCTACATTCAGAAGTCATCCCATGAGGCATTATGATGACATACATCACTTAGGAAAACAGGGAAGATAACTATGGAGATGTTGCAATTTCTACCTTGTGTACACTACTAGGTCAATGAGATATTTTTCTCTCCTAGTTATCTGTGTTCATCTTTTAAAACAAAATCTCTCCAGGTATTTTATTGCGCTCACGCTTATGGTATCTGAGCCAAAAGGCATTCTGAAATAGCATTACAGATGGGGCCAGAAGTTCTTCTTGTGGAGTCTTCAGGCACCTGATAGCACTCCAATGGGCTCCAGGACAAGGAAGGAGCAAAGACTTCTCTCCCTACAGAATTTGTCATAAGTGTTTGTGATGTGCACTGCACTGGAGTGCAGCTGTGCATAAAGCTGAGCTAGCAAACCATGACATTCAAAAGGACCAGATGTTCAGTTTTTACAGACCACTGAGACCTGCTCTGAATGCATTATTCTGGGCCTGAAAAACATTTAGCTCTCTTACAAGAAGAGGTTTTCATGAGGTTTCCACTTGATATAAAAATAGCATCTCTCAGGTACTCCACCAATGGGAATTTTGGAAAGCAGAGACAGCTGTGAAAATGAAAAATAACTGGAGGAAAATGTACCAGATTTAAAAAAGAAGAAAAAATCCATCCCTCTAAATATTTAGGATTTGAGCTAGGTTTAGTTTGTTGTGTTCATCTGTTCTATGTGTGAACAGATATGATTCTAATACGAATCTGCATCTATCAAAGCACTCAAGTTACCTAAGGTCATCTTCATATACAATAACTTGAGTTTCAACAACCAACACTTCCTTCAAACAATGGATATAGCTATGGGCACCAAGATGGCCCCACAATATGTCAACCTTTTTATGGCCCACCTAGAAAAAGACTTAATCAAGAACTGTGCCATCAAACCCTTACTATACTGAGATACATAGATGACATCATCATTTGGACTGAAATCCTGGACTTTATGATGGACTTCCACCAAAAATTCAACAAGCATCACCCCTCCGTCAGACTATCGCCTGAATACTCTAACACCAGCATTTCCTTTTTTGACACCATGATCAATATCCAAGATGGTAAAATTCAACCACCATATACAAGAAACCCATGGGCCAGCATACGTATCTACACAGAACCAGCACCCTAAACATGCCAAGAAAGCTGTAATTTACAGCCAAGCTCTCTGATACCACCGAATTTGCAGTGAGAGTGTCCATAATAGACACCTCACAGATCTCAAAAGGGCCTTCAGCCAACAAGGACACTCCTCCAGAGAGATAGATTGCACTTTTGAAAGAGCCACCCGGATACCACATGAAGATTTGCTGCAGTACAAAAAGAAAATCCCCACAAATTGCACACCATTGGTTATGACGTATCATCCCCCCCTGGAACCTACATGAAAAATCCTCAAACAATTGCAACTCATACTAGAAGAAGACCCCATTCTTAAAGAGATCTTACCAGAACCACCCATCCTAGCCTTTAAACAAGCACTGAACCTTGCTAACCTCATCACCAGAAGCAAACTCCCTATGACCCAAACTACACCCAATGAATCCAGACCATGCCAGGACAAGAAATGCAAAACCTGCCAATGTAACCCCACCACTCCCCCGACAATAACTACACCCCACAACAGAACCATCACAATTCCTGGATCCTACACCCTCACCTCCAAAAATGTAATACATCTCATCCAGTGCACCATATATCATGGTGGAAAATAGGTAGGAGAAACCAAACAACAACTGCATACCAGAATGAACGCACACTGAAAATCTGTCAAAGACAAAAATACCCAACTATCTGTGGGAGTACACTTCTCACAGGACAATCACTCCCTTTCTGATCTCTCAGTTCTAATCCTCAAAGAGAACTTACAACACACCTTTCATAGATGAACCTACAAACTTCACTTAATCAACCTACTGGATACTAAAAACCATGACTCAATATGGACATTTATTGTGTGACATGGGGCAAACTCGGGGCCAAGTCTCAAGTCAGCTTGTCCACCTGTCTTTGAGGCAGTCCACCCAATCTCACTTGCCATGACTTTGCTGTAACAACGAACTGGTGGTAAATGCATGAGGCTGTCCATTTTATGCCCTGATGTCAGGGGGTACTATCCATGGCTCCATCCGATCTCTACACTTTAGTCCATGCCTCTTAGACAGAATCCAGTATGTCACTATGATCCTGGCCTAAAGCCTGGCCAACTTAGTCCTTTATCAGTTCTGATGGACTCACACACTCATACTGCCCCCCTCTGACTGGGGTCTCTTTCACTTCATCCTCTCTCTCAGGGTCTCTCGCTTGCTGCACAATACTGTGCCCCCTTCAATCTGCCCTGATTCCTTCAGTGGCCCTGTAGGCCATCAGGCTTATCCAAGTCATGCCTTGGCTGGTGACACACAGTCTCTTGGGCCTCTCTCATAACCTTCAACTGGGTAGCAGCCAGCCAATTCACTGAACAGAGGGTTAACCCTGACCTAGACCCTCACACACCACAACTTGACCTTATGGGGGTTGGCCCATGTGCTGCCCTTTTGGCTATCCCACAGCCCTACTTAGCACACCCTGTTGGGTTGCCCTTCAGACTGACCCTCAGCACTACTCAGCCCCTGTTAGGGCCTTCACTAATGCCCTCCCTCTAGGGCTCCATGACTTCCCCCTTTCTGGGCCTACATAACTATCCCCTCCATGAGGCCTCTGAGGTCTTTCACCCCTGCAGGTTCAGGTGGCTGCAGCCATGCCTGGTCCCACTCCTTTCCTGGGGTTTTACACCCCCTGTGACTCAGGGGGCTGTAATGCCTGGCCCCCTTACCCAATGTATTGTGGGGACTGGAGTTACTAAGGGGCCCCAACCCACCTTTCACAGGGGAGGTGAGTGGTTCTGGCATTTGAATGGGGTTGCTGCACCACTGGCAGTCCCACCAGGCCTTCCTTCCCTGGCAGGGTGCAGTTTTAGGTCATGCCCAGGACCAGGAGCCTCCAAGCCATCCCCCATAGCTCCTGCCCTTACCTCCAGAAAGTTTCACACTGCAGGGGAGCTTGATGGTGCTGCTCCCTCAGCTACAAGCAGTTGATTGCTGTCTAGAGGTGTGCAAAGTGGGCCGTATTAAATTTGGATTCAGATTCAGCCTGATTCGGGGGACAGTGATTCAGTTCGTTGAGTTGGATCACTGTCCCAATTTGATTCAGCTGAATCCGAATCTGAAGACTCGATGCTGATTCAGAGAATCAGTGATTTGGCCATAGACACAGCCTTAAACGTTTTTTCTACGTACCTCAAGGTACCTGGCATGGCTTGTAAATGCTGAAATGGTGGGGTGGATGGAGCATCCCACAGAAGCGCAGCCTCCCCCCCGTGTGTTCGGTGGCAGACCCAGAAGTGGACCAGAAGTGCTTCTGGTCCATTTCTGGGTTCGCCGCCAAGCATGCCGGGGACCCTCCACACTCCCGTGGGATGCTCCATCTGCCCTACCATGAACATTCACGTATCACCTAGCACCTAGGAATATGTAGAAAAAATATTTAAAGCTGTGTCTATGTCCGAATCATTGAAATGCTCTAAATCTTTCTGAATTAATTTGGAGGGTTCCAATTTGATTCAGAGAGATTAAAGGGTCTCCTGATTCGATTTGGAGATTTGTCCACTGAATTGGGCTGAATTTCCACCAATTGAATCAGTGACCAAAGCTTCACACAGCCCTACTGCTCTCTCTGTATGGCTGGCCTTTGTTTGAAAATGGTTGCCCTTAATCAGAGACCTGTTGACTGCCTGCTCCAGCCCTTAAAGTAGCAGGCACAAAGGTGCACTTATAAATACTTTACTTAGAATTACAAAGAATTCTGGTACTAACAAGACACACATTACAACCTGTCTGACATCTGATTCACATGGTACCTGCCTGACCTGACTTCTTACATTCCTCTTTTTCCCTCCACCTTTTCTTTCATCCTTTCCCCCTCTTCTCTGCCCTTTTTCTTCCTGGTTCCCTACCATTTCCTTTTTATTGCTAACCTATTTTTTACCTTGTATCATTACCTCTGTAGTGTTTTCCCTTTGGCCCTTTTCTGTCCCCTGTTGTCTTCCCCCTCCTTTATAACTTCTGTTTCCCTACTTCTACCCTCTTATATTTTCACTAACATCCTGTCACACACTTAGCTTCTCCCATTCCTGTTTTCCTGATCTCCAACTATTCCCTTTTTCACAGACTGCCTCTTTTTCACCTTATATTTTATCTCTGTTGTCTCCCTCTTACTTTTTCCTCCTCCTGCTCTCTTTCCCCTCCCCCCCTCCCTGCTTTTCTTTTTGTCTTGCTCATCTCTGCCCATTTATTTTTTCACTGACATCCTTCCACACTTTTAGCTTCTCTCATGCCTTCAAGTCCCGGACTAGCAGACTTCCTATGCCTGATGAAGGGAGACTGTGCCCATAAGCTTGCTAAGAACTTTTTTCCAACTACTCAGTTGGTCTAATAAAATATCGGGCGCTGGTCAGACCGCAGTTGGAATACTGCGAACAATTTTGGGCGTCACACTTCAAGAGGGATGTGGATAACCTGGAGAGGGTCCAGAGAAGGGCCACTTGTATGGTTAAGGGCTTGCAGACCAAGTCCCATGAGGAGAGACCGGGGCACCTGGACGTCTTCAGTCTCCGCAAGAGAAGGTTGAGAGGTGACCTTGTGGCTGCCTATAAGTTCATCACGGGGGCACAGAAGGGAATTGGTGAGGTTTTACTCACCAAGGCGCCC
>JAGPOW010000304.1:68616679-68637599 GCA_030014935.1 Caiman crocodilus | reverse complement strand
AAGAAATAATGGCCACAAGCTAGCAGAGAGCAGATTTAGACTGGACATTAGGAAGAACTTCTTCACAGTTAGAGTGGCCAAGGTCTGGAACAGGCTCCCGAGGGAGGTGGTGCTCTCCCCTACCCTGGGCATCTTCAAGAGGAGGTTGGATATGCATCTAGCTGGGGTCACCTAGACCCAGCAGCTTTCCTGCCTATGCAGGGGGTCGGACTTGATGACCTATTGAGGTCCCTTCTGACCCTAACATCTATGAATCTATGAATATATCACATCTACTCAAAGAAGCTTACCTGCCTCAAGTTGCCTAACACACGCACACCTGTATTCCACAATACATGAGACCACCACAGGGACAAAGTCAGAAATCAATAATATGCTTTCAGAGAATGAGGGTTCATTTTCCCATCAGTATGCCTCCACCTACATTTTAGAAAGCACATTTTAATCAGTCCATGTGTTTCATTAAGTTCTGCAAGTATTCAGTCTTCTTAATAAATAAATAAATAAATAAATAAAATTACCATGAGTCTTCCGTTTTTACTCAAATTCTATGAGATTTTATATGCAAACATCAGTTTGAAAACTGCCTTCTAATGCCCTTCACTTCAAATATTGTGTACAGCTGGCTCAGGAGCTTTCTTTGGGAATGGTTAAATCACAGCCTTAAAGTACCTTCTCAGTCTGCTTTTTATTCTTTCATTCTCAGAGGATGCTGCAGTTAAAGTTGTGAAACAGTTTTCATCCTAACACCCCAGTTTTCCTATGTTCATAACTTTTGAAATGTTCACTTTTGGGATTAATTTTTTTCCATGCTGTCTCTACCTGAAGATGAAGGGGTTTTGTGAAAGTTTGAGCTAAATTTTTTCAGTCTCAGTTCTTGAGTTATGGCTTACTGTGCAAAAAAGCACACAGCTCACTTAATAGCATAGCATTTTAGCTGCTTTTTTAATAGTTGTAGACAAGGTCCATTTTAAAACTTGCTGTGGGCATACTTCATATTGAATGCAGAGGAGCACCTTTGCTTGATTTGAGGGGGGAATTCAAAAAGCTGCAGGCAACTGCGATATCAGCTTGCTCAAAAGGCATCTGCTAATGATTAGTAAAACCTAGTGAATCCCTCCTTCCCTTTGTGACATCATAATGCACATTCCTTCTGACCAGGGGCTTGGGCAGGGACCACAAAGCCACAGGGGCACTCTGCATGGGTCACACTGAAGCATAGACAAAAATCCTCCTAGCTTCTTTCTCTTAAAACAACAAGAAAAGGAGTCTCAGTGAGACACTACTTAACTAAAAAAACCCACCACACTAGAATGGGACAGTCACATGTCTGTCTGTATATTTTATCTGTTGCTGTTCATTGTAACACTTGAGAGCATTATAAAAAACATTAAAGCATAAAAATTCCACATTTTCTAGATTTTTCAGTCTGTTTATGTTGTGCATTTGGCAGGGCTGTGTGTTTAATCAGTTTCAGTTTTCCCGACCAAGTCAGTTTTCCAGACATATTTGCGTGGGTCTTTTACAGAGTGCAGAGAAAGGAAAACAGCAAACCCATCCCCACATCATCAGAGAGGGGAGGTAAACTATACCTCAATTATTCAGGGTCTGCTGGGAACCAGTATGGGCCCAGTATAGATGGGGTTTGTCCTTAGGACTGCCATAACTTGCAATCCTTTTGCAACGGCCATTATGGGCCATACTGTGAGTGTGAATCTTTCTCAGTCATTCCCTTGCTTACCCTGCATCCATGCTGGGGAAAGGAGTAGTTAGGCTGCCAACCCTCTTGAACTGGCCGGGAGTCTGCCAGCATTAGCATCCATCTCTCGGTGACTATTGAAAACAATCTGGGAGATTTTAATAGGGTATTTTAGGACATTCCCCCCACAGAATAGCTTCAGTCAGGGTTGGCAACCCTATGCACCGACCACTCTGAGTTGTCAGAGCCAGCATTGTGCCACTCTGTTGCTCCTCAGAAAACATGGCAGTGGTGGCAAAGACGGGCAGCAGTAGCTGCTGTCCTTGTGCCCGCTCTAAGCAGTTCTGATACTGCCCATTTGTTCATGCAAGTCCTTTTGGCTTAGGTTGTGCAAAGAGGCTGCGGCAAAGGCATAAAACTCCCTGCTCAGTGCTCTGCTGTGAGAACATTCTGCAGCTCAGTAGCATTCAATCCCTTGGGCACTCAGAGTGACATCTATTTGCATCATTGCCTTTGCGTTCAACTCTAATGAAAACCTTCACAAGGAAAAACCAATAATAATGGTAATTAAAACAGAACAATTTAAAGAAGAGTATCTAGGCCCAATCCAATGCCTGCTGAATCAATAGTCAAACAACTGCTGACTCTAACAGCAGGGAGGTCTGGCCAGCTCTTGATTACTCCTCATATTAAAGACATACAAACACCTTCAACTCACACTGGAATTGTATCAACAGCCTCTCTGCTGCCTGCTGTTTGATCTATCCAGTTACATTTTTCATTTTCATAATTTCACGTTTATTTGTAAGATCACCCCATTCCACATGTGTCAGGGAGCCCACACAGAATCTAGAGTAGTCATGTAAAAGACCTACCCAGAAGCCATTCCTACTCATTTCCACCCAGTAATGCCAACCCCATCATGTCAAAAATCATGAGACTCCTGATTTCCCAGTCAAATTAACTCTCATTCATGATCTCCTGATAGAGAGATCAAATCTTGGGATTTTTTCTTCTGGAACATGTAGCGAGCACCAACCTGGTAATTCTATGGAGGGGAAGGGGCAGGAGTAGAAGGAAGAGGGGGGGGCAAATCAATGGGAGGGAATGGGGCCCCGGGGCCAGGGTGAGTCATGCAACAGAGCCATGGGTGGGGTGTGTATGCGTGTCCGTCACTCCCAAGCCACAGCTGCCCCCTCAGCCCTGTTCCTGCCCCTCACTTCTGACCCACAGTATCCTGCATCCTGCCAGGGTATGTGGGGATGCCCCCTCCCTGGCTCCAACCCCCCCACACACCCAAGGCCCCTCACACCTTCACAAATAATGCCCCCCACACACACTTTTAAAAATAGCATCTCATGATCTACATTCCAAATCTCTTGATTTTTAAGTTCGTTTCACGATTTTTCACATGATGGGGATAGCAATACTGTCCATCAAATCTTTTTTCTCAGTCCTAGGTCAAAGCATGAGAAAAGAGAGAGATGCAGTTCCTTAAAAAACCACAGGTCAATGGCAGGAGTGAATTAAAGAAAAAGAACTGATTCTGTAAAGGGAGAGAAGCTCATCTCCATCCTCCAGATTTTAAATCAAAACCCCTCAGTTGCTACAACTGCTTTGCTTTCAAGTGACCTTTGAAGACAGGCCTGAGCAGAGGAGAGGAATAACACTTGCATTTGTATTGCTCCTTCTTTTCTAAGAGATCTTAGAGTGAAGCCTGGGATTGAACACCATGCAGAAGAGCAAGGCTGGACAGCCTCTTTCCCATGATGGGTTTGTGCTTTCAGATGAGTTGGTAAAGGAATGCCACAAAGGGGAAGGGGGGGGGGGTCAGGTCCCTTCCTCTGGCGCTCCCTCAGTAAAGGGAGGAAGTGTATGTCCTGCTCTTTGTGCTACTGACAGTTGGGTCTCACTTTATTAAATTGCTATGCACCACCCCCCTCTGTCTCTTTTCCTCTTCCCAGAGAAAATGGAGGGAGAGGGGTATTAGCCTATATGGCTGAACACTGCAAAGAGAGCAGTGCCACGTGGACTGACAAGCAGTGGGGACCACCTGATTTATACAGATTGGGTGATCCACTGGGTCAAAGCACAGAGGAAAGCTTAGGTCTTTTATGAACTATGGCTGGGTTTTCTAGAGAAACAAGCCCTGCATTTAAAAAAAGAAAGAACAATATTAAAGTATGTCCCTACTCCTATTTATGTTTAATTTCTGTTAAAGCGTGCAGCAATTTTTTTTTTTTTTATTGTAAGCAAAGAAAAAAAAGCCTTTTAGCCCTCTGAAGTGCATTTATCGGCAGAAAAGCAAAGGTTCAAGTGATGTTTTCTTGCTCAGCAAACAAGTGCTTTAGACTCCTATCTGCTGACTTCAGTGACTGGAGGATGGTTTTACTATATCGTATCCTTGTCAGTGATGCAGTGTCCACTCCAGCTCAGGGAAAAGCAACAGAAACTTGTATTTTTCCTCCTGTAGCAAAACAAAGTGACCATTAAATAAGTTGCATTTACAAGCCCAAATGTTGCCCTCAGCTACACCAGGACAAGCTGCTTGCTCTGGAAGCCACTGAGGTACAAGGAGACTCCCACAACCCCATTTAGTTAGTCTTACGGAATCCAATGTCTTAAAAACTCCAGCTGAACTGGTGTTTAGTAAACCAGGATCTAGCAGTTGCAGTTCATACTTCTATAGTTCCTGGCACTTTAAAAGATCCCACATCACCTTGCACACTCACTAGGTGAAGGCAGTCCTGCACATAGCATTGCAGATAGGTCTCCTGTGAGACAGAACATAGCCACAGCAAAAGTTGCCACTCAGTAGAAGCAGCTGCAGACAGCCAAAAACAAAGACAGCTGCACTGGAAGAGATGAGGTAAAGAGATCCAGCCAAGTGCTTTTTCTTCCCCAGTACCCTTCTGGACTCTCCAGAAGTGTCTCCACCTGATCATCTTTTGAGGAATATTGCAAACAGAAGCCAGCCAGAGCCATCCACATTGCCTGGGAGAATATTCCATTATGAGTTAGCCCTTAGGCACCATAATCATAGAAAATGAGGTTTGGAAGGGACCTCAGGAGGTTATCTAGCCCAACCCCCTGCTCAAAGCAGGGCCACCCCCAACTATGTCATCTCAGCCAAGGCTTTATCAAGTTGGGTCTTAAAACCCTCTAAGGATGAAGATTACACTGCCTTTCTGGGAAACTCATTCCAGTGCTTCACTATCCTTCTAGTGAGAAAGTTTTTTTAATATCTAACTTAAACTTCCCTTGCTGCAACCTGAGACCATTGCCCCTTATTATATTACCTGCCACCACTGATAACAGTCTCACTCCAACCTCTTTGAAACTACTCTTTAGGTAGGTGAAGGCTCCTATTAAATCTCCTCAATCTTCTTTTCTCCAGATTAAATAAACCCAGTTCCCTCAGCCTCTCTTTACACATCATGTTCCCCAACCCTCTAACCATTTTCATTGCCCTCCACTGGATTCTCTTCAATTTGTCCACATCCTTTCTGTAATGGGGGAGCCCAAAGCTGTACACAATACTCCAGATGTGGCTTCACTGGTGCCAAATAGAGGGAAACAGTCACTTCCCTCAATCTGCTGGCAACACTCCTACTCATGCAGCCAAGTATGGTGTTAGCTTTCTTTACAAGACCGGCACTGTAGCAGGTTGATATTGTTTTAGCTAAGCCTGGGAACCAGCCTCCCCACTTTCCTACATCAAACTAAATAGAATACAAAACATCAACAAGTTCCCACTCTTTACTTCAGTGTTACCTTTCTCTTCAGCTTCCCTCCTCCCTAGCATCATCTCTCTGGGAGCTTTTAACTTTCTCCTGGGCCAGCCAATCATCCCTATCAGCTGGTCCAGGCAGGTAGTCTATTTCCTTCCAACCCCCTGCAGCTGGGTTGCAGTCCCTGAGCCATGTATTTTGTTACAGGCACACTGTTGGCTCATATTCAGCTTATTGTTCTCTGTAACCCCCAGGTCCTGTTCTGCAATCACTCCAAATCCTAGCCCTATCCTCCAGCATAAATACTGCTCCATCCAGCTTGATGCTACCTGCAAACTTGCTGAAGGTTCATTCTAATTTAGTAGTCCCCAACCTTTTTATGGTGAAGATCACTTTTTGAAAGTAAAGGGCACCCCAGGATCAACCCTCCCCCCCCCCCCGGCAGTCAGATATTGCCAAAGCAACAGCAATAGAGGACTTTTTTAAAGGTAAGAATTTCCTTCCCTTCCCCTCCCTACTCAGAGCCACAACCTCTCCCCAGTTGGAACTGGCTGGGTGCTGCCTCTGAGCTTGAGCAGCACCTGGTCCCCTAGCAGCCTGCCCATGTGACCCCGGGAGGTGCCGCCACTGTAGAGGGAAGGACTGGGGCCCCCTGCAGCTCAGGGGCTGCTTGGGCTGCTGGCAGCTTGCCCCCCGGCTGTGTGCAGGCTCAGACTCTGACCAAAAAAAAGGATCAGGCCCCTCACTATAACATGACCAAAAAATTGAAATAATTTAGTCTTCAGGGTTTTATTCTGTGCCCCACTGTTTCAATTTAGGGGGCACAAAATAAAACCTTGGGTATTAAGTCCCCATCACATGTACAAGTGCCTATAGATTCTCATTGGATTGGGAGTTGTGAGCTTCGATGTGCATCTGTGCCACAGTAGTAACACTCCCTTAGCTGCAACCAAGAAGCACACAAGCCTGCCCACTCCCACAGTTCATGTACCAAAGCCAGCACAGCATAGATCCTGGCAGTTATGCCTCTGCTCAGCAGCACTCTCAGGAGTCCAGAGGTATTGACATACCTGTTGGGAGACATCCCAAACTCAGAGGCCAAAACTTCTTACTGCCAATGCAGCAACTATCATTAAAGTTCAGTTCCCTCTAGGAGCTATTCAGCGAGGCAAAGCAATGCTTCAGAACAGGCTTAGGGAAGAAACTGAATAATTCTGCCCCCAGAAAGGCAGAAAGTTATTCTGTGAGGCTGAATTTGGCTGTGATCCCATGATTTAAAATGTGGCACAGGACCTTCATGGGCTACAAGTAGCCAGGACATTTGTTTCATGTGCCTCTCTTGAAAGATAGCCTGTCTAGAATCACAGAGTCCTGCACAGGCACCCTGCTACAGCATAGCTTAGCATTAATGTAGAGGGAAGAACTCCTCATTACTGAACTAACCACTGACAGCATTTCCTGCAGCACCTAGGTTTCTATGGAGATTACTCGGCCAAAAAGGGATCATATCTAAGACTGCTTTGCTAAGGATTTCTGGCAATATTATAGTTCATATCAGGCAAATTTCTTGTTCTGATAAAGGCTTCCCTGAGTTTTTAACTACTGACTTTGGCATCTACCATCCCCACCAAGAAAAGAAGTCAAGTACTAGTAATAATTTGGCTATGAGAGGTTGTGGAGAATAAAGCAAGAGTTCCAGTTGTTCTCAGACACCAATGGAAAGGCTGAGACAGGTAATAGTGGTGGTGGTGGGAGGGGGTTCTGGAAAGCTAAGTAGGAGGAGAAGGAAGTAGGATGCTCTTGCCAACATTTGTGAGATCATTGTGAATCTTGTAGTGTTCTCCATAAAGTCCTTGCTCCTCAGTAAATTGGGTGAGAGTATTTTTATTTTATTTAACAAAACAATTTCTTGTCTTCATGAATGAAGAAAGGCTCTAAAACATGGCCTGATGACACCTAGAAACCAAGGCAAATAAAAAGCAACAGACAAAGATTTTATATCTATATCTATATCTATCTATCTATCTATAGATAGATAGATAGATAGATATATAATTTTAAAATCTCATAATGTCTTGGGCCCTGACTCATAACTTGCAAAACCTTAAGGCTGCCACCACTGCTCATATTGTTATGAGACCAGGAGCTAAAGCGTAGAGCCAGGAGGGCTGTTCCTGGCTGTGGCACTGTACAACTTCTGTGTTATACTGGCTTCGCCATGAGTTGGATAGACTCTCTGACAGTTATGCCTGCTTACTGCATTACTCATTGCTGCTGAAGTGGGAAGAATGCTGGTAGGTCCTTGCTCCCTCTTTACAGGAGCAAAACATTAGTGCTGCGTGAAGCTACGGTCCCCGATTCGATTTGGTGGAGAGTGGCCGACTTAGTGGCCGAATCTCCAAATCTGAATCGAATCAAAGGACAGTTTAATCTCTCCAAATCAAATCAGAACCCTCCAAATCGATTCAGAGATATTCAGAAAGATTCGGACACAGACACAGCTTTAAATTATTTTTCTACATACCTCTAGGTAGCAGGGGCTCATGAATGCTGCAATGCTGGGGTGCATGTAGTCTCCCACAGAAGCATGGGGGCTCCCCAGTGCACTCAGCAGCCAACCTGGAAGTGGACCAGAAGCACTTCCATTCCACTTCCAGGTTTCCTGGGAAGTGTGTGTGTGTGTGGGGGGAGCGGTTCCCTCACACCTCCCTGTCTGGGTGACTGATGTCTTCTGGATCTGGGGGGCACCAGGGGTCCCCCCCAAACCTGATTGCTGAGCTGGGGAGGCACAGGGGGAGGGAAGGGGGCCAGCACACTCCCTGGCAGACCTAGAAGTGGAGCTACTGCTACTTCCAGTCCACTTCCAGGTTCACTGCCAAGCATGTGGAAGGGCTTCTCTTCCCCGTGGGACACTCCATGCACCCCAGCATTGTGGCATTCACGAGCTGTGCCTGCTACCTTAAGGTATGGAGAAAAAACTTTTAAAGCTGTGCCTATGTCCAAATTGCCGATTCTCCAAATCAGCATCGAATCTTCAGGTTCGGATTTGGCTGAATCGAATCGGGGACAGTGATCCGAATCAACAAATCAAATCACTGTCCCTGATTCAGGCTGAATCTGAATCGAATACAGCCAGTTTTGCATACACCTAGAAAACATGGATCAACAACTGGACTGCCTTGTCTTCTACCCTCCATGCTACTGTGGGAGAGGACAAGCACAAGTAGGGGTGGGTGAAAATAAGGAGATAGAAAGGGATTAATGCTGGGAATCAGAAAGGAGTTGGAGACAAAGAGAAATATAGAATGTGAACCGGGGGATAGAAACTGGCAGATTTCAGTAACAAATAAAACTGGGGGCAAACTCCAGGAGAGAAATGAGCCACTACAGTGAAAAATCTCCCTCCCCAGGAGAGAGAAGGGAAAAATCCACCAGCAGTGAGAAAGGGAAGAAGTCTAATAACATCCTCACCCTGCTACCAGAGAAGGGAAGGCACCTCATGAAGATTCACTGGATTTTCACATGTTGAGATTATTCTAAAAAATTCCCTGAGGGAGGTGGAATTGCCCATGGTTGCCTGAAGGCAATGTTTTGGAAATGAATGGGGGAAATGCTATTAAAGGATGGACAAAATATCATCTTCCCATTTGTACAAAAAGTTTCTAGCTATACTTTGGAAACAAATGAACTGCAGGAGAAACAGGTGGTATTTAAAAGTTGGCTTAGAAATATTTTATTTCAAGGACTTGTATCTCCTCTTGGCTGCTGAGGAAAGATATTATCTTAAAATAAAGTTGTAAGTGCTTGGCAAAATCACTTCTCAGCACACTTTGTGGGTGTCTGCTAAGAGATGTGTGAAGTCCTTTTGATATCACGGAGCACTCCCTCCTTATTTCAATAGGCATAGGGGCTCTTGCTCTCAGGAACATGTGCCTGAGAGAAAGTACAAATAACTAATTGACACATGAGCATCAAAATCTTTTCCAAAAATCAATCGAATATCAAAGGCAGGTCAAAACTGTGGATGTTATTAAAACCAGGAACATCAATTTCAGCATCTCCTAGGAATTTTTGCTGTGTTGTCCCACATTCTACAAATGCTAAGCTTTAATTCACTTGTGGTTTTTTTAATGCATGTTGTACTAATATCAATATAATTATAGAGAAACAAACAGCAAAAACTACAGACAAGCAACAAACATATTGCAAAACAGTCTGGACTGCTTAGACCACCTCCTCCCCACAATTCAGCTGCTGCATTATACTTCTTGTACATGTCTCACTTTCTTTAGATAAAGACATTCTTCCCATATCACATGAAATTCTTCAGCTTTATCATGAACCCTACAGATTGATTAGAGGCTCGTATGAAGCAATCCCTGCTATGTCAACATTACAGTCTTCAAGAAACAGAACACAAGAGCTTTCCCCCTTTATGAGGATCAGTCTGCTTGCCTATACAAAGAGAACTGCAATCACTTGTTAAAAGGCTTCTTAGTTTTGAGCTGAAAATGTACCTCTAGCAAGTATCATTCAAACTCATCATGGTAACTTATTATTGCTTCTAGAATCGTTTTTGTGTGTGACCCTAAATGACTGAACTTGTTTAAAAATATCTCTTTTTTTTCTATTGCAAAGCTATGATACTGATCACAACATCCAATCAATTCAGTGCTGTCCTGGTTTCAATTCAGCCTTGCAAAATATGCTGCTGAAAGAACAGAAGCTAAAGGTAGGAGTTCATTTTTAACCACACCTATTCAGCGAGCTCTACTGAACTCCAGTGGATCTATTTAAATATGATGTGGTTCTGATTTCTGTTACTAATTGACCAGAGATGTGTTCCCCTGAAGTAGTCTGTCTGTATAACTGTATTTTATAGCTCATCAAAGAGCACCTAAATCACATTATAAATGTTCTTTTTACTATATTAGAGTAACACTTTACAATAACTAAGCACAAGTGTTTAAAATGAACCAAGGCAACTAAATGTTGGTCCTTCCCCTTGATGCAAATATTAGAATTGTGCAATTAAATAATCCAAAATCAAGAAATAAGCGTCCAACAACAGTGAGAGAGCCAGGCTGGTCACAGGCCAGATCTCCTGTTCAGATTCTGCTTCCCTGGTTAAATATGTTGCTTATATATTGCTGTTTATGTAATAAAATGAATACTGTAAAATACATGGGCTGTGAAGCATGGCTGAATTCAAGCTTTTGGTAGCTGTGCATTGTTAAAAGTTCCTCCCTCCTATCCCTGTTTAGAGGTCAGAAAATAAATCCTCTGTCCACCCACAGAAACATACCTGCCTTGAAATCAAGAGGTGAAGGGGTTCTCATGTTTGGTTGCTTGTTTAGCATTTTGTTTCCAACAATCAAGGATCAACTGCAGATTAGCCTAGTCTTCTTTTGCCAAATGTGTATCACATTCTCTTTATCTATGAGTTGTCTATTTATCATGAGCAAAAGTTTTCATTATATGCAATCTCGTCTGCAAAGGTCCAAGAGTGACACCTTCAGAGGTCCCCTGAAGCAGACTTCCAAGTTCCAGTCTACCACTTCCTTCTACAAAAAAAGGTTAGCAAAACCACCTTTTTATTTTACTTTTCTTATTGTATCTTCCTTTTAGGACCAACTGGTTCCACTCTGCAGAGACATCCATAACACTGATCCCAGTCCACACAAACTTGGTATTACTGTATTCAAATTGGTACAGAGGTTGCTGAGGTTACATTCAGCAGAGAAAACATGTCAGTTGTCCATGAGTTTTCTCCATATTTTCTGGATCATCTCATTGGCAGAAGTTGGGCCATGACAATTCTTTGTGTTGTGATACCACAGAGAAGGCTGGGATGATAGATGGTTATTGCTCATATACCATGTGGATGAATCCTCATTAGAGCAGAATGGACTAATGACTACTTGAGGCTTTCATGCATCTCTACTGTATGTGGTAGCTTACCAGCTGAGTCTGGGAATAGGCTCTTTCAGACCCAGATATGTTATTCAGGGGGAGGAGGAAGAAAGGGAAGGCAGGGGTGGAATGATGTAAGAAAAAAAGAGGCTTAGTTATATTTTGTTCTTTGATTAGCACTGTGTCTTACCAAAGAGCCCTTGTCTCTGCATCCCACTCCAAACTATTCTTCAAAGAGTGCTAAAAAATCAGTGTCAACACCCATAAAAGAGGAGCCTATTATATGAGCAGAGTAAAATCTCCAGCACTACACTTATCCTTTATGCATGGTTTCCTTGTGCAAGTCAAGAAGACACAAACGTGGTCCTTCTAAACCATGTGTGAACATTTGACCCTCCCTTCCCCCAAAAAAGAAAGCAAATAAAGCTCTGGTTCAGCTTGAGGCATCACTTACCTTTTTCATAACCCCTTCTAGTCTTCCTTGAACTACCCAGAAACTAGTTAACTATGATCACTATCTCAGCATATTAAATCAGAATAGAGTCTAATACTGGAGCGGCTGCATCTTGCATCTCTCAGTTTATGGTGCCTTTCATCCCAAAACCACTCACAAACTATGCAAATGTTTGCATTTCTAAAAGGCTGAAATCCTGCAATTTTTTGTTATTGCAGTCAAGAAAATGACAGCTCTCTCCACTTCCACAGCATACAAATGAAAGACTTCACTTTAATGCCAACAGCTGGATTTGGAGCTCCTATATCTGCTTCTGCCTTGAGTCATCTGTAAGTCATGGTGGCATAGACTGGAAATTGTGTGAACATCACTATGTCTCAGATTCTCAAAGATATTTAGATGCCTTCATACCTTGGAGGAGGTTGTTCTGTGTCCATAATCATGCTTATTATATTCCTGGAGACCATAGTATGTTGACCCAATGACCGAACAGTAAGACTCTCCAAAATGTTCTGGAACCAAACTAGTTCCAAAAACATCAGCGTGTGGGCCATAGAAACTGGCCCATTAACTTGACAACAGGAAGCAAACTTCCGGATGTCAGTACAGAGACAACAATCAGATTCATATCGCAGGGCAGGGGATTCTCTCCTTCAGGAAAGGGTTGAGGATTATGACCCTTTTGATCCACAAGTGTTATGTACATGGTCAACTGGTGCCTCCCAAGTCTAGGGGGTCACCGGTGGGGCAGTGGCTAGGAGCTGAGTGTAACAATGGCACAGCAGCGGCAGAAGTGCCAGCACTTTTCCTGATGGAGCCAAATTCAAGTGGGGCATGAGCGCTCCTCACCTATAGTTATGTAAAATGGAAAAGGCCTCTGTTGTTCTAATGCATTGTCCCTAAATGCTACAGCGAGCTGTAGCAATATAGGCCATTACTGTGGTGGCTGAACACAACTCAGCATGGTTCCATTTTCGACCACCTAGCTCAAATTTGTGAAATCAAGAAGACCTCAGCTAGTATAATGTACAGAGAAAAAGGGAGCAAAGGTCAGTCATTGGATGGAGAAAAAGCCTGATTAGAGAGGTCAACTCTAAGGCCTCGGAAGAGATAACAGAGATGGATGCCAGGGACTGGCGGAAGAAAGGTTATTTTTAATTAAAACACAACACAGAAAGAACCACAATATTGTTCTTGAGTGAGAACTATTTAAAGTAATAAACCAACACTATGGAAACAGGGAACTTTGCCAGAGAGAGAGGCAGGAAACTAAGTTTAGCGAGAAGTACCTGAGGAATTCTCCATATGATAATAGTTATTAACAGCTCATATTACCGTAGCACCTTTCAGATGAGAGGTGCCCAAACCTCTTCCTGTGCTCCATTTTTCTGGAAGTCAATTGACCTAGCACTGTCATGCAGCCTCTTCTGCTAAAATGTAGCAGCCAATTGAGACTGCACCCCAACACAGCACAAGCTGGGAGTGGGAAGTGAAAAAAAATACAGCATGCAATTGAAACTACAAGGAGAATTTAAGGAGGTGAAATGAGCCAACTTGGAATTAGGCTAAAATGAATCCAAAGGGTTTGAAGCCCAACTGTATGTTATGTCAACTCCCAATCCTCTTCTAGATTTACTTCCAGGGACCGTTCTTTATGTTGAAATCTCTTAGGAGGCAAGGACTTAGCTATCTCAAAGACAACCAGTCTTTACCTTCATCTGAGTGAGCTATGCTCAGCTTCAGTGGAAATTATCTTTACCTGAACCAAATTCAAATTGGTTTATTTGAATAAGCAGGTAAAGATAAGAGCATCTCTTCATGAGTTTGAGGAATTGTGTCAGCCATGGATATTCCTACCTGGCTGCCAAAGAGGAGGAAGGCCAACTTGGGAACTAGTTTATTCATTAATTAAATGTTTGTCCTTTTGTGATAGTGTTGGAATGATGTTATAGCTCCGATGGTCCAGGAAATATGCAAGAAGCAAGGATTTTTGTGAGTTATACCCTTTACTGGACCAACTTCCTTAGGTCTACATAGTGCCCCAAAACTTGTCTAAATCTCTCCCAACTATGCAGCTGATCCAGTAAAAAGTATCACACCCAAAGCCCCTGCCTATCCTTTTGTGAGCTATTTTCATATTTGGTATTCCATGGCTGGTGCCAGACTTGGACGGTTTACATCTTCTTCATAGCACTTGCAGCCAAAGTATACATATGCACAACTGCTTCATCTCTTTTTTTTTGTTGAACATTTCTCTGATGTAATTCCAGCCATGATCCAACATCCAGACAAAACCAAAATCGAAGGAAGGGTAGAAAATACAGAGGAGATGAACCCAAGGGCAAAGTGACTTGAAAAAATTAGAGCAGTGGGGCTCCAGGCAATGAGATGAGATCAGACACCAGGAAAGGTGAAGGACGCAGAGATGAGCAGAGCAAATACAAAAGGAGGGGAGGGACCAAACAGCTGCAGTCTTCAAATTAAAGAGAATTTATTTTTATCTCATCTTCATGAGGCTGTCCCAGTATTTCCTTCCATACAAAACAAACTCTGTTGCTAGTGCAAGGATGGGAAAGAGCTGGCAGCATTGGAAATAAGCTGGGGTTCAGGAGAGAATCTCTGTTTTAAATAGCAATCAACATTATGAAAGAGGTGTAGCATAGAAATGCAGTATAATTAATTAATGCTTATAGAACATTCAAACTCTCAGCTGGAGTAAAAGCTAAGTATGGTACTATCATCTCCTGGGCATATTTAAAGGTCAATATTTTTAAATTCAAGGGCCTGAAGTTCAGTAACTGATATCAGTATCAAAGTAATCAAAGCATCAAGGCTGCGTAATCAGAGGCAATGAATACTCAAGGGTCCAAATGAAGCTGCCAAAAATTGTGGGAGCTTGCTGCCTCTGAAAAGCAGACCAGTTGTTTATTAATGGATGTAGGTGCTTAACTTTAGCCACTCAAATCTGAAACCTATGCCCCATGAGAAAGGCCAACTATCACAAAAGCTCTCTGGAGTCCACTCCCCATTGCAAAGCCTGTTGTTCATTCCATACTTTAGTAATTGAACTGAAATGATCAAACTACAGTACATAAAGGTATCTAATCAGACAGAGACTAATTTTAGCTCTTTCCAAAGGTTCAATAGGTCATTGCTTCATCCTGGGAGTTATTCCAAATTTTAGGGCAATGAGGAAATTGTTTACTTTGGCCACCAGTAAGAGACCCTGGAAAAAAGGGAATTACAGGACTTCTGTTCTTTAACACTGAAAAGAAACCAAACTTGTCTAGACTGTTGCAAGCATGTGGCTGTCTTCCAGGCTTCTCCCATCTGAAGCAATAAGTAGGCTGGAAGTTCTCCAAAGTGGGATTTTCAACACCCATAAAGATGCTTTTTGCCCCTGCACACGGGTTGGTATTAACCAGAAAATCTGAGCTAGAAAGAATGGAAAAAGATTTCAGGACCAGGAAAACTTCACAAAGTATCTCAGTATTTTCCTCACTTCCTTCCCAGTGGTATAGACTTAGAAATCTCTTGGATGCTTCTTCATTAGTTAAGATCCTCCAAGGCAGCAAATGTTTCTTTAGCCTCTTCTTTTTTTAATGGCATCTCCTAGGAAAATGGCAGCTGGATCTCCAGCGACGTTCCAAAAGCAGGGACAGGCCAAATGCTTACACTCCTCCAGCTTTGGAGCAAATCTACCCTGAAGAGCTTAAGTCTGCACACCAGGATGATTAATGAGAAGCTGGGATTGTGGTGGGTTAAGAGCTTCTGTAACTGATTTAAAAGTCATTCCAATAAAAGGTGCCAGAGGGGCAATCCTGGATATTGGAGTCTTCTGTTTATCCACAAACCAGATGCAACACAGTAGTAAACCAGACTTTCCCCAGATTATCACACCAACATACCACAATGCTGACCAACAGCAATCACTGGTAGGCATAGAAACAGTGTTCAGTCATTGTGGCTTATTCTGTCCTTGCCTCTTTGCTGTGACTGCCAACAAAGGGGCTAATTAAAGTTAAGAGCTCAAGAATTGTCATACTGGATCAGAGCGGAGTTCTATCTAATCCACAACCCTGTCTCCAATACAGGCCAGCACCAATGCTTTAGAACAATCTATAAGAACCCCAGAGGAACCAGATGTGAGATAAGTTATTCTCCCCTGTCTTGCAAATACATATTAGGTCTCATTTTTTATTAAGAGATGGGGGCGCATCTACACATGCATTTAATCTGGGACCAGTTTAATCATGAGTAAACTACTTGTGAGTAAACGCTCCCAGGCAGGTGTCTACACATACAGGGAAGTAGGAACAGATTTGCTGCTAATGGGCATCTATACACACCATGGGTTTTAATTCTCATTAAATTAAATAGATTTATAAAATTTAAATTAATTTTTTTTGGAGCATCACATCTTTGTTTGCCAGGTTTTTGAACAAATTAAGTCTTGAAGCATCACATATGTGTCTGAACACACTAGATCTTCAAATGAATTAAGGCCAGTCCCTGGCCAGACCACAGGAGAGCAGGACAGTCCAGCACTGCCCCCCTAACCCAGGGTCCCCCATCCACCCCATGCTCATTCCCTGCTACACAGCTGTGGAAGACAACCATGGAAGAAAAAAAAATGTACAAGAAAAAAAAAAGTGGAAGCAATTCAAAAGTGAAAGCAATCCGAAGGGGTGAAGTACAAAAAAGTTGCAATACCAACTGATGGACAAAAAGGTTCATTACCTGGCTTTGAGTGCCTTGATGTTTTCAAGCAATTACTCCATGGATATGACACTTTAATTCCCAGTGAGCCAAACTAAACATTGTCCAAGGAGTTTTAGTTTAATGCTCCAGGAAGACTTTTAAAGTGCTGGGAAATTCTGCTTGTACAAACAGACATGCAGTTGCAGAGCATGAAAGAGCAAAAATCGTGGTGTGTACATATAGGCCCAAAGGCAGCAAACTTCTTCCACTTCCTGCGTCCCTGCAGTGGGCTGCTGCCACCACCCAAGGGAGCTGTAGGCTGGGTAGGAACCCACCCTGGGTGCTAGCCTAGGAGCTGGCAGGGAGCACCGAGCCAGGAGACAGCTGTCTCCTGGCTGAGGCTACATTACACCCTGCTCCTGGGGACTGCCTGCTGCCAGGGCTGGGTCAATGTCTCCCTACCCTGGCAGCAGGGAACTCCTGGCCCTGGCTCCCTGATCAGGGCAGGGGACTTGGAAAGAGCTGCAGGGTTAGCTCGCTGCTAGCTGCCCCACTCGTGGATCAGGGCAGGGGCTGGGACCTACCCCACCCTTGCAGCTCTTTCCAAGCTCCATGCCTCAATCATTCAATCAGAACACAGGGCTGGGACCTGCCCTGACAAGGACAGTTCCCCAGCTTGTTCCTTGCCCAGCTCTGTGCTCATGGAACTGAGCGGGGAACAAATTCCATAGCCTATTCCCCAGCTAGCTCCATGCTCATGGAGCTGGGAGGGAAAAAGGATCTCCAACCCCCACCAGCAGGGAGCTCCCAGTGCCAACTCCACACCATGAAGCCAGTGCCAGGAGACCCTTACCTACCAGCACCAGATCTGCAACTGCTAGGCGGTGCGGGGTAGGCACTGGGAGTTATTTGTCTTCCAGTGTCAGAGCAGATCGGTTAAAAAGGTGCTTCAGCACAGCTGTGTTAGGCACATTGCGAGTCCTGGGTGCAGGGATTTTCCCTGTAAGGTGGGAAGAGTCCATGGTGCAAGATCAGAGCCTGCCAAAAGTTTGCAGCTGCACCAGCGAGTCCATGCTCGTGATTGGCTTGGACTAAATTATGCATACGTGGCAGTTGGCAATTGGCTTGCTGGCCGCATAAAAGGCTTGGGCGATGCCCGCCCAAATTGGAGGAGTGTTTGAATGTGCATGAGGGGAGAGCCTCACGTGTGTTGCACAGCCATGGAGGAGGCCTGATCACCCACCATCGACTCCCTGTTGTGGTTTTCCATGACATATCCCATCCCTGCGTGAGTGTGCCTGTCTGCTGTCTATGAATTGTGCCTACACTGTATGCATCGATGAGAGTCTGTGTACTACAGCTTGTAAGTAAAGTTTTTTTGTTGCAACCCACTGCTGCCTCTTATTCAACTAGTTCTGCTCTAAAGGCGGCCCCATTCTGCTGGTGGTTTCTCGGCCCCCCACACCCAGCATCAGCTCCATGACTGTAGCACTGGTGTCTATCTCCCAGTGCCAGCAGTTGGGCATCCCCAACCTCCCCAATCACAGTTTTGGAGTGGGGGGGGGGCTTGGACCTCCCTGCTGTTGGGGCAGGGAGACATAGTCCTCTCCCAGGCTCCAATGGCAGAGAACACCCTGGCAGCAGACAGCTCCTGGGGGCAGGGAAAAATCTCTTGCCCCCGGCAGATGGCTGACCAGGAGCAGATTTACTCCTTCAGTCATTTACACAAGTGCTACTGTATTGTTACTGAAAGTAATTTTGCTACTTGCAGTTGAAGTAGCAAATTAACTCATGATTAGCAAGGTTTACTGTGTAGTAAGCATGCACACAAATAGACCCACATGCTTACTTTTTAGTAAACTAAGTTACTACACAGTTAAGTGTCTTGCGTAGATGTTCCCAGGGCCATCCCAGTTCTACCTTCTCCAGATCATTCCATATTTTAAGCACTTTTATCACGTCCTCTCTTATTTCTCTTTGTACTAAGATAAACCAGTTCTAGTCTTCTCTGTCTCCTCAGCTGAAATTTCATTCAGTCCTCTTGCCATTCTTATCACCCCTCTTCAAACCCTTTCTAATTCTGCATGGATACATATCCACCAGAAACTGAGCCGAGACATCGAAGTCATTCCACAGAAGCCACCAGTCAATCAGTAGATGGTAACAAGTTCTGGTTGCTACTGTGGCTATCAAATAGCTGGAGGTTTTATTCGAGTTTTTTTTTTTTAATCAGATCTAAAGTGAAACCATTAACTCTCCTCCCTAGTAGTCCTCACATCCCCCCCAGGTTTTGCAGTCATCATCCATTTTACACTTCAGTCTAGCTTTAGTTCAGAGCCCAGGGAGCCTTTTCCCAGTTAAAACATGTTAAAATCAATTGAGTGCGAGGCTGTCCAGCTGCTGTGCTCAATGGGATGCCAGACAGTAGGCTAGCAGTTAACTGTCCAGATTTTATAGTCACAGTGAAGCAATCCATATAAATACCTGCTAGAGCCTGGACTTCATTATATTCAGGATAAAACACACTTTATTAAAGGCAACTGGATTTTTTTAATTGTTTTTTTCACTTTTTTATCAAATGCTGTCAGCCACAAAAGGTGGCAGTAATAAGCTCTGAACGACTCACTTAGGATGTGCTCACAGCACATAACATAAGTTAGCTAGCTTTTGGGTGTTATCAACTTGCCTGTGGACTGTGGCTGGACGAGATGGGGTTACCTATCAATTGCTTCCTCAAACTGGCCACACAGGTCAGTTGTGTGGAATTGCTCCTCTTCCCAAAGAGTTCTCAAGCATGGATTCCTGCAAGGTGTCATTCTGTGACTGCCTCCATTTTACACATGGTTGGGGTGGGTAGAGTATCAGTGAGGCAGGGCATCATTTTCAAGTTTGCTGATGACACTCAAATGTGTATCTCAACCAACTCAGTGTTGTTACTTCTATGTGAGGTTATTGCAATGTGTTTGGCATGGAGTTACACCTTAAGAAACACTCAGCACCTAAAGTTGATGAACTGGGGCAGTTTGCGGGGAGTACATAACACGAGTGCTCTAGGCTTTGTGCTGGTGGCCCTTGTCTCTGGTTGAGACTTGAGTGTCTACAGAACATACCCATCACCTTAAGTTGGATCCCCCTGCTTATGAGAGAGAGTGGATGGCCAGCCAGGTATTCTCTGCTAGAGCTTCAGAACTTTGCAATTTATTTCTTCTTTCTCCTCTGGCCCAGAACAGTCCCTGCTTGTTCTGGGCAGTGTTCACAAAACAAATATTTGAGCCAGGTTCTGGATAGGGCTCAGAGGAAGTTTCCCGAAATGCTGAAGGGAAGGAAAATGCTGAAAGGAGCTTCTGGAGATGGTTGAATCCTGGTCCCCCACCAGGATCCAACTATGAAACAGAATAGACTTGTTCCTGGTCTCCTTGATACCATCTCAGTTGATTATGGGGTTGAGTTTATCACAGTGTCGCAAAGTATTTTAGACAGCCTCTGCTACCCAGCAAGGAACACCTCACTACTCATTTCTTCACCAGGAAAGCCATCCTCTACAATAAAACCATGGTAGCTGCTGTAGGGCAGCCCTGATCACATGCCCAGCACTGCTCTGAGACTGTTTGGGTGGCTACATTGCCTTTCTTCCAGTATCCAGTGCATGGGTAGTGGAAGCAAGTGGGAGGGGCATGCTTCAAGGCAGCACTCAGGGCTGCATCCTGGAATTGGTGTAGACAAGACAAAGGTGGCTCATAGCATGTCAGTGAATATTGTTATCCTCATCATGCAGATAGGGAAAGTAGTTTAATGAGTTGCTAAAAAGATCATGCAAGAAACTTTTGGCAGTGCTGAGTATGAGATTCATCTTTTTCTCAGACATGGTTAATACATTTTCTTTTAAACCTTTTGAGAAAAAGTAACCTTTTAAAGAAGAACAACAATTTTTACCAACCTTTACTAACCTTTGAAAAGATTGCTTTAATGCTGCTGGGGGTTTACTGTATCATTAACTGTGCTTTCATGAGTCTGGAGTATTAGATAGATTTAAATAATTTAAAAGATGCCTAAGATAAACAAAGAACCAGGATTAAAATCTGGTCATTCCCTTGGTAGGTGATCAAGGAAAACTCTGCTGTTTCCAGAAGTTGGGCTGAGGTGACCCAGGAGGACTTGTTCTGCTTTGAGGCAGTAGGGACCCAGTGACTTGACCTGATGTAGAGGCCCTGTGTAGCTAAAGGTGACATTTTTTGGAGGAGATGTAAAGCCAAAGTGATGAATGTTGACATTCCTCAGCATAGATTCTATGCCACCTTTCACAAGGGCAAAACATTTCTGGTTTGCTTTCATAGTATCATAGTATCTAGGGTCAGAAGGGGCCTAGAGCAGGCCATCTAGTCTGACCCCCCGCCAATGGCAGGAACGAGTGCCAGGGTCACA
>JAGPOW010000304.1:68597387-68616579 GCA_030014935.1 Caiman crocodilus | reverse complement strand
TGCAGCTCCACCAGGAACCTCCGGGACCTCTCGGACTTGGCCGACTGCTCCTCCCAGCAGATGTCCAGGTAATTGAAATCCCCCATGACAATGACATCCTTTGTCCTAGCTGCCTCCTTAAGCTGGCCAGCGAATTGGAGGTCCAGCTCCTCCTTCTGGTTGGGTGGTCTGTAGAAGACACCCACCATTAAGTCCCTTTCCCCTCGTCCTCCTTGCAGCCTGATCCTTTTTTCAGCCACTTTTTTCAGTGGCAGCTAGGAAACAGAAATTATAAGAAAATACTCAGATTCTGGGCCTATCTGCTTACAGGCCAGTGGGTAGGTCCTCTTTCTTACAGGAGGAAGGAGCCAGGCACCATTTTATTCAATTGCTCTCATGCTCTGTGGCAAGGAAATATCAGTTGCTTTCTTAAATGAGCAGTTTGGCTTATATATACTGTATTTTCCTACTACTATATGTGGCCTGGTAGAGCTTGATCTTGTGAATTGCTGAGGAAAATGAAACTCAAACTGACTTGTCCAGGAACTCGGGTAGCTTTGTTTGTCTGAAGAGTTGGTTGTCAGGTTGGTTTCATGACTATAAGCAGGTCAAGCCAGCCTGGCAACAGAAATGGGGAATCAGAAAAAGCTCAAAGACAGTGGGTGTGTCTACATGTGCATTTACTCCATTCTAGATTTATTGGGCATGTCTACACATGCATTTACACTGGCTTAAATTTATTGTGCAGTAAATTACTACACAGTAAATGGGAATAGACCAGTGTTTACACATGCAAGTGTTAAAGCACATTAATGCTGTGTGGGCTGACTTGGGACTAAAGTTAGTTCCAAGTCAGTCCTCACACACAGTGCTACTATGCAGTACAGCATCTACATATGCGTTACTGCACAGTAACTAATTGGGTGTAAATCTGATACCTGCATGATGCAGGTATCAAGTTTGTGCTCAAATATGTGTAAATTGCCACATTTACTGTGCAGCACAGGTGTTCATATGTAGAAGTGCACCCATACTGTACAGTAATTTCAATTACTGTGCAGTAAATGCACACATGTAGGTGCATCCATTGTGTAGTAAGTTACTGGGCAGTAAGGGTTTTTGGGTAGGTATCTACATATATGGGGATTAAGGAGCAGATTTGCTCCCAGGTCCCTACATCCCTGCAATGGGACCCTGCTGCCACCAGGAGGAGTGTCAGGCTTCCCCTGGGTGCTAGCCCAGGGGCCGGCAGAGAGCACCAGACCAGGAGACAACTGACTTTTGGCCCCAGGAGACTGCTTATTGCTAGGGTGAGGACAATGTCTGATCAAGCACACAGGGCTTGGCAAGAGCTGCAGGGGTCCCAAGCCCCTGCCTGATCTGCCACTGCGGAAGCTAGCAGTTAGCTCGCAGCTAGCTGCCCCAGTGGCAGATAGGGGCAGGGACCTACCCCAACCCTGCAGCTCTTTCCAATCCCCATGCATTGATCACCCGATCAGAGCACAGGGCTGGGACCCATCCCTGACCAGGACAGTTTCTGGCTAGTCCCAGGTTGTGCAGGGAAGTCGGCATGTGCAGCCCAGAGGTGACTGAGGACTCTCCAAAACAGGACAGTCACCGGCCACCTCCAGGCTGCACTGCTTCCCCACATAGTTCCCAGCCAGCCCCAGGCTATTGCTGTGCAGGGAACTCCCAGTCCCTGCTCCATGATCACAATTGCAATCGCAGAGTGGGAGCTGGGAACAAGCTTCCAGCCTGTTCCCAACCACAGCTCCATGACTGCAGGCTTCCCTGTCCCCCCACCAGTTGGGGACTCCCAGTACAGGCTCCTTGTTTGCAGGGCTCAGGTTGGGAGACCCTTATTTCCCAGTCTTAGCCCTGGGACCATGGAGCTAGTGCTGGGAGCTCCCTGCTGGCGAGGGCAGGGGAGCCTGCTGGCAGGGGCAGGGGAGATGCATTTCCTAGCAGCAGTCCCACAGTCATGGAGCCACTATTGGGAGATAAGGGTCTCCCAGCCCCCTGCTCCCTGATCGTAGTGGTGAAGCAGGAATTGGAGATAAGGCCTGGAGCTCCCTGCTGCCAGGGCAGGGAGACATAGTCCCTGCCTGGGCTCCTGTGGTGGAGCCCACCCTGGCACCAGGCAGCTCCCAGGGGTAGGGAGCTATCTCCTGCCCCTTGGTGGATGGCTGACTGGGAGCAGATTTTGCTCCTGGTCAGGCATCTACATGAGCACTATGGCACCATTACTAATAAGTAAATTTGCTACTTGCATTTGCATAGCAAATTTACTCGGTATTAGGGAAGTTTACTGTGAAGTTAGCATGTGCACATATAGACACACATGCTTACTTCATAGTAAACTATTGTAATGTGAAATTAAGTGTCTCCTGTAGATGCGCCCTGTCAATTTTATACCATAACCATTGTGAGGTAATCCACATGTACCTCCTGTAGTGGGACTATATAATCCCACCTTCCTCAAAAATAAATATTGTACCAGTATGTTTTGACAATGGCATGAGTCAATCTCCCCCTGCTGGTCTACCTGTGTTGCTGGGATCCATTCACCACGGCATGCTGGGATTGAGCAAGAACAATTTAAAGAAAGGGCAAAAGGTTATTCTGCTATCAGTTCACACACACACACCTCCCACCATTCCAGTACTGCTCCACTGCTGCCCCCTTGCTCTGGTGACATGTCTTTGGCACAGCATGGCATTAAATCTGGGAGCTGCACCTCCCATGAGTTTGCTTTCTAAAAGCATCTTTTAGTCCATGTTTGGTGATGTGCAGCTCCAAGTGACAGGACTCCTGCTATCTCATGGTTTGATTCTGAAACAAACAATATAAGAGGGAGGAAAACGGTGAAAAATTTCATAGGAGACTTTTCTCCTGATACAGCATTCTGCTTACTCCCCCAACAGCCAGGAAGAAGAGACAGCACTCCTTCTCTCCTCCCAGTGCGCACTATGATTGGCTTCTCTAATGAAGAGCAAATGTTTCTTCATCATTTCCAGTGTACTCATCTTTTTAAACCTTCAGCTGCAGTTTCCCAACCAGCCAGCACAGAGGCTTCACATGCAATTAACTCTTTCCCTATAGCCTGTATGTCATGGAAAACAGAACAGCTGCCAGAAGTAAGATCTTCCTGGAGGCCAGAAGTAGTGCCTCTTTTTTTAAACCATATGTAACTTACACAATCTATCCAGTGAGAGAAAGGAATGCATAGAACAGGCAGTTATTCAATAATCCATGATCAACAATATATTGCAACAACAAGCATCAGTAAGGGGAACTGTGCAGGCTTCTAGGTGAAAACCTAGCCAATCTGCATAAACAGCTCAAGTCAACCTGCTGTTTAACCTCCCCTCCAGACACTCAACTTTGTGCTTTCAGGAAAACAGATATTGATTTCAGTGTTTTATGTCCCAAGCAATTGCCCACCCAAGCCACAACTGAATGGTAAGATCTGACAGACCTGCTGAAGGTTTGTGAGCATTGTTTGAAATGTGAAACTGTCTCCTTCCTCCCAATCCATTGCTCCATTCACAGAGACACCCCCACAGAACTGCCATTGCACTCCCGACCTTTGCTAAGCACAGAGCTGGACAGGGCCAGCCTGCTAGCGTGGCGCTCAAGCCCTTATGGGAGATTTGCTAGCTCAGGAGATTAAGAATCTTCTCTCTCTGTGAGGTCATTAAGAGCTGCCAACAACCTCAAAACACAAAGTAGTGAGTTTGTACACTGTGCAGATAGAAAGGGAAAATCCAAAGGAGAAATAGGAGCAACAAGTGCTAGCTTTACAAGGCTTACTCTCTGCCCAACAGGCACATTTAAGGCCCTATCCTGCCAACACTGTTAGAAACATGGAAGCAAAATGGTTAGGGCCTCCCAGTACCGATTCAGATGTGTGAGTTCAAGGGTGGAAACAAAATTAATGACTGTCTTTTATCACCTTTGTGCCACCAGTCCTCAAACAAAGTCAGGTCTGAAAACACAGTGAGCAAATGAACTGAACACCAAAGCTTGCAGGAGGACTGACATTTTTATGGCGGCAAAAAACAAAAGCAAATAGACGTTCATACCCTTTGTCATGCCACAAATGGTTGCAACAAAAGGCAGCGATAAGTAGTCCTGCTTTGTTACTGCAGACATCTATTTTTTTTATGCCGGCAGAGCACAGGCAGCACAGAGCTGCCCGCACTCTCCAGCTGTCCTGGGCAGGCATTCCTGGGGCTCGAGGGGCTGTCCTGCATGTGTTGGGAATGTCCATGCACTTTTGGACCCCTTAAGCCATGCCAGAGCCTTCCTGATTTTTTCTACTTGCAGAGACATGCCTTGGAGATGGTTGGAGCCACATCTCTGGAAATAAGGAACAGGTTGCCCATCGTCCTGCAAGATCAATGGGTGGGACAATGAGTGATATATGTTTCACCCAGTGAAATGGATCAGCTTTTCAGCATGCATCCCAGGTTTTCTACTTCATTTGGTGATGTCTGTTTCTAACCCAAGACCTGCTGAGGGCTATACTAAAAGCTGATCTTCTCTGACTCAAATCCAAATGAGTATCAGGTTGTGTGGAGTACAGAGCCAACAATGGCAAATGCAATGCTGCCACATCATTCTCTTTTGGGTTTTGGGCTGCAGAAGCTGGCATGCCATAAATGCACAAGCCTCATGGGCTAATAAGGCATGGGTGGACTTTTCACCATGACCTGAAAATGCATTAGCAAGAGCTTACCTTTAAACAAATGAGTAATCATGTTGATTGTAATGCTTGCATTTGCTCACATGCCTAAGATACCTTCTTACTATATTAAGATAAGATAATGTGCAATAAAGATATATATATAAAAAAAAAACCCAAAAAAACCCTTCTTGCAACAGTAGTGCCTAATCGCCTTTCCTTTGCCCAATAAAGCATTGCATTTCTTTACCTTCCTCTCATGTAGAGAAGCCAGGAAGATGTTGACTCCTCTTCCAGGAGAAATCCCTCTGCCAGGGAAGTTGTCTGGAAGGGGAGGTGCTGCAGAATCAGGAAAGAGCAGCAACTTCCCAGCCAGCTCTCATGAAGTTACAGGGCTGGGGAAATCCATAGCCATCTGTTCTGAGAAAAAGAGCTCCCAAAGAGCTTGCTTCATATTAGTTCTAGTTTGATAGCCACAACTTGGCCTTGAGAGAGAGAGGTGAAGCATTAGAAGTGAATTTTGCAAGCTGTATCTTACCTTAGCAAGTCATGCAAGTCAAGGCTTAAAAAATAGTCTAACTGAATGCCTATGTGGAAAGTTGCCTTTGGCATAATCATGATTGTATTGGGATTTCTTGTTAGTGATACTAGATCAGAGGAGAAGATCAGGTTCTGCCATATGGGCCCTCACCAGCACTGATCTTGCGGGAGAGGTCTGGGAAGGCAGAAGTGCACTGTTAAGATCTTATTGCTTAATTATACAAGGATCTACAACCAGGCAAGGAAGGGTTCGATGCCTAATAAGGATCTACACTGTTCCTCAGCTCCTTCAGCAGCTCTCCTTGTTTGCCTCTTCCCCAAAGAGCAAGGGAAGTACAGATATCAGAAGGAAATTTCTTCACAGACTAGGGGTTTCCCTCAGACATCTGTGGAAGTCTCTCTCAGGAAATCCTGTAGAGCTGTCAGGGTCTGGGTCACTGGTACCATTGCCTTTCCCTTCCCCTTCAGATGATGGTTATTTGGAAATTTAGGTGAAATAAGTATGAGGTGGGAGCTCAGCTGCAAGGGAGGAGAGTTGTCTCTCAATGTAGTTCCTGGGGAACCTGTATCAACATCACACTTACAAGAGTCCCGAGTCTCTGCATAGAGCCCAATATATCCCTCATAGAATAACACCTTCATGGCCTTTGATGGTTGCCTCCATCAGCTCAAGAACACTATGAGGGAATATACGGTGGAGCTAGTCCAAATCATCTCTCAGTAATGTTGTCTTTGTAAAAGCTCAGTATGCTGGCATACTCTTATCTCTTCTTCCACCTAACCCCAAAGGCCTTGCAAATTGCTTCGTTAGTCAGCAAAATGTCATCTTATTGACGATTCTTGAAAAAGAATCAAAGCACAAACTTCACTGATAATTTTATCCACAGTTGAAAGTATGCAAAAATAATTAGAACTAGTTAAAAGAAAGAAGAACTGATTTACTATTGACCATGAAATGTTCTGTTGAAATCTAGTACATGGATAAAAGAGAATAAACAAACCCACCACATGTCAGCTAAAGTAATAGACCTTTTCCATGAAATCTATACCTTCAGCCTGCTTTCTTCATTTACTCAGTGATAAATTTTCTGGCTGATTATATCAACTCTTCCATCACAATCTTTATGAGGGGGAAATTCAGTCTAATTCAATTCACCACAGGTAGTAAATCAGATACTACTTAAATAAAACAATCTGGGGAAAGAAGGCCTAAGCTGGCAGTTATCTGAAATGAGCAAATAAATCATATGAACACTTAATCCAATGAACTATGTCCTGTTTAATTGAATTGATATATTGAGTTCAAAGAATAAGGAGCATAGTGATAGAAGTTGCAATTTAAATATGCTCTCTAACTATGGAGATTGAGGAAGCTGGTAACTGGGAGATGGTCCTTCAATTGAGTAGCTAGTTAAGCAGAGACAGACCAAGGGCCTGCAGAGGTTGCTTACTGCTCCACAACAAAGATCATTGGTTTAGTTCTTCTCATTCATATATGCCTGTTTCTTCATCCTGGCAAATCACCACATGGTATCAGGAATGGAGACTGAGAAAGAACTTGAAAGGATTTGAGATTCACCTGAAAGAGAAGTTGGAAACTAGAGCAAGTGGAATGACACAGTTGCATGGAAGGACAAGGACTAAAGTGATCTTTCTGCACAGTTACAGTCCAAGTAAACAGACTGTTGGTCATGGAAGTTTTGCAAACTCCACCTCTCCTCTGACATTGGGCAAGGTAGTGGAAAACTGGAGGGCATTCAGACAAAGGTTTGAGTGGTACCTAGCAACTGCAGGGGCAGAAGAGAAAAGTGACAGTCTTCTTATTTCTTATTATAGGGGAGGAAGCCTAACTGTTTATAACATCTTTACCTTGAAGAAAGGTCAAAAAATTAAATCAAGTAAAATATTGTCCAAATCTGAGTAGTAATGCATGGCAAAAAATGAATCAGAACCTTGACAAACATAGATTTTTTTAATGGGCAAACAAAAAGCAGAACAAAGTATAGCTTAGTATGTTATTGAACTGAAGAGACTGAGTAAAGTCACCTCAGAGGTAGAATTTTCCACTGGTAAGAAACCACTTCACAGAGTTGAGGCAGGATCATCCCTATTCAATGATCCCATACAAATCCACTGTGTAACATCTTAGCAAAACTATGCAGCCAACCCTGACAGCTACAAGACACAACACCCTACTCTGCCACAGGTAAAGCAGGGAAACCGTGGAAGCCAAAGTCCTACTACTGCAAAGCTTGTTAAAAAAATGCTTGAGAGATCTAAAAAACAGGGCCATATCCCCACCCACTATAGAGAAAGGACGAAAACCCCCACAGTTCATACTAATCAGAACATAGAGTAAAATTCCTTCTTGGCTTCTAATATGGCAATCAGTCTGACCCTGAGTAGAGGAGTAAGACTCTTGAGCCAGGAACCTCCAGGTTTAAGTCTCAGCAGGAGTGTTGACGCTAGGGCTGTGCAAAATTCCACCTGTTGTGTCATTTTGAAGCTGTTTCAATGTGTTTCAAGCTTGAAACAGCAACATCAAAATGAAACACAAGCCTTTGAAACAGCTTCAAAACAAAATAAAAGGAACTCGAAATGTTTTGAAAGTTTTGAAACATTTCGAATTTCAAAGCCAGGCTTACTGGCCTCAACACCATTCCCAGTCTGCAGCACTCACTTCCTGTCATCCAGCAGGCAGATTGGGGACTTGCCCGCACCCCCAGGATAGCTACAGGGGCTGTGCTGCAGTCCTCCCTGGGGCCTAGGTCCCCATTCTGGCTGCCAGATGACAGCCTGGTGCTGAGCACAGACTACACTCAGCACTGGGAAGATTAGTGCTGCTGCTGGCAGATCAGGGACATGAACCCCTGGGAGGACTCCAGCACAGCCCCAGCAGCCCTCCCAGGGGTGCTAGTGGGCCCCTGATCTGCCTGCCAGCTGACAGGAGGCAGATGCTGCCACTTAGGGCCAGCAGGGCTGGGGCAGATCAACTCATGTGAGGACCCACCATCCCAATCCTGGGGCAGGGGAGGGTCCCTACACGAGCTGATCTGCCCGGGCCCTGAATCCTCCTTGACCCAGCTCTGGTACAGGCCTGGGGCAGATCAGCTTGTCTGGAGACCCACTGCCCTGATCCCGGGGCAGGGGAGGTCCTCACATGAGCTGATCTGCCCCAGGCCCCACATCCTTTTCAAGCCAACTCCAGTAGGGGGCTGGGACAGATCAGCTCATGCGGGGAGCCACCACCCTGATCCCAGGTCCTCACATGAGCTGATCTGCCCTGGTCCCAGGCAGGAACACCCAGCTCCTGTCAGCCACCAGGCAGATCAGGGGCCTGCCAGCACCCCTGGGAGGGCTGCAGGGGCTGTGTCAGAGTCCTCCTGGGGGTACATGTCCCTGATCTGCCTGCTCGGTGATGACAGCTGGGTGCTGCCACCTGGGACCAGCAGCAGCACTGATATTCCTAATGCTGGGTGCGGGCTGTGCCCAGTGCTGGTCTGTCATCTGTCAGGCAGATTGGGGGCCTGCACTCTCGGGAGGACTTCAGCACAGCCCTCACAGGTGTGCTGACAAGTTCCTGATCTGCCTGCCGGATGATAGGAGCTGGGTACTGCTTCCTGGGACCAGTGGCAGCACTGATCTTCCTGGCACCAGTCCCAGGCAGCAGCCCCTGGCAGCAGCCCCCAGCTTCTTTCATCTGGCAGGCAGGCTGGGGGCTTGTCCCTCGGGAGGACTCCAGCACAGCCCCCGCAGCCCTCCTGGTGGTGGGTTTTCCTCCCACAGAAAACAAATGGGAAAACAGATGTGGGCAAGTCCCTGATCTGCCTGCTTGCTGCATTTTATGTTTCCCCATAATAACCTATGAGTGAAACATTGAAACAGCATTGAAATAACAAAACAGTTTTGATGAAACAAAATGAAACAGTGTTTTTCAAATTAAGCAAAACTTGAAACAAAACAGTGTTCCATCGAATCATTGAAATGGAAATTGAATTGGAACAGTGCTATTTTGCACAGCCCTAGTTGACACACCCTAGTCAAAATCCCCAGCCTTGGCAGCAGCCAGCACCTAATACTTCAAAGAAGGCTAAAAACAAAATAAAATTCTGATGTATGTAGCAGTAGGAAGGGAAAAAAATCCCTGCCCAGTCTCATGTGGCAACCAGCAAAGCCCAGAAGCATAAGAAATACCCTCAACAGAACACAGCTATGCCTAGACCATTCCTGACCAATGCGTGATCAACCTCTTCTTCAATGCCTCTAATGAAGGACTCCCACCAACACTCTATTCCACTACCTCCCTCTTTTAACAGCAAAGATATTTATCCTTATCTCAAATGTAAAAACCTCAAATACACAAAATTGACAGCATACTAGAAGAATTTTACATAGATATGGCAAAATCAAGCCAAGTCAATGAGACGGACCAGATTTTGCCAATAGAAGAAAGATTAATGATTTCATTTAAATTGGACACTGGAGTTCAGGTTCATATTTTGCCAGAGCATAAATATAGGAAATTAAAACTGAAAACAAAAGTGAGTCCAACAAATATCAAAATAACTGGCTACCCAGAGTCAAATATAGCAGCAAAAGGGTTGCATTGTAGCATCAAATATATATAAGGCCCATTCGTAACACCAATTTTGTAGTGAGTGGCATGTGAGAAACTGAATCTCATTAAGTGTATTCTTGTACTGCAAGCACACACAACCTTTATGCCTCCTGATGATCCTTTTTTTTTGTCACAGCCCAAAGGAAACAGTATTCTTGAGAAGAAAATAATTGTTCTTGAACACAAGAAGCATACATGTATGTCCCCATAGGAAGAAATGTACCTAGGGACACAAATGTAAATACTATCATAGTGAAACAGGAAATCAGCCTCAGTGGTCTGTACCTAATGAATTTATCCTATGTGGAGAAGCAGAGCTGCCAAAAGTGCAAGTCAGTTGGATCCCAGAATAAGGACCAAGACTATCAAGTCTTGAAGGAAAAAATTACTATGGAAAACAAATCAGAAACTAGATCTGATACTTTGTTGGTCTGAGAAGGAAGTGCAACTTTCTGAAAGACTCTCAGACTTGTTAAAAGAGCTGCAGAAAAGGGGAATAGGAAAGTAAGTGGTAAAGACTCACGAGAATGAAGTGTTAGCAACTTCTTCAATGTAAATGGGTGTTAACTGATTTTTGTGTTAATTTATTTTGTACCTATTGTTAAGAAGAAAGATGTAGTGATATAAACTGTAATTTAAAGATGCTGTCTAACTAAGGAGACTGAAGAAGTTGGCAGTTGGGAGCTGGTCCCTCAGTTACGAAGCTTGCTAGCCACAGACAGACCAAAGGTCTGCAGAGGTTGTCTATTGCTCTATAATAAAGTTCATTATTTTCTTATCCATACATACCTGTGTTTATTGAAACCAGTCATCATTACATGGAGCAGGAATATGGGCAAGGGTATCATAAGTACAATGGTGAACAGGAGACGCACACAAAAATCAAAACATTCTTCTTTTCTATCCCTTTCACAGATCAGCCGTACCTAACACCAAGCCTAAAGGGACAGACGTTCAAAAATCTCTATACATGATTGTATACATGATGCATGATAACCCTGAAAGCTCAGATTAAAATCTGGATCAATAAGTAATACAATCATTAGAAGGTAAAACTGATGAGGAACCACAGTTTTCTGACAAGTCCCTTCAAATAAGATATAACATTGCTGCAATCAGATTCTCACTGGTCTGTCTAATCACTATGCCTGACCAGACCTCCACCATCTTGAAATATGCCTTCTCCAGCTCCATTCATAGATAGATTTAATAGATTTCTAGTGTCAGAAGGGACTTATTAGATCATTGAGTTCGATGCTCTGGGGAGGAAAGAGCGCTGGGGTCAAGTAACCCCAGCCAGCTGATTGTCTAATCTCCTTTTGAACACCTCCAAGGTAGGGGAAAGCACCACCTCCCTTGGAAGCCCAACACCTCCCTTGGAGGAATGACTTCTTACTCAATAGATAACTTAGAAACCTTGAATGCCTTGACTAGACAGATTGTTTTCTTCTTTGCCTGTGGCCTTTCCTCTTTACTCTCTACCCTGTTTGCTCACTGTGTGGCATTGATATCATATCATGTGTCAGCTAAGTCACTTTACTGATTTGCTTTGTTCCACCCCCCCCACCCCCCCCAAGTGTGTGCGAATACTTGGCAAAGTCTGTTTGGCTTGGTAGGCAGATGGGTATGCAAAAAATCAGAGTTTAAAGCATTTTTGCAATGCAGAGCAGCCCTTCTACTCCCAGGCATGAATTAGTATGTGTATGTCTTCTCTGACCTGTGGACAGAAGGCCAGGCAAGCTCTGGCATATTTTCCCTCCTCTGGTACCTGGCTCTGCTTTCACTGAAACTCACATATTCTCTATTGGCTGAAGAGGTGAGATCTGGTGAAGGGGCCTTCCCAGGTTCAGTCTTCAGTCTCTACTGTAACATCTGTATACCACAATGAGTGAACACAGCTGAACACCAAAGCTTGCAGGAGGACTGAAAGGACAAGTTGGAGGCAGCAAGTTGTTCCCACAAAATAATTTCCCAGAAACCACAAAGTTGCTTTTCAGCAGCCAAAAAGACTCAATTTCAAGCCAATTCTCCTTCAGTATTTCCTGCCTCCTTTCTCTCTCTCCCTTTTGCGGCCTTCCTGGGGCACTGGAGTGGGGATCTTCCATTAATACAAGTAACTATTGCACACTCAATATGTTTTCTTCCACTGTAGCTCTGCTGGCAGCAGTGGAATTTTATATTTTCTTAGTCTTGTTTTGTTTCCTTAAAAAAAAAAAAAAAAACAGATACAAATTCAAAACCCTGCCTGAGTGCAACAGCCCATCAGGCTGGTGTGGTTAAGGCACACCACTCTCTGTGGCCAGTGGCACACAAGGAAATGAAGTGGCAGCATCACATCTAGCCCCAACCTAAATAACCAGGTACCTACCCAGAGCCGGGTCAACTGGGAGCTGCCTTCAACATGAGTCTAGAGTAAGACTTCAAACTAGTGCCTTCTGTAGCTAAGTATAGACAGTCAAAAAGCCAGAGGCTGAATCGATTCAGTCTTTCTAGGTTAATGTAAACTGCACAGATAAGACTGAAACAGAAGTGAACAGACATTTACCTTTGATTCAGGAAATGGAGCCACGTGCCTGCAGTGGCTCAGGCCAGAAGCCAGGGGGTGCTAGAACATGGCTCTCTGGGATATAGCCAGCATGGGCTGTGTGTGTTTGCTTCCCCTTCCTGCTACCCACAAGGTTTCTGGGATTTGCAGTCCAAAATTACAGCAGCAGAACTCTGCAGGGTTGTTCATCAAGTTCTCTTCCAGCTTCCAGGAACCTCTGGGATTTTTAGTTCACAGTCATAGCCAGCAGTAAATCTGAGCAGGGGAAGGAGTGCTAAACCTTCCTCCCTGGCTCCAAACTCCAGCCAGGATTTGCTTTGGGGGAACAGTCCCCCCACTGTAGACTGGGCTGCATCCCCAATGAGGCTTGCCCCTGGTGCCACACTCCCTTGTCAGCCAGGCCTCACTGCTCTAGCTAGGGAGCAGAGAGGCAGGGCCAGCCCTGCTCTCTAGAGCAGACAGCCTAGCCCAGCTCAGGGCTAGAAGCATGCTGGGATGCTGAGAGACTGATTTAACTTGAACCAGGAAGGGAAATATAGCAGGATGCATTAACTCTTCTACAGTATCACTGTGCCCCACAGAACAAAAACAGTGTGCCCTATGATAACTCAGTGTGTAAAGCTAGGTTTTCTTTAATCAAATTCTTATATGTCTGAGATGCCAAATGGATTCAAAGCAAGTCAATACTGAAATAGAAATTGCAGGTGGCGATGAACTGGTGTGTGTGTAGGTTCCAGCAAAAATTATGGGGACTTGAGTGGTAGGGGTGTGTAAAACGGACTGTATTCCATTTGGATTTGGCCCAAATCAGGGACAGTGATTCGATTCGTTGATTCAGATCACTGTCCCCAATTCAGTTCGGATGAAACTGAAGAGTCGATGCCGATTCAGAGAATCGGACGTAGACATGGCTTTAAATATTTTTCCTACGTATTTTGAGATACCAGGCATGCCTCATAAAACACTGCAACGCTGGGGCAGATGGAGTGTGCCACAGGAGCGGGCCCCCTCCCCCCACACGTGCTCAGTGACAAACCTGGAAGTACTTCCAGTCCACTTCTGGGTCTGTCAGGGAGTGTGCAAAGGTCTCCCCCACCCCCCATGCCCTCCCAGCTCAGCAATCGGCCATGGGGGGACCCTGGGTGCCTCCCCACCAGACCCAGGATGCATCAGTTGCCAAGCCAGGAGGGTGTTGGGGCCCCCCTCACACTCCCCAGCAGACCTGGAAATGGACTGGAAGTGCTTCTGATCCACTTCCAGGTCTGCTGCTGACTGCGCTGGGGAGCCCCCCATGCTTCTGTGGGACACTCCATGCACCCCAGCATTACAGCGATCACAAGCCCCTGCCTCCTAAAGGTATGCAGAAAAAACATTTAAAGTTGTGTCCAATCGCCAAATCCTTCCAAATCTCTCCGAATCAATTCGGAGGGTTCCGATTCGATTCAGAGAGATTGAACGGTCCTCTGATTTGATTTGATTTGGATTTGGAGATATGGCCATCAAATTGGGCTGAATCTCCGCTAAATCAAATCAGAGACTGAAGCTTCTCACAGCCCTACTGTGTGGCTCTTTCTAGTTGTCTTTCACAATTCCCTATGAAGTGAGGCCGTATCAGCCCTGGTTTATAGGCAAAGAAGTTGTATTTTAAGGGCATGTCAGGTCAGCGGTAGAAGGCAGTGGAATAGAACTCTAGAATCACTAGAATGTGGTTGTGTGCACAACCCACTAGCTCACACTGCCTCTCAAATGACTAAAGCAGTTGTGCCCAACCTTTTGGACCTGCAGGCTGGGCGAGCAATACAAGGCTAGTTCTTGGGCCAGATTCAGCATGGGGGTAATGTATGGGGTTGGTCCATGGGTGTTATCTGGCATGTTGGCTTGGCCCTGCATACCAGATCTGACTGTATGTAGGGCTGCCCCCCACAAGACGAGATATGGCTGCAGAGTGACTCCATGCCTAATCAGGCTCTAGTGCAATCTAGCACAAAAGGTCATCATTTGGCCCACAGGACTCCTCACACCATGGTTCCAGAAATTTGACAACCAGCTAGCAGCAGCAGCAGAGTGAGTCATGCTCTTAAGAAGATACCCAGCACCAAAGAGATCAAAGATGTCCATGTCAACTTGCTTACCATGAACACTTATTAGGTATCAATTTCTTTATTTTCCTTCTGACATTTAGCCTGAGATTCCTGGAGAGGCAGCTATTGTTTGAAATGCCTTGAAGGTCACTACAACATCACATTGGTTGACTGCAATTCAATTGACGAATTGCAGTGAATTCCAGGAAAGATCCTGGAAAAAACAAATCCTGAAGAAAGTAAAGGAAACCAATGAATTCCAGGAAAGATCCTGGAAAAAATCATCAAGGAAAACATTACCAACATCCTAGAGAATGAAATATTTTGAGAGACAGCCAACATGGCTTCGTGGTGGATAGATCTTGTTTGACCAACCCGATTTCTTTCTATGACCAGGCGACACGTCATCTGGACAAAGGAGAAGAAGTGGATATCATATTCTTGGACTTCAAAAATGCCTTTGAACTGGTGTCCCATGATGTCCTCATGGAAAAATCTGAGGAATTGTGGCCTAGACAATTTCACATTCTGATGGCTGGGGAACTGGCTCCATGGATAGAGCCAGAGTGATAGTTGATGGAACCAAATCAACTTGGCACACTGTAACCAGTGGCATCCCTCAGGGCTCCATTCCTAGACCTGTAGTCTTCAAAGTGTTTATAAATGATCTGGACTTGGTTGTTATAAGTGGACTGGCTAAGTTTCCTAATGACACCAAACTACAGGGAAGTGCAGCCACCCTAGAGGATAGGCTGGTAATCCAGGCTAACCTTGACAGGCTTACAAGGTGGGCAGATCAAAACCTGATTTTACGTCAAGAAATGCAAGGTGCTTTACCTTGGGAGAAAGAACCCACACCACACTTACAGGCTCAGCAGGGCTACACTGGCTAGCACCATGTCTGAAAGAGACTTGGGGGTCATGACTGACCACAAGATGAACATGAGCCACCAATGCAAGGCCACAGCTGGCAAAGCAAACAAAACTCTGGCGTACATCTTCTGATGTATCTCAAACAAAACCCAGGAAGTCATCCTCCCACTTTACTCAGCCTTGGTGAGACCAAAGCTGGAATACTGTGTCCAGTTCTGGGCTTCACAATTCAGAAAGGATGTGGAGAAGCTCAAGAGAGTCCAGAGGAGAACCACATGAATTATTAGAGGACAAGAAAGCAGGCCATATGAGGAGAGGCTGAGAGACATGGGACTCTTCAGCTTGGAAAAGTGCAGGCTCAGGGGTGACTTGGTAGCAGCCTTTAAGTATATAAGGGGTGCGCACTGGGAACTGGGAGAATATCTGTTCACCAGAGCACTCCATGGGAAGACTAGGTCCAACAGTCAAACTCTTAGAAGACTGTTTTAAGCTGGACATAAAGAAAAACTTCTTTACTGTTTGAGTCCCCCGGCCCTGGAATAGACTCCCATCAGAAGTGGTGCAGGCACCTACTCTGGATTCCTTTAAGAAACACTTGGATGCCTGTCTTGCTGGGATCATTTGACCTCTGCTGACTGCCTGCCTTTTGGGCAGAGGGCTGGACCTGATAATCTTGCGTGGTCCCTTCCAACCCTAATATCTATGAAATTTATGAAATTAAACAAGCAAGGGTCCCTTGTATCAGATCTGTGATGTGAGAGAGTATTTCTCAATTCTGAAAGACAGTGTGTGAATATAGCAGTAAATTCCCTCCCCCATATGACTTAATGTAGTGCACAAGTGTGGGTATATCGGGGGGGGGGGAGGAAGGCTGTTTTTTTGTTTTGTTTTAATAGGTATCAATTTAGTATTTAGTCAGCTATGACCATGACAGACTAGTCCAAGCATAATTGACCGTATATAACCCGTCCCTGCCCCAACCCTTAGTCAATTCAATGTATAAAACACTTGTTAGCTCCCTGTTTGCCTGCTCTATAAAATGTTCAAACATGTTCTGGACAAAGCCTAAGTGAAACTTTATTTTGTGTCACTTGGCCTTAGCAAAGCAATGCACTGCACCACAAAATGAATTCTGGCACAAAAGGCTCTTGAATCACTATGGACAAACAGCAGAACAGAACAGATGCTGCCAACCACTGCAGAATGCCAGCTGAAAGACACCTACAACTTCTGAGATCATATGAGATTGAGACATGACATTCACTTACCTGTCAGACAGTCACTGCCTTGACATAATTGAATACCACATGCCAACTGTTGTGAAACCATTGCAAGACTTGGGATTCCAAAGTCAAAATAACTCTGACTTGCAATCTCCTGATCAAACCCTCCAATCTCTAGATTTTCCCAGCTGGTAAGTGGATGGAAAGAGCAGGAGAGAGGGGAGGAGTAGGAGGGAGATCGAGGTCCTTGCCATGAGGGAGAGAGTGGGGCAGGAGCAGAGGCTGGGGTGAATGGGGCCCTGGGGCAGGTCATCCAGAGGCATGGAGGAGGGACACAGTTCCCCATAGCAGTGCACACCCCTGGGGGGAGGCATGGGGGCATGTGACCCCCATGGGGCAGAGACAGGCTGCCCACTGTGGGCTGGGGCTCTGCGCTCTGCTGCTTTGCCCCAGGAGCTTAGCCATACAATGCCATTGCTGCCTGCCAGGTGGGCAGGGGACATAGGGTGCATTGGCCACGCAGCACATCCCCTGCCTGCCTGGCAGCAGAAGGTGCACTGGGGTTGTGCAGCTGATCTCCCAGGGCAAAGGCAGCAGGGGAACCACAGCAGCCCAGTGTCCTGCTTCTATAAAACATTGTCAATATACATTCAAAAAAGATCCCAAGTAGAGGCCACACCCCCCAGTACAGATGAAGGCAAAACCCCCCACTGTCCACACCAACCTGGCCATGGGGTAAAATTCCTTCCTAATCTCAAATATGACGATTGGTCTGACCCCGAGTAGAATGGCAAGACCCTCTAGCCAGGGATATCTGGCTTTACTTCCAGCAGGAGCATTGGCACACCCCAGTCAAAGTCCCCAGTCTTGGCTCTAGCCAATACCCAATGCATTTAGGAAGGCTTTAAAACATCTTGACAAATGCAACAGAAAGGGAGGGATGGGGGACAACAAGCAAAGCCCAGATACATGGGAAATGTCCTTGGTAGAATATAGGCATAGCTACCCTAGATCATCCCTGACCAGTGTCTGTCCAACCTCTTCTTGAACAGTTCCAGTGATGGTGAGTCCATAACTTTCCGAGACAATCTATTCCTTTGTCTCACTGTTTTAACAGCAAATACATTTTTCTAGATATCCAGTCCAACTGCACTCCAATTTCTAGCAGCTGGTTTTTAGAAAAAAGGCATGTCATATGCAAGAAAAATATATGTTAAAACTCATTACTCATGGTGTCATGTATTTAGAAACAATGGAGAGCATTCAGACGAAAGATAAATGTCAGTGCTCCAACAGTATTCCAGACACAGAAAACATTTACACATGTAGGCATGTGACAGAAGTGTATGGGTGTGGCATCCTTCCTGATGGATACTTTGGAATTCCCCCAAATTAAATATGACAAGATGGGAAATGTCAAGTTAAATGTAGGAACAAAACAAACACTTTCATCACTCATAGATCTTTCGGTCTGAAGGAACCACTGTGATACTTCAGTCTGACCTCCTGTGCAACCAAGGCCAGTAAGACTTCTTTGAATTAATATTTGCTTCAAGTGTAATAGCTGTGGTTGTACTAAAGCAATGACGACTGACCTAGCCATTCCCACAGGTCAGATCAGCGGCATGGAGCCAGTCCCTGGGCTGGATCTGGGAAGCAGGATTGGTCCGTAGCTAGATCATGGGCTTGATACAGTGGGCAAGGCCATCTCATATGACCCAGAAATTTTGGTGGCAGAGGAGTGTTGGCAGCATTAACAGCCACCGCTCCCCTGCTGCCAAACTTCTAGACTCCTGGGGATCCTGTTGCCAGATTTGGCCATGTTCAAGCAGCCTAGGTCAAGCTGAAGAAATGTGGCTAAGTAGAAGACCCCAAAACCTCTTTGAGTGACCGCAGAATTAACCTTTGCATACATGAGAACCAACTTGATCAGCAAAATAAAGAAAGCAATCAACATGTCCAGCTAAACCAGTAATGAGATCCAATTAAACCGGGTACAAGGCCTTAAATTAGATGATCCAAATATACTATATCATAGGTTTACCTTAATGACTAGAGAAACCAAATGTACAAAGATGCTGTTTTGCTATATGTATATTCTCAGATAAGTTGTAAAAACAAAGTAGTCTTGTCAGAGGAGACAGTAAACTAAGGTGAAAAAGAAAGAGGACAGTGTTGCACAGCATTGCAATGTTAAAGGAAATGAAGCAAGAAATTTTCCCTTTTACTTTTCCAAGGACAAATCCCAACTAACTGACATCTTACAATTCTACTGGTTCAGTCCAATTCCAAGAGTTTCAGTGAAACAAAAAGAAATAAAACCAATGAGATAAAATTTATTAGAATATTTAAAATGAGCCATCTATAAAAAACACAGCGCACAGGTTGGAAGGAAATTCAGAGAGCTCAGCAAATTCAAGAAGACCTGCTGCTAATCTGCATGCCCCCCACTTTGAATCTCCCCATTTGGGGTGGGGAAACACATACTATTATGGGTAGCCACAGAGACTTTAGACTAATTGTTTGTTTTTCTGTTTGGGGTATAATAAAAGATTAGGGTTAGGCTGTAGACCTATCCTTTGAGTCTTATCAGTAGCAAACCCACAAATTTACCTGTAATCCAAGTAACAAGCTCTGCCAAAAGAC
>JAGPOW010000304.1:68573267-68591699 GCA_030014935.1 Caiman crocodilus | reverse complement strand
GGAACTCCCCAGCCTGTATGTATGCTGTGGATTCCTTCTCCCAAGGTGCAGCACCCTGCATTTATCTGCGTTGAACCCCATCCTATTCTCATCTGCCCATTTTTGTAGTCTGCCTAAATCTAGTTGCAGCCTCTCTCTCCCTTCAAGTGTGTTCACCTTGCCCCACATCTTAGTGTCATCAGCAAACTTGGACAGCGTGCTTTCCATCCCCTCAACCAAATCGCCGATGAAGATGTTAAACAGTGCGGGCCCAAGGACCAAGCCCTGGGGTACCCCATTGCTCACATCTTGCCAGGTTGAGTATGACACATCCACCACTACTCTGGGTGTGCCCCATCAACCAATTTTTTACCCATCCAACTACGTAGGCATCAATGCCACAGTTGCTTAATTTATTGATGAGGAGAGGGTGAGAGACAGTGTCAAAAACCTTCTTAAAGTCTAGAAAAACTACATCCATGGTGACACCATCATCCAAAAATTTAGTTACTTGGTCATAAAAGGCAATCAAGTTGGTCAGGCAGGACTGCCTTTGATGAACCCATGCTGATTACCCCTTAGAATAATCTCCCCTGCAGGCCTGTCACAGATGTGCTCCTTGATGATCCTCTCCAAGATCTTGAGCACCAAGGTGAGGCTTACAGACCTACAGTTACTTGAGTCCTCCTTCCTCCCTTTCTTGAAAATGGGGACCACATTAGGCAGTTTCCAATCCCCCGGCACCTGGCCAGATGACCACAAATGCTCATACAGCTGGGCCCAGGGCTCCGCAATGACCCCTGCCAGCTCCCTCAACACTCTTACGTGGAGGGCATCTAGACCTGCATATTTTAAAATGTCTAGCCCTTCCAGAAGATCCCTAACTACATCTGCACTGACTGAAGGCCTGGCAGAGCTATCCCCGAGATTGTCCCTACCTCTGGTAGGTGGGATGTCCTGGTCCCTCTTCAAGAAAACAGGCAAAGAAACTGTTAAAAATATCAGCTTTCTTGTCTAGCGTAGCCACAGGATTACCGTTTGCGTCTTGTAGCGGCCCTACATTGCCTGGTGCCCTCTTCTTGCTCCCAATGTACTTGAAAAAGGACTTTTTGTTGTCCTTAATCCTGGATGCTAGCCTGAGTTCCGTCTCTGCCTTGGCCTTCCTAATAGCCCTCCTACATTCCCAGGCCAAAGAGGAGTACTCCTCCCTGGTGATAGCTCCTCCCTTCCACTGGTGGTACACCCTTTTAGTCCTCAGGCACTCCCAAATGCCCTTGCTGAGCCAAAGGGGTTTCTAAGCACTCTTACCCACCTTGCTTCTCTCAGGGACTGTTATCCTTTGGGCCTGGAGGATTGTCCCCTTAAGGTATGACCATCCCACGTGGACTTCCATCTCTTCTAGCTTCTGGGCCCTCAGTGCCTCCCCCACCAGTCTCCTAAGATAGTTGAAGTTGGCCCTTCTGAAGTCAAGGGCTTTAGCCCTTGACACCCTGCGCTGGATAGTGAAATCCAGCATGTGATGATTGCTATTGTCCAGGTGGTCAAGGACCTGCAGTCGCCTCACCAGGTCATCCCCCATGGCCAGGACCAGGTCCAGCAAGGAGTTACTCCTAATGGGGCTGTGCACATCCTGGAGAAGGTGAAGGTCTTGTAATATAGCCAGGAACCTACACAAGAGGTCAGACCTGGCTGTCTGCTCCTCCTAGCAAATGTCTGGGTAGTTTGACATAACAATAACATCCCTTGACCTAACTGCCTCCATAAGCTGACTAGAGAAGTCCTGGTCCAGCTCCTCCCCCTGGTTGGGTGGTCTGTAGTAGACACCCACCATAAGGTCCCTTTCCCCACACACACCTTGTAGTTTGACCCCTAGTATCTCTGCCTGACCCTCCTCTAACCTGAAGCTAATCCTTGATGATGTGAGGTGCTCTTTGACATAGAGCACAACCCCTCCCCACCTTTCCTCTCCATCCTGTCTCTTCTATATAGGGTGTATCCCCAAATGCTCACCATCTAGTCGTAGGTAGGGTCCCACCAGGTTTGTGAGCCCTACTAAGTCTGGGTTCTTACTCGCAATCAAGAGGCACAGTTCCTCCTGCTTACACCCCATACTATGAGCATTAGTGTAGAGGCACTTGAGGCCTCCTGAGGGTGCATGTGCCTCCCTCCCTCCCACTCCCAGGACAGTTGTGGCCCCCTACTCCCAGGATGCTGATGCTTACCTGGGCTTCCCTTCCTCTTGTCACCCTGCATGCTGATGAAGCATCCTCTCCACTCAAAGTAGCCCCTTTCCCTGGTGAAGCTAGTTTAACACCCACTGTACGAGATCAGCCAATCTAGAGGAAAAGATGTCTGCCAGCATGCCCTCCATACAAAAACATGAGTCGTTGCCAAAAAACCCAAAGCCTGCCTTAACTTACCACAGTTCTCCTCTGCTCAGGTGCTGCCACTGCCACCACTAAATGAACCTGCCTCGTATGCAGTCAGATAAACTTAACACAGGAAGGAGCACCCACTCTTGTCCAGCCCTCCCTAGTCTGGCTTTCTAGCACAACCTACAAAAACCAATGCAAGCAGGACAGTTTTGCCTGGTCTATGTACTTCTGTTTCTGAAGCATGGGGGTCAGACTGGGAAGGGCCTTGGAAGGACCAGGAGCTCTTGCCTGCTTTTTGTTCATGAGATAGCATGCACTGCCTGCATTAGAGTTAACAGACCAACACTTCCCAATCTAGCTGTGCATAAGGCATGCAAGGCAGTTGTAGCTGGCCATGGCAACATTGCAGTACCCCAGTTTAGAACCCCTGCATTAGAGAATACTTATTCCCCCTGCCTTACAGATGTGCGTGTGTTGCGGGTTGGAGGGAGTGGAAGAAAGCAGTAGTACTTGAAACGTTTAGAGCTCTGAGTCTTTCTCTAGCCTCATGCTAAAGGCCATCCCTACTAGATCCATCTATAAATGGGTACCTATTTGGCCAGGGAAGTTAAAGGCAGATATAAAGCTATCTCCGTGTGGCCTTGGCTATGAAAAGTGGCATGACAGCTGACTCAAAGATCTGCTTAGCTAGGGTAGGTTTTTTCAGACTATAAGCCAAATAGCCTTGAAGTATATGGTAGTATTAAAAAGAGTGAGAGTGCAAATCAAAACCTCTATCAGAAGCTTTAACTGTTCCTATTATGTCACATCTAAATTATTCCAGTCAGTTATCTGGGAATTTGGAATAGTGCTGCAAGACTTTCTTAGGGTTTTTTGTTTGTTTGTTTTTTAAAGCAGAGTGTACATTAATTTCTACATGTTTCTTAAAGCTCCCTTATGGAAAGGCACCAGAGTTGCTTAGTAGGACATACTGAACCAATTCTCTATTTCCTTCATATAGTTTTATGGAAGATGTGGACACAGGCCAGGCTGGAGAACAAACATTCAGATGCTCTCTGAGGATTATTAATCATGGATTGGAATGAAAGGCTGGTGTGGTGTTACTGCTCTGTGTCAGAAGGTTCATATAAGTAAACAGGATGACAAAGTGTCAAGCAGCATGGAACAAAATCATCAATTAAAGCAACTGTTTCCATAAGGCACGTGAAGAAGTCATATATAGCAAGTGCCCAATTCTAGGAATAAAGCATGCTAGATGCCAGGTCACCTTTCCCTTGGCCTCCAACACAGCAAATAGGCAGAGGCAGACAGCCACTTACTGAGTTTTGGCAAGCCATTGATGGCTGCACGAAAGGCAGCCAGGGACAGATTAATATTTATTTTCTATACTTTTTTATGGGCTCTGTGGGGGCCAGATAGAACAGCCTGGTGGGCCGCATCCGGCCTGTGGGCCACATTTTGCTCACCGCTGAAACGAGGTGAGGAGTCATTTAATGCACCACCGCAAACTCTAACTCTCAGGATTTAGGCCACCAACACAGACACTCATGCAAACTTCTGTAGTTCATTGGAAGTATCAAAGGAAAAAACAAGAACCTTAGGAGAAGCAGAAGACATCATGGCTATGTGAGGCATTAGCCAGGGACTGGTTAACATAACTATTGTTTCCTTCCAGTGTCACATCACCATTGGTCAAATGATGGTGGTAGGCAAGTGGGGTAGAAATATTTTTTTTAAATTTACTCTATGAAGCAGCTCTTACTGCGATTTAGAGGCAGTTATAAACCATAACTGAAGTTTCTTTCTCTCTCCCAATCGCTGTCCCAGCTTGCAGCTAGTACCATGTAATACTCAGACCAATTAAGACAGCGTAAGAATTAATCACTTGGTAAATCCAACAAGTGCCTCCAGACAGTAATTGCAATTTATTTAGTTCTGCATACTGAAGAATTGATATCTATTGCAGATTTTAGGGTGCAGCTCCACCATCACACCGTTTTCAGGGTAGAGGTGAGATTTACCACTTGTGAACACACATCTTCTAATCTAGTGTAATATTTTCACATGTCTACACCTATCCCACAGCCAATACCCAAGTAAACTAAACTTCATTAACTTAACTTGTTTCATTCCTATGTAAGCCACACCACCTATGGGAAAGGAGCAGAAAGAAACAGTGGATTCATCAGAACCACAGTCAATCTTCCCTCCTTTTAAAGCAGTTTAATAGTTAACATGTCAATGCCCTGATGGTTAAGATCTAGGCAGATTTAGGATTTTCCCTGCATGTCCTCCATAAAATGTAGTGATATGTGATAGCAAAAAGGCGGCCCTCAGAGATGAGACTTTAGGATGTAGCTAGCACATACATCCATAGTGATGGTCTCAAGTTTGCCATACCATTTCTATTAGTATATTTATATGTGAACAATCACTGAAGTTTAAATCTGGATTAAGAAGCCATGGATTTCAATTTGATTGGAGTGTTTAAAGCCTAAATGTAAGTAAAATATTTTTCAATAAATTGAAGTTAAATTGCTTCCTCCACTGCCCCACTAGAATTCAGACTAGTACCATTCAGATTGTTTCAATGCTTCCATTATAGATCTATATTTCAAGGGGTGCAGAATTCAAGTGCTCTTTAGCTTAAAACTTCATGTTTTTTCAAGTCAAATGCTATATTTTTCAACAGACATTCAGGGTTTTTCTTGACATTGATTTTCCTGTCAGTTGAGAGAACTGAGGGAAATTTGACACACCAGAATAGCCACCAAGCATGTGATTTGGCTATTTTCAAGTTATAGGAATGAAAACCGTTTAAAGATGAAGAGCAGCAGTTTCTAATGGTGATGCTGCTACTGCAAGCAGCCTGGACCATTAGTCCAGAGCAATGTGGCTGCACGTCTAAGTTCTTCTCGGGGTGAGTGACTTCAGTGGGACCTGCACATCAGGAGCGTTGTGCACACATCTGAAGACAGAAACCAGCCCTCTGATGGTATTCCCTCATGCAGACTTATCTGTAGGAATATACAAATATATTCAGAGTAAGTGACACCACCTACCTACACATCAGCCATAAGAAAGGTAGGTTTCTAGATCTGCTGTGGCTGGGACAACTGAAATATGCTAATTAGAGAGCAACAGCTCCATGCAGGATGCTCAGTAACCCATGTGCTAGCCAGGCATAATCTGTGCTTGGAACTACAGCCAGACAGGAAAGCACGATTTCCTGCATCACAAATTTTCGGCATTTTGAAGATAAATTTTCCTATTCTGCACTGAGATGAATTGGGAGGCAGAAAACTTGAGCAAGAAAAGACAGGCAGTAGCTTTGTGGTTAGAGTTCACCTTGGAAGATGGAAGTTGGGCTCAACTCGTATTTACTCTACCCAACTTGGAGGAAGGATTCTTCCACTGTCCTGTTCCAGAGAAGTAGCACATGTATTAGATTAGCAAGTGACATTCTGTCCAGTCTAAAGAAGATAATTTTTGTATGCCACAGTGGTGCCAATAGAATATCAGTTGCTGCATCTGCACAGCCTGATGTTTATGACACTCGCCTCCAGCAAGGGAGATGAGGCTTCAAGTTCTTTCTTCAGTGAGTATTTATGAACACAAAATGTAGTGTAACATTAAGAAATACCTGCTCCAAGAGAGCCAACTGTCCAGAGATGTGGGCACTCTATGGCAGAGGTGGAAGAGCTGGATTTAAATCCTTGCTTGAAGTTCAGCAGTGTAGCAAGATTTGAAATGCCTAGTTTTCAGGAGAGTGGCCTAATGGGGGGGGAGGGGGAGTAGGGGTGTGTGTGCATGTGCAGGGGCATATCCATACTGCAGGGGTGGCTGCAACCCCTGCTCTCAAACCCCATCAGCAAGGGCAGGCCTTGCCACAGAAGCCTCTGAGAACTTTTTAAGGTCCCTAAAGCAGGTGACAAATCTCCCCTCTCTTCCCCTTTTCGCTCAGAGGCATGCACTCTTTTCTCCCAAATCCCCCACCTGCTGCTTTCTCCATTGTTCAAGGGTGCAGAAGCTGCAGAACCAGTCAGGCTGGGTAGGGACTGAGATCAACTGGGAAGGGGACAGCAGGAACAGTTCAGTAGGACAGGGGTTGTCCCCCACCTTGCCCATCTCCACTGCTACTGTCCCTGTCCCCAGCTGAGCCCAGCCTGTGCCCAACCTGGCTGGCTAGTGCTTCCCTTACTTCTGGGACAGCAGGGAAAGCGCAGAAGCAGGTGAGGGGAAGGGGGTGAGGAGAGAGGAGGGAAGGCAAGGAAGTATGCCTTTGAGCAGGAAGGGGAAGGGAGGGAGGATTAATCACCTGCCTTAGGGACTTTAAAAGTCCCTGGAGACTCCCATGATGCAGTCCAGTCTGAAAGGAATACAGCCATACCACTGCACCCCATCTGACCCCACCTGTGTGTGCGCATGTACATGTATATGCACACATGCACGTAAGCATGCATGCATATGAGCTTTCTTAGGTTAAAACTAGAGAAGCCATCCTCATGAACAGCTTTGATTTCAATGAATTGCCATTTTCTGACAAAAAGTTCCCAGAAAAAAATGCCAACTAACTCTGTTTGTGAAAGTATGCATGCTCGAGAGTGTTTGGTACCAGAGGACATTCCTGCATGAGGGCATTGTCATGACTTGAGCTCAGGGAGGTTTGGAGCACTGATGCCATATGTATGTGGCATGTTATATGGCATGCATATGTAATGCTGACCAGAACCATAGAAAACGAATGCAAAATTGTACACATACAAATGATACCCATTAGAACCAACTCAAAAAAGTTCTCTATTATGACTAGATATCTTCAGTAAATTTAAATTACAGCTGGTTCCACAGGCTACATCTGTATAGACCACAAGCTATAGACTGCCAACCCTTAGCTTACTGTCTTTGAAAAGAACCACTCCAGATTTCTGAGAGAAAGAGAACACCTTCTCTGTGCATGAAAAAATCCTTAGATTTTTACTTGATGGTCAATAAGGTCATCAGGGAATAGAAGGCTGGGGGGGGGGTTGGGAATCAGTAAAGCTGCTCTTACAGTGCTCATCATGGATTGATTTAGAGCAAGTTCAACTTCACCAAAACTTTCACACTAGCACAACTAGCAATTTTTGCATCCTGGGCAGAAGTGTCAGAGAGCAAGGCATCAGAAAGTCTTACCTGACCACAGTCTCAAAGACTCCAGTTGGTGCCATCATAGTATGGGCTCCCCTGAATTCACCATTTTGGCACCCCTATGAATTTGTGCCCAGAGCCTATGGGCAGCTCACCCACCCCTAGTTATGCTACTGCACTTTCACAGGTCGTATTGGGTACAAAAGCTGTGAAAGAGGGAGTCTGATGTTGGCAATGCAGCTAGTGGGTTCATAGTAAGTTGTAAGGAGGTACACCCTTTAGGGAAGGTTACTGCTTGCCACCTCATACTCCTACTAGGAGACGGGAGGACTTTCCTCTCCTATCTTCATGAGGTTTCCTGGAGAGAAACTAGATTTTCCAAATGCAGAAAATTCTGGGATAATGGGGTGAATGAATGGCAAACATGAAGAACAGTAGCAGCTAACAGGGTAGTACATTAATTATAAAGCATCTTGTACCCTTATGTGTCTAACGCTACCAATTGGAAAGATGAAAGATCTTAAGATGACAATTTTTAAGCGAGATGTTCATGATAAGGTTTTCCATGTTTCACTTAGTATTTTAAACATCTCTGCTGCATAACTGAACTAGATAGCTGTCAGTGGTGAGATGTATGCAGCAAAAGGTGAGGGAAATTCTGGTTAAAATGAAAGCCTGTCCCTTATAAGAGAGTTTATTCCTCAACATCCATGCACAGAAGACAGGATCTAGATTTTAAGATCCTGGCCAAAAATGCAGCCTTTTGATATTATAATGTATTTCTCTTGGAAGATGGTATAGGAATGATCTTCTCTGAATTTTGAAATGTGGTCCTTGTTTACAATGATGCTATGCAGTCCATGGTGAACAATGAAATGTGTTTACGCTTACCTACCCTTTCTCTTTGTATAGGTACCCAGTGGAAGGGCTGAAAACCGGGAGGGAGATACTGGAAAGAGGAGGTCTTTGGGAAACCACAGTGAACCTCTGCTCCCAGAGATTGAAAGACAGGGTTGAACTCCCAGCTGGGGAATTTTTCTCTTGTGTATAAAAAGGAAAATAAATCAGAAGGCAAAACACTATGCATCCCAGGAGAAGACTTTGCTGACTTGCGACTCTTTGCTGAGCTATTCCACTAGCATCCCAAGTGTTCCATACGCAGTTGCCCAGGAGGAGTGGGGAAAGAACTATAAAAAAAAAATATAAGCAATGTTTCCAATTTAATGAGCTTTAAAAGATAGATTTTAACTTTTGCAACCATATGATCTGGGCTTATAAAACTAGGACTTACAAACAGTGTGTTTATAATCTAAGACAACACTCCTAGACTACAGAAATCTAATAAGAGTCTCATCATTACAGAACTAGTTTTCCAATGACAAGGTAGTACAAATATCAACATTTCCCCATTGTTACTTTCTGCTCGAGTTTGAAAAACAAATTTGCCTCCCTGCAATGCTCTTGTACACTCACTAAATACCGTATCTCACACCCTCTCCAAGTTTTCCCTTAGCAAAGTTAATTAAGAGTGAGGAATCATCTATAGCACTGTCTCTCTTGCCTCAATTCAAAGCTTTTCAAATTCCAGAGTACCACATTTCTCTCCCAACTCCTTCCCAGCATTCTTTCTGAAGTTTTTGGTTTCATAGTAGCTAGGGACAGGATGGACCTGAACAGATCATCTAGCCTGACCCCCGGCCACAGGCAGGAATGAATGTTGGGTTCACAAGACCCCAGACAGGCAATCATCCAACCTCCTCTTGAATGTGCCCAAGGTAGGGGTGAGGACCACTTCCCTGGGAAGTTGTTTCTAGATTTTGGCCACCTAAAATATTGCCTTCTGATCTCTAACCTCAACCTATTCTCCAACAGCTTATTACCATTGTTCCTTGTCACCCCAGGTGGTGCTGGGGTAACAAGGAACTGTCTTTCTTTCACTGTTTTTTTTATCAGGGTCTCTTCTTGTCCCCCCTACATACCTGATAGGCAGTCATTCTGAAACAAATGCTGAATCAAAAAAGAATAGTAGGGTATTGCAAAAGTGATTTCCCAGGCACCGAAAGTTAAACAGTCTTTATTAGAATTGGGTCTGAAAGCTAATACCAATTACCAGGGCCAGTGCCAGCTTTTCTTTTATCAGTGCTAATATGGTGACCAAACAAATATTTTTTACTCCCTTTGGGCATGTCCAGATGAGCGTGGCCATGCAGTTTGTGGTGCTGCAAACACTGAAGTGTTCACCATGCTGCAAGGATGTATTGCTTGTGCTGCTCCATTTTTTTTTCTGTTGGGTTTTTTGAGCCCTGGATATCTAGAATATCATATCATCATAGATATCCAGGGGTCAAAAAACCATATGAGGAAAAAAAAAAAAAAAGTGGAGCAGCGCACGCTGCTGAAAAGTGGAGCTGGGCCACCTGGAGCTGTGCTGCAGCTGCCAGCCAGGCTCTGCCTGACAGGATTGCTTTGGCTGCAGCCCCAGGAGGCCCCCAGGACCCCAAGTAAGGCTGCCCCTGAAGTAACTTGCTGCAGGGCTGTCCCCAGGGTAACTCCCCAACCACTTCTGGGGTAGCTGGCCATACATACAAAGCATGCATAGCACAGGCATTCCTTGGGGACAAATAGCTGTGTGTTGCTGCTACTTGTCCCTGGGGAACCAAACATCCATACCTCGTCCAGACATGGCCTGTGTGTCTGTTTCCTCTTTCCTTATTGTCTGGGCATCAATAGGATTTTTCCAATTCAGAGTGTTAGAGTTGTTGGACTACTGCATGTTCTACTGAAATAATGCTCACCATTCTGAAATGATACACCAACTTCAGTGTGGCAAGCTGTAAGACCACACTCCTCTCAGAAAACAGCTCCTGAATTTTACATTTAAGAGGCACCCACTCTAAAAATAGCCCATACAAACAAAATGTTTGTTCAGTTGGAATCCATGTATCCCATTCCTATTTTAATACTGCATTGTGAGACTGGAAAACCAATGAGGCCACCAACATCATCTTGTGTAAGAGGTTATATAAATGAATAAAACCATTTTTTATGCTGCTTTTTAACTTTTCTAGTTCTGCTGCTTAACTGTATTAAATACCCTTCTCTCCTTCTAATCCTCTTTCTATAAATGACAGCCTGTCATCAGTACACACATAGAGGGCAATAAGTTTTCTATACATCTTCTGAATTTGAAGGTCACGTCCTAGGGACAATGAACCAACACACATTAAATACACACGAGTGTATTTTTCAGTGCCACACTTTTAATGGCCCTTAGCTGGCGAAGGATCTAGTTCATTACACACTTCTAATGCCAAACAAATACCAATACTTCAGTACAATGATGCTATTGTATTAATATTTTGTTTAAAGAAAGGCAAATTATTATGGGAACAGCTTAAAAATGATCTTGGGAAGAGGCTTATTTCCTATAGCTTTTGTGTTAGTATTAAAAATTACTTCATTGAAGTATATCAAATTAAGTGCTTTATGAAGCATCTCCACATACATAAACAAGTAGAAGAAATTTCAAAAACGTAAGAGCCACACTTCTTTACTTTCTGAAGAATAAAAGGACCACAGGGCTCTTTTCAAAGAACATACCCCAAAACACCACCAGCGTCATCTAATTCAGCAGTCATTCTTTATGAGACATGTAGAGCCTACAGTCTGTAACATGTAATGAGTGTCTATAGGAAAAAAGTCATTTTCAGCAGAATAATTAAAATGTACAACAGCTATGCTAACTAGATGGCTGAACAAATGATACACATTCACACAAGAAGACAACCGTCTTAATAAGGATTTACTTTAACAGAACCTTGTATGGGTACACTACACTCAATCTCATTAGTAAAGGAGTTGGTTGGATTTTTTTTTAATACAGCACAAGCCAAAAGGCAATCTAAAACAGACTCACAGAAGAATGGAATGGGGAATCAGAGAACGCAACATTTCAGATCCAATCTTCACACACCTTAAACATTTTTTTCTTTCCTTTCTTTTTTTTGATGAAAGTGTGTGAGAGAGAGAGAAAGGGAGAGAGTGTGTGTGTGCATGTGTGTCTGTGTGAGAGAGAGAGAGAGGGAGGAGCTAAATAAGTGTTTGCATTTATCATGTTTTTAGCTTCTTTTCTGAGGAAGAATTCTCTGAATCTGTGTCTTCAAACTCCGCTCTGTGCCTTTTCAGTCCTCCCAAAGCTTGAGAGTTCTCACTATCTGTCAGATGCAAGTCAGCAATATCCTCTTTCGTGCTCACACCGTAATTGTTGGAGTCCATTTCTGACAGGCAACAGTCTTTGTGAAAGGTCACATTTGCCTGTGCAAGGGTGCCATTATCAGCATTTGAGTATAATTGTAGTCCTTGGGTCACTATCTCCTGCTCTCCAAAGCTCTGTCCATTGCTGAAGCATGAAGGGCGAGGATGTAGGTGGCCATTATTGTGGTTTACACAGGAGGTCTCAAGGTTTCTTTCCTCACCGTCATCAGTCTGGTTTCTGGAGCAATTACCAGATCCACTACAGACAGTGGCAACAGAAAACAAATCCTTGGAAGTGAACAGCGATTGGTGACTTGATGCTGGTTGACAGTTCTGGCTGTTTTTCTGTTCCACAAGTCCCACAGTTTGGTTGCATGGCTCTTCAGCAAGACTATTTAGCCCTTTGCAGATGGCTTTTCCATTGAGCTTTTTAGTCTCAAAAGAATGTTCTACAGACCCACTGCTGGTGTCTTGGGACATGGTTTCTTGAGTTTCCATCCGCCACTGATTGTCAAATTCATGACCTTGACCATTACTAGAATTTTCTACCAAACCACATTCTTTTAAAGTTTCTTTGCTTTGGCTCTCAGAGAGACCTTGGGAATCTTGAGGAACTAGTGAACTCAAATTACTAGCCTCTTCTTTATTTAGTGTAGATGGTGCACTGTTTCTTCCACTAGTTCCTGGCTTTCCTTCATCATTCTCCCCATCTCCATGGGAAGATTCACCATCTTTACCAGCTGAATAGGATATATAAGAATAATGAAGCCATCTGTAAGCTTTGTAAATTTTTCTTTCTACAGACTCACTGTCTGAACAAGGAGAGGCCCTTTCTTTGGGAACTTCCTTTTTAATGGAACTCCTTTCAGGTGAGGAGGTTGGAGAAGAGGAAAGGTCATCCACTTTGATCTGTGGGTAATCATAGATATCCTCACCTATGTAGGTGTTCACATTTTCTGTATTTGTGTTAGGCCTCTCTTCCTTTTGCATTTTCTGTCGGCGTCTCATTGCATTACGTTGACGTGTCAATGTACGCCGTTCTTTCAATTCCTCTTCACCCTCTGAACTGCTACTGCTGCTGGAACTGCTAGATTCATTCTCTTCAGGACTTGGAGACCTTGGTCGTGGAAAAAGGTCTGTGTCCAGTTCTGCCTCACAGGTATTTTCATCAGAATCAGATTCATTGGAAAGGGCCAGGAGACGTTTGTCCTGATACCTTCTAAGTGCAGACAGCCTCTGCTGACGAGAAGCCACATCTTCTCTGGCCGATGGAGATTCTGTTGATCTTAAGGCTCCCAAGTTATAGGCTGTTTCATCCAATTCTTCTGCCATATGTGGAGGGGTGTGATGTAGAGAAGCAGAAGATTCTGATTCACTATAAGCAGAGCGTTCACTTACTCCAGCATGGAGCTGCAAGATGGTGCTTTCGCTGAGGTCGCTATCAGAATCAGAACTCCAGCCCTCAATCTCCCGGCGTACCAGTGAATCAAAGAAAGCCATCATCCGTGGATCTTCCTGGACTGACTGGTTGGCATAATCATGAGACAAGCCACTGCCACTGTTCAACACAAGACTAATGTACTCTTCATGAGTGTAGAGGCACCGTGAATCATCCTCAATTCTGCCATCCAGGTCTCCAGTGCAGTCAGGCTGTTTATAAGGACTCCAAATCTGTAAGAAGAAAAATGGAGTTGCTTATAATACAAATATAATTTTAAATATTTTTTTAAATAGAATAGTAATACAAATATAAATATTATAACTGCCATATAAAAATCACAGAAAAGTAGGATTGGAAGGGACTTCAGGAGGTCATCTAATCCAATCTCCTGCTCAAGGTAGAATCAACCCCATTTCAAGCAACCTAGATAATCTAAAAGATCATGCTTTAAATTTAGCCATTTCCCCAGCAAGTATTGCATATTACTTTGAGTACTGGCTCCTTTTATCCTGTGCCATGGGTGTTTTTATAATGTATACCCCTCCAAACTTGAAAAGTCGCACATCATAAAAATCACTCAATTTCAATATTTCAGATTATTATTTTTCTAGAATTGCAGCATTTTACTTTTATGTAATAGGCAATGCTTATTCATGATAGGTAAGAATAGTTTCTTGCCTGCAGTACAGCCTAAGCACTAATGAAAGCACTTGTTTCCCAGGAAACTGAAGTTGCTTGTACAATGACGTGCAGTGACATTTCATCCAATTGCCTATTTACTCTCTCAGCAATCAGAAGACTGAATGCAGGCAGGTGAAAAGCTGGGTGTTACTATTCCATCTGCTATACTGTGATGAAAAAAAGTGTGAGGGACCACTATGTTTTTCTATCCTGAAAGTCTCTTGGAGTCAAAGGATACCAGCACATCTAGTCCAAAAGGGAAGGAACTTTTCCATTCCTAAAGTACCATAAAATAAAGGAAATGGAAAGTGCATTGATATTTATTTACAATACTTTTGAAGGGGACTGGGGAGTAAAATTAGGAAATCAAGTGTCTGTGCTACTTGTTTAGACCCCAGTGTTGCTGTAAGTTTTCCTGACTGGTGTTATGTCCCCTCCCCCAGGCATCCTTTGAGATTTAGTAATGAACTATCTAATGCAATACTTAAAATCATCTCACCTCTCTTACTTTTACTCCCAAATGGAAAAGCAATATGGATGAAACATTAGTCTGTACTAAACACCAAACATTATATTGTTACTGATTAATTTAAACCTAGTATTACATACAGATGTATTATAGCTAGAGCTGACAATCACCGATACTTCAAAATCTTGTTCTCAATCAGCCAAGATTGCATTCTCAGATTGTCTCAGACAATCCCTGCAATTACTAATTGCAACTGCTATAGGGTATTGCAATGTCAGGAATAGGAACAAATACCAGGCACATGGTCTCACCTGTGCTGTCAATGTACCCCTCCAACACTAGACTGCAGATGTAATGAGAGCCAGGCCAGAAGTTTTATGACGATGAATTAATGTGTGGGGATTTGCATACTATAGCAGGGATTGCCAACTATCTAGTCAGGGGGTTGGACTACATGACCTCCTTCAGTCCCTTCCAACCCTAATTTTCTACGATTCTATGTTTCAGTGCTTTGGCAGACCGTCTTCCAGAGCAGCTGGTCAATATAGCATTTTGAACTGAAAATGGAAAATCCGCAACTTTTCTTTGCAAGGTTCTTCCCCCCACTCCAGGCTTTTGGGTCTGCACCTTTCTTCCTGTATAGCCCTTCTGCCCTCATTCTAATTAGATTATTTCTAACCAAAGAACAAATTCTAGATTGAAGAAACTCTTTAGCAATAAAGCTTTCTTCAATGGTATTAACTATATTCATATACCTTAAAAGCTTCAGCAGAATTAAACCTAATGGATTTACATTAGGTAGCAACATCAGAGGGTGAAATATTTCAGGAAAAAAGAAACCAGGTGACAAGTTTTCCATTAGGTCAGAACCTTTCCCGTGGTCATGAAATTGGGATATAGCATATAGTAAGAAAAAGGTAGGCAGGAGAGATGTGTAGGGGAGAAAGCCAAAGATTCCATACTTCCTTAAATGAGAATATAAACAAACTTTTAAGGAGAAACTACTTGCAGCATCTTCCTGAAGGATGTTTCTGTGGATAAACAAAGGGAATCCACGTAATGGTTTTTTCATAGGATGACCGAAGAGCAGATTTGCAAAATCTTCCATGAAGTGACCAAATCCACGTTCTGTCCCAGAATATCTGATAAGGGAGATGGATCTGATAGCTTACCTATACCTGCTGAATAAGAAATCTAGATACAATTGGATAGCCAACTCACTCCTGCATTTATAATGCCATTTACCACTGATACATGCCAAGCAATGTTGAGATGTCATGAGTTCAAGTCTCAGCTATCCTGTTAAAAAAAAAAAGGATCTGAACTACTTAATATACTAAGGCCTATTTATCTTGGCCTGGTTGGAGAATTTTGTATAAGTTCTCAGAGAGAATGAAGAGGGCATCTGTAATAGACAATGGGTTTTGTTGTAATGTTTACAGTTTAAATGTGTTCATGTTGTGGTAGTGCAACAAGTCTTAGTTTTCCCTGACTAACTTGTACAGGGTGCAAGAGGGGGACAAGGTGGGGTTTAAGGGACACTGAGGCCAGAGTTACCTAGCCTACCTGACAAAAGACAAAAAGTTTTCATTAATGAGAATTTGAAGATCCTTGTTGATGGATATGATGCTCAGGAGAAGTCCCGGGAAGCTGAAGGAGATAAGCATCACAATGGATGGAACAACCTGAAAAAAAACAGGGAGTCAACCTGGGATCTGGAGAATCTAAAGAGAATTAAAAGCAAGAGAACAACTCTGCTTCTTTGAGGTGCTTTGGCACTGTGAAGACTGGAGAGAGAATATTTGAGCTAACTTAGGAGTGCTCAGGGCTGTGCAGGCTGGACCAGGGATAGAGGGACTGCTTAACCCTTTGAAGGGGGCAGGGTTGTCTTGATCTGTAGTCATTGCCCTCAACTAAATGCCTTTACTGAAGCAGGTAAGAAGTCCTTCTCTTAAGAGCTGAACTGGAAGGTAGCTCCCTAAGGCAGGGCTACAGGTAGCCAGGGAGAGTTCAAGGACCAAAAGTTTAGAGTTGTAGAGTCAGAGGAGTTTGGGGTCACACTACTCCAAAAGCCATGCCTGAGCTGGCTTCAAGGCATACTTGTGGATACCAGACAAGGTTGGTGGTCCTGAGCAAGGGGGAATCCATGAGAGAAGCTTTACTGAATTTGACACATAAAAGCCACTGTCAGATTCACACAGACTGATGCAGGAACAGGCCTTGAGATGGACACCATGACTTTCTTGGCAAATTAAGGGTAACAAAAATAACTGCCACTTCATCTTCTAATATTTGGAAGCGACAAAGAAATTACATGAAGGGAGAGAAAGAGACAAATCAGCAATGATCATCCATCTGGCACCCAGAGAATCACTTCCCAATGATTTTGCCTGCTTTTCTGAAGCCAAAAGTTCTAACTGGATGCATCTGACTTTTTAAGAGTAGCTTACTTCCACAGATCTTCAGCTGGAGCACTATTTTCTTCAGGGATGATTCTTAGTTGCCTACTGATATGGGCTTTGCTCATGTGTTTTTAATGTTCAGCGTCCCTTTTACGTTAGTTGCCCTGATACAAGCCATATGACCTTCCATCCAAGTAATAAATAAATAAAATTGAGCATTTCATTTTGAAACTGCTTGTATCTCCTTAGTGTGCGGGCATGTTATGAACACCATGTTTGCTTGAATCAGGACTTGCTTTCTCTAGCTGATGGTAGAAGTCCTGAAGTGTCACAGTGACCAGAATTTGTTTTTAAAAAGGTCCTTGGGAGCCTCCCTTGCCATGACCGTAATTTCTTACACAATATGATGCCTCAGATGCATTTCTGCACCCTAAAAGGCTGGCATTGGGGAGGCTTTTTTTGGGATCAACTTCCAGGGACACACCATTACGATGGCCTCCTTTCTTCACCAGCTGAAGGACAATCTTTACTTTTATTTGAATCTCTTATTTCTATGTTCCAGCAAATAATTCCTGAAGCTCCTTTACTTGCATTTGCAAGGCTGCAATAATTTCTATGCACAAAACCAAAGTCCTCAGAACTCTTGGACATGTATCACCTCAGGGATCAGTTCCTGGATTTTGCCAAATTTCTTCTATACAGGATGAGAGGCTCTTTCTGCTTCTCTCTCGACTCACAGGTCATTGGCTCTTCAGCAGACAATCAGCCAATTCTTAGATTTTATGAACTCACGTGCCTAAAGGATTGGGAATCCACTCCAAAGTCATTTGCCATAAGGATCTTATCAGAATTTCTTCTGAACCAAGTTATACATAAAGAGACCATAAGTGTGCTCAGGCTCCACATCATGGTTATTGGCTACAACCAGCAACTTTGATCACTCACCATGCAAGCGCAGACAATATAGTGAAGATAGTATTTTAAAAAAAATGGAGTGGAATTCTCTCTTACAAGACAGATGTGTCCAGAGAGAAGGGGGAAGAGAAGCAGGAGGAGGGGTCAGGGGGCTTTGGGATTTATTCACAAAGAATGCCTCATTGTGGACGGCAGGGCCTCAACCCTAGACACTCTATTGGACTGATCTGGTCTAGCAGGGATCTGTCTGGAGAAGTCTCTACTTGTGTGGGGAGAAGAAGCAATGCAGAAGCCCCAGTAAGCCAACTGGGCAGATGTGCTTTCCTTTTACAAAGTGAGGGTCTGCAAGCTGAGAACAACTGTTTTTTTGCTGTCTGGCGTAGTGTATATAGGGCCCACATTAGGACTAGGGTCCCAGACTTCAAAAGGGCCAATTTCAGAGAGCTCAGGAGGCTAGTCGACGAGGCGCTGAGGGACTGTAGGGTTGAGGACATGGGCGTCCATGAAGGGTGGGCGTTCCTCAAGGAGACGATCCACCGAGCCCAAGGGGCAACCGTTCCCGCCCAATGCAAGATAGGCAAAGGTGCCCGGAAGCCCCCGTGGCTTAATAGGGATATTCGGGGTACCCTGAGGGCAAAGCGGGAGGCTTACTATCTTTGGAAGAAGGGAGCATTCTCCAAAGAGGAGTACTCTTCTTGTGCTCGGGAGTGTAGGAGGGCTATTAGGAAGGCCAAGGTGGGAGTAGAGCTTCGCCTGGTGACTAGGATCAAGGACAACAGGAAGTCC
>JAGPOW010000304.1:68532139-68573167 GCA_030014935.1 Caiman crocodilus | reverse complement strand
GATAGGTACTTGGCTGGGGTCATGTGACCCTGGCACTCGTTCCTGCCATTGGCGGGGGGTCAGACTAGATGGCCTGCTCTAGGCCCCTTCTGACCCTAGATACTATGGTTTCCCTTTTGTGGTACCAAAAGGGTGTAAAGTCCCTTTCCAGATGGAACACACTGACTTTTTGCTTATCAAGTTCATCCTAGAGTCATTCTGATAGAAGAGGAAACAAGTGCAAAGAATAAGCTTTGAACTCAAGACAATGCCAAAAAAAATTCATCCCCTAATAAGATGCCACCAGGGAAGGTGATTACTGCTCACTCTGGGCCCAAATTTGGTTTTAAACCCTAGAATAGTAACCAGATTAGGTGGAAGAGGAGAACTGCTGCTCTACCTACATGGGTAGAACCAGGGATGCTTCAAGGAGCATGTAGGTAGCACAGCTAAGGACTGGAGCTCTGCATATGAATCTGCAAATAACAAAGGCATCTCAAAAAGAAGAAAGCTCCCAAGATCCACAACATTCTGGGCAGCGAAGTCAGAATTGAGAAAGCTCTGGGAGGCACCACACACAAAATTCACATATCTGGTCAAAATAAAAGACTGAAATAAAAAGTTACGCTCTTGAATGTGCAAGTAATTAGGACCACCTGACTACATCCAATTATCCTACAAAGCCGAAGCAGATAGCCATAGACATTAGCTTGTCACCATAGGAACAAAAATGAGCATTTTTTTCCCCCCTATCTTTAAAACACTGGTGATTTTCATACAAGTGAGACCATATCACTCATCTTAAAAACACCCATCAACCTATACAACTGTCTATTCATTTTAGAATCTAATGCAAAAAGGCCTTCTCTTCAGACATTCTCCTTGTACTTGCTCTGGTTTCCATCTCAATAGCCCTTCTATATTCCTCCCTTGGGATTCCCCGTCTGCTGGGACACTTTCCAGAATTTCAGAAGTGCTGGTGGGGTGGAAGGCTCCTGAAACATGTAGCACCCTTGCCATGCAATTATCTTAGATTTCATAGACATTAGGGGCTGGAAGGGACCTCACGAGATCATTAAGGCCAGCCATAGGCAGGAAGTCTGCTGGAGTCAAATCATCCCAGCAAGATAAGCATCCAAAGGCATTTGGACCAAATGCAGAATATGTGCTTACACCACCTCTGGGGGGGTCTGTTCCAAACCCTGGACACTTGGACTGTAAAGAAGTTTTTCCTTATGTCCAGTTAAAATTGGCCTTCCAGAAGTTTGTGGCCTTCAGAACTTGTTATCCCTTCGGGAGCCCTGGTGAATAACTGTTCTCTCAGTTCCTGGTGTACACCTCTTATATACTTATAAGCTGCCCTCAAGTCTCCCCTGAGCCTTCTCTTCTCCAGGCTGAAAAATCCCATGTCCCTCAGCCTCTTTTAGTAAGGTTTATTCACTTGGCCTTTGATCATGGGGGTGGCTCTCCTTGGACACAGTACTCCAGCTGCAGCCTCACTAAAGCCAAGTAAAAGGGGAGGATGACATCCCTGGTTTTGCTTGAGATGCATTGGTGGATGCATGCCAGAGTTTGGTTTGTTTTGCTGGCTACAGCATCGCATTGGTGGTTCATATTCATCTTGCGGTCAATCAAGACCCCCAAGTCTCTTTCAGATTTGGTGCTAGCAAGCGTAGCACTACTAAGCTTATAAGTATGATGCTGGTTTTTCCTCCCAAGGCGGAGCACCCTGCACTTCTTTACACTGAATACCATCAGGTTTTGTCCATCCACTTTGCAAGCCTGTCCAGGTTGGCCTGTATCCCCAGCCTGTCCTCCAGTGCGACTTCCTTCCCCCATAGTTTAGTGTTGTCCACGAACTTTGCCAGTCTGCATCTGACACCCAAATCCAGATCATTTATGAAGATGTTGAAGAGTACTGGCCCAAGTACTGAGCCCTGAGGGACACCACTAGTCACCTTGCACCATGTTGATTTGCTCCCATCAACTAATTTTCTTCGTGTTCAACCCCAGAGCCAGTTCACCAGCCATTGGTCCATGAAATGATCAAGGCTGCAGGTCTCCAGCTTAACCATGAGGACATCACAGGAGACCAGGTCAAAGGCTTTCCTGAAATCCAGGCATATGACATCAACCTCATCATGGCTGAGACTGTACGCTCCCAACATATGGCTGTCATGGGGAACTTCAACCTCTCTGACATCTCATGGGAAGAGCACACAAATGAATTCCTCTGGTTTGGGAGGTCTGTAATAGACTCCTACAATTATATCTCTTTTCCCCATGCTCTCCCCGTATTTCAACCCAAAGGCTCTCAAGACGCCCTCCTTGGATGCTAAACTCGGTTTGAAGGGAAGTGTACTATTCCTTCATGTAGAGAGCTACATCTCCACCCCTCTTTCCAACACGGTTTCTCCTGTACAAAGTATAGCCTTCTATACCAATGGACCAGTCACATAGGTAGAGTCCCACCATCAGCATTTCCTCTAAGCTGTGTGGTATATGTGACCGTGTAGGTGCGCCTGGCAGTGTGGCATGAGTGAGCTTGTGTGGCTGCACACACTCTGCAGTTTACAGGGAATGCTGCCCACCAGGTCTCCATTATCCCTACAAGATCATAATCTTTGTCACACAGGAGAAGGACCAGTTCCTCTTGCTTGTTTCCCACATTTCTAGCATTTCTGTACAGGCAGCTGAGCTTGCCATAGGAAGCCCTGGGCTTCCCTGTGTACTGGGATGTGATCTTTCCTTAGGCTGCTGTTGGAGTAAATTCCCTTGGGCTACTTAACCTGTTAACACTGTGGCTGACCTGACCTGGGCTAGAACTGTTAATTGGCTGACCATCCCCCAGTGAACCTAGTTTAAATCCTGGTCAAGTAAGTCTGCCATTCTGTTAATTGTTACATAAATGTAACACATGGAGGGGGCACCAAAGTTTTGTTGGCAGCTCGTTATCTGTTCCCCCTTGCTTCAGCTTCTTTATCATCTTTTTTTCAGATCTCATCTGAAGGTATCTTTCTCCCACTGCCTGCAATTCTGTGTCTCACACCTGCTGATTATATATTTTTTATTTTCTCACTTAATTTTAAGTGGTTTCAAGGTATAGTTTTCAGGAAAGATGTTATACTAAATACTGCTGCAAGGGGCAGCAGTAAAAAAAACCCCCATACTTGAAATTGACTTTCACACACTTAAAAAAATTATACCCTTCTAGGAGCCTTCTGCACTTGGAGACAATGTATTCCACTCCTTCTTTCTGGTATTAGAGATTCAAATGTACTTTAAAACATGAAAAAATAAGCATGCTGGGTCTCAATAAGGGCTGGCTCACCAGGCCTGAATATGTGGTGGTTAAGAACTCTCTCTCAACCAAGGTGCTTTCCTTTAAGGGTACAGTACAGAAATCCAGAACAGACTAAAGGCCAAACCTGTGAGTTCCATTCCCTTAGCTTTAAAACACTCAAAGGCCAAAACCATCCCTAGGGTAACAGCACTGGATTTCATCAGGGTTATGCTGGAGATTAATCTGGTCTTCATTTGGGTCCCAGAATTAAAATAGCATGTGCTAGCAGAAGTGTGTAGGAATCCTGAATAGAAGGTCTGTATTATGCCTAGATGCTGGTGCCACCAGCTCCTCACCTAAATATGTGCTAAATTTAGTCAAGCTAGTCTAAAAATCAAAACCCAGACAAACAACTGCTTGTATCCAACATTTTAAACTCCTCATTGGCCTCCTACAGATAAAGAAATGAAATACCAGCCAACAGCTATGGTATGATATTTATGGCTTCATTTAAAAACAAACAAACAAACAAACTGCAAAGGGATTTGAGTGACAGGGAAGGGAGAAGAGCTCTTAAGGCCATTCAAAAGCAAGCTCTACAAGTTGTTTGTGCACCTCCTCTTCCATATGTGATCTCACAGTGTATCTCTGAGCAACTCCAGCCATTGTTTAGATTTTTTAAAAAAAAGTGTTATGAAAGCATCTTCATTTTGAGCTGCCTTTAAATACAGGGGCGGGCAAGTATTTTGGGCAGAGGGCTGCTTACTGAGTTTTGGCAAGCCATCGAGGGCCGCATGACAGGCAGCCAGGGGCAGATAAATATTCATTTTTTAAATTTTTTAGGGGCCTTGCAGGCTGGATAAAAAGGCCTGGTGGGCTGCATCCAGCCTGTAGGCCACATTTTGCCCACCCCTGCTTCAATACAATAAATAGTCATCTCCTTTCATTTTTCTCTTCTGCCTCTGCCTTGCACATACTTTTCTACCAAATGGCTGCTTCCTCTTTTTATACCTTTCCATACATTGTCCACCATCTCCTGATGTTCTTCTCCCTTCTCCCAGTTCAAGCTACATATCCACATAGCTGTTTTCTTTCTTTCTGTCTCTGTTCCACACTTCCCTGGATATTTTTTTCTTTCAGCTTGGATCTTGGATCCTCTTAAGTACATTCTATGAGACCTTAGAGGCAGCTACACTGTTTTTCCTCTTGTGCATATGGCTATGTTATTGGCCACTAGATTTTTCTTTACCATTAAGAGCTTGGGCACTGTGAGAAAAGCTGGAAACAAGACAAGGCTACCACCATATGATCTATGTGCAGACCAGTTTCAGCACTAATGCACACAAAGGGTGTCTATAGAAGTGCTCGGGGGTAGGGATGTGTTTAAATTAGAGCAGCTCCTGAAAGTTGCTCCAATCAATATGCTGTACCATGTGTATTCAGTGTCCGGCATTTCAAAATGGCCACGGGGGCACTATAACTAAAGCTTGTTAGACAAGTTTTAGTTAAAGTGCCCCTGTCGCCATTTTGAAACGAGGGACGCTACAAACATGTGACCGTGAGGCACACTGCAGCATTCCAATTCGAATGCTCCAGCAAACTTCATTAAATTGAGTCTGCTCCAACACATTCCAATTAGACTGCGTCAGAGCACATGTATAGGCACCTATTGATGGTGCCTCTAACAGTAAAGTGGCGCTGATCAGCATTTGAAAAGAACAAGAACTGCCAACAGATTTGGGTGTACCTAAGGCATTCTGGCCCCTGAACAAGGAACATTACCAGCTGAGCCAGAATGAGATACAATAGCCAAAGGGAAGATATTTGGCTACTTTAATAAACTCTAATAAACTCCAGACAACTCCATACATGAAAGTTTCTTTTTCCTTGATTTGTTCCCACTGTGTGATCTTAAGGACTTTATTTGTTTCAAAACAGCTAAGCAAGTTCCATCACATACACTGACTCAACAGGAACTGTCTTTTAAGGACATGTTCAAGCAGAGCCATCTTTGAAACAGTTTTACAACCTATAAAGGGACACTTAAATTAAACCAACCATTTAAACCACAAAGCAAAGAGAAAAAATAAAGACTACACAAAAGCAATGCAGGGGATGTTTATACCACAGCTAATCCAACAGACTAAGCAGTCATGCAGGAAGGATTCACAGGGTGAAGGGTCAGTATATCCAAAATCCAAGAGAGAAGACTTTCAACTGCATTGCAACAAGTTCACAAAGCCAAAAATTCCTTTGGCAGAATTGTACTTAAAACAGCAGGAGGCAAGCAATTGGAAAATGAGCATTAATGACCTCCCTTAAGACCAGACAACACACTTGGTCCAGTATCCATTTTTGCAAGATTGTGTGACTCAGATACTATCTTCTGTTTTAACATGCAGATCTGCCATGAGACTATAAAAGAAACCCAGAAAAAAAAAAAAGGAGAGAAGCCAACTAAAAAGGAGAGGAAAAAGAGTAACTAAAATAAGATTCAAAAGGGCTGTTAGTAGCTGTAATGGGAGTGATGGAGATGGGCACTAGGCCATATTCCTAGGGATTTGGGACAGGACACATCCCTAAGATACAGACTATTAAAATATTTCTTGGCAGGGTTAAATTCATTAAGTTAAATTTATAATCAACTCAGAGCATTTACTTATACTCAACCTCAGTTGCAGCCACGTGCACTCAAGAGACTCTTATAAAGCCATTCAGCAAGTGATTTGAAGCAGTAGCAGTTTTCCTAGGTAGAAATTTGGCTATAGTTTATGTCAATGAAAATGGAGAAGTAGTGATTTAATTCTATTGCAGCAGCATGCAAAACATGCCCAGTGCTCTACATAAGTTTAAGACAACAGTTTCTATTGTTAAAGAACAAAAATACAGTTTCTTTTATGTCCCCAGTGCAAGGGCTATTCTTCTTTATGGAGAGCAAATTCAGAAGTCTAACAAACATGTACTTCCCTTGGCATTCCAGGTGGCTTCTGGTTCCCAAAAATTCTGTAAATGCTTAAAATGTGCTATAAAGACAGAACATTTTAACACCTTGCGGTGTCCTTTCCCTCTTGAAATGCGTACAAAGATAAGCTAACTTATACAATTCTACTTATACATTTCTTTTTCATTTTACAAACATTTTAAGACACTTCTATACAAAAATTAGAAATAGGCCCAGTACTTCAGTCAGATATAGACTAAAAAGCAACTCCTTGAAGACTTGCAAAAAGGTTTTCCTGATTTCAGACCATAATATTAGAAATCTCATGAGACCACAACATAGCTGTCAACTGGGGCCAAAAAACCCCAAACAAAACATCTCAAAAATAGGTTCCTTATGCAGGAGAATTTCAAACTGACGAAATTCAGACCTCACTCATTTCCCATAGGCCCCTGGAAACTGAAAATAATTTAGACTGAAATGTCTACTTTTACTGATCTCTAATAAAACCAATACACAGTGTTATGGGTTAATATAATAATTTTAATATAGCATTAATATATTAACATACCAAAACTTAAAACCAGAAATATGATTCTAGTATTACAGTGTCTTTGAACACATGGAAAATAAACAGGCAGCCATAAATAAAGAGCTGAATAAAATACAAAAGCCCTCTCTCCTTCATAAGCCTAGTAACTGAAGATATTGACCACAGGATGGTGGCTCCAAAACAGCAGAACACTTGATGGTGACCAGCCGACAGCTGCTGCTTACTTGTTGCTAACTTTGCTTTTTATAGACATTAAAAAAATTACATTCAAGATAAAAAACACACACTCTGACATGTTATTTTTCCATCTATACCACTTTTGTAGTGCCTACAGAAGTGCAATGAGAAATAGTTCACGTAACAGCGATTGAGCTGAAAGGTGTTCACAAAAATCAGACAGATGCACTCTCCAATAAAGCATAATTCTTGCTCTGAAAGAATTTGAGTTTGCCTGCTCTAAAATTCTAACAGGTCCTAGGACAGAAACCTGCTTGGAGTCAGATGGCTAATAGACATGTCCCCTTCCATTAGAAATACAAGATGGGACAAAGGAACTTCTCTATGGAAAAAAAGTCATGAGCAAGATTAACCTACTGTTTCCATATACATTTTTAAAAGGATAAGGATAAATCTATTCTATGACAATGAATCTTACCTTTATAATCTTTTCAACTCCAGAGGAACAGATCATATAGGTGTGAGGATTAAATCGGACTTGGTTTACAATTGACCGATGACCTTTCAAAACCATAAAGGCACCATTAACAACCCTGCCGATCCCACCTAGAAAAAACAAAAGAAAAAAACCCACACAACTGATTTGGAGCATAAGTGTATTTAACAGGATACTTTAACGCTATTCTGTAATAAGTTTAAAGCCTAGACTGATAACAGAATGCTAAACTGGTATATAAAGTTAATAAAGAGAAAAGAAAACAAAAGGTAGGGCAGAGTGGTTCTGTTTGTGATTTTGGACCAGATACTATTTCACTAATTAGGCATGTCAATGTGATCCTATTCCACCCATCTGGAGTACCCAAAAAAAACATTCATGCAAAAAGGAGAACAGATTGTCCGGTTTTCTTTGTTATCCTTTGTGACCTAAGCTTAAACTTGAGAAAAAGACATGTAACAAAAGAACACCTCTAAATAGTTTTTCAGGGACTCACGCAGGGTAGAAATAGTCACACTTAAGTGCCCCTTACCTGTCCAAGAAGCAGAATGAGAACTGGCCCTAAACTGACAGTGAATTTGCACTGGGAGGAGACACTAATCTCCGTAATCCTAAACGGATGCTAGAGGCTCTGGATCCCAGTATGACAAATGTGTATGTATGTCAAAGAAACGTAACACATTTGGCAAGAAACTGTTTAAGCCACTAATGGCAGAGCCTGAAGCTGATAAAAAAAAAAAAAAAATGTACAGAGGCTATTGGCCCCATAATTCATGTGCTTCATTGTGTCAGAGATGGAATAAAAATTGCAAGGAAACTTCTGGGCAATGACATTAACAAGAATATTGTTTTGCAGTGTGTTACTGAAATGACCTCTTCTTGGCTGATACATGGGAATTCAGTGATAGGCTTCCAGATTTAACAGCATGAGCTGCTATGGATTAAGCTACAAAGCCCAAAGTATGTAACCAAGTGCTGTAATAACTCATATCCTCTAGATCAGGACCGTGCAATTGGCAATCCATGGGTGGTTAAAACTGCATTCCACAGGACTTGTTAGTTCCACAGGAACTACTGTATTGGTGAAGCTCTGGAGCACCAAGGGAGTGAACACCACCTCTGCTTGCCCCCTTACCTCCCACCCTCTTGCTTGCTGCTGAATTCAGGGGTTTTTGTCACTGTTGGAGGTATATCATTCAGCCTGGGAAAATCTTGCAAGCTAGATTCAGCCCACGGTGTCAAATGAGTTGGACAACACTACTCTAAATTGTGCAGCGGGGTACCTAGAACACATACTCACCTGTCCTTTTTACACCGATTCCTTGCCCCCGAGGCAGAGGAACTAAACAACATGGCATTTACATAAAAGGGAGGACCAGAAAACTATTGCAGTTCCTGTAATATCATTTGTGATTGGTATCCAGGTTGTAGCCATATTGGTCTAGAGGCAAAAACAATTAAAACTTGTGGTACAGGTGATTAGACCAACTAGATTTCTGCAAAAAATGTCTTTAATTGCAAGCTTTCAGGTACAAGCACCCTTCTTTAGGCATAGGAGAAAAGATTGTAGAAGTTTTCCTAGGTAGAAATGAAAGAGCGTTTCCTGGATAGAAATGAAAGAGTGTGAACACACAAAAATTCTCCTGGATAGAAATGAAAATTCATCTATCTATCATTTCTACCCAGGAGAATTTTTACAAGTTTCACATGAAAAAAAATGTCTTTAATTGCGAGCTACACACACACACACACACCCTTCATATATATTCTTCAGTTCATATATATAGATGAAGAAGCTCATACAAGTTGGCGTAAATATTATATTACATTACATTAATTGCAACCTTTCAGGCACAAGCATATTATATATATATGACGAAGCTCATATAAAATTGGCTTATATAATTAAATTATATAATAATATAATTTATACGAGTTTCTTCATATATATGAACTGAAGAAGGGTGCTTATGCCCAAAAGCTTGCAATTAAAGAATTTTTTGCAAAAATCTAGTTGGTCTAATAAAAGATATCATCACCTCTACAACAAGTTCTGATTCCCTGTATTTGTGACTCACTTAAGGAGCAACTTGAGTTTCATCTTATTGGTTCTGTTTTCCAAACCAACATGACTACAAGTATATCCCTGAAATATGGAAGATATTATAATTAGCTGTTTGGAAATGTAAACTTAATTGCTAAAGAGGAAATAAGCAAAATTCAACTCCCTGCTTGGCATCTGACACCTTCAGGGAAGAAACCTGCTGGAGTTCTCTCTGTCTAATCTGCATATACAGAGAGGAACTTATTCACAAATGGTCTTTGAGACTGAGGGGAACTCCACCATCCTTTAACTCCCCTGCGCAAGTTTCTTTTCTACCTAGAAGAACTTTTACAATCTTTGAGTTCTCCTCTGCTTGACTCTGTTTGGACCTGAAAGCTTGCAAAGAGTTTTGTCTGCCCCCATTTTAGACACTGGGTTTTTCATGCACATATGAAGAACCAACATGTATTTATATACAGATGTAATGTTTGAAGAAGATGCACACTTACATATTCAGGTATGCAAGTAAATGCACATGCCATGAAGAACAGGAATGAAAGTGGCACTGATCTTTAAAATACAAAATTAAAACTGTCATGTAGGAATGCAAATGATCAACTAAAGATCAATTCTTGGGTGAGAAGTACAGTATCTAGAAAGTGGAAGGCAGTTTTCTAATTTATGCTGCCTGCCTAATCCTATTCATATGAAGGCGTGTGCATACATGCACACACCCCTTACCTTATTAGTTTGAACTTGAATGCTTTCCTCCTAAAGGTATAAAGTTTCTTTCTTCCTTTTGTTTCCATACTCAAATTACTAGATTGTTAGGGGCTGGAAGGGACCTTGCAGATCATCAGGTCCAGCCCCCCTGCACTAGGCAGGAAGACAACTGCAGTCAAATGATGCCAGTGAGGTGACTGTCCAGTCTTCTCTGAATCATACTGCTGTAGCTCCATTTCTATTTTGTGCTGCTTAACTAGAAACTATTTCCCCAAAATGGAGAATAGTAAGTTTCCATAAACAAGCAAAACAAAACAGTCACTTTCTATAGAAAAAGTTGTACTGATACTAAACAACAAGCAGAGAACAAAACAAAATTCCTGGGAGGCTCAAACAAAATGGAGATTAAGAGCAGCCTTTCTTTGTTGGTTTATATGAATGGCACAGACTTCTTCTACCCATTTCAGGTCTGAATCTTTCCCCCTGAATGAAAACTCGTATTCTGATTTCTTACTCTACACTGTGGTTCACAACATGCTTCTCTCTCAACATGCCAAGGTCTAAATGATGGATTGCTAGTGATAAAAATCCAAACAGAGGGACACAAAAACTGCCCATGCCCTAAACTTCAGGATGATATAGAAAGAAATGAATCCCCCATCACTTTGTGTCAAACAGCCAACCAAAACTAAAACCAAGCAAAAAACCCAAACTCCTTCCAAAACAGGGCCTAAGGAATTTTCAATGGTAAAAAGTAAATATGGAATATTGATCCTGCCAGGATGAGAATATGAAACACAGGCTTGAAAGGGGAAGAGAGGAGGCCACAAACTCTAAGGCAAAAAAGGAGAAACTTCCACTCAGCCTCATCAGGTTATATGCTTCTTCACTTACACAATGATGAGCTGCTGAAGATCCCAGTAGCTTATGAAAAGTTGGGAAAGATCCTCCTCTGCTGTTATGCCAGCAAAATCCCTCTTCTGGGGTGGCCACTGAGATGAAACCACGTGTGTGATACTTCAACTTAAGTTTCCACAGAGAATACAAGAGAGGAACTAAACTGCCCTTAATTACGCTAGTTAGATTTTGCTGATATGAAGTAGTGAGTTGACACAGATGCAACCAGAAGAACAGGACTCCAACTCCTTAATTTCAGATCAAGGTTTTTCACATTTCCTAATACAATTTTGATTCCTCAACAACCTTTTCATTCTGTTCCATGCTAGGCATTCATGACTGTACTCATGGCTGACGGCAACTCATCCTCTTCCCACTGCATTCTTTCCAGCCAAGTCACAGCTGTTGATACAGTAGCATGCATCAGGCCAAAAATGTGCAGGGTTACATCAAGTCTGTTTCTTGAAGCTCTTATCTCAGATTTGAGGAGAAGCAGTCCAGGAAAATGGTCTCAGTAATGAAAAGAAATGAGCTACTCTGTAAATACGTTTCCAACTCTACAAGCAATGCTCAGAAGCAAGTTCTTAAATTATCCAATGACACTACACCTAAATTTACATAGCACAAGACTCAGGCTGACATGGGAAAATGCTTTGCAGAAGAAATGTTCCTAAGGGTCAGGCACTAGAGATATAATAAGGTACAGAAGCATGATTTTGTGGTTGTTATAACATTGTCTTGGGAGACAGAACTTGGGATCTACCTCCTAGGTTTGTCACAAACTTCTTGTGTGATCATCAGGAAGTTACTTATCTATATCTTAGCTCCTATATAGAGTCTAATGATTTAATTCCCTTTTCTTTTTTCTTGTTTTTTTTTTTTTTTTTAAACTTAATAAGCTTTTCAGATTTCTTTCTTTTAAAAAAATCTCCTTTCTAGAAGTTCAGAATTAGAGACAGGCTACTCCTAGTATGTTCCTTTCCAAAGAAAGGCTAAGTTTCAATATATGGCAGTCCCTATTACTCACTGGTTCAGTTATGCTGGTAATTGCTTTCTGATCTACCTTGTACATGCTACTCATGACTAAAGTCAAGAATAAGTCACTCTTAATGCTCTAGAAACAGCTTCTCCAAGAAAAGTTTTTTTAAGGTGTTGACAATCTCTCAAAATAGTTTACCAAAAACACACCAAACAGCTGGAATGCAGGAACTAATAGATACACTGGGATAGTTCTGGTGACATCCAGTAACTAATTTAGTTTTATACATTTCATTTGTTTATTGTCACTCAAAAAGAACCAACAGATCATCTAGTCTCACCTCCACAATGTCACAAGTCCCTAAATTTCACCCAGTTATCTTTGGGAAATTAATCCAATAACCTGTGCTCGACTACAGCTCTATTACAGCAGAATATACTTTTCAGCACTGAATTTGGACACTTTCTTTAAGAAAGCAGACAAGACTCCAGGAAAACCTGCAGCTAAGACTCCTGAGAAGACTCCAGCCAGGAACCCTTCAAAAAGTCAGGCAAAGTCACCTCAAAGAAGTCCTTCCAAATCAATGATTGCTATTTACAATATAAATACATTAATGCAGCTATATTAATCATGTTTAAATGACCGAGTACAAAATTCTGGGTTATTTTTGGTGAAAATGGAGTATCAGGCCTTGGTTCAGGAACCAAACCCCCATTTATAACAGTTTCCTATAGGAAAAACAGTTCCGAGTTAAGTTTTGACTTATGATGTAATTGGTTCTTGAAACCAGTGTCTTCAGTTCAAGGACTGCCTGTACACTGCAAACTAGCAAACTGCCTGTCAAGAACAACAGGGGAGGGGGGCTGATGGGGACAGAGCCCACTTCTAGCCCTGCTTTCTCCCTCATTGCTGCTTTGGGTCTGGCCTCATTCCCCTCACCACCTCCCAGGTCCAACCCCACTCCCCCCACTGCTTTGAGTCCAACCCCCTCCCAATGCTATGGGTCCAACCCCCACCCCACCACTTTGGGGCTGCCCAGCCTATGTCCACCTGCCTCCCTGCTCCCCTCCCTCTGTCCTTGCTACTGCTTCCCCCTCCCTGCCAGTTGTTTTGGGGGACATCTGAGCCAGCCAGCAGGAAGGGGTGCCACCACTGTGATTCCCCCGCTTCACCCTTAGCCAGGGATGCATGGGGGAGCACTGCTGCTTGGATTGCTGGGGTGTGTTCCCTGCCGCCAAACTTCCCTGGCAGTGGTGCAAACTTGAGCCCGCGCAGCCCAGATCACCCAGCCAATCACTGCCTGCCCCCCTGGCAGTGCATGCACAGTTGACCAAAAGTGTTACAGGCAGACACACAAACAAACACAGCTTTTTAATGATATCAGAATTTGAACAAAGCCCAACAAAATACATTAGCTATTTCTTGTATGATTTTCCTTATACACCTTTAATTTTCTACGCTTATTTAAAAAAAAAAGATTTTTCAGTGACAGGAACACAATAATAATAATAAATATACCCATTATCTAGTAGCAAGCAAAAGGTAATGCAAGCTTGCCACAGTATTGAGAAAATGTTGAGAATCTGCACCACAGAGAGATCATATAGGAATATGTAGTATTCTGGGAGGGAGAAGAATTGCTTAGATATTATAGAATGAAAAAATAAGGAAAGCATATAGCGTTATTTTCCTATAGGAAAAGTGGTTCAAGATTGGAAACCTATATTTTAAAAAATTTGTGGTTTAGTGTTTAAAATAGTGCAAACCACATTATTGAAAGCATTTAAAGCTGGACAAAAGACCTGGAGAACTTACTGTAGGGAGCAATCCTCCACAGGGATAAGCTAAATAACCTAATAAAAAGTGTTTTCCACCTTGGACACTGAAAAAAAAAAATCCAATCATTGCTCACCTGGGTTAATGGGACATTCCACAGGCTAACAATTTCATACACGGCTAGTAGATTATTCAAAGTGCTGAAAACTACTGAGAAAACACAGATGCTCACAGCTCCTGCCAGTGACAAAATACTATTAGACCATGATATATGGCACTATAGTAGGAAACCCTCTTAAAATCTGTTTAGTTTTCATTAACAGTACTCTAGAACATAGCCTTGTGCATCAGTTACACAGTCAGCAAATGGTCATGGAGAGATTTTACTTAATGGCACTGCATGACGCATGGCATAGTCATAATGAAAAAGAACCATGGCCTTGATTCAACTCCTGCCAGATATAAGGCCAGGTTAGAGTCCTTAAAATCTTTCCCCACCACTCCTGTGCACACCCATACAATGCAACAACTCAGGCTGGCTAGTTACATTTAGCAAAAGTACTATTTCCTATCTTCAAGATGAAAGACCTTGTCTTTGCACAAAAACAATGGACTGGACACGACCCTTGGACACAGGAGTGCTACAGTACATCCACAGTAAGCAGAAAACTGCCTCCTCTTGAGAGAGAGAGAGAGAGAGTTTCTACTGCACCATTCCTCTAGTGCAGGGGTGGGCAATTAGTTCAGTTGGAGGGCTACTTAGGGAGTTTTAGTGAGTGGTCATAGGTTGGCTCAGCACCCTGTCTCCACAGCAGCACACCCAAACAACCTAAGTGGCCCCTGTATGTTGTTGGCTGGCTGAGATGAGGCCATGGAAGCAACATTCAGAAGCAGGACAGGTCAGTGACCAGGGCCGGGATCTGGACTGGGATCACAGGGTGGTGACAGCATAGGGCTGGGGCCTAGGACAGAGCAGCAATCTGCTTCCTGCATGCCCCTGACTAAAACTGGCAGCTATTGCTGGGGCATGCAAGGGAGCAGTTTGCTGCTCTATCCTGGGCCCCAGCCCCATGCTGTCACTGCCCAGGAATCTCAGGGTCTCCATGGATACTGGTTGGGATCCATACAGGCAGGGTGTGCAGCTGAGTGGACAGAATGGGGCCACTGGTAGGCAGGGAGCAGCGTCTGGGAGCAGGATGGGCAAATGGGGTCGGGGATAAGGACTGCAAGACAGTGACAGTGCAGGTTAGGAACCTATAACAGAGCTGTGATCCACTCCCTGCATGCCCCTGCTTGCAGAACTGGCATCCAATAATAGCACATTTTGGTCAATACTGGCCTAAAAAACAGATTCAAACTGATATTCTATAAGTGAAAGAACTCGGAAGCATCACAAGCTCTTTAAAATGTGAACATTACAGAGTACATTCTCCCCTGGATTAGATCCCTCTCCTACAAAAACAGCTAACATCTTTCAAAAAAAGATTTACATATTTTGAAATATATTAATAGGCAGCTAATAAGCTCCACTAATCAATCTGGGACTTTGCCACATTGGAGATCACTTGTGCTTTAAGCTCTCAACCATATTAAATCTTCTGAAAACCTTTGTCATCTAATTCTCTGAGCATGTGAAGCTGTTTTTATTTGCAATGACCAATGCAAAAGGAAGAAAAATTGCACAAGTCCTGCTGAAAACTGCTAAAATTAGTTTAGTAACTGGACCACAATGACAGGCCCGTTCCTGCCAGTACTTACAGTTGGACAGAATTAAGGCGATTTTGAAATGCAGTTTGCTGTTCTAATTTATTCAGCTGCTCAGAAGTATGACAGTTGCCATTTCAATTAAATAACTCATTGATCACCTGACTGCCTTTCCCAACCAAATATAATGAAATACCTGTTCCTGAAACAGCGTCTTAGAGCAGTAGTTGAGAAACAAAAATAAGCTCTGAATTGTAAGGATGATTCAGAGAGATGTGGATCAGCAATTTAAGTTCTGTTTAGCAAAATGGTTTGTCTATTGCTGCAGGAGACAATGAGCCCTGCTGGAATTAGTTGAGACTTTTTTTTTTTTTTTTTTTTTTTTATATATACACACAGGTGGGGCTTTCTTGGGATTTTTTAATTAAAGTTGCTTTTCAAACCAAAAAATCTCAAACCCATTGGCAGCTAGCCCATTTCTAACAATTTGTGAAGCACTTTTGGGTGAACCCTATGTCTCATTTTAATTGCATCTTCTTTGAGGCCAAAATACACTTGCTGCCTGTGGAGATACTGGATTTCCTCACTGTAAGCAACAGCCTAGCCTGGCTTATATATATGGTGGCTCTAGCACCACAAACAAACAATCTGCAGATACTTAAAACTGAAGCTCTATCTACATATGCCCTTTACAAAAACCCATTGTTTTAAAGAGGAAGTTAGCTAGTAAGCTCACCAGGCCACTGAATCATTTCTGAAGAGTAACTGGGAACTGGTATGGAGACAGGGGGGAGAGGGATGTTTGGAAAGGGAGGCAGGAAAGAAGGGAAACTGAAGATGAAGCATTTTAAGGAAAGAAGAGGTGAAGGAAGTTTTTTGTTCCTGGCACTCAAAATGCTGTACAACCACACCTTCTATTAAACAAACTCCCAAAAAAAGGGGGAGGAAGGGGGAAGTAAAAGTAAAGGCTCTTAAGTTTTATAACATCCAAGGCAATTGTTCTCGATTTTTTTTGTACCAGGACCCATTTGTAAATGTTGATGGCTGGTTCTGACCCAGTAAACAGTTTGAAGTAGAAAACACACCCCGTGGCCCTGCTGATGCCCTTCACTCCCAACCCACAGTCCCCCACCCCCCAGCCCTGCTGGTGCCCCTCAGTTGTGCTTACACTTCTCGCCACCCTACTTCTCTGAGGTAGAGCCATGACCTAAGAGAAGCAGTGGCAATGGCTGGGTCATGGTGGCAAGGCAGAACCAGGGCTGTCCCTAGTAGGGGCGAATTGAGGCAACTGTCCCAGGCCCTGCACTTTGGGGGCCCCTGCAGAGCTGGGCAAAGCAACCGCACAGACTCTGCGCTGCCACCAGCTTCACAACCAGCCACTTGACATCCCACGTTCCACCAAATCTAGTGCCAAACTGGGTGCGTCTGGCTGCTTGGCACCCCCGCCCTGAATCCACCGCTGGCTTCCTCACATCTGGGACAGGGCCCCACACAGGCTGATTTGCCCCAGGCCCTGCACTCTGCTCGGGGCATCTCTGGGTAAAGCTATAGCCTGGTAAGCAATGAGCTGGTGGCAGTGACAGCAGAGCAGCCTCTCCCCAGTGCCTGTTACTCTTCACACTACTGGCGGTGCAGCTGGCATGGGGGTCCCAGCCATAGCAACAACAGCAAGTCTTGCCACCCCACTCTGCTCTCCAGCACCAGCTCCTGCCTGTGCTGGTCTGGCCAGGCTGCAGCCCTGTGCCTGCTGTGGGCACACGAATCTGAGTGGGCACATGTCGCTCATACCTCCCCAACATCATCTTTGCCCCCCCTGCCCTCCCAACACATTGTCTATGCCCCTCCCCCCACCCCATAGACTTACCTCCATGCTGCCTGGCTATCACATGCATGTGTGAGCACACCTGCACATGGTACCCCCCACTGCCTAAATGCATTCCTCCCGCTCCCCCCAAACCCAAGCAGCCCCTTGCAGACTGGAACTATTTTTTGAAAAATGTATGCAAAACATGATGCATTTTTAAAGTTAGTTTGTGACCAGTTCATATATTCTTGTAACCCATTTTTGGTTTGTGATCCATGGGTTGAGAAACACTGATCTAGAGAATTATTTCTAGAATAAAAAAGACCCCTTAAGGTGTCAGAGCTGAATGGTTAAGAGATGTCTTGGCACACTGCGAGTCCCTGGTGCAGGGATTTCCCCTGTAAGGTGGGAAAAGTCCTTGGTGCAGAATCAGAGCCCGCCAAAAGTTTGCAGCTACACCTTCAAGCGCATGCTCATGATTGGCTTAATGTAATTATGCACATGTGGCAGTCAGCAATTGACTTGCTAGCCATATAAAAGCCTTGGGTGATATCCACCCAAGTTGGAGGAAAGCTCGAACACACATAGGGAAAGATCCCCACGTGTACTTCGGAGCCATGGAGGAGGCCTGATCACCCACCAACGACTCCCCGTCATGGTCGCCACGACATACCCCATGCAAGTGTGAGCATCGGTGTGCCTGTCTACAATTTTCATTTTATCTGTCTACGGATTGTGCCTACAAGCTGTATACACAAGGTATGCAGTGTAAGTAAAGTTTTTTTTGTTTCAACCACTGCTGCCTCTTATCCAACTAATTCCACTCTATCAGTGGCCCCATTCCACTGGCGTTTCTCAGCCCCCACATAAGGTAAGCACTGAAAATCCAGTCATCATAGAATCACAGAAGTAGGATTGGACGGGACCTTGTAGATCTTCAGGTCTGACCCCCAACCTGGGCAGGAGGGAAACTGGGCTCAAGTGACTCCAGTCAGGTAGGCATTGCATCGAGCCGCTTCTTAAAGACCCCCAGGGTAGGAGCCAGCACCACTTTCCTTGGAAGTTGGTTCCAACTCCTCGCCACTCTAACTGTGAAGTAGTTCCTACGGACATCTAATCTAAACCTACGCTCCAACAACTTGTGGCCATTATTCCTTGTTATGCTGGAGGCACTAGGGGAAACAAGGTCTCCCCCAAACCCTTCTGGTCCCCCCTAGTGAGTTTATAGATAGCCACAAGGTCCCTCCTCAGCCTTCTCTTGTGAAGGCTGAACAGGTTCAGGTCCCTTAGCCTCTCATTGTAGGGTCTGCCCTGCTGTCCCCAGATCATGCGGGTGGCCCTCCTCTGGACCCTCTCAATGTTGTCCACATCCCTCCTAGAACTGGATACAGTATTCCAGCTGTGGCCTGACCAGTGTCGTGTAGAGGGGGAGGATCACCTCCTTGGCCCTACTTGAGATGTACCTGTGGATGCACGATACAGTCCAGTTAGACCTGCTGAACGTGATCTTGCATTGTCAGCTCATGTTCATCTTGGAGTCAATGATGACTCCAAGATCCCTTTCTGCCTCCATGCTCTCAAGAAGGGAGTTTCCTATCTTATAAGTGCGATGCCGGTTACTACTGCCCAAGTGCAGCGCCCTGCACTAGTCCGTATTGAAATGCATCGTGTTTATGTTAGCCCACCCTTGCAACTTATCCAGGTCTTTCTGCAGTCTTTCCCTCCCTACTAGCGTGCCCACCTCACCCCAAATTTTGGTATCATCAGCAAATTTGAACAAGTTGCTTTACACCCTGTCGTCCAAATTGCTTATAAAGAAATTGATCAGTGCTGGTCCAAGGACGGAGCCCTGGTGGACTCCACTGCCCACTTCCCTCCAGGTTGAATATGACCTGTCTACCACCACCCTCTGAGTATGTCCCTTCAGCCAATTAGCAATCCATCTGACCATGTAGGCATCGATGCCACAGTCGCCTAGTTATTTTTAATGAGGATGGTGTGGGAAAGTGTCAAAGGCCTTGCTAAAGTCCAGAAAGACTACATCCACAGTGACACCTGCATCCAATACTTTTGTGACCTGATTGTAAAAGACAATCAGGTTGGTCTGACATGACCTGCCCCTAACGAAACCATGCTGGTTGCCCCTGAGCATCATCCCTGATGCCAGCCCATCACAGATGTGCTCCTTGATGATCTTCTCAAAGAGTTTCCCCAGGATTGAGGTAAGACTGATGGGCCTACAGTTGCCCGGGTCCTCCCTCCTCCCTTTCTTAAAGATGGGAACCACACTGGCTATCTTCCAATCATCTGGCACCTAGCCTGAGCACCATGAGCGCTCAAAGCCATGCCAAGGGCCCAGCAATAGCCCCTGCTAGCTACCTCAACACCCTGGGGTTTGGGTGTCACTTTAAAACACATCAGCATGAGGCTGAACAAGTCACTGGAGATTTTCCTGTGGAGTTTGGAATGACCCTACTGTGCACTGGGAAGTTCTCCCTAAATCACAATTATTTGCAAATGCAGCTGAGTAAGTTCTCACGTCCTGACACAATGCAGCATAGGTAACTGCCCGCTCCCCCCATGTGTCAAATGCATTTCAAAAGAGAATTGTAATACTTATTCTTTACTGTCCCTCTTGGGTGGCTAGTGATGTTTTCAGCTGTTGAACAGCTACCATTGTCCCCTCTGGAAGTGGATACATTTTAGTAGTAAGTGAAGTTCTCCTTATAGCTTGTAAGTTTCTGTAGAAATTTCAGGATTTCCAGAAGATGCCATTTACAAAAGTCACCAACCTAATATAGAGGAGCTATAATTTAGGTACATATGACACTACCTTCTCAGGCAAGGTGGAGAGGGCACAGTCAGTCAGTTTGTGCTCTTACCTTTGTCTAAAATATGACTGAGGAAAACAGTATTTTACTTCTTGGACAATTTTGGATCACGGACACGTATACTTTTACTACACTCACATGGCAGAAGCCAGAAATTGAGTGTAAAGAGATTTATTACAATAGATTAGAAAGCATGGGGAGAAAAAGATCTCAAAATTCCTGTAGGAGATGTCTGTTTTTTTTCCTTTTTACTCTCTCTTTCTCTCTCTCACATACACTAATTTTTGTGGTCCAACTCCATCTACTGAGTTAGAATAACTGCTTGGTGCTTTTCACTACATCAGAGAAGAGCATATGCTTCAGGGTAGGGGAAGCGAGGCAAGGGAAGAGACATAACCAATACCTATATTCATGGATCTGTAAGTTGCATAAAAGGCCCCAAGTTTATTGCTAGTAATGAAAGTCTTGAAAAGTTACTCTGGAAAATATTTAAACTAGTAACGCAAAAAAATGGACCTGGAATTCAAAAACATATTAGCATTTAAAACGGTTACATAGGACTCCTTGAGGGAACAGCATACGGTCTGCAAATAATGATGTATATTTGAGGTCAGCATTATTTATCAGCCAGGCCAGGAGCTCTGCTAAACTGTTAAAAGAAAAAAATGCCCAAGTTATGAGAGATTAAAATTTGCATGTTCTTATGCTGTAAGCTTCCGATCCTTACAGCATTTAACATTAAGCAATTAGTGTTGTAACCAAAGTGTTGTAAGCATACTGACACCTACTCTCTAGTAACAGTAAGAACTGTCAGAACAAAAAGTTCACAACACCACCTTATGACGGTTTTTGCCAACTGTACTTATCATTTGTAACAGGTTTTCACCTGCTCTGTCCCAGGCAAGATTGTGCCCTTTTATAGGGAAAGTCAGGAAAAAAGGAAATCATAAAAAAGAAGAGAGAATGTGTGCATATAATCCTGAGATGGAGAAAGTAGTATCAAGATATTGATGTTGCCATCATTCATGAGTTCCATACTGCACTCAACATACAGTCACATTTAATAACCAAGCAAAAATTAAAGACCCTATTTTCTCCAGTTTGCAAAGCCTTTTTATAAACTATTCACCCAACAGCTGTTAACTTTCACAACTCACTGAGCCAATCTTCTATATGTAGATATGAAACAAAAATAAACCCTTGTACTTATAAACATTAGTTATCAATTGCTTCACTATATAAATGCAAGAGATCTTGAAAGATCATTCTCCACTGTAGGCAATATAAATAAGAAACATATTTTAAACAGTAAGGGAGGGTAATCAATCATTGGAACGGTTTAGATAATCTAACATTTTAAGTCTTTAAATCAAGATTCAGTATTTTTCTACAGGCATGTTCTAGTTGGCATGCCCAAGTCAACACACAGAAGGGATTGGCTAAAGAAGTTTTAAGGCCAGAAGTCTGATTACTAGGTCATATTCCACAAATTCCAAATATTAGTTATGCCTGTGTGTGGTGTTCTGAGGTACTTTTTTTTTTTTTTTTTTTAAATGCTAGCTCCTCCCTCCACCAAATCACAAACTCACCTGCTTCTGGATCTGGAGGAATTCGCCACATATACAAGTTGAAGTCATCTGAGCCCGAGAGGATGTACTGGAAAAAAAAAAAAGCAAATTACAACGTGGCCTTGTTGACGTTCTTTCTCCTAAAGACTGAGATTATTCTACTCCTTTAAATCCTTTCAGTTTACCTATTTTGGGGTCTGAACTGGCTGCCTCTTCAGGTAGGAATATTAGGGCTGAGGATGCGAGACAACAGGAGTTAAAAGTCAGCGTCTGTCACCCATGTTTTAGGATTAGTCTGCTAGACATGTCAGTCTCTGCTGCAGATGAAGCTCCAAACCCATCTTTGAACTCCAGCTGTTTCCTAATCCCCAAGATGCTAAGCCTCTTCTCCCTTCCTGGCTTTCCAAGGAAAACTGCTTTAGATGCACCCCACCCCACCTGCACCACTCGTAATCACAAGTCAATCATTGCTGCTAAGAATCATTTAATTATTTTCTAGATGAAAAGCTATCAAATTCTGGTGTCTGCTCCTGAATTTCATGGCCTGCAGCAAATACATTTAACACCATACCCTTTCTGGTTTATAGTTTTGCTGGGGAAATGATTAAAAGGCTCCTCTTCTCAGCTGCCTATAAGGTTATACCAGCTCCTTACATGTACAAGTGCATTTCAGATTGCTTCAAGTAGTCTTTACTTTGTAGACTAAAAATGCACAGCATAAAGATGACAGGAATATTGAAAAGGAAGAACAGCTCCCTTCTTGCAGTTGTGATAAAACACAAATTACCTCTTATAACATCTGCCAAGCATCTCTTCTTCTACAACCTGATCTTTAAATCTCTTATCTTAACCTCAAGTACAGACAAGAGGACACAAACAGTACACAAGTGCAGATTCTGACCTCGCCATGCAGAGGTTAAGCTCACATGGCTGAGGTCCGCTGACTTAAGTATTCATTCATGTCAGTGTAAACCTGATCACTGTAGTTTCCCCCCACAAAAAAATCACTCTCTCTCTCCTTTAGGGTAAAGGGATAAAGAACAAAGAAATGGGAGTAAGCCTGCACTTTTCCTGACTCCCCCCCCCAAAAAAAATTCTATTTGTCTGGCTCACGTTTTACCAGTTTCTGGTCTACATTCTCCAGGGATGCATAAACTCATCCAACAGAGTGATAATAGACTGTGAAGGGACAGTTCCTGAGACCTTCAGAAAGGCTCGAGAAAATAAAAAGTGCCATACTAGCACAGGGGGAGAAGAGAAAGAGCACATATCCTCCTAACTGTTAACAACATTTTTTACTTTTCTTTTACAGGCTGTGTACACAGAAGCAGCAATGCAACACCAGACTTCTGGAATTTCCTTACCAATACCCTCAAGCCAACCATTTTTTTCTTCTTGCTATATCATTTTTTAAGGCTATATGGGTATGAGTAAGCACCTATGAATTCAGTTCTGCCCATGTGCTGCCTGCACTGCTTCAACACCAGCTAACAAAACGTGTATGCACTGGCTCTGTATTGCTGAGACCCTTCCTTTCATCGCCAAGCCCTCCAACGAGTCATTTCTACAAGCTAACACACTGAGGCACTCAGGCAGCTTACCACTGCCAGAATGACCTACTAGTGCCAGAAATAAGTGCTTCCTTCTCATTTGACAGTTTAAAAATGTTTAACCCACAGCAGGCTGAGCTGCTTTGCCAGATCTACACAAATCAGGGTTCATGCAGGGAGCCTCCCCAAATCCAAAAACAAAGCAGTTCTACACAAAGTATTTGTTGTATAAGCAAAGGATACATGGACTGTTTTGTTGTTCTTTAAATTATACAAGGCACTGTCACCAGAATTTGGAATTGGAATTTGCTACAGGGTATAAGACTGCCCTTGTTGGAAAAAAAAAAAAAAGTGGGGAAAAAAATATCCTCAAAATGGCTTAAAGAATGGCTAAACATTTTAATAGCATTTCTCCCACAGAACAAAAAAGCTCCAAACAGTTATGCCCTAACCTAGTCTCTCTTCCAAAACTGTTTAGCATCTCACCTTTTGCTCTGAAGGTCATAGGTACTACAAAAGAATACATCAAAAAGGTATTAGTTTTAGTAGTTATATACTAATTATATATTAAATAGAAAAACCACACCCATACAACCCATCAGGGAACTTCATGATGCATCAGGCTGCAGCCTTATAAAAGGCTGGCTTAGGAGAAAACCTTCTTGAATACTGCTCATTTGAATTAAGGCTTGAACAGAGCATAACAAACCCGACTCCTGTTGTCTTTCCTGCCTAGTGCAGGGGGGCTGGACCCAATGATCTTGCAAGGTCCCTTCCAGCCCCTTACAATCTAAGAATCTATGAAAAGGCAAAGCTGCAAGGAAACATGACAGTATAAACTGCATTTGAATAAGTGCAATCATAATAGGTTTGTATTCCAGGGAGTCTTATTGGTTGTAATTTGCAGGCCAAGGAGCTGAAAAATAAAGGATTCAGACCCAAGAAATTTTCTTTGAAGCACAGACTTTAAAGTGAAAGTGGAGCAAAAAGGTAAGTCATTCCTCTCCAGGGCAAGTTACATCTCAAAGTAAGGAGTAACTAATAGTGGAGTAAATTGCTAGTTGTGCCCCTGCCCCTGATCCTCTAGTGGATTTCCTCTAAGGGTAGCTCTTCGCTCAATGCAAAGTGGCTCCTCTTCCACCTCATGGCCAGACACTAAGGGCATGTCCGCATGAGCAGGAACTTGTGTTTCCCTGGGGACAAACAGCAGCAGCACCATGTGTGCCACTGCTACGCGTCTTTGGGGAACACCCATGCCATGCATGATCTGATGCGTAGCATGTTGCCCTGGGTGGGGTAGGGGCAGCTGAGGCCATCAACTGTGCTGGCCTCAGGAGCCTTACTTGGGGGCCACATGCGCCACCCTGCTTTTTTTCGGCATGGGGTTTTCTGACCCTGGGATCTCCTGGGATTAAAAAAAAAAACAAAAAACCAACAGCAATGCTTCATGCTGCAAATTAGCAGTGCGGGGAACACCTGTGTGGTGCTGCAGATAGGTCTGTGGTGCTACATACTACACATACAAGCTTGTCTGGATGCACTGAAGTGCCTTACAGTAAAGGGGAAGATAGGAAAACTGATCATTTACCCACTTTTCATAAAAAAAGTTCAATACAGAAGAGAAATCCAGAGTAAATTAACTGATATAGTAATAGTGCTATATGGACACTTCATAAGCTAAAACTGGATGAGAGGGTTTCTATAGAAGTTTCCTGTTTTTAAACAATCCTACTACTCAGTCACTTTTATTGCTAACACACTTCTTTTAACCCACTGACATACAAGTCAGTGGCTGAAATATAGTTGTCCAGACAGATACCAAAGCTGCTGACTGTGCCTCAGTATTTATCCCTTGTTACAGAACAACGCTCCCCTCCGAATCTCCTTTTACAGATAGAGATCCGTGTCTGACCTTACAGTAGAGAAGATAGTCATCAAAAGGCTATCTACAGTGTCTATAGCCTGGCTGAACAAATCAGAGATGTGAGCTTCCTTATTCATTTTGATCAAAGCATGGCTAACGGGGGAAAATGTGCCATACCCCACCAGAATTCTCCATTTCTGCCACAGGAATTACCATTCTGTTGCAGCCGAGCCAACATAGCCAACATTTTGTTTTCCATCTCCCTGCCCTGCTAAGGCTGCTCTGGGTTGCCTCTTGGCTCTCCCAGGTTCTCTCATAGTGGTACATTAATTAGATTGCAGCGCAGGCTTCCTGCACTATTCCATGCAGCAGGGGTAGGGACCGGACAAGGAGTCCAGTTCTGATCTAGAGCCTGGGAAAGAGCCAGAAATGTAGTCACATTCGCTGGGCTGCTTGAAAAACGTTACATCAACCCAGGCTTCAAGATGAGCTAATGAATGAAGCCATGTCCTTGCTCCCACTTTTCCATGATAGATTCGGAGGGGAAAGCCAGCTGAAATATGTGCTATCTGTACCCAGATATAAGAGCCAAGACCTGGAAAGAGCACAGCTGGGCTACCTGCAACATATGGGGGATGGGAACTGGAATGAAGAGCATGTCATCCTAGAATAAGTCAATAGCCCTGCTGAATCTAAAGAGCTGTTGCCATGGAGTATGCAGGGTCCTGATTATATATTGATGCATGTCAGAGAGATACTAAAGCTAATTTATAGAAGGGGGGGTGAGAGATTCTTACTGCAGCTTAGTGTCATTTAAATTTTAGCTCTCTGGTTCTGAGGGAATGTGAAAAATTAATTCTTAGCATAGCACCTTCTACTAACAGACTTGTAGAGTAACCTCCGTGATCATCATCAGCGTGAGCAGGCAGGGATGACATGATTGTCCCCAGCAAGCTCACATTAAGGGAAAAATGGTGGCTCCAAAGATAAAGGGATGATGTGCAATTCCTAGATCTGACCAGACGCTGAGGGCAGAGCTCATGGGCTCAGATGTCTGGCCTCCACCAGGATTAAAAACACCTGCTTCACAGCCTGTATTTTTACATTTATATTTGATCAGTACCTCAAATATTAGCATCCAGAGTGCTCTCACACACCAGATTAGGAGAAAAACATTTGCAAAGAATTAGCTTATAATGAAATATTTTAAAAGGGAAGAGTCAGCCTTGGTCTATGACTAGCTGTTAGCGATGACAGGAAAAGGCTTCCAGACGACTACAAGCTGCTGATTCAGAAGTTTTCCTTAGAAGGAAGAAAACTCGCAGGCATAGTTAATATCTGCTGCTGAAAAATGCACTGATTCAATCTCAGAGCTTCAAGTATGAATAAAATGCTTAGTATGAATAAACATCAGAAATCTGGCAACTTCTCCTAAACATACATCCCCTACTCATTCCACTACAGCTTTTCCCCTTTTCTTTCACTTTTCCCATGGATGTCATTACAGGCAATACAAGTAAGTGGAGATCTGATCTGTTACTGCTGCAGTCCCATAATAGTAGCATTAGCACATGCTGGAAACCACAACTTTCATGATGGTTTTCTCCCTTAGTTATAACCATCTCTTTGAAAGATTTCTGCATCTTACAATCGACATTTCTTTAGATTCTGCTGTTTTAGGACTATGGAATATTTAAGGAAAATTAAGACACGGTCAAGGTTTATCTTGTGAAAAATCCACATTTGTCTGCTTCTCTACGGGTAGCAACTATTTTGAATTCAGACCAGAGGTCATTTTTTAAATCTTTAGCTCTAGACAAGGAACAATCAGTTAAAGAGCATCCCTTTCAAGGACAAGACTACACAGAGTTAAAAAATTCAAATGATCAGCTGACCACCTTTTTTAAAAAGTCCAAATGAGATGCGGGACTGTGCAGACCATGGGAAAAATCACAGGCAAGTTAAGTCATTGTTATTAGGAGGCCCTCCACATACACTCAGAATAGGGGGGCATGCACCAGAGACTAATGATTTGTACACAGAGCAGAAGTCCATTTTATTGATAACAGTTTTTACGAATCCCGTATCTGTGAAATTGACTGTATTTTCCAGACATCAGTTCCCATTCACGTTAATGGGCATCTTTTGTTCATACAGAATAATGAATCTCTGGGCTATAAAGATTACATCAGGTAGATCCCATCTCCATGTATATAGAGTTATTTCTTAAGACCTAAGAATAATGCAAACTACCTGCTGGGGAAAAAGATGAGTGAGAGTACCCAATAGCACAATTAACTTGCTAGTGCGTCTTACTGTCCTTTAAAGTTTAAACTATATATGTTTGTTACATATGACAGCTTATGGCTGGGATTTAAGAGTTTGTCCATTTTTCCAAGCCATCAGGCAGTGGTCTCTTAAAAGCATGGTGCCAGGGGATGAGTATGACAAGTACAGCCCTGGGGCTGCACAAAGGTCTAAGACCATCTAGGCACCCTGAAAAAGACCAGTTTACACCCACTTAGAACTGCTTTTTTTTTTTTACCTTTACATAAAAGTTTATATAGTTGTGTAAATCCCATTATAGCTATGAACCTACTTAATTTGGGGTGGCTGCCTCAGGATTTCATGGTCCCAACACTGTGCTGGTTGCCATTTTTGCTGTTGAGTGTAGCAGACCCCCCGCACCCTTGATTGGCTAAGGAGTCCCAGAACTCCTGCCCCTTGGTGAGAGGCACGGGAGGACAGGCCACCACACTTCCCCATGAAAATCCCCCTTCCTCTCCTCCCCACCGATGCTTCAGGGCACCGGGGCTTTCCCCCTCTGTTTGCAGGTCCCACCCCCTACACTTGCTGGCTGTTTTCCTGGTCCATCACGCACATGTCCACCTCTCCACTCCTCAATGCTTTTTTGCATAGTGGTCCTACCAAATTCAGTTTCTGTGAAAATTGCTATCACAAATTTGGTAGGTCCCCAATTATAGCGCATAGGGAAGAAAATGTTCATCAGTTACGCTTGTTAACTTATGCCAATCAACTTTCAAACGCTCCCAAAGGCTTCTCCAAAGACTGATCAACCTGTGCTCAAGGAAGACGTGTTCCTGTTTGATCAACTGTTCTGACTAGAAAAGAAAAACTGATGGCTCCATAACAAAGATAAGAGAAATTTGGTCTGACACTTAAAATTCAAACCAAACTTCTATTTTTATTACCCTATCGCTCCATGCTTAAAAGCAGATGAGTAGGAAAGGGGCAAGTTTAAAAGCTTTGTCAGATGTAAGCGGAGAGAGGGAGATCAATATGTTTTACAGACTCACTGCCCAGCAAAGTAGGCAGACAATTTTTTAAACTGAAAATAGTATTGCAGATCTGTGTCGCGAAGAAAAGTCCTGGTACATTCCAAAGAAAGCAAAAAAAAGGATGGCACTCTTTGTACATGCATGTAGAAGTAAACTAGCTCTGCTTGTTAGAACTGCAAGCACCCTATTTTCTTTTCCTGTTCTCTTCTACCATCTGTAGCAATTTTTACAATGAATAGAAAATTCATTAATTAAGAAAATACAGAATATTTAATCTCCACTGATCATCTAGAGAAGATCAAATTTTAGCCTGTTTCAGGAACAGATTTTATTTGCACTTGCAGTTGAACAGCAGTCACACTAGTGCAGTTGTTGATCCCTGTTCTCAATAACAGGTCATTTTTCTAGCACCAGCTATAAAATTAGATGTCAAAAACATATACTAACTTTATAGCTGGTTGCTATCAAGCTTTAAAATTCGAGATGTCTTGCAGGGTCTCCACTACAGATGGGAGCCCTGGTAGCTGGTGGGGTTCCCAGTTGCAGAGATGCACTATGCCTAGCATAGACCTCTGGACCTGGTAGAATGCAGCAGCCAATCCCCAAAGTTTGGGGGGGAGGGGGAAACCTTCAACTCCAGGGGATAGTGGCTGCTGGATCCCCAAGGCTTAAGGGTTCATGAAACCCCCAGGCCTACACACAGAGTCAGGACTGAGAGCCCTGTCAGGCACAGGACACTCAGTCCTAGCTGTACGTGGCCCCCATGGTTGGGAGCCCCTCAGCAAAGGGGACTCTCAGCTGTGGGAGCCTGGTTCTTGTTGATGCATAGGCCTCCTATAGGCCTAGAATGACAATAAGGCATAATTGGATCTAATGCACAATCCCACAATTGTACCTCCTGCCATGCAACATGTGCATGGAAGGAGGCGCTACTATGTGGGTCACACATTAGTTCCAATTGGTCTTTTACCTACATGTGTGAAGGGGGACCTAAGATCATGACATTGCAGATCTTCTAAGGAATACTTTTAAAGTGAGTCCCAACCCTCCAATCCTCTGAACTGGGGATCTTCCTCCTCCTCTGAGGAGGCTAGGGGGAAAGTGATTAATAGTGAGTTTTACTTTTCTCCTCAGATTCTCTCTTGTTGAGACCCACACTCAGTGAGCTTTTTGAGAAGGAAAGAGGGGTCATGATTAAAAAGGACAATTAGTAAAAACAAATAAATAAAAATAATAAAAAAAATGCATGCGATTTGAGCTTCCTCAATTGCTCTCTCCAAGCAGGGTTCTAACTGCTTTTTAGAAAGAATCAAGACCTAGTCTATATTTGTTTAAGACATAGTAAGTCACTGATTTCCTTCTTGCGCAAGTTTGACAAAAATATTTGCTCATTGGGCCCTTTCCATCTCAAGACCTGATGCTACAAGGTAAGTTGGCTACTGCAAGCTATTATTTATTATCAACTTTGCACACAGGAGAAGTGCAATGTACTCTTCAGGGAGAAAGGGGAACCAGCCTTCCTTCTTTTAAAGTTAGGACCAATAAGGACCACTACCTGAGAGAAGACTCCCTTAAAATTAAGCAACAAGCTGGAAAGTACATGAAAAGGTTAGATTTCTGTGTCATGGCAATACACACAATTAAGATGTTTGGGAACTTCATAGCTAATCCTGTTTTGGGACAGGCTGTGTTAATGTCCTAATTAGTAGATGGGCAAAAATCTTCCCATCCATAACCAAAGTTATTTAGCATGCCGAGTTAAACATAATGAAAGCTGTAACTTTATAGGGAGTTTGAATAGTCTTCACTACAGCGAATGGTGCATTCCTGAAACTCTCCTATACCAGTGTAATGTCAACAGAAAAGGCTGAGTGGTGATGTAATGTCTGAGGGCATGCCATATAGTCAAGACGCTTTTTGTTTGATTCACAGGGTATAAGTTAACCTTTTGTGAAGCAGGCAGCAACCATAAAATTTTCTCCCACAAGTGATGCAGGGGGTCAATACCAGCAGGGTAAAATAAAAACAAGTCGTTAGCCCTCATGATTTGCACTGGATCTTGCATCTGGGAATCCTGAGCAGGAAATATATTTTGTCTCCTTTAGGGTTTTATACTGCTTCCTGTTGCTGTAGTATTCAAAGTCTAGATGTTTTCTAAAGATATTTAGCCAACTTTAAAAACTACATTCATTTACTCTTTTCCACACCAGACAATACAACTGTGTTAACTAGGAACAGTTTCAAGACTAGCTCTAATTCACGTTTCAAATCACAGGGTAGACGGTCAGTGCTTAAACTTTCTTTCTAGTCTCAAGCAAAGGAGAATCTTCACCAGTTACAACTTTCTGATGAAGTGAGCTTCAGTCCACAAAAGCTTGAGCCAATATGCATCTCCGCATACGCATTTAAATGAATCTATAAGATGTAAATTTTCCCTGCCTTCTATTTATAGCCTTTACATAAAGGGAGAGAGAGGTAGTTAGTTGGGCTGTGCAAAGCTCCAGTTGCCAATTTGATTCAGAGAAGATTTGTTCCAATCTGGTGGCTGAATCTCTGAATCCAAACTGAAATTGGGAGATCCATTAGAAAGGTCTGAATAGAATCTGAAGTCTTTGAATTGATTCAGAAAAGGTTTGGAGAGATTCAGCAATTCGGATCTGCTGAGGAGAAGCAAGGCACAGTTGGTGAGCTGCAGGTTCTCCTGTGGCTCCTCCAGCTGTGCCTCCCTTTCCCTAGGCGGAGGGAGCCATGGGAGAAGGCCCACGGCTGCCCTGTCTACCCATATCCCCTGCACAGGGCAGCGGGGAATCACCCATGCCACCTGGCACCCACGTGGCAGCTATCCCATGGCACGGGTGCAGCGCAGCTCGGCAAGACACTGCATGCTGTCCAGGAGCTGGGGCTGAATACTGCCAGCTGACACGTGGAGCTGCCCCAGTTCCCAGAGTGCGCAGTGCCTTGCCGAGCTGCACTACACCCATGCCATGGGGCAGCTGCTGCACAGCTGCCAGGCAGGGACTGTGCTGCAGGGGATATTCTGCCATGAGTGCCTAGAGGCCCCAATCCCCGCTGCTGCAGCCAGTGAGTGCAGGGCTTTTTTCCCCCCTCCCCTCCAAGTGCCAGGAAGCTGAGGTCAGGCAGGAGATGGGGTCAGGAACAACAGCCCATGGGAGCTTCTCCTGTGGCTCCCCCTGCCCAGGGAGAGGCAAGCAGCCAGAGGAGCTACAGGAGAAGCTGCAGCCACCTGGCCATGCTTACCTCTCCCCAGCTGATCCGAATCAGATCCGAATCTCCAATTCTGATTTGGCCGTATAAAATGGGGACAGCGATTCAAATCACCCAATCGAATCACTGTCCTCCAAAATTGGCCAAATTCAAATCCTAATTGAATACTTCCCTATTTGCACAGGCTTAGTAGTTAGCCAAAGTTAGGCAGAAGGCAGGGTAACACCCTGTAGACTAGCTTATTTAGAGAGACAAAATCAAATAGCCTACCAAAGTACCTCTCTCTCTCTAAACAAATTAGTCTATAAAAGGTACCACTGCCCCACCTTCTGTTTTTATATCGTAAGTTTAGACAACATGAAGTTTTGAAATTTATGGGAATTGGATGCCTACATGCCAGAGGATCTGGGCATGCACATAGTTTCAGAAGTTCTGCAACAAATTTGGTCTTCAGGCAAGCCCACAGCAGCTCTACCGTCAGTCAATAGGGTGTACTGAAATAACTGAGGGAAAATTTGGCTCTTCAGCCCCTGCCACACTCCCTCCTTTATGTGGGGACATGGGCTGCTGAGCTGGAGCAAGTTCCTGGATAAGGCAAATGTGACATAATATTGAATTGTCTTAGCCATTCACTGGTGAACACCAGACAGACCTCTCACATACAAAGGAAAGAAGAGGCTTCTTCTTAAGTGGCATGTGAACAGTGTATTCATGCTTAATAAGTGGGACAAGGAAAGAGTTTTGTGCAGAGAAAATGCAGAGGCTGTATGTGGGTACAAACAATAAAAGGAGGCTAAAAGTTTCCAGTCTGACACTGGCACCTATTAGAAAGCAGATATTAGGGGCAAGTTACATGGGAGGTCTGGCATTTCTGAAGGAAAAAAAAGTTTGCATATATTGTTTGCTAGTTTTCAAATAGGTTCATAAGGACAAAGATGATGTTAATGCTCCTCTGGGGAAACAAAGGCCTACTGCCAAGAATGAGAGAAGAACGAGGAAAGCTTTTGAGAGAGAGAGAGAGAGAGAGAGAGAGAGAGAGAGAAATGACAGCCATTTTGATGTGAAAATCCATTGAGAACTGAAACCACCAAAATATCATTCTGTCAAATAAACTATTCAGATTGAGATAATAAATGTATATATTTTTTAGTTCAGCAACTCCATGACAACACTAAAAAAAGTGACCATTTTGATTTTTTCCATCTTGAAGGAGCAAGAGTATAGCTTCACTGATATCAGGAGTCATTTTTATTATTTACTAGCATCACTCATGCTTTGATACTATCCAACCTGCATGCCAATCATTTAGAGTAGCCTCCCTATCTTTATGGAAAGAAAATTTTGATCTCTGTTCAATGGGGTGATTATCAGTGAATGAGTTCCAGAACACAAAGTCCTCTGGAGAGACAAATACAAAGGCACTTGAACTCAATGCCATAAAATGCTCCAGCATTTTCTGTCTACGTAGGCTGGACGGAGAATTAGCTCTGCAAATCTGATTAACTTGAATGTACTCTTAGAAATGCTGGCTATGTAGGACTTTCACTCTACAGTGATGAGTATACATGAATCCAAACAATGAGCATATACATACAGTTGGATTCCAACATAGGTTTTTCCAAATGAGAACTCTTTGCACACAGTCCTTGAATTTGGTTTTGCTATTCAAAACTCAAGGGAGTTTATTTAACAGTGTCAAAGAGCAAGTTGTATTTTGAAAGCAGGGTTTATCTATGTTTACTATTGTCTTTTTACCTCCATATTAGATGGAAAAACCCATGGGATGCTGGGACAGAGCTAACAGAGTGTGGTTAAACCATAAAACAACATCTATTCATCTACAGGCCTCCTTTGGAGAACCCAGTGCTTCAAGTCTGAACTCGGGAGTTAACTAAACCTACCAGGGGACTGGCACAATACTTAGAGCACCTACACAAGTTGTTCAAGGCATCACTGGACAAAGGGAATTGATAGTATGCATGTAGCGATTCGTCATTTTGCCCAGATTCTACATCTTCCTGTGCTAGGTAAAGTAAAAAGTGATTTGTTACCATTTTACTCAATTCCGAAATGAGTCTCTTCCCCCTGTTTAACATGGGGGCTGGGAGGAGCCCCTCATTTTAGAATCGAGTATGAGGAGGGAGGCAGCAGCTGATGCTCTGACCCCGGTCCTGGCTCATCCTAATGCTGTGGTAAGATAAATTGGGGGGCAGGGGAGATGGGGGACAGGCAAAAGGGGACATGCAGCATAAGGGCAAGGGGTGATTGGAGGGAGACAGGAAGCAGGAGAGAAACTGCTTGACCCCCACATTGTCTGCCCTTCTCCCACATGCACTCTGCCACTAATCCTTCCCCACTGGTACAGAGGAGTAAGAAAATTTAAGATGAATGACACCCCTCCATTATTAGATTCTATGCATGAAAAATAACATATTTATATATTTTCCATGTATAGAATCTAATTATTAAGGGTAGTCTTGGAGTCCAGTGAATACAGTATTTTAATTCTTATAAAATCTGAGTCTACTTCAACTACCTTGAAGAGGTGAACTGTAAATAACTGAGTGCTCACAAAAATGTGGGAAATCATAAGTTCATACTAGTGAGGATGAGGGGTGGGCAGCACCAGTCTGAAAACCTAAAACAGCTGGTCCATCAGGAGATAACAGGGGAGTGCATCTGAACCAAGGAAATTTTCTAAACAGGCCAATAAATGTGGGGTTGAGACAAAGCAGTGATAAAACCTCCTCAGCTGCACAGCAGCTTAAGAGTACATGGATCCAAGCATGCTGTGATCCAAACAGCAGCCAAGTGACTGACCAGGGTGAGCTTTATAATGGTTGCTGAAGGATATCCGTAAGAAAAAGAAAAATCAAACCTAATTAATGAATCATAAGGGGATAAATGTAGGGAAATCTACATTCTTCCACTGTGAGCTAACATTTAATAAACTTGTCAACTAGTAAATTTAAATCTGTCCTTTTCCAAAAAAAATTGTTTTTCCCTGATAATGTGCTAATATATATGACTTGCTCCACAGATTGCTGTTCATCTTTAAAAGATTTTAGCCTAGCATCTTTCCCATCCCAAGTCCTCAAGATGTGATTGCAGAGCTGCTCAGCATGATCTTTGAAAACTCATGGCAATAGGGAAAAGTCCTGGACAATTGGAAAAGAGCAAATATAGTGCCCATCTTTAAGAATGGGAAGGAGGAGGATCCAGGGAACTGCAGATCAGTCAGCCTCAACTCAGTCCTTGGGGGAAAAAAAAAAAATCATGGAGCAGGTTCTCGAGGATCGCACTTCTAAGCACTTGGAAGAGAAGGTGATTAGGAACAGTCAGCATGGATTCACCAAGGTCAAGGCATGCATGGTCAACCTGATTGCCTTCTATGATAAGATGGTTCTGTGGATGTGCGGAGAGCAGTCAGTGTGATATATCTTGACTTTAACAAGGCTTTTGATATCGTCTCCCACAATGTCCTCTCAAGCAAGCTAAGGACGTATGGATGAATGGATTGTAAAGTGGATAGAAAACTGGCTGGATCATTGGGCTCAGAGGATAGTACTCAATGACTTGATGTTCAGTTGGTAGCTGGTATCAAGTGGAGTTTCAACATCTTCATCAATGACCTGGAAGATAGGATGGAAGTGGCCATCCTAGGGCCAGTTTTATTCAACATCTTCATCAATGACCTGGAAGATAGGATGGAATACACCCTCAGCAAGTCTGCAGATGACACCAAGCTGGAGGGATAGGAGATATGCTGGAGGGTAAGGCTAGGATTCATAAAGCCCTCAACAAATTTGAGAACTGGACCAAAAGAAATCTCATGAAGGTCAATAAGAAGAAAATAAAAGTCCTACATTTTGGACAGAACAGTGCCATGCACTGGTACAAGCTGGGGACTGACTGGCTGGGGACTACAGAAAAGGACCTGGGGGTTACAGTGAACAATCAAATGATTATAAGCCAGCAGAGTGCCCTCATTGCAAAGAAGGCTAATGGCATGCTTGGCTGCATTAGTAGAAACTCTGCCAGCAGATCAAGGAAAATGATTATTCCCCTCTGTTCAGCATTGGAGAAGTTACATATGGAGAATTCTGTCCAGTTTTAGCCCCCCCACTACAGAAAGGATGTGGACAAATTGGAGAGAGGTCAGCAGAGGGCAACTGAAATGGTTAGAGGGCTGGGGCACATGACTGATGAGGAGAGGCTGAGGGAACAGGACTTATTTAGCCTGGAGAAGAGAAGAAAAGATTAAGGGGGATTTAATAGCAGCCTTCAACTACCTGAAGTAATGTTTGAAAGAGGATGGAGCTAGATTGTTCCAAGAGGTGGCAGATGAGAGAACAAGGAGCAACAGTCCCAAGTTGCAGCAAGCGAAGTTTAGGTTAGCTGTTAGGAAGAACTTTCTCATTAGGAGTGCAGTAAAAGCACTGAAGCAGAGAGGTTGTGGAATCTCCATCCCTGGAAGTCTTAAAGACCTGGCTATACAAAGTCTTGGCTGGGCTGATATAGTTGGGGACAGACCTGCTTTAAGTAAGGGGTTAGACTAGATGACTGCCTGAGGTCCCTTCCAACTCTAATTTTCTATGATTCTAAGACTAAATAAATAAATCACAAGCTTAATGGAGTACATGTCTGCACTATAGCCTATAGTACAGAAATTCAGATGCTGCAGTCATATGCAACAGGGAAAAAAAAAAAGGGACAAATTTCTAGAACTCTTTAGAGAAATTCTATAATGTTTCTGGGTTTCATGAATGTACTTGCATCAAGAACCACTGAAAACAAAACTAAGAGAAACACCATTACAAAGACACAATAGAACAGAAAGTCTTAAACTGCTGTAGGAATCACCTGAATCTCTTGTGCCTGTTGGAAAAGGCAGGCCATAGGAATTGGGATTTATGGGTAGGATTGGCAAATTGGTCAATTATCCCATCAAATAATGTCAGACTGGTCAACTGACTGTGTATGATTTGATCTAACTCAAAAAGTGTCAAAATATTCCACTAAGCCAAGAATACCCTTGCACAGATAGTGACATATCTTCCCTCCCCCCTCTACAATCCTGTTAGCAAAAGGTAAGAATACTGCATGCCTGGCCCCTCAGTCCTGCAGGGGTAGGACACAGACTCACACATTCTCTCTTCTTTTAGGAGACAACCCCTGCCTTGCTCCTCTCTCCTAAACTCCTCCAGCTTCCTTTCTCATCCCCACTGTGTCATGTGGGATTGCAAGAGCTACTCTGCACTGAGGGAAGAACGAAAACCAGCAGCAAAGAAAAAGCTTCCCCTACTGGCCACCTGCTGTCTGCAGGCATCTCAAAATGCAAACAGGAATATGCTTGCGGAGGTGGCCTGCTGCCTACCCAGCGTAACCACAAATTAAAAATTGCTTTAATCTTTCAGAGTTGCCATATATTTTTTCTCCAATTTGATTTAAAAAAAAATTTAAACTGTTTTTAAAATCTTTTTATTGTAGCCAAGAGTTGCAGGACAAAAGCCAAGGAAAAGAAGAACTGTTCAGTCTTGAATATCATTTATATGTGCACATAACTAAAACTGATAGTTATAAAAAAAAAAAAAAAAAAAAAAAATATAGAATGTTACAATTTATTGCAAAATAAAATTCTAAATAAACCAACCTGTTTTCTGTAGCTAGCATCAGTACCTAAGCTACTGAAGTTCAAGTTTCTTTCTTCATTATTCTAATAAATGAATGCTTAAAATATTTTACCATTATTTGACAATAGTGGACCAGCTAATTGACTAAGTATGTTTTTGATGAGTCAAATACCCAAACTGATCATGAGACATTTTCAAACATATCTGGTTAAATTATTGCTTTGTGGCATCTTTAACTTTCATATTCTAATGAATATATTTTTGCAGTCCACTAAGTCACTCTAGATTCCCACTACTCTAGATGGCTAAACATGCCACATACAAACACAAAATTTGATGTTTAGTCAGTTAAGATATCCCCCCTTCAACATATTAAAATTACACATTTCATGGTTGAGTGGCAGTGAAAGGTTTCAAGAAGTCACATAATAACACAACAAAAAAACTAAAACAAAAGAGAATTTGCAGTGCTGGAAAAGTTTTGGACAGACTTGAAGTGCAAAAGAATGTTCCTTCTTACCCTTCCTTGTGCTAAACTTGAAAAGGAAACATATTTCTTATACCTCCAAGTTCACACAGTACAAAATGCTTAAAGGCAATTTCTCGTGTGGACAAAGTAACCTTTTAGCTTTGTGAATATTTTAAAGAGATGCATCACAACAGCTTTTAAATACTACTATATAAAATTCCTGCTTCTGATGCACAGTTTGGCTGCAGCAGAGAATGCCTGTATTTTGCCATCGAAATAATGGCTACACAAATAAAATGTGGCGTGACAGACATAAGAATGAAAACTGAAATTCACATTTGGGTCCTGAGGTAAAGATGAGATGGTGAACAAAGTTCATATAGTTCTACTCTGACCTCTAGAGGAGAAAGCCTAGTGTCTTCTTTAGGATTACTCCATTGAAGACCCAAAAAAGCAGCAGCAGATTTACTTCTGAACAATGGCTCATTTGTTTCTGCAGTAAATGTTTTTGTCCTTTCCAAGTTCCGTAAGATTAACTTCTGATTTTATAGGTGGATATTGATTCTGGATTTCGTAGGCTTCACTCACGACTACAAAAGCAGCCACGAAAATCATTCAACATACCTAATTCTCTAGGCTAGAGGTACTCGACCTCTGGCCCACAGGCCAAATGCAGCTCGCAGAGTCATTGCATCTGGTTCTCAGGACAACCTATGGGTCTGAAAATTGGGCAGCAAGGGAGTGGTAGCCATTAATACAGCCACCTTCCCCCTACCAAAATTGCCAAACCCCATTCCATGAACGGCTGGTGAGAGCCAAGCTACACCCACTTCCCCTACAGGGCTGGGCCATGCCTCCCCACTTCTGGATCAGGGTCAGGTGATGCCCTCTTCCCTCCCCATGGTGCTGGTTTGGAGCCTGGCCACATCCCCTTCCCTCCAAGAGTTGGGCCAAGCCCCCTTCCCTCCTGTTGGGGCTGGGCCATGCCCCCTCCCCCATCCAGGGGTGGGGGCTCCACCCCTTTGCCTCCCATTAGAGTGGAGGTTCACCTTCTCCCTCCCCACCACAGGCTAAGCTGGGGCCTGCCCATGCCCCTTCCTCCCAGGACCTAGCCACGCCCCATTTCCTCTCTGCAGGAGTCAAGCTCCTTTCCCCATGGGGCTGCACTGGGGCCAGTATGCCCCACTCTCTTCTGCATGGCCAGATGGTTCCTACTGTGACCACCTGGGCACCAGATTGGGAGCACCAGCTGGATCTAGCCCATTGACAGACTAGGTACTGCAAACCTAGTCTGCCAGGCAAAAAGAAAAATGGGAAGGTAAACACATCCTGTAAAACTCTGCTAACTGAGAGGCTTTCCTCTACACCCAACAGCAGTAATAGAAGTTCTGATTGCAGATTTATGATCAATGAGGGAAATTTTCAGATTGTGCTGATTTTGGGGTGTCAATAGTTGGAAGTGAATGTTGTTACTTATAAAACAAAACATATTAGCCAAGAACATTAAGAACCTTAGAGGCAGATGTAGGCACATCTACATGCACGCTTTACTGCAGGGCTGATGAATTAGCCCTGCAGTAAAGCATCACTGTCTACACAAGCACCAGTATAAGGGCACAATAGATTAATTAACTCTGATCTAAGATCATATGGTTCCCAACAGTACTATTTTATGGAAGAGTAATTAACTCTACTGAAACGCTCATGTAGACAGTGACTGGGGCTGGCTGGGGCATGAGGGTGCTAAAGTGCAGGAGGTGGCTGCTACCCGCTTTAGCACTATTGTGCCCCAGCCAGCCCCTCTATCACCCAACACTGGCACCCCAAGCCTGGAGCTGACCCCCCCTGCTAGACTGGGGCTACTCTACCCCAGCTCTAACTGCTGTGGTCCCAGGTACATGTGATGTTGCTGCACCTAGTGTTGGTTTAGAAATTGCATTTAAAAGGTCTGTTTTTTGGGAACTGACTTATAGGTATAGATATATGCATTAAAAGTTGGGCAGCAGGGGTTAATTGATTTCCAAGAAGTTTGGGTGTCTCCGCCTCAGTTTCATGGCCCTGGAGACAGACAGGCTGTCTAACATAACAAGGCCAATGGAGGGACACAGCCCGAGAATTGAGGGGCATATACCATACTGTCCAACACAACAAGGCTGGGAACCAAGGGAGTATGTACCATACTGTCCCATAAGACAAGATAACACCAACAGATCTGGGGGAATGGGGGGGAGGGGGGAGGGAGAAGAGGGGTGTCCCAGTTTTGGGGGAGGAACAGACCAAATTAGGAGAAGGCCTGGAAGGCTATAACTAACCAGAGAGAGCCATGAATGAAAAGTCATCAGGAGGAAAGGAGAATACAAAAGCAGAGACTTGTATGGTTTCTTTTCTGTTATCACTGTGTATCAATAAATTTGCCTATCATTGATTGGAAAGGTTGTGGTCGGTCTGAGGGTGGTCCCCCTCGCCCCCCAGGAACACAGTCTCTGGGTCCTAAATCCAGAGCCAACACTGGGAGAAGCTGATCCTGGCATGAACTGCACTGGAGATGTATTCAGATACACTAACTGCATGTGTAGATGCACCCTGTAGTTTTTTTGGTATTGGTACTAGTTTTAGATAGCAGCAAAATACAAGGAAGCTTCAAATTTGAAGCTTCCTTTTTCTTAAATAGGCAATATTGTCTGATTCATGGATCTGAACCTGGTTAGATAGACTTTCTATATCATTTTATATGTTTCCTGTGAATAAACAGTCAAGTTTTAGACTATATTGATCAGATTTCAAGTGTACTATGTTCTTTTGAGTGCATTAGCTTTCTCAGTTTCAATACTAAGCAATTCTGAAGATAATTTGACACATACTAGGGACTCAAAATTATCCTCTAAATGAGAGAAAGGTGACACAGATGTAAATCTCAAATGGTCAAGGAAGCTTACTGTTGAAGAAATCAATAAACATGCAAACTTTGGGCTGCATTCTATGCCCATTACCTGGTCACGGTCACCTGCAAAACAACAACTCTTCATAGTGCATGAGTTGAAGTAACCCTGGTTGTCAAACTGGAAGACAGGCAGGCGGGAGTGGATGTCATAAAGGACTGGTGGAAGGCGCCGACGCAATGCCAGCAGCTGGGTTCCATTACTGTTGAAGCGGACACTCATGGCACTCTGAAGGGACAGATTTCCACCATAACGGAGCAACGAACTAGGAAGAGAGAGAGAGAGAGAGAGAGA
>JAGPOW010000304.1:68500870-68531754 GCA_030014935.1 Caiman crocodilus | reverse complement strand
AGAGAGAGAGAGAGAGAGAGAGAAACAGGTGAGAAGCTCCCCTTGATTTGGAAGGCATAAGGATATTATTTTTATAAAGTACTTGCATGACCTTCTAATACAGTTGTCAAGAGTTAGAGAGAGAAAGAGAGTTACAGAGAGAACCACAAAAAGATCTTTGCTTTGAGACTCATTTGCAGTATGCTACAAATGAACAAAGTTCTACATCTGAATGAAACCGATTTCTGGCCAGTTTTCAAAGAAAAGCTTTCAAGGTACCTAATGTCCAGAAGAATTTAACTCAAAGTTTTCATGACAAGCTATTAAGAGTAGTGTTGATAGCTTCAATTAAAATTAGCTGTATCCATCCCCAATTCCTATAAGACAGAACTGCTACCACGTAGCAGTGGGAACCAACCGGTTGTGGACTGTTCATATTTACAGCTAACCCTGCCAACACTCAGCAGTTTTTTGTTAACTGGTACCCTCTCTAATCTGCCCCAGGCCTCTTTTGCTGTTAGTTTAGCATGGAACCAAGGGAATAGCATTTTATCCTTTAGTAAGTACTCAAACCATTACCTCACTCCTGGCTTCCATTTACATCCCTACAGGACATCAGATGATTTTTGTCCCCTCTAAGACTCACCACAATCAGTTCTAGCTGCTTTACATAAAAACCTGTTCTACCAAATAGTTATTCTGAAAAGCATAAAAGTTAGCTACATCTCAAACATGCCTCACTTACAAATAATGCAAAGTACATAAGATTAATTGTATTAACAGTATGATGCTACTGCCTTAAAATACATGTGCTAGAAGTCAACGGTCAGTGATCACATCCAGTGTGCTTCTTTCCACCTTGTTCACACTTTCAAATTAAAATGAGCACTTAGTATGCTTAGATTAAAAAAAAATATTTATAGCTTACACAAAATAGAGCTTTAGTCTCCCCCAGAAGCATAGTGAGAGGTCAACTTGATACCTGTTTCCTTTTACCTTTCCAAAAGGCATATCACTCCCTGAATTGGGATGGAAGGGAGGAGCAATATTTCATTCCCTTTCCATTTAATTTTAAAGGATTTAACAATCCAAACAAATACCATCCCAGACACATTCTTTTTCAATAGGTTTCAGCCAATCCCAACCAGATGATTTATTAAAAGCTGTAAATTCTGTCCACCCTCAGTAGCTAACAGGCACCAAATACAGAAGCTACAATTTTAAGAGGAAGTTGACTCATAGGTTTGAATGCATAGTATTTTCAGATACAGCTGTCTGCCTAGACATTCATAAAAACTGAGTCATGCCCCACAGAAAGGAATCTGCATTCCACACAGGTTGAAACATGCTTTGTTTCATGAGATACTGTATACATTAAAACTATTGCTCTAAGCCAGAATCAGGAAGAAACAACTTGTACAAAGGATATAGGGTCAAGTTTTTTTTCCTTAAACCAAAGAATGCAAAGCTAGATTTCCACAACTAGAAGTCATATTTTCAAAGTGACTAGTGAGACTCAAGGTGGGCACATACACTTTGGATACGCACACTGGATCCCTGTAAATTGGCTTGATCTTCAGAAAACACTGAGCACCCATTTTATGGCCCCTGCAGGACAAACCAGGACAGTTGGTGGTTGACATGGGGAAAAAAGCAGAGCTCTTTGCTTCAGTATTTCTAAAGTACCAACCAAGCCAATTCCCCCACCTTGATCACTGACAGATGTCCACATGACACCAGTCCACTTACGGTTAGTTCTGAAATAGTTAAGGAGCTCCTAGAGGAGCTAGATGGGTACAAGTCAGCAAGCCCAGATGACCTCCATCCACAGCTACTGAAAGAATTGACCAGTGTCATAGCTGAGCCACTGGCTCAGCTGTTTGAACACTCGTGATGCTCCGACCAGGTCCCTGAGGACTGGAGAAGGGCCAATGTGGTGCCCATTTTCAAGAAAGGGAGAAGGGATGATCCAGGTAACTTTAGACCAGTCAGTCTTACTTCTATTCCTGGGAAAATGCTAGAGAAAATAATCAAAGAACAGATTTGTGAAGGCCCAGCAGGGGCAACAATGCTGAAGGGAAATCATCACGGGTTTGTCACAGGTAGATCCTGCCTGACAAATCTTGTAGCCTTCTATGACCAGGTCACACGCTGCCTGGACACGGGAGCTGAGGCTGATGTCATCTTCCTGGACTTTAGGAGGGCCTTCGACACAGTCTCGCACCCTATCCTCACTGGGAAGCTACCAGACTGTGGAGTGGATGCCTACTGGCTTAGGGACCACACCCAGAGAGTGGTGGTGGATGGTTCCTTCTTGGCCTGGAGGGAGGTGGGCAGTGGGGTCCTGCAGGGTTCGGTCTTCGGACTGGTATTATTTAATATCTTCAGCAGCAATTTGGACAAGGACGTGGTGATCACCCTCTCCAAGTTCGCTGATGATACCAAGTTATGGGGAAAGTCAGTATATAATTGACTCCAAGATGAACATGAGCCAGCAGTGTAATGAGGCCATCAACAAGGCCAATCGCACCTTGTCGTGCATTAGCAGGTGCATGACTAATAGAACAGAGGAGGTGATGCTCCTTCTCTATGTGGCACTGGTCAGGTCGCAGTTGGAGTACCATGTCCAGTTTTCGGTGCCACACTTCAAGAAGTATGCAGGGAATCTCGAGAGGGTCCAAAGGAGGGCCACTTGCATGATTAGTAGCCTTCGTGATAGACCCTACAGGAGGAGGTTGAGAGCTGTATCTCTTCAGCTTCCACAAGAGATGGCCGAGGGGGGGGAACTTGTGGCCGCCTATAAGTTTGTTAGGGGAGGTCAACAGGGAATAGGTGACACACTGTTTACTATGGTGGCCCAGGGAGTACTAGACTTAACCACAAACCTGAGAAGAACTCCTTGAAAATGTTGTTTCAACTGTTCAACAGAATATTGAGGTTTTAACTAGTGAATATTCTTAATTGTAAATGTCTGTTTGTTTCTCATGGAAGATGTTAAACTTTCAGAGAAAAAAGTTTTTGGTTTTTTTTTTACATAAAGTAAAATGCTGCTTAAATTCTGCTGTAGAAAACAGTGATTTTTTTTCACCATACTTTTAATAGAAAATCTCATTGAGAGGGTAAAACAAACAGCAAGGTGGCTCTAGTTTCTACTGGTACAGCAGCATTAAAGTACACATTCCATTTGAAATCTAGTTAGTCATTTTCTTTTTCTTTTTTTTCTCTTTTATCTTGTTGTTTTTCTCTCATTTTTCTTTATTGAACAAGTAACTCTTGCCCATGAAACTGAGGATTTTTTTTTAAAGACTTGATTTTCATAGATTGTAGAGTTGGAAAGGACCATAATGGATCACCGTGTCCTACCCCATACCCCTGGCAGGAAAGAGAACCGAAGTCAGATGAGCCCAGTCAGGTGACTATCTAGCCTCTTCTTGAAGACATCCAAGCTAGGTGATAACACCACCTCTGTTGGAAGCCCATTCCAGATCCTGGCCACCCTTACTGTGAAAAGTTTCTTTCTAATATCTAACCTAAATCCACTCTCAACTAGTTTACACTCGTTATTCCTAGTATAACTAACCTTTTCATCCCTTGGGGTGCTCTAGTGAACAACTGTTCCCCCAGATCCTGGTGGACACCTCTGATAAACTCAGAGATTGCCTCTGAGCCTGCACTTTTCCAGGCTAAAGAGTCCCGTAGTGCTCAGCCTGTCGTCGTAAAGTCCATTTTCTTGACCTCTGACCACGTGCATGGCTTTTCTCTGGACTCTCTCAAGCTTCTCCACATCCTTTTTGGATTGCAGAGCCCCAAACTGGACATAGTACTCCAGCTGCAGCCTCACCAAAACCAAGTACAACAGGAGAATGACATCCTGGGATTTGCTTGAGAAGCATCTATGGATGCAAGCCAAAGTTTTTGTTGCTTTACTAGCTGTAGCATCAAATTGAAGGCTCATGTTCATCTTGTGGTCAATGATGACCGGGGACAGCAGGGAAGACCCTACAAGGACAGGCTACAGGACCTGAACCTGTTCAGCCTTCACAAGAGAAGGCTGAGGGGGAACCTGGTAACCATCTATAAACTCACTAGGGGGGACAAGAAGGGTTTAGGGGAGACCTTGTTTCCCCTAGAGCCCCCCAGGATAACAAGGAATAACGGCCACAAGTTGTTGTAGAGTAGGTTTAGATTAGACATCTGTAAGAACTACTTCGCAGTTAGGGCGGCTAGGATCTGGAACCAACTTCCAAGGGAAGTGGTGCTGGCTCCTACCCTGGGGGTCTTTGAGAAGTGGCTTGATGCCTACCTGACTGGGGTCACTTGACCCCAGTTCCCCTCTTGCCCAGGCAGGGGGTCAGACCTGAAGATCTACAAGGTCCCTTCCGACCCTACTTCTATCATTCTATGACCCCCAAGTCCATTTCTTCTGTAATGCTAACCAGAGTAGCACTGCCAAGCTTATAAGGATGCTGCAGGTTTTTCCTCCCAAGGTGGAGAACCTTGCATTTTTTGGTGTTAAACACCACCAGGTTCTCATCCATCCATTTCCTGACCCTGTCCAGGTCAGCCTGGTTCATCATCCTGTCCTCAGGTGTGGATGCTTTACCCCAGAGTTTGGTATCATGCGTGAACTTGGCCAGTCTGTTTCTGACTCCAATGTCCACATCATTAATGAAGATGTTGAATAACATAGGTCCAAGGACAGACCATTGGTTAACAGAATGTTCCATTTCAAGGACGAAAAAGCTGGATGGGAGTTTTGCTACACACAATTCTTGTAGCTGCAAAGGACCAGAAAGGCAGCAGGCATCAGAACTGAGAGAAGCAACACTCACGTCCTCAGTGCTCCACTTGTTGGCTATTAGGCAGTAGGAAGAACTTGCCTGTCTCTGGCTGGATCTACACTATATAGGTCTGCAAGCAGAACTACGAGTGAATCCATACAAAGCTGTTTTATGGTAGCCGAATGCCCTTTTTCTGCTGGCAGATTAATGTCGCTTTTCTGAGTCACAGAAGGCTTCTGCCACCGCCTGAAAGTCAGTGCATGTAGATGTTCTCATGTCTTCTGCTGACTACCACTGTCTATTTCAGTAGCTCTCTCAGGGTGACTTTTCACTTTGTTGACAAAACAGGGCTAAGTACAGACAGTCAAAAAGCCTGAGATTGAACCAATTCAGTCTCTGCAAGTTTAGACTAACTGCAGAGATTAAAACCGAGAAACAACTGGACACGTTTACTTTTGATTCCGGAAACGCAGCCACCTGTATTCTCTCAGGCCATAAGCCCCAGGGTGCTACAGTACAGCTCTCTGGCATGTAGAGAGCATGGGCTGTGTGTTCCCTTCCTCTTCCTGCTGCCCCCGAGGTCTCTGGGATTTGCAGTCACAATCACAGTAGCAGGACTCAGCAGGGTTGCTCATCATTTCCTCCTCTGGCTTCCAGATGCCTCTGTGATTTGTAGACCACTGTCGCAGCCAGCAGTAAGTTTCAGTAAGTTTAGCAGCAGGGCAGCTTGGTACTCAGGGAAAGGTGGGTTTAACCCCTTTTCCAGTTTAACCAGTCTCTGCCTTCCCCAATCCTCCCAACCCTCCTCTGTTGGAGAAGACAGCACAGCCCAGGCCAGGTCTAGAAAGCATGCTGTGGAACCGTGATTTAACTTGAACCAGGAAGGGGTCTGGGACAGAAGTTTCATAAACCGGCTTGACTGAAATCAGTTAAGTCTAGGGTTGTGCTGACAGATTATTCAGTCCAATACCAATGGCTGATTTTTAAGGAGCCATAATCGGCCGATAATGATCCAATTCTGATATGCAGCCACACAGCTTGGAGACCAGTGTCAGGCTCGTAAGTCTGGTGTGGGGGAAGGGGCGAGGGGGAGGCAGAGCGAGGCCTCTGTAGGAGGGAAGTAAGGCCCTGTGCAGTAAGGAAGGGAGTGGGGCTGGGGCATCCGAGGCGGAGTGGGGCACGGGACAGAGCTGCAGCTTGTCCAGGTGGCACGGGGGTGGGGCAGGTACAGCAAACACCCTGGGAGAGAACAGGGGAGGAGTGTGCCCCAGAACCGCACAGGTCAAGGCATGGCGGGATGCAGCTGCAAGCTGGTTCTGCACTGGGCTCTTTCTAGAAGGGGCTGGGTCAGGCTGTGCTGAGCTCAGAATGGGTGGTGGTAGCAATGGGAGCAGGGCAGGGAGCTGCAGCCGCCCCAAGATTTGCTGAAGCTTCCCAACTGCCCCCCCACCAGCACTGCTGCTGTGCACCCCAAACGCAGTGCAGCCTGCCCCTGGCCCTGCTGGGAAGAGCCCTGCGCAGCCCCTGATCCCAGCCCACAGCTGCATCCTGCCTCACCCCACATGCAGACCCAGGGGCACATGCTCCCCATAACCTCCTGGGGGGTGTGCAGGGAAGGAGCCACTTGCCCTCATATCCCCACAGACAAGCTGCTCATGGCTGGCTGGCACCCGCCTCCCCACCCCTGAGTTGAGCAGCACCTGTCCCAGTGCCTCCCCATCGGGGCCTCACTCTGCATTCCCCCACACCCTTTTCCTCCCCCCACACCAGAGTTACCAGCCCAACACTGCTCTCCAAGCCACCAGGCTGCTCTCCTGGATCCATACATGCTGTAGCTGCATGCATGCACAGGTCATTTAAAAAACAAACAAACAAACAAAAATGGCCACATCAGGTAAAAAAAGTCAATTTCTGATGCTTTCAATTTTCTCTATAATCGGGGTCGATCCAATATGGGACTGATGTATGGCACCTCTAAGCCTGATACTGCATTCAACCAGGTTTATCTTAAACCAGTTTCAGCCATTTTGAAACTAGTTTATGTGCAGTGAGCTTCAGTTCTGTTACAGGTTTAAATCAGTTTCTGATCACTTAAACCCATTTATGTTCAACTTCTGTCCTTAGCCCAGGTGAAGCAGACCTACTTGGGCCCAGCAGATGCCAAAAACTCTGCACCAGTACATGCAAACTAGGGACCTGCTTGTGGTAGTTGCTGTCTGCCACCCAGCACCATACCTAGACTTCTGGCATCCCTAGATGAACTTTCAGTATCAGGTCCCTTGGCCAGAGATGATAGTAATAATCAGACAATGGAAAACAAATAAACAACCCCCATTTTCAGGCCCCCTTTCTGACTAGACCCTGGATGGCCACGCAGTTCACTCATGCTTAAGATCCAGCCCTGCTGCCAGCAGAAGGTTCACAGTGCAAACACAGCTTAGGATTCACTGGATATACAGAACAGAGGTGAGGAGACAGAGAAGCAGGAATTAGACAGGAAGAGTTTGTATATGAAAGCATCTTCATGCTATGCTGCCCCTTCAGGGCTAACAGGGGGAATAGGAATAGCCCATGTTTTAGATTCACATTTCAGAAGAGGTCCAACAGAGAAGTTACAGCCATTCTGTCACCTTAAACTTTTTCTTTCCTGACTTAAGAACTAACATATCGTGTTGTATGTAGATACAGGATTAGACAAAAGTCTGTCCCTACAACTGAATAGGTAACAATATACAAAAACGCCCATCCCAAAAACTGCATCCTTTTTCACTCAACATCCAAGGAGTGCCACTTCCAAAATACAATCAGAGTATCAGATCAGTGCAACTGAATTCTCAAATACCATATTTTCCTGCATACCACATGCTCCCAAATAGTATATGCACCTTGTTTTCTGCATTCTGCCTGCAAAAATCGGATTTTTTCCAGCATTAGAGTTGATTGTGTGACAAAAGTCAGTGCCAGGGCCCCTGAGATTTGTACCCCAATCTATGGAACCTGCAAGCTGCAACATCACTTGACTAGACACAAACCTGTTGCAGCTCAGTCTTGGCCCTCCCATAAGGTTCCTAACAGGAGATCATGTGACCCAAGACAATCAATGTGGGTCACAAGCCCCTGATGGGAAGGCTATAAAAACCTTCTCACTACTTGCAGGGTCTTGTCCTTGCAACAATATTTAGTATCCATAGTGTGGATCTCCCTACCTGACCATTGTAACTTCTGTTCCCATCTTGGATTTCCTTGTTCCGAATCCTTGTCTTATTCCCATCTTGCCTCTGTTTCAGACCCTTCTGCCCTGCCTCTAGTCTTGGACCCCAAGTACCTTGGCTCATGCTTACCCTGTCCTCTATACTGGATTCTCTGGCTCCTGACCTCTGGCTTGGCCTTGACCATGGACCCACTTGATCCCTGGTATGATGCATCAAATTTCAACTGGCAGCTGCTATTGCAACCCTTGGCTCTCTCTTTTGTACTTATGGTATTACTGACCCTTAACTTCTGGACCCTGACCCTTGCCATCTGGGTTGCACCCATGACAGTACTTGTTCCTGGAAGCAGTATCCAGGAAGTGTGGTATCCTGGGAGACGGTTGGAATAAGACAGCAGGAACTTCTGGGAATAGCAGGGCAGCAACACGGTTGGGCCCCAGATCCTTGCAAAGGCAGTAGGAAGACTTGTTTTTACTGTAGATTTCGTAGACATTAGTACTGGAAGGGACCTCAGAAGATTATCAAGTCCAGCCCCTTGCCCCAGGGGCAGGAAGTCAGCAGGGATCATAGGATCCCAGCAAGATAAGCATCCAGATGTCTCTTGAAGGCATTCAAAGTAGGTGCTTGAACCACCTCCAGCATCAATCTATTCCAAGCCTTGGGGGCTTGGACAGTAAAAAATGTTACCAGATCACCCCTGAGCCTGCGCTTTTCCAGGCTGAAGAGTCCCATGGCTCTCAGCCTCTCTTCATAAGGTCTGTAAATGATTCTTTATACGAAGTTCCTATAAATAAAATGTTGCTTTGACACCACAAGCCTCATTAAGATGCTACAGACTGGATGCAGCAGTGCACTCACCCTCAGCCAGCTGAGTGGCTCTTTACCCAAAAGCTACTGCCTTACCAGCAGCTGTAAGAAGCTCTGCTGGACTCTTCCCCCAGCCTTTGCAGTCCCAGGGAAAAACAACAGCCATGAGTCACAGTGCCTCTACTTTATTCTACCTTTTTCCCTACTACAGCAATTTAACTTCCCCACTTAAGATAATACCCAATTTTGGACAGCTGATGGGGGAGGGGGAAACGGAAGGTGCATCTGATATGCAAGTAAATATGGCATTTTGTTCATTGTAACAGGGGCTCAGGCAGGAGCCCTGTTACTAAAACAGAATCAGGTATGACTGACCCATGCACACTGCCGGGGGGTGGGTGGGAAATCACATACCCAGGGCAGGGTCAGGTGATTAGTCTGCCAAGACTTGTACAAATCCAGTGTATACACCTTTTGCTGCAAGGAGACTGCAAGGGGCATTTGGAGCCCCAGACAGCTTCAGCACAGCACATAGGTGGTAAGGAAGACAGCCAAGCAGCTTGGAGAACTGTTGTGGTGGCTTGTAAGTCTGTTGTGGTGGAAGTATATGCGAGGGCAGGGGGGCAATTAAGGTCCCCCAGTGAAGGAGGGAGCAGGACTCGGGCAAGCACAGGATGGAGCTGTGGCTTGTCTATGGGAGTATGGTGAAGGGGTGGGGGATGACTCCTGCCCTGCGCACCACTTGTGGTGACAAGCAGCTCCCAGACTTGTCCGACAGGGCATGGGGAGGTGGGAGTGGCATGTGCTCCTGGATCTGCAGGGGGTGGGGCAGGCTGAGGTGGCACGGCTCTTCCCAGCAGAGGCTGGGCTGGGCTACATTATGTTTGGGGTGGGCAGTAGTGGTAGCACTGCAAGAGGTGGTTGCAGGGGGCTACAGTGAACTGAGGTGGCTGCAGCTCCCCCTCTTCCCCCAAAGCACCTGCCCAGTGTTACCCCTCATCCCAAGTGCAGCCCAGCCCAGCATCCCTCCCCCAACCCCCAGCTGGGAGGAGCCCAGCCGCAGCCTGCCCTATCCTGTATAGATCCAGGGGCACACGTTCCCCTCCTGTGCCCTCCAGGAGGACACATAGCAGCAGGAGCTGGCACCCAACCCCACTCCAGACAAACTATGGCTCTTTCCTGCACCCCGCCCCACCCAAGCTAGGCAGTGCTTGCCCCAGCCCCACTCCCTCCCTCCCTCCCACTGCAGGGGCCTTGATCTACACCCCCCACCATGCCCTTTCCCTCCCACCACAACAGATTTAGCAGCTGGGCACAGCTCTTCGATCTGTCGCGCTGGTTTCAGAAATCAGATCAGTATCAGCCAATACACCTCCTTAAAAACTGGCTATTGGTAAATCAGTCCCAAAAATCTAAAAATCGGTGCACCCCTGAAGGAACTGGATGTCAAAATGGCTTGACAGTAACATCAAGCATTAGTAGCACACCTGTTGAGGGGCATGTCTAAGTGAGGGTAACACCCACTTTCTGCCAAAAGCCCCACCTTCTATCCAGCGAGCAGTGGAACACCTTCACTGGTGGACAGTTCTGGTAACATTATACACATTTCCAAAATTCTTTTTTTTTACTTTATGAAGTGTCTGGTATGATTGGTTAACAGAAAAAAACACCTATTTTAAAAAGTCCAAGCATGCATTCGCAAGCATTGGCGATGGGGGGTAAGAAAGGAGAGAATGGACAAAATTGTGTGCAATATGTTCATGTCCAGTGTGACACTGCATAGGGGCAGCACTTGGATAAAAACCATATCTTAGACAAAGCTGAACAAATCAAAGGCTTTCAAGACAAGAACAGCACCATTAGCGTAAACAAACTCATTTACACTGGCAGCTAGTAGGTACAAGGGGGTGGGAAAGAAAAAGTCCACAGCAGCCAGTATTAGCATATAGCTCAAGGCTTTCTTTGCAGGGGAAATCTATGCCTGAAAGAAACACTTGCAACATCTATTAAAAAATTAAGGGCATCTTTAGTGGAAAGATAAATATGCGGTCAGTTTGCATAGGCTTACAGGAGCTGTTTAAGTTAGATTGGGAACTAGCAGGGACCACCGATAAAGACAGAAGAATAGCAAGGGCCTTCAGGGAGTATTAAAAAAAAAGGTACACCAACGTAGTGTTAACAGAGCCATTAAATACATATCCCTTTTGATAAGCAACAAACCTGACAAAATGAATTGCATTACAGTCAATGTCTTTAGGAAATGAGTCTCATTTGTGGGGAAGGAAGAAAAGGAGAAAAAAAAGGGTTGATCATTTCAAGCACTGCTGTTTATAATAACGTAATGAATGACTGACCTTAAAAGGAAAAAAATGAATTGAATGCTTGAAACTAATACACACAATCATATGCAAATCAGGTTTGTCAGCATTTCTGTAACCACTAAATTGAGGAACTTCTAACTGTGCAAAAAAAAAAACATAAGAACTGATGTGTCTGCGTGTGTATTTGGGATTAGTGTCAATTTAGAACAAAATCACCAGTGGTATACAAACAAGCACATTAAAACAATTATGGCCTTTGAGTTTAAAACAAACAAACAAATGATACAGACAGACATGTGCTATTCAAGATAGCCATATCAAAGAGTTTAGAAATCCTGTAAATTTAAAAAAATTGAAAATAAATCCAAAGCTTAGAGTAAAATCTTATATTTCTATTTTAGTTAGCAGTGTTTACAAAGGGAAGAAACAAATAAACAGCTCCCTTCCCCCCATGCATAAAATTTCACAACTCAGTGGATTGTTAGCAGGCCTCAAGGTCTCCATTTTCGCTTACAAAAATAAAAATAAGTGATTCCTATAAAACAGACTACATCTACCAAAAGCTGTAAAAAACAAAACAAAAAAAAAAACAACCCTAGTATATTTAAAATGAATGCTACCGCCTAGCCTAAACATTAAAAAATGTGTACTCCCCAACTCCAAATCATTAGGTTTAGAAATAATTAGAACTATATTGCAGGGGTCGGCAACCCCCAGCACATGTGCGGAGCATGGCACATGAGGCCATTTTGTTTGGCATGCCACTGCCAACCATGGAACCCAGGCTTCTCCCAGCAGGTGGCTGGGAGGATACAAGCCCTGCTGCAAGCAGCCTGGGAACCATGGCTGGCTGCAGCTGGGAGGCTGCTAACAGCTGCTGCCCCCAGCCCCAGCTGCCTCCCAACCCCAGGCTCCGGGGAGGCAGCACATGTTGGCAATGCTCCCCACCATGCTGCCTCTGCAGAGCAGCATGTGGAACCCAGCAGAGCAGTGGGGAGGTGCATGAAAGCTGCCTGCTACTCTGAGCTCCCCGCTGCCCTGGTCACACTTCCCCTGCAGGCAGGTGCAGCAGCAAGGGGCACAACTCTGTACTGCTGCCCACGCTGCCCTCATGCACACACGGGAAGTATAACCAGCACAGCAAGGAGCTTGCAGTAGCAGGCAGCTTCCCTGTGCAGCCCCTCTGTGTGCTGCCACTCTGCCACAATGTGCTCCAGAGTGCCTGGGGGAGGGCAGGAGGGCCAAGAGTACAGCGTGGGAAAGGGTGGCCAGGGCAATGGGGAGCTCAGCGCAGCAGGCAGCTTTCATGCACCTCCCTGCTATGTTGTGCCATGCCAGGTTCCACACTGATCTGCAGGGGCAGTGTGGGAGGGCAGCACAGCATGGAGCACAAGCTCACAATGCACACCCACCCTACCCCTTACACAGACTTGGGGGGGCAGGGGGACCTGCCCCCCAGAAGTGCATGTTGCCGCTGGGAGCCAGCCCCCGCCACGTGAACCACTATAGACAGCAGGCAACAGCAGTGGGGGAGCCAGCTCCTGCAGCAGCAGCTGCCATTGCCTTCTGTTGAGAGCAGGGAGCTGTGGACCTGGGTTCATCTGCACAAAACAAATACACAAGATCAGAGGTAGCATCCAACGTTTTATTTATTGTCACCAGGTTTACAATTTTTAGAAAAAAAATGAGTATTTACCATAAAAAGGCAACATTTATTATTATGAACTATACTAAATATGCAGTGCATCCTGCTACATACCCCATGCCTTCGTTTGGTTTTTCTGGCATGCTGGCACTCGGGCACCTTCCAATGTAGGCATTGTGGTTTTTTCAGCACCCTGGCCAAAAAACGTTGCCTACCCCAGCTATATTGCATGTTTGTGTACATAATCAGGGTCTCCCCATCTTGCCCATAGGGTGCACTTAGGCCTCTTACAAGATAACTGATGCTAGGAGGAGTCAGGGCTTTAAGATCAGTAAACATAACAAAGACTTATGAGATTTGGGAACGCTGGGCAAATACCAGGAAAAGCTGTTATGGATTAGTCTTACCCTATCTTTCAACTTGACCATATCAGCGACTCACAAAAAGCCACTGTTGCTCTACCAATGATTTCAGCTTCTTTAAGTTAGTCAAAACACTATAGATTATGCTTTCTTCAATTCTGCACTTCTTTATAAAGAAAAAAAAAAAGTGCAGCATTTTCAGCAGTCTAAGGTTTGAGAAGAATCTGTAGCTCCTCATCCCCTCTAGGTTTTTTTAAAAAGGCTTTTAAAAACTTATTTCTGTCATTATGGCTGCAGAACAGTATCAGACAGAAGACAGGCAGGCAATGAGCCAAGATGACTGCTAGATGGGGTAAAACCCACTTGTTTTGACTCTATCCTCCTTCTGCCCCATCCCTCATTTATCTGATTTCCTTGCTGAGTCTCATGATTCTGCCCCAAAGGGCTCACAATCTCAGACTGCCTTCATGATAAATTTGTACATCTACAAGCACAACAGAGCCCCATTTCCTGCCTGGACCCTTGAGATATTGCCATATGGTAAGAATAAATTAGATCTACTAGACTGAGAAACAGTTGCTTAGGGAAATGGAAACACCTTTTTTTGCTCGATTTAAAAAGCCAAAAAGGATATATGGGTAGTCCTCCACTGACTCCAGGAACTGTACTAAACCAGTGGTAGACAAGACTTTGAAAGCATTGACTGGGTATACCTAGCTCAGGTCCTAGGCAGGTTGATGCTCCCACATTACTGCTACCACTTCCGCTCAAAACCTGGCCACACCAACACACAAAATCCCCACTGCCCAACTGGAGTGGGGCCCTTTGGTGCCTAGCCACAGCAGCACTAACTTGCAAATAACAAATCTCCCTTGCCACCCAGCCACAGCATGGTATAGGTAAAGCCCCTGGTTCTGTGGATCAGCTCCAATGATTCCATGGGCCAAGTCTGGCCCGTGGGCCTTACGTTGCCAAACTTTGTGCTAAACATCCTGCTCCAGGCTCTTGTAATGTACTCATTACTGTAGCAGCAGAGCACCATCTAGTATTGCAGTGATGGCTCCACAAGCCAGAGGCTGAACATCTCATCCGAGTTGTGGGGCTCCCCACAAATCTGGACATTTGGCATTAAAGAGAGAAGTGGTAGCTGCTCCCCTACCACCAAATTTCTAGACCTGCAGGAACTGCTGCAGGCCCAATACCTTGGCCCCACATGCTTGAACATGTCAACATGTAGGATTTGACACACCTGTGGGATCAGGCTAACATGCAAGGCCACAAAAGTATGCTGTATCACACCAGCAGACAGACCCCATGTGCCAACACTGCACAGGATCCTGGCCTGCCAACTGACTCCATGCTCCTTGTCCAGCCTCCAGGGTTAGAAGATGGAGCGCCACTACACAAAGAAATGACTAACATCTGTCATTAATTTGTTCTCTTGTCCTCTCACCGCAGAGAAAGAGCATGCGTCTTGTTTGCATAGGTTTTTATTTATTTATTTAAAATATGCATATTACCATATACACGTGCTAGAGGAAAGAAGTGTGCCTTGTGCTTAGATTGGAAGGTGGCAAGTTCTGGGTGAGTTCAATCCATAATTTCAGATGGACCCCCACAGGAGTTTCTCTTCTAACTCACTTAAAACACGACTAAGATTTCCAAATATAGGTACCTAAAGTTACAGCCCACATTCTTCAATTTAAAAGATATTTGCAAAACATTTTTTATGTGGGTTGTAAGAGTAATATTTTGTACTTCTTTCTATTAGGGAATCTCAAAGCAAGAATTTGCAGCCAGCCAAAAAAATTTAGCATCACAGTACTTAAGAAATAAGCGCTACCTTTCTTCATCTTTACATCTATGTTAAATGTTGGTTGGACATTGTGTGGGGGCCAAGTATAGCCGGTGGGGCTGTAGGTACTTTGACCGATGGAGTAGAATTAGGCACAGACACGTACTGGTTGAATTGAAATACCTTTACTTACACTGTTGAAGTACACGGACTCACACTGCCAATGTACACAGTGTAGGCACCTCTGTAAAAGTTGCAATCCAGGTAGAGCTCTAAACAACACACCGATATTACTGAACATGCAGGGTACGGGGTACGTCGGGACGGTCGGCAACGGGGAGTCATTGGTGGGTGATCAGTCCTCCAAGTCTGCGCCGAGATGCATGCAGAACTCTCCTCTGAGGTACACACGGAGTTCTCCGACTTGGGCAGAAACTGCCCTAGCTTTTATACAGCTAACGAGCCAACTGCTAGTTGCCAGATAGGAATAATTTACAGCAAGCCAATAGGTAGTGTGCATTCAAACAACACGATTGCTAAGCTTAGCGGGGACTGTTCACTGCACCAAGGCTTTTTCCCGCCGTGCCGAGGGATTTGTTATACCGAGGAATCGTGTTGTGCCAAGAAATTCCACTGTGCCGAGGCACTTTTAATTACTGAGTACAGACACACTGAACTGAACTACTCATAAAAGGCAAGTAAATCTCATCTCTCAATTGCAAATAAAGTGAGTTTCTTTTAAGTACCTATTGAAAGGTAACATGTAGACACGAGTTCATAATAAGCCTATTTAATATCTACAGAACAAGAATGAAAGTCCTCCTAAAAATTCTTACAGTTTAAATGAGACAAAAAAAGAAAAACACAAAATAAAAAGGATCTGTCCAACTTCTACAGCACAAAAATAGTTTCCTTTCCAGCTCTGACAGGTATATAGCTTCTCCTCTCTCAGGCCGATGGGTTTTTATTCAGACTTATTCACTTCATACATGAACAGTTTCCACATATTCAAATATATAGTCTAATACCTTTACCAATTTCACAGGGATGTTGGGACAAAGTCTCCATATTAGTAAATAAAACCCAAATCTCCCTAAAGAGATTTTGCTTAAAAAAAACAAAAACAAAAACAAAACAACCCATCACCTTTTTTCTCTAAATATGTACCTACTAATTTGCTGTGGAACTCAGACAGCTCTCTTCCCTCCTTTCTACCTCTCCCTTCCATTAGATATCCCGCTGAAGCATGCTAGCTGGAAAGCAAAGGAATTGTAGAACAGTACTGGGTACATATTTGGAAGAAGGAAAAAAAAAAAAAAAAGATCGGCATTAGCTGAAGTTTTGTTTTGATAAATTATTTGTAGTTGCCCATAAATGATCACATGGTTCTCCTATTTTTTCTTTAGTCCTTCACATCAATATGGCATCTGAGCTGAAAGACAACTTATTGAATAGTCTTGTTTATACAGAGAAATTTTATCGGGGTCTGACAACTGGTCTGTCTACAGCAGCAGTCAGCAACTCCCGGCACACGTGCCAAGCATGGCATGCAAGGCCATTTTCCTCAGCGCGCATTGGGGCCAGGGAGACCACAGCTGTTTGCAGCCTCCTGGCTGCCACCGGCCCTGGCTCTAGGCAGCTGCTGGTAGTCATGGAGCCTGGGCTGCTCCCAGCAGGGCAACCAGGAGGCAACAAACAGCTGCTGCCTCCCTGCCCCCAGCCCCAACAGGCAGTGTCAGCACCTGCTGCCCTTCTTAGTGCCAGGGCCAGGGCCAGGGCTAGAGGGCAGCAGCTGCTTGTAGCCTCCTGGCTGCAAGCAGCCCAGGTGCTAGATAGCTGCTGATAGCCATAGAGCCCAGGCTGCTCCCATGAAAGCCCTGCTGCAAGCAGCCCAGGCTCAGTGGCTATCAGTAGGTAGCTACCCAGAACCCAGGCCAGCTGCAAACATCTGCTGCCTCTCCACCCCAGCCCCAGCGAGGCAGCACATACTGGTGATGCTTCCCGCTGTGCTGCCCTCACCACTTCTGCAGAGCAGCATTGGAACCTGGCACAGCGGGACATAGCAAGGGGGTGCAGAAACAGGGCTAAAGCTAAACCTCTGCTTTAAGCTAGCTGAATTTATTTATTTATTTATTTTTTTGGAGAAAAGAAAAGCACAAAAGGGTAGATATGCACTAAAAGTTCAGGAAGATCAATACTCAGGTCTTGCAGAAATAGCTTTTACAGGTCTGCAACAAATTGGGCCCAGCCCTAGAGCAAAGTCACCATAACCCCAGTCCCAGAAATGTTTCAAATAAAAATGATTTGTTGAAGAGCTTAAGTCCTTTCAAAAGTACCTTACAAAAGTACTTCTCAACCTGTGGGTTGCAAGAATATCTGAAAAGGGTTGCTTAAAAAACAAACCAACAAAACCTCCTTTAAAAATAGATCAAACTTTAAAAATGAATTCTTCTTTAAAAAGGAGAAAAGTGTGGGAACCCATGGCTTTTCTTACAGGCAGGCAGAGTTCCACCCTGCAAGGGTCTGCTTGGGCCCTCCCCTCACTACACCCACCCACTCCCTGCCCCACACCCTGGGGGCGAGGAGCAGTTGGTCAGGAGTAAACAGAACTGGGTTGGGACTGGCCGCTGATGTTTACAAGTGGGTCCTGGCACAAAAAAGGTTGAGAACCACTGCCTTAGAGGCAAAGGTGACTACTTTCAATTTTGGAAATGTTCAAGGAAATCCTCTCCTTTTAGCTCATACTCACTACTTGGAGCTCACAAAATTCTGCATGTTTTAGGGGTTTATGCATTATTACACATAAGGCATGGATGTACAAACAAGGGCAGGGGTTTTTTATTTGTTTGATTTTGTTTTGGGTTTTTGTTTTGTTTTGTTTTTTTAACTACAGAGCATGTGATGCTACCACTGCCCATAAACATGCTCTTAATCCAACAGTCAGAGGTGCAACAAATCAGCTGGGCACCTAGGGCAGCTGTGACTAACAAAAGCAGCAGCAGAAACTATGGAACTGCAGAAAGACTTGCAACTTCTTCAGGTGGATCTGCAGCTCAAGGATTGGACTCTTAAGTTACCTCAAGACCCATCAATGAACCGTGGTAAGGAGATTGCCAATGACAAATTTCTAGTTGCCACCATACTGATCCAATTATGCAGTTGTGATGACAGCTGCTATCCTTCCCCTGAAGTCAGTATCCAGGGCCCCACCCAAGTTACACTACTGCCCATAGAAAATGAAAGCTAACTAGTAGTAGCTTATCTTTCAGTGGAAGAAGGACAAGTTGCCAGTGATTAGCTTTCATTTACCACAGGGTAAAGAGTACATGCATGTGCACACACACCCCTCAGAGCAGCTGATGGATTAAATTCCAGCTCACCTTTACCTCAAGGTAAACTTGCTTGTGTACCCATAGGCAAGACTGAAAAACAGAATAACCACCATACTAAACTCCTTGTACTATCAAACTTGGGTATATTCCAAAGATTTCCTGGAATTCATTAGTTTGATTCCTTGTGGGAAAAATACTAAATCAGTAGTTACTACATAAGTTCTTACAGAATTAGAAACAGTCTTGGGAAACAACAAAAAATAAATATGGAAATCTTAATGTTAACTTTTAAGGCAGGGGCAAGCAATTATTTGTGCCTGTGAGCCACATAGTTTCCCCAGAACTGTCTGTCTGTCATGGGCTGGTCAGCACCCTCTTCCTCCCCCTGCAATAGCCCAGAGCCCACTCACTATGTGGCTCTTCCATACCACTGCCACCAGTGCCAAGCAGCAGTTGAGTGCGCAGTCCTGGCCACAGCCTGCACCCAGTCCAGACTCACCTCAACTGGAGCAGACAAGCTTTGGACTAGCCAGGACCTGTGCATGCAGCTTTGTTTCCATCCCACCCCATGCCTACTCCACACCCATCCACCCACAGGGAGCAGTGGCAGCAGCAGCTGGGCAGAAGCTAGTGCTGGACACAAGAGAAGAGGTGGAGGCAGCACTGCTCGTGTTGGTGATGGCAGTGGAGACAAGCTGCATGACACCTTGGCCTGGGCTCCAGGCAGAGCAACAGGAAGGACCCAACCAACTGTGGTGAGGGGGAGGTGGCTGCTTTCCCCCCCCACACCCAGCAGCAGCTTCTACCCAACTATCACTGTCACCACTCATTGTGGACAGCAGGTCCAGAGTAGGTACAGGATAGACTAAGCCAGGGCCAAGGCCAGGACCGTGCATGCGGGTCCCAGCTAGTCTGCTCTGGTCAGGACTTCTGGGATCAGGGCTGTACATGCAGGGCCATACATGCAGGGCCCTGCTAGTACCATGCGGTTGAGGCCAGCAGTGGCAGCCAGAAGGGGCTGCTGCCGCCTGAGCTACCTAGAGATGCAATCCAGCCATGGAGCCACCTCAGCCCTGTTGCATGCCCTGTGGCAGCAGGATGTGCCATGGGCTGGACAATGCCTGGGTCAGGCAGGACCAAGAGACCTGCCATGGACCAGACAAAGTCCCTCTGTGGGGTGGATCCATCCTGCATTTTGCACACCTCTGTTCTAATGTCAGACTACTACACTGAACTGTGCCTGCTTAAAAAATAAGCAAACTAAGCCAAGCAAGGACAAACTAACTCTGGAGGTTCTTTGGGAAGAGATCAAGATTGAAAACAGTTAATGGTAGCACAGTTTAAAAAGTAAGATGCAACAGCAGCACAAAACTGGAATAAGAGTATATTGGAGGTCAGGATTATGAAATATTTGCAGAATTACAGGGAAGATTAGACTTCATGAGAATGTTGCAGGTGAGAGTGGAGGTGCTTTGGTACAGTCATGGCAATGAGCGCTTATACAGCACATACTCTTAATATATGCCTGGTTCTAACAAATGCCAGTCAATTTAACAATCACAAAATTAGCCATTCTACCAAAGTACAATGGGGATATGGGAAGGAAATGAGAAATAAAAATTGCTGAAATTATTTATGCATGTATTTTTTTTTAATTGGGCACAGAAGCATGACTCCCATTTAAGAACATAGCTGGCAGATGTTGAAACAAAATATGCAGCCTGCAATTTTACCGTACTGAGCAAGTTAAACAGTTCATGCTGATTCAGTAATAGTCAAGAAGCAACAAACTTTTGGTGTATTTGAAGAGACTTCTAAAAATGCCAAAAAGGCATGCATCAGAACTGGTTGGCTCCGAGAACTAATTATTACTGCATCAGACCCTGTTCTCCCATTTGTGTACCAGAGTTGTTATTGTCTGAAAGAAGGATGCCACAATACTGTCACAGAGAAGTCCCATCAGCCCTGGAGATCCTTTTCTACCCAGGATAATTCCTTTGCTGAACATAGCTCTAGTTTAATAATAAATCACGCAAGATCAAGTTATGGGCAGAACTTATTCTTAAATAGTAAATATAATGCACACTCACTTTGCATCTCAGCTTGTATACTTTCAGCAGCAGTGCTTCACTAACATTCAAACTCCTACATGCCTTTTCACAATGGAGGCTTATAACTCTCACAGAAGAAACAAGTACTGGAGAAAATCACTGGAAAGAATTATAAAAAAAAAAAAAATCACACCCCATTAATTTCAACTAGGAGAAAAGTCTGTACAGTCTAAACTAGGTTAATTCCTTACAGGAATCCAAATTATTCTTACATCTCACTCACATAATTGATGGGGATTCAAAACAAAAAAGTTTCATACTAGGCTTATTTGCCTGGTGGGAGAAAGGGAATCTTGTACTGTGGAACAGACTAAGAGGTTTTCCACTGGATCTAGCAATGTGAAAATTAACTCTAAGATATTAATTATTTCACACCTATATAGGCAGAGGCAATCAGAGGCAGTAAGACAGCCCAATCAGAAGCTAAGCACTGGATTTCCAAAGGGCCTGAGTCCCTGCAAATTTCACTGATTTCCCTTGAAGTTGTGTGTGCTCAGCACTCAGGAGACAGAAGTTATACTGGTTATTAAGAGCACAATGGTTCTAGCTGTGGCCCACTTAGGACATGTAAAACTTGAACCCCTGAAAACATGCATTTTCCAGAAAAAGTACTCAAGATAGCATTGGGTTCAAGAACCCAATGCTATGCATACAATGCATCTCACACGTGTGCCTCAAAGTCTCTTGCTTTATTGGCAGAAATAACTTGACATGTGAGCATACTACAGCAATGTCAGTATATCTTGAAGTACTTTATTAACTTACAGTAACTCAGCTACTTCTGAGGAAGATGCATCCGTACTTCATATTTTACTGCTTGAGGATGTATAAATGACCTCCTCCAAAAGTGCAGTCTTATAGGACACTGCTGCTTATGACAGTTCACCATAACGCAAAACCTCTGGATTATAATGAAGTGGCAGACAAGGGGTTGGATGGGAAAAGGTATCTTCCTTTCCTCAAGCCCACTCTATAATTACAAAGGACACTTATTAATCTTCCTCCCCTCTCTTTGGGAGATTATTTACACACCATCATCTTTAATATTTTCCTGCATGAGGGTTAGGACCCTCCCAAGTTTCACTAGCACAGGGGCAACAATATCCACCTGTTTCTTGTTCTGTAACACCATACTTTGCTCTTCCTGTAAACCTCAGTTTTTACTTTTTAATTTTCTGTGGATGTGAACAACTTCAGAGAGTCTCAGTCACTGCCGTAGGACAGATAGGAATCATTAGGTCAGCCCTCTTCTCAAGTTTTTTTTTTAAACTTACAATACAAATATTCATATAAATGTCAGAAAATTTAAATTTAAAGTAAGATAACATTTTCTTTTTCTGAAGGGGCAATATGAATTGAATTATTTTCTTCTGGGCTAACTGAGAAGTTCAAGTTATCCAAGAACTAAACTGATGCTACTTGTTAGGACTTGTATGACATGAATTAAGACAAAAAGACTTTAACATTTGCAGTGGCCAAAGTTATTTTTATTTGAGCTAGTCTTTTATAGGTGAAGGTTTCTCATCTCTACCAGGACCCTGAGCTACTCAGACACCTCCCCCATTTGCTCAAGGAAAGAAAAAAGAAAAAGAATACGATTGCAGACAGCCTCTAGGGTATTGCTTGTAGTATGTATGTTGCAATTAAGACTTGCTTTGTGACTACGACCCTTAATTTAGATGCAGGCACACTAAAACTGCTTACTCGGACAAAAAAGCGTTCCTATTTAAAAAGGTAAAAGGTAACCAAGAGGGACAAAAATCTATCCAAATCAAAAATGATCCCCAGGTTAATTGGCATAGAAGTGACAAAGTCAGATGAGGTGTAAGAATAGGAAAGAACTCATGAAAAGGGGATGGTATCCTTTTAAGAGAGAACATTCTTTGGTTCTTAAGTAGAAACTCAAGTACTTAAAAATGCCATGTCATTAAGCATGTCCAAATAAACAAATCACATAATATGCCTTGCTCAGTCACACCAGGCAATTCTATACAAATATACTTGTGTTCTTGTAACAAAAATATTTTTTCAGAAAGACACAAAAGGTTGGAGGTTTTTTTGAGAAATGTAGTTTCTGGACACCATCTAGTGGCACAAATGTCTTAAAACAGCTCAGTCTGCATTAAATAAGAAAACATTAGCCTTTGCCCTCCTCAAGGGATTTGCTCCAGTGATAATTTTATTCTTTGGAGGGAAGAGTTAAAAGAAATATCCCCTCTGGGCTGAAGGGGGAGGGGGGAAAAAAAAAAAGTCAATGGGTGGTTATGAAGTGGTACAACTGCTATCAAGATGTGGTAGGGAATATGTTTTGGGGACAGGGGGAGAAATCGAGGCTGAAAGGAAGAAACTTTGTACTGTCATCCCTGGCCAAGCTCCCCACAATTCCAGCTGGAACAGATTAGCCAAGGGCAGTGGCGATAGTGTTGGCAGGGGATGGGGGTCCCTACCTCTTCATGCACCTGCCTTCTGCTGAACTCCTCAGTTCCCACCCACAAACCTGGGGGCTCTAGCTATGCGTATGAATCATGTTTCCACACCTAACAGTGCTAACATTGTGTGGCACCCTGCAGCACACTTGAGAGAATCACAGAATCATGAAGAATAGGGCTGGAAGGGACCTCCAGGGCTGTATAGGCCAACCTGAGGCAGGATCACCAGTATTCAAATCATCCCATACATATCTATTGTGTAACTGCTCAGCAAAAGTACAAAGTCAACCCCAACAACACAGGACATAATATCCTAACCTACCATAGACAGATAAAGCAGGGGGACCATGTCAGGCAATGTCCTGCTGCTAAAAAGTTTGTTAAAAATATGCTCAAGAGATCTCAGGAAGAGGACCATATCCCTCTACAGAGGAAGGCAAAAAGCCCCTACAATGCACACCCATCTGACCCTGGGATAAAATTCCTTCCTGATCCCAAATAAGGCAATCGGTCTCACCTTGTGTGGAGGGGCAAGACCCTCTAGCCAGAAATCTCTGGGTTTAAGTCCCAACAGGAGCACTGGCACATCCCAGTTAAGATCCTCAGTCCTGGCTACAGCCAACACCCAAGGCCTCTGGGGAAGGCCTGAAAAAACTGAGATGCAGCAGCAGGAGCAGCAGCAGCAGCAGCAAGAAGAACATTGCCACATGGGGCCAGGATGGACATCTAGAAGCATAGGAAATACCCAAAAACAACCATAGGCACAGATCATCCCTATCCCACCTCTTCTTGAACACCTCCAATAATGGAACCTAACACATCTAACAACACTAACACTGTGTGGCACCCTGCAGCACCCTTGAAAGGATCACAGAATCATCAAGAATAGGGCTGGGAGGAACCACTAGGGCTGAGAGGTCATCTAGGCCAACCTTCCCACCAAACCATACCTTCCCTAGATAGTCTATTCTACTGCCTCACTATTTTAATAGTGAAGTTTTTTCCAATATCCAGTCTAAACTTACTGTGCTGCAACATCAAAATATTGGTCTGTGCCCTATATTCTGTAGCAAGAGGGGGGAAAAAAAAATCCATGTCCTTTTTAAAAAGTGGAGCCCAAAACTGCACATAATATTCCAGAAGAGGCCTAATCAGTGCAGAGTAGAGAGACACTATCACCTAATGTGCCTTACACCTGCTGTTTCTACAGATGCATCCAAAAACTGCATTCGTCTTTGAGTCTGCAGTGTGATGCAGCTGCACATCGAGTGTACCAGGACTCCCAGATCCTTCTCCATATTTCTGCCATCTAGCCACGTATCACCCATTTTTAATTTTATTATTATTATTCACAAGATGCAGCACCTTGCATTTGTCAGCACTGAACTTCATCTTGTTAGCTCCAACTCAGCCTTCCAATCTGCTGAAATATTTCTGAATTGTGTTCCCATCCTTCAACACATTTGTAATAATTTTCAGTTTTATGTTCGCTGCAAACTTGCTGAAGAAGCTTTCTGACAGCATCCAGATTACGAATAAACGTGTTGAATAGCAGTAGGCCCAGGACAGAACCCTGTCGGGCTCCACTCAAAACCTCCTGCCATTCTGACATAGATCACCACTCTCTGGGTCCAGCCTTGGAGCCAATTCCCCAGCCATCAGACTGATGTAGCCAAGGCCACAGCTGGCCAATTTTACCAAGCAGAAATCATGGGACACCACAAAGGCTTTTTTAAAGTCCAGATACATGATGTCACTTCTCCCTTGTCCAGGTGATATGTCATTAATTTGAAAATAAAGGAATTATACTTCCCCACACAGATCAACCCCAAATTAAAACTATGGAAGTTTTATTAATACGTATCAAGTCGGGACTCACACTCAGGAGTCCACCTACCCTCTGCTGATGATTTGACAGCTCTGGCAAAGGCAACTCATTTTCTTTACTTATATGTGAATATCTATAAAACAGCAAAACAGATACTGGAACTCTACAGTTAAACTGTTAGTTATTATTTAGACAATTTCATTTTACTGGGGATATAAGCAATATTTTGTGTAAGCTTCATGACTCTCTCAGATCTCATAGCATCCCCCAGACAAAACAACAATATGTATTAACCTACATTTGCTCAGCTATGTAACACTCTCCAAAACCCCCCAAAACAAATCCCCAAACCAAAAAAAGCCCTTCCACATGCAAAAATCAGAAGAGTTACTATTAATAAAACCTAAGCCTTTAGAGTATGGAAAAAGACCAGGCGAGGGAGTTTAAGCAGATTCTAAATACCCTTTAGGTTTATTCTCTAAACCTAGATGTGTGAAATGCAATGCTAGACATTACAAAAAACATTTAAATTATATTAGCAAAAGCCAATCCTAATAATGTCATAAGATTAAGACTGATCTTTCCTGTAAGTAGTCATTACCAATGTAAGTATGTGGAAGAAATCAAAAATCACCCCATTCCAATGCATAAATGAAACAAATACAAGTGCGCTGTTGTATGTAGGTTGTTTTCATAATGGGATATTGGCATTGTATATACACCATCTCTGAATTACTTCATTTTTCTATTCTCTCTAGTATTACTGTCGTGATGTTATGAAACAAGGGAAGTGAACAGTTGATATGAAACCTGTAAAAAAAGTAAGACAACTTGAGACTATGCTAATCAAGAGGAAATAAACTTCACTATAGATTCAGTGCATAAGAACTCGGTCTAAAGCAAGCCCACTAAAGAGGGCAAGCCACAATGTTGGGGAAGCCAAAGAGCTTTTTGAAACTCATTTACCTGATCTTCTAGTGGAGATAAAGCTTTTTCAGATAAATGTAGCTTATATAAATCAACGTTCTACTATATATATATATATATGAAATAAATAGATATGTAATTATGGTAAATAAAAATTCCTAGAGCATGAAGTTTTTTCTTCTTTGCAGCAAGTTCTCCCAATACTAGCAAGTTGAGCAGCAAGCTACCCTCCTCAGAAAGGAAGTTAGTTTCACAGCACAATGTTCATTAACAACAGCTCTTACCTCTGAGGTTTGCGAATATCCCAAAGTCCCACGCCCTCTTTGGAGTTAGCAGTAGCCAATAATCTGGGTTCTACTGGGTTAAACATCACACTATGAAAAGCTGAAGGGTAGTTTGCCAAGCAGAATGGCTCTGTTGAAAAATTAAAATTTCAGAAATAAGAACAATCCATGCCTAAGACAATTTGATACAATGGTTTAGTGACTTGCTATATTTTTACAACAAGGTAAGAAAATTGAGACATTTCCCCATAGTTTAAGTCAGTGCATCTCATAAAATAACTGATTTTTTTTTAATTCCCACATATCTACTATCTTTTCCCAATATGAAAAAAAATCCAATATGACATTTAATAGAAATAAATAAATCACTCTACATAAAGAAAGTTACCAGGAGAACTAAAGGTCTTGCCATTTATACAGACCCACTATTTAAAGCTCCTTAAGACAAAAGGATAAAAATACTGGTTTGGGGAAACAGTTCATAAGCTGTAGACCCTCATGGCTTGTTTTTTGGGGTTTTTTTTTCCAGGGATGGAGATTCCAGAACTTCTCTATGTAACCTGTTCCAATGCTTGGCCACCCTCAAAGTCAGAAAATTCTTCCTAATCTTCAACCTATGTAAAGAGAAATTTCATGGAGTTCATTTTTCCTAACAGTTAAATTATGTTACGGATTGAGAAACATCAATCCTGCTTTTTGTAAGATGATACTCTTTTGCGTAAGCATTTTCTGCAGTTGTTATAAGGACTAGGTAGAGGAATTACAAATGGATGAGGTGGTTTCCATGAAACTGCTCTGGTCTGGGAAAAACAGTTAATAAATTAGGGACCCTCACACTATCTTTCAAGATGTAATCTCCACTATGAGGAAAAAATAATCCAGAAGCTTTCAGATATCCAAAATTATGTGATGCTTCCTAGTGTAGGCCTCAAATCATGCTGTCTTCAAATGTACCTTCCTCAGTTCCCCATGTAGAGTTAATGCTTTTAAGGCCTACTTCTTGTCAACCTAGGTAGCAGATCCTTGCCATACTTTTAAAATGTTGTAGTATTAAAAAGGCCTCAGACTGAACAGATGCGTGTTGCAGTAGACAGCACAGAAGCACTGCCTACTTGTTCTAAACTTACCATCTAAAATGGTAACATGTGCTTGAAAAATGTATGTAAGAAACAGATAAGGCAACAAGTGAAGTGACAGACAGACTCCCTGCCTGCCTCCTAAAAAAAAAAAAAAAAATTATCAGCATTTGTAACACAATGGCTCCCAATGTCATGAAAAGTTTCTTTGTCAGAGTTGATCATGCCCTTCTTAAAATCCCGTTTTCCCACTTTTTCCAAATATTGTTCTCCTATCTCACTATCCCATCCCTATAACTTCCTAACCAAAACCTTGATCTAGCCAATAGATGCTGGACACAAACACTTTCAAGATACACGTGCCCCAGACTCAATGATCTACAAGTACTACAAACTTCCGTAACAGATCAACATTAAACATCAGCATAGAATAAATAAGGAAGTGACTCCTGTACAAACTATTATCTCAGTTTTTAGCACCTTCTTTTCTGTGGAGGGTTTCGGATCAGCTTAAACTCAGGAACTAAAAAAGGACCCAGAGGTGTTAATTACCAGGGTCTGTGCCCTGAGAGGCAGCAGGGACCGGGCTGGTGCCAGCACCTAAAGGCAGTCCAGCGCAGAGGTGCCACAGCTCTGCTGCATGCGCAGAGGGCAGCAGGATATACCACCAGGGGATGCCACCTGGGCCAGGAGGGGCCGAGGGACCCAATACAGGCCGGACTTGGGCCACCCTGGCTCTAGATCATCACAGTATTTAAGTCTTGCAGGTACTTTCTGCATAATATCTAGAATATAGTCCTCTCTTATTTACCAACACAACTAAAACATTCATTCAGGCACTCCTCAGATCATCTCAAGCTTCTCTGAGGCCTTTGTCTTGCTGTATTTATTCAGAGCGGCGAGACAAAAAATGGTTTTCCTAACCTGCTTTCATCATGTCAACCTTTTCTCCGTGTCCCTCTGCTGTGTCCCCTTCCCCACTCCATTGAATCAAATAAAAGCTGCTCGTCTTCACTTTCAAGGCCCTTCATGGCATATTCTCTCTCTACCATCTCTCAAGCTGTTTTTAGAGAAGTCTACTCCTGTCTCTGGTCAGCACAGGGTGCCATTCTCCTTTATCCCCTTGCTACATTTCCTAACAAGTATCTGTGCATTTTCCATGCTGCTCTTTATGTTCAAAATTAGTTCCCCACAAATATCAACAGTACTAAATTTGTTTTTTTGTTCATTTGTTTTTATGATGCCTACAAAAACTTGACACTTGTTTGTGTACTGTTGTGCTGAGACCACCTTTTAGAATAATAATGCTGTCCAATTATTTCCATGTTCTTTTACATCAGTCTGTATCCACCCATTCCTGCTCACACTTAAGTTATTTGAGGCAGAGACTGTCTTTTTTTTTCCCCCTCCCATGCATTTTCATTGTGGTCAGCACAATAGAGCTCAGGTTTATGATTGGGGCTGCTAGGTTTTAGGCCAATACAAATATTAATTGTCAGTCTTTCCTCTCTCTCCTGACATTTGTTCTAACAAGTGCACCCAAAGGCACTAAGGCTGGACCCGGTCAAAATGTAGGTTTCAAAAGCAACCTCATGGTAAGGATGATCCTTTAAGTTTGCATCATCAAATCAGGTCCCTGCTGTGATATACAATGCTGAATCATTTAAAAAAAAAAATTTCTTTGACCTGCATTATAGATATAGTAGTACAATATGGAAGGCAATTTGTCATTATTTACAAAAGCATGACAACTTGTCTAATTGAAACTAGATAGTATCTCATTAATTTGGATGGTATAAAGTCACTTTCACAGAGAAAGAGGGGAATTCTTATTTTTGTTATTGACATCTACGCTTTGTAATGGTTGCAGCTCATATGCTCAGTAATAGCACATGGGTTGTTTCTTGAGAGAAAAGTTTAACACTGTCTCCACCAAAGCCAAAGTTTTAATGGGTGGGGATGGAGGGAAAAAAACCACACCTACAAAAGACAAGCTAAGCAAGAAACTGCCATTACTTGGAATGGAACAAGATCTAAGTGGATGGAATGAATGCCCCCTTAAATATAAAATGGAATATTTAAGAGCATCTAACATTTTATTTGTGAACTGTTCTTAAAATCATTTCTTCAGACATTTAGGGTTAACTTACTATGCTTGCACCAACAGGCACAGTGCCCACTCTTATGAATAGTCCTAGTCAAGGTAACAGGATTACTTATATTGGTGAGCACTCTACTCTGTCAGAACTGTTTGCAGTCAGAAAGTGGTAACTATAAACTATTACATGTTACCATGCAAATCTCTACATAAAATAAAGTTATCTGGTGGTCAAGAAACTGCTAATGGGAAAGACAATCAACAGTTGATGTTGAAAGGGAAACTGTTAAGATGAAGGGAAGTTACCAGTGGAGCTCTTCAAGGACCAGTCTTGAGACAGAAAAATATTTACACAGGATAACTGTAAGCCACCACTATTATGTGACCATGATTAAGGCAAATGTGGCTCAAGGGTTTATTGGGCTAAGTATTTCCAGTAGAGATAGGGAAATATTAATGCCATTATGCAAGGTACTGTCACACAGCATTCCAGGTGATGTCATACGATTCTGGTCAAGAGAGATGCAAAGAAAACTTAACAGAGTGATCAGCAGAATGGAGAACCTAAGAAAGTTTGGCCTAACATAGTGGTTTTCAAGATTTTTAGACTCAAAGGATCCCTCCATAACTTTGGTGAATTGAGTGGCACGCCGTGTCAAAAACCAAAGTATTACTATGTTCACATTCTTGCAGAGGGACCAGACAGTGGGGGTGGGAAAGCAGTCTAGTAGGGAGAGCCTGAGTATGCCTTATATGCTTATCTCCTCACTACCTAGTCTGAGCCTGCTCTTATCTACTCATCTCCCAACACCTTCTGTGGTACTCCTTTCATGGATCTCCAGTACCCAGGTTGAGAATCACTGGCCTAATCAAACAAGATTGAGGAGATACTGTTGCTTTGTATAAATAGTAGGAAGGAAGCAGTTATTTAAAATTAAGGACACAATAACAAATGGAAATAAATTGGTTACAAATAATTAAATTCAGGTTGGAAATTGGGTAGCATTGTCTAACAGAAGAGTGAGGTTCCAGAAGAGTCCTCCATTAGGAACGGAGTCTACAAAACCAGCAAATTTTAACATGAAATTTGATCGATCTGTGAAAGTTTACATGATATGTTTGAAATACTTGGAATCTAAACTGAAAGGCTCAGGAGGTTTCCAACTCTTAGATTGCTATATTCATTAAATTTGGTGCATTTGCAATTAATCTGGTTACCCCAAAGCAGAGCTATTTTAGATGCATTAAGGAATATAGTTTCAAAGTTGAGAATACAAATTAAAAAATTAAAAAGGTTCTGCATACACCAAAATGTGACAGAATATTTTGTATGAAACTTTTTTTTTTTTTTTTTTTTTTACACGTCTCTTCTTCCAATTTTCAAACTCTTTTTACTGCACAGTGTAGATTTTAAATGCATTAGTAAACATCAAAAATTATATAGTTACTTAAATGACTTTGTAGAGTTAAAAGACAATATAGGACCCTGTACATAGTGGCTACATAGTTAGTGTATGGTCGTGCCATCCTGGGTATGCAGTTGGTCATGCAGCCTACATTAGCTCAGGATAAAAAGGGGTGTTGTTCAAGGGAGTAAAAGGATGACAAAATAGGTCACCACTAACCAAGCTATATGAAGCACTTTGCATGGAGGAAAGGGATTTATTATATGGCTAGTAAGCTTTCTTAACCACACCTTCTATCTTCCAAAAAGTATGCTGGCTAACTTCATGTTCTCTTTCCATGCTTCAGAATGACCCACCACTGGACCTCACAGCTACCTGAGCAGCTCTTGGGTAGCTTTAGGGGGTTGGGGTTCAGAAGATCAGTGGTCTTATACTCCAATTAAAATAGTAAATTTAAATTTTGTTTTCAAAACACAAATGAAAACAAAAAA
>JAGPOW010000304.1:68451998-68478653 GCA_030014935.1 Caiman crocodilus | reverse complement strand
CTTTCCTGGTTTCATTTTAGTGAAATCCCTACTTTTTAAATGCATGAGACCTAATTGAGCATCCATTTGCTATTGTTTTATAATGAAAAGCATTTTGGATTTTGCGGTCACTGGAAGTGAAACAGTGTATTACAGCTGGCTCCAGTAATCTGAGCTCTCTCTTTCTCTCTTTTTTTGTTTGTTTGTGGTCATCAATGCAAGTTTGAATTTAAACGTAAATTTCCCAGATTTGAAAATTTGCCTAAACCATTAGAGTCAGAAAATTTAGTTACGATTCCAGTTTAATCTTAAAATTAGATATCTATATGTAAAGATTTTCTTCTGAATGATCTCTAAAGGTCTGAAAGAAAGCGGCCTTATTGATGTACACTTGTTAAATTGTGGGAAAACACTGCCTTTTGTAGGGCCTCAAAAGACATGTTAGGAGAAGGTATACCTTCCTGTGAATATGAATACTAGGGATGGGAAGGAAATTTCCTCCTCTTTTCCTAGGACTTTCCAGAAATCCATTTCTGGGGGGATGGAGGGTGGGGGCACTTTCCAGGAAGTGGATGTCTACCAAGGTAACTGCATCACCTCCAGGACAAGACCACAGCTTTCCCAAAGAGGAAGAGAGCAAAACCACACAGAGCTCATACTAGTTTGGCTCATTACCTTATTTTTAGTAGTAAGTGTTTTGATTCTCTTTCTTTAAAAGGCAAATGCACACAACCAACCCAAAACCAGGCATTGCTTCCCTCAGGGGGGCAGAAAATCAGGGACAGATTTAAGCAGTGAGGTGGGCACCTGAGATGTATGCAAACTCGGTGCAGTTGAGGGACTTCCACAGTTACATCTGTGCCACTTCCCTTGTGGACACACTCAGTCCAAAAGCATTATCCCGAGAGCTTTACATCTATGACTCCCTGGCCAAAAGCAGCCTTTGAGAAGACTGGTCGTGTGTGGGGGCTTCGCTTTGTATAGGGCGTTGTGGCACTGGGGAGAAGGATGCCTTAGTATGCCCTCCAGGGTGCCAGGCTGCATCAACACTGCCAAGTGGGCAGAGGCAATTCACAAGCTCAACCCAGCCCTTCCCAACACAAACCCCGAGCAATAGCCGGCCGGTCCCAAGCTCTCCCCATCTCTTACACCATGAAAAACACCAACCTAGTGGGGGGTCACCCCCCGGGGTTCCCCGAGGGCTGCCCCGAGCCTACTGCTCCCCAGCCCCCGGCCTGGGGCACCCACTGCCCCACACCACACGCCTGCCGCGCCCCTCATGCCACTGCCCCCCACCCCTGGGGGAACACACGGGGGGAGCGGGCAGCGCTGCCCCTTGGGGCCCCAAGATCCGCCTCTGAGGGGAAGCAAACCCCTGCCACTGTCAGGCCCGGCGGGAGGGCGGCATCGGCCATCGACTGCCCGGCCTAGCCTAGCCTAGCCTGGCCTGGCCCGGCCCGGCCCGAGCGAGCGAGGCCTGCAGCAGCTTCCGGGGCCCCGGCCCGGCCGGGCCTGCGCCACCTCCCGCCCCGCCCGCGGGCCCCGCCTCTCCCCTTCCGTAGGACCCGCGGCCGGGGCCGCCCCAGGGCCGTGCGGGAGCCCCCAGCACTGCATCGGGCCCGGCCCCGCCCCGCGGACACGGCGGCTGCTGGAAGCTGTCAACCATCTTAGCTCGGCGCTCGGCCGCTCCACGGGCTGCTCCCCCAGGGCGAGGGGAGGGGGGGTTACCTGAAACCAGCCACTGGCCTCCATTGTTGGAGAACTCGATGGCGTTGACGCAGCCGAAGTGTCCCAGCAGGTCCTTCTTGTAGAGGTTCCTGCAGCCCCGCAGGCGCCGCCGCTGGAAGTCCTGCGTGAGCAGGGGGTCGCCCGCCAGGCCCCGCTGGGACAAGAAGCCCACCACGGACCGCATACTACCCCCCGCGCCCCGCCGCCGCATGCCGCCGCCGTCGCGCCCTGCCCTGGTCCCTGCCCGCCGCCCGCCCTCCAGCCCTCGCCTCCACCTCCCCGGTCGCGGCGGCGATCCCCCCTCAGCCGGCCATGGCAGCGCGAGAGAGGTGTGAGACACTCCGCCGCTTCCTGATCCCCCTCAAACTCCTCCCCTTTCTCCCCTCAGCAGCTGATCCACAGCTGCAGCCGCCTTCATGGACAGCCGCTGCCGCCCGCTCGGCTGGCGGGTGAAGGGGGGTGGGCAGCGCTGCCATCGCCCCGGGGCTGAGCCCCACCCCCACACAAAGCTGTGGAGATCTGGCTTGTTTCACCCCCCTCCCTCCCCGGACCAAGTGTTTTGCCGTGTGCAAGGGGCTTGGCGGGTCCCCTTCCTCCTCTCTGCCACCTAGGTCTGGTGACACCAAGACTTTCCCCCCAGCCAGGAGCATGCAACCACCCCCTTGCTGCCCAACTGCCCTTCGGCCTGTCCAGTGTCCACTCTGCTCCTGTTAGCACCACCCAGTAGCCAGGGAGTCATCGTCCTCCAACCCAGATGCAGCTGATGTACAGAGAATCAGACAAACTTCAGCTTGGAAAGGGAAACCAGAGATCTTTTAATCCCCCTTTTAATCCCCAGGTGTCCCCAGGGCTAAAGATGTCCTCTTCTTTACAGCATCACCTTCACGCTCAATTTTCTTAATTCCATCATGCTGCCCAAGAACTCTATGGAAACAGGTGCCGGCCGCCACTCCTGGGGTTGCTTTCACATGCATACGTCTTTTGAAGGTGGGGGAAAAAACCCACAATTTGTGCCATTTTCAGTCATGAAAGATCTTGATGTTGTGGCAGTTGCACACTGAGGACAGAGGCTTTCAGAAGCAGGTGTCTTGGTCCTTGCAGAGACCTCCTTGAAAAGCAAAGGCAGGGGCATTTCGCTGTGGAGGGAAGATGAAAAGTTGGGCTCAGAAAGGTATCTGCAAGCTGTGGACGATGCACCAGATCTTACCCTCCCAAACTTAATTTTTTTTTATAAGATTTCCAACAACCACCCCTTAAGACTGGTGAGTTTCTGCAGGACTGTCTTGCATCAATCAGCAGTGAGTAGTTGCTGCTGCTGCTGCTGCTGTCATAATCAATCAAAGAAAACTAGGGTTGGAAGGAACCTCAGGCAACTGGTGCCTTGAGTGCACTCCCTCAGACACTGAGGGAGTGCATGTGCACCCGCTACGTGTCGTCACTCTCAGGAGGTTATCTAGTTCAACCCCCTGCTCAAAGCAGGACCATCCTCAACTGGATCATCCTAGCCCAGGCTTTGCCTACCTAAGTCTTAAAAAACCTTGGAGAATGGAAATTGCATCACCTTTCTGGGTAGCCTGTTCCAGTGCTTTACTCCTCCTCGTGAGAAAGTTCTTCCTAATATCTAACCTAAACTTCCCTTGCTGCAACTTGAAACCATTGCTCCTTGTTCTGTCATCTGCCACCACTGAGTTCAGTCTAACTCCATCCTCTTTGCAACCATCCTTCAGGTAGTTGAAGGCTGCTATTAATTCCCCTCAGTCTTCTCTTCTCCAGACTCAATAAACCCAGTTCCCTCAGCCTCTCCTCCACAGTCATGTGCCCCAGCCCTCTAAACATTTTTGTAGCCCTCTGCTGGACTCCCTTCAATAGTCCTCTTTCCATGAATGTAAAATGGCTTCATACAACCAGGAATACAAAACTCTAAAACTCTTGGTTCAGAGGTAGTACCTTTTATTAGATCAACTGGAAAATAGCAAAAAAAGAAAAAAAATTGTCTTTGCAATCTTTTGGGTACACACGCTTTTCCTCAGGCTGAAGGAAAATAAAAATGGCAAAAGTCCCCGTAGGTTGAAAATAAATGTGATTTTGATCCCTTTGTACAACTAGAACTTTTCTCCTTTTGCATCTAGTGGATTTCTGTGGCTGTATCTCCATGAGATCTGGTGAAATTCATCATATTTTCTTCTCTAATAGTGGTCTGTTACCTCACTAGTACTATAGTGTATGCATGTGTGCTAAGGGGAAAATATATTTTCATTTTATGTTCGGCATCACCATATTATTATGCTGTAACACTAGATTCCATTGTAGGACAAAGGGAGAATCTATCTAAAAGTAATTAAAGTTAACTACAGTACAGACACTGCCTGTGGTCTCAGTCTTTCAAAAGCTTGCACAAGTGTTCAGTCTTTTGTGATGTGGGCACTGGTGAACACTAGTGATCAAATGAGAACATTTAGACTTATCATTCTCAAAGGGAGCAAGTGGGCTGCTGTTAATACTTTTGGAAGATATAAAGACAATGCAGAGAGCAAGAAAGAAGCCCAATCCCATCAGAGCCATATCTATATAGAGTTGTATCTGTTAAGTATTACAAGTCTCTAAACTAATGTAGACATGAGGGGGTTTTTTTCTTTATTTCTTGACATAAACTGCTGTGGGGCTCTTAAACTGCTGCCATGTTCTACCTTAGAGGTGACTGCTTTTCAGTAGAAAGTGAAAAGATTTCTTTACATAAAGTGAGGAAAGTACTCTGGGATTCTTCTTGGCTAAGGTTTATAGAGAGACCACAAAATCCTATGAACCGCACTCTTTTACCTGACAACATTATAAATGCTACTTCTACTATAACGTGTAAGAAAAATAAAACCTTCAATTACATTGAGAATAAAGCTCTGGGATTTAACTCATATTAAAAATGTGCAGCTTTATTTTTATACAGCATTGTTGCAAATGAATGATATCAGCATGTGAAAATGTCTTCAAATACACTATCAGAACACAAAAGATGATAAATTCATAATAGCAGTTTGACAGGAACATCCAACTAAAGTGCATTAGCTAGATATTTCTGTTATAATGCCCATTAGCAATGTCACTATTGAAATGGAAAATGATTTTAAATATATTGTTTTGCCTTTCTTATACCTTATATTAGGCCCTTGCAGTAGTTACAGCTATCAGGGGCCAGCCATTAGTGTACTTATACTGACACAAGTATCTTGTGTAGACGGGCAAAGTCCCTATAAAACTTAATCTGCACAAGGGCAAATTCCCAGATTTCAGACGTGAGTAAACTGCTGGGAGCTAATCATACTTACATAGCTATTTGCATGCCTATACCATTGTAGTTAATCCAGAGGCTGCTCACTTCATGAGTTAAATTGTCTTTGTAGACAGGCCTTAGTGACATCTCGGTTTTTTTTCTGTAGACTCAGATTGACTGTATCAGTTTATATTCTTTTCTGTAAAGGTTCATGTATTACTTCATATTGTCTGAGTGATGTCCAGAAGTACATTATGCAATATAACTAACAAAATCTTTCCAAAGAGTCAAGTTTTTGCTTGGTTTTATTTTGCAATTGCAGTGAAAGTTTGTGGTAGTTTTAGTTCTGATGGAGTTTTCCCCCTTCCACAGTCTGGAAGAGTGCCAAGAGAAGTGCCAGAACTTCCCATATTATTAATTTTAATTATTTGATTTGAGGAAAAAAACAAGTTTGTAAGCAATCAGCCAGAGAACAACACTTCATAGACATTTTGGGTTCTGTTTTTCTTGAAGTTAAAATGATGACAGAACTGAACACTATTCCTGCTAAAGGTAGCTTTTTGACTAAGTCTAGCAACATTGTTTACATCAGTGTTTCCTTTCCCTGTTCCTTGTTTTACAAATTAACCTTGAAAACACATTAAAACACAAAAACATTATTGTCCCCAGGTAAATTATTATTATCTTAATCAGTGGGTAGCTACAAGCACAATTTTCTCTGTTTTGGCTATTTTTCTATATTTGCTGCTAAATATATTAATCTCAACAGGACAAATGCATTGTGATACCTAATCAAGCAAGCACCATGAGAAAAAGAGGTCTACTAACTTTAGTAGGAATTGTCAAAAATGGAATGGAGTTGGGCAATAAGAAGAACTTAGCAAACCAGGCCTGTTCAGTTTTATCAAGTTAACATGTTAAGAATGTGAGAAGACAACTTATTTCACTTTTTATTCTTCCTCACTATTACAAAAAAGTCTTTTTGATTCTTTTTTTTTTGAGAATCAAGGACCTGAAATTTTGAAATATTATTGAAGATGATCCTGGACTAGGAAATCAATGGCAGATAGAAATCGGCCCTAACACCTTGGCTGTCCGTGCTGTCACACATCGATTCTCTGTCCATTCATCATGAGGCAGCAACTCTATGGGAAGGCCAGTGAATTAAGGAAAACAAAAGTCTCCTCATCCACCAGGACCTCAACAATGTACCTCACCATTGCCTAAAGTCACACAAGCCCTCCTGGATCCACATACTTACTCTTCAGAAATATTACTTCAACCCTAATTAAGCTTGGAAAACCTAATGAATTCACAGAAAGTCTCCTATAAACATCTTGTGATAGATCCAACACAGAAGGTCCCCAGGTTGGATCTCCTGTGATGCTCAGGAGCAACTCTAACCCATATCCAATTTGAGGTCCTGCTCTAACATTTATTGTAGTCAATGGCACAACTCTCAGTGGCTTCAGTAGGCCAAGGTTTAGAGACCTAGGGCCTTGTTACAGCTTATTCTGTAAGCCACACAAACCATGAGACATACAGATACTTGATGCACAAATGAAAAATTAAAAACTCTCCAGTATACAACTATGGTGGTCCAGAACAGACCATGGAACATATAATGACTCAATGCTCAATCCACAAATATGAAGAAGGTATCACAGCAATACACCCTGCTGCTCCTGATGCAATTATCTGGCTCAACCACCTAAGTGTAAAATGGTAGTTGCTGTTCTGTGTCTACATCAGCCATTTGAAAGAAGAAGTGTCAGCCAACATAATAAAAATGGTGTGCAGTGTTGTCTGTAGGCTAGATTATTTTTCCATTTTGAGGGCCTGTTCTAACATTCATTGTAGTTAATGGCATAACTCTCAATGGCTTCAATACAAGGTTTGGAGACCTAGGGCCTTGCTACACTTCATGCTGTAAGCTGCACAAATGTTAATCAGCTTAGTGTTGGTTGGCTTAGGGGAGCTGTCGCACCTTGAGGCAAAAAACCCTTCTTTGACCATCCTTCACCTGCACAGCTATGACTTATTATGAGAGGCTTGGTGAGCAGGGGCTGTACTAGGAGCAGGACTGGCTTGCTGTTCCCACCAGACAGAGCAAGCACCACAGCCGTGGAGCATCCAGTGACCACAGTACGTCCTACAGCCATCCAGACCAGCTCACTGCTCCTGCCAGGCAAAGCAAGTAGTGCACGAGCAGTGAGCCAGTCTGGGCAGCAATGGGAGGCACTGCAGCTGCTGGGCACTCCAGGGTTGTGGCACTTCTTCTGCCCAGCAGGAGCAATAGGCAGAGGCACCATGCCCAGCTCTGCTGTGTCTCAGCATCCCCACTCACCTTGACTCTGGAGGGGCCCAGGATCCTAGGATACTGGAAGACTTCAACGTGGGCAGAATATCTATGGGGGGTGGCCACTAAGGCTGTGCAAACCTTCAGGAGCTGATTCAATTTGGAGGCGATTTGGCCTGATTTGGTGGCCAAATCTCTCAAACCAAATCGAATCAGGGGACCAATAAAAAAGGTCAGAATTGATTCAAAGCGCTCCAAATCAATTTGGAAAAGATTTGGAGCACTTCAATGATTCAGACAGTCCCCGCCTGCTGCAGCAGGAAGCTGGAGCCAACTCAGAGCTGATTAAGTAGGGGGGGGGTCTGGAGGAGGGAGGAAGGGATCATGGGGGACTCCTTCCAGTCCCAGTCCCTGCCTGCTCCCCCAGGCCCCCTTCCATAGCTGCCCTGCCACCCCAGCTCCTAGTGCTTTAAAAACAGTCCCTACTCACCGGGTGTTGCCAGGTAGGGGGGCAATCCTTGTTGCCCCCTGCTGCCCCATGCTGCAGACCCACCCCCCATGGCTGCCCTGTTCGCCCCAGCTCTGGCCCTTTAAGGAAAAAAAAAAACCTGTACTCACCAGCTCTTGCAGCTGCCTCAGGGCTTCAGGGGACTCATGGAAGAGTCCCCCATATGGTGTGGGGCAGTAGGGATTAGGCTATGAAAGATCTTGTTAGTATTGTATAGTATGAAAGACCTTGAAAATGAAGATAGGTAGTTAATGTTCTTATTTATTATATAATATATAATATTTGTATTACTATAAAATCTAGGAGCCTCACTCATGGGCAATGAACCCTTCTTGTTCAACGCCCAATGCAGAAAAAAATATAGTCATCATCCAAAATGTTCAGAAAAGATACAGATAGGGGAGAATAAGGAAGGGATCAGACAGTACTGATTGAAACAATAGGCAATAGTCTCCATATACCAGCAGTCTGACTGTTTTCAAGTCTCTGTTGTCATAGCAAAGGGGAGTCTTAAGGAGGGTCTTTGGGAAAAGATATGAGTTAGTTTTGTAGATATTTATGTGTGAGAGAGGGAATGGAGGAGAAAGCACAAAGGTGGTTGTATAATTAGTCTGTCCAAGAGAGGAGTCCACATCACAAGAGCAAATTAGAAATGATGGGAAGGGTGAGGAACAGGCTATGAAAGACCTTGAAAATGAAGATGGGTAGCTAATGTTTGATTCAGTGCAGAAGGAGTCAGAAGGATGCAAGGAGAACGAGTCAAAACAATGAGTAAGGAATGGGATCACTGTAAAGCATGATTCTGCATGGATGTCAGCAGGGCAAGAGTTCATCAATGCCAGAGAGAAGCATGTTACAGAAATTAATAAATGAAGTGATGAAAGTAAGAGTGAGAAATGTGGCTGCCTGGGTAGAAAAGAAAGACTGTATCCTAAAGATGTTCTACATGAAGAATCTGTAAGATTTAGTCATAACCTGGATATAAAGACCTAGCAGGTGGTATGAGTAGAAAATCTGGTCTACATTAGAGTTCTGCTAGCATAGCTATAAAGTCAGCTAGGGGTGTTGAAAAAGCTGTCAGCTTAGCTATGTCATCCAGGGAAGTGGAATAACTGTGTGGGCAGAAAACCTCTACTTCTGCCATATGCCACAACCCCACATGTTGGCTCAGCAGATATAGCTCTTTGAGAAGCCCTATAATGTAGATATATATGCCTGAAGATTGCCTACAGTACAGGCTCAGACAACAGAAAGAATGATACTGTTATTCACAATGGTCAGAAAAGGAGATAGCAGGAAGGGCATGGAGGGAAGATTAAAAAACCATGTTAAGCTAGGGCTGGCTAGTATATATCCACAAGGAAGCTGAGTTTTAAATGTTGACAATAGACAGTGGTCTGCAGTGCGAAGATAGATTTGTCAGTCATCATTAGCATGGAGATGATAGCTAAGATTGTGTTTGTAGATGAGATTTTCTAGAGAAACCGCATAGAGAGAGGAGAGAAAGGGACCAAAGAAAAGTCCTGTGCAATCCTCCAAAGATGTGCTGAAGGAGGGATTCATGAAATAGAAGAAGAGCTAGGAGAGAACAGAGTCACAGACCACCAGGAAGGCAAAATTTCAAGAAAAGTATAGTCGGCAGTCAGAGATGGCTGAAAGTCAAGGAACAAGAAGCTGAAGTCCTATTCCTGGGCTATATTGAGAAGTGGTCATTAGAGACTTAGTTGAATTAGATGTTTGGAAGGGACTTCTGGGTTATCTAATCCAAACAATTTAGGTGGATTGAGGATCCACTGTTCCTAAACTATGCTGGATAGGTTCCTATCCACCTTCCTTTTGTAAACCTCCAAAGAAAGAACCCACAACTTCTCTATGTTCTACCGTTGTTAGGAGGTTATTTCCTGCAATATGATCTAAATCAGCTTTGTTGCAGTTTAGACCCATTGCCACGTGTCCTGTCCAGTGTGGTAAGAGAGAACAGTATTTCTTCATAATCCTTATAGCAGCCTTTCATATATGTGAAAACTACTATTATGCTTCTCCTTAATCTCCTCTTCTTCATACTTAGTATACCTTGTTCCTTCTGCTGTTCCCCATAAAGCCCATCTTCTAACCCCTTTGTAATCCTTGCCACTCACCTCTGAATCCTCTCCAATTTGGGTTACGTTCTTCTTAAAATGTAGTGCACAAAACTGGACAGAGTGCTCTAGCTGAGGCCTAACCAGAGCTGAGTGCAATGATATAATCACCTTCTGTGTCTATGCATACAATACTTCTGTTAATACAATTCACATTTTTTGTGACAGCACCTCATTGCTGAGTCTTGTTGAGTCCGTGGGCTATCATAACACCTAGATCCTTCTCAGCAGTGCTACTGCTTAGCTTAGTAATTCTCAATCGTTTTTAACTCAAGGCACCCATGGGTAGATCTAACATTTGGAAAATGAGGGTGCAGATGGTAAGGTGCATCATCACTTGCAAAACAACACATATTTTTCTCCTGTTCATTTTAAAAATAAACTAGAAGTGTTACTAATATGCTAGAAGCCTAGGGCCCTATTATCCAGTTTAAGATTTAAGCAAAAACATATATATGTACAACTTAATTGGAATGAGGTAAAAACAGTCTGCAGGGCTGTGAAATAGGAGCTTCATTACCAGGAGCAGTTTGTTAACAGACAGCAGAACTGCAGAACAAAGGATAGCTTAACCGGTGGAACACCAAGACCATTAACAAGAAGAGAGGGTTGTTAAAACCTGAGGAACGAAGAGTTTAGAAGAGATCAGGTAGATTATAATAAGCCATGAAGTCAAGTGACTCCCTCAACAGTGCCTGACTTGAAATGCTACAGCCACTACCAGACACTGGGTTTTAAACTTTGGGTGGAGCACGAGTCAAAGTGAGGATGCAAATGCAACTCCACAGATCCACCCCTGGAGGTACCCCACACTGGACTCAAAGTACTCTTTTTGAAATCCATACATTGAATCAACCCAATTTCAAAAACGAATTTACAAGATTACAGTGCCTACTTTATCAGGCAGTGAGGAGTAGAGCCTGAGCTTATCTGTTTACCTCCTCATACCTCTACTCCAGGCATCCTGGTTGAGAATCACTGGCCTAGCTAGTTATCTTCCATTCTGCATTTGTGTATTTGTTTTTTCTTCCCTTAGTGTAGCACTTTACTTCTATCATTTCTGAATTTAATCTTGTTGCCTACAGCCCAAGTCTCCAATTTTTCAGGATCATTTTGAATTCTAATCCTTTTCTCCAAGGTGTTCACAGTCCTTCCCAGTTTTGGGTCATCTGCAAGCTTGATCAGGAAGTACTCAGTTCCAGGATTCAAATAATGTAATAAACATATTTAACAGCATCAGACCCATGTTTTTTTGTAGCATGCAAATTTAGCCATTACAGTCTCTCCCTGCATCCATTTAATTACTAAATAATTACTAATAAAAATGTTAAAAAATACTAGACTCCAAATGGTTCTTTGGTTAAATCTGATATCTATTATTAGACCAACTCAAATAGTTGGAAAAATTCTTCTTTGCAAGCTTTTCAGTATAAATACCCCTCATCAGGCTGAGGCATCTGCAGTTGGTGGGTGCTCTTCCTGGCTGGAATGAATAGGAAAGCAGCCAGAGGCTGGTATACATGCAAGACGGGCAGTCAATGAAGAACACGGCTACAACCTCTACCTCTGGACTCCAAATGGAACCTCTTGAACCTCACTTACTTGATAATGGCATGTTGGATTGTGTCAAAAGCCATACTAAAATCCAGGTATCTTTTGTCCACTGAATTCCCATTACCTATTCTAGTTAAGTTGTACAAGCAAGGAATCAGATTGGTATGGCATGATTTGTTCTCAACAAATCCATATTGGCTGCTAGCAATTGCTCCATGTTGGAAAGGTAGTTACATTCTAACAGTGCATAAAGATGACACTGTGGGGTTCAAGTCTAGTTTATCAAAGGTTCTAACAGCACTCATGGTTCTAACATCATGGCATCTGAGCACTTTCCAGAAATGCATTATAAAAATAGTGTTACTAGCACTTGTCCATGGTTAGCAGGTGTGTTTTTGTTTGTTTGGGGGACTGCATGTCATTTACCCAGTTTAGTAGCTCAGAAATTTTCTAATGATTTATGAGCAGGAAAGTACCCAGATGAACTTTTAGCACCCAGGATTAGGTTCCAGAATTTGCCATTAAAAAAAAAAAAAAAAAAAGTTCTTCAAGATGTCACTTGAGCAAATGCAATCTTCAGTAGTTGCCGGGAGAGGGTAGAGGGACAACACTAAATATAGATGTTCATTCTCATTCCCTTTTCCTCCAAGTTTTTCTTCAGAAAAGAACCTAATTTAAAAGGATTGTCCCTAATTGCATTTGGTGTCAATGGAAGTTTTATCTTTGACTTCAAAGAGTGCAGGTCCTAAATGCTGAAAGATTTTGCATTTGAAATAATTGTTCCTGGAAGTTTGCAGACAGCACTTTAAGCCTCATCATCACAAGTTATTTTCTACAGCGCATCTCTCCAAATGTTTATTATGCAGCCTTAAGAATTTGAAGGATCACATTTGAATATATTTAAGGGTATTTCTATAGCTGCAAAAGCAGCTAGCTGAATGTACTGTCAACAGTATTCAAAAAATAATTGGTAGCACTTTTGTATTACCCCTAAACAAGTGTGAGTTTTATCAGATCCATAACCTGGTAGCTCATTTTAGTCCCTATAGCTCTTGACAATGTCCTTATCCATTTACTCTTTTCTCCACACAAGGCAAAACATTCCTTTCCATTCTGAGTCCTTTCCATCCTGATACTTGAATAGCTTGTTCATACTCTTCCATGTTCTGCCCATAAACCAAGCCCCACCAAAATGCCTTTTACAATAAATGACTCAAAGAGATTTGTCTGCTAAGCTATTAGCAGGAAGGTTGTGAGTTCAAGCCTGGGTGCGGACCTAGTGGCTCACCTGGGTAACATTGGCACAAGAAACATTTTTGCCCAGAGAAGTGGTGGAAGCTTTCTTCTTGGGGGTTTTCAAAACCTGGCTAGACAAAGCTTTGGCTGGAAGGATCTAGTTGCGGCTAGTCCTGCTTTGAGCAGGCAGTTGGACTACACTGCCTGAAATCCTTTCCAACTCTAACTTTCTATGATTCTAAATCTGATCATGAGTACTCCACTGGGGTCCTCAGGCTTAGATTCTCTCTGGGTGCAGGTTAGATGTTTTGTGAGGCTCACCTGGGCATACCTCCCACAAGATGGGACTTGGATGCCCCTTTGGTCTCAGTGCTAAAAGCAGACAGCTGTTCAATTTGATATTAATTAGTCTAAGATTTCACTCAAAACAGTTGTAGGACACTGAATGCCTGAGGTTTAAGGCAGAGTGTTAATTTGGATACTTCACAGGTACTTACAATAATTTGGGACAATAAACTTGTCTATCTGTAAAGTCTGGGGTTTGCTGGGAGTCAAGGCCCAAATCCAAATCAAACTGGTTGCCTTGTTTGATCCTGTGGAATTGACTCTCTTCCTTCTGCTTGGGTGGGTTTCAGGTACCTCCTGGCTTTCATTCTTCTTTAGGTTGTTTTGTATCACAGGCTGGATGGGTGGAGAGGAAAAGAGGTTCTCCCTAAAGACTGACTGTCGCTCAGGGTGCATTGTGAGGTTTTCATGGAATGACTGTCTTTCTCTTCATACAAACATGATCATGTAGTTAATTTATTGCTGTTTCAGTAGTTCTCACTGAGGTATATGGGCAGTTATCCTTCAACCTCAAAACAGTCAACCAGTTAAACAGTTGAATTCTATTTGAGCTCCTCTTGTCCCTGCAAAACGCTTACAGAGGGACAAGCCTCTTGTCCCATGTTAAGTAACTGTGAAGAATGAATATTTTGCCTTGGAGCAATTGTAGCTAATTGCAGTTCATTGCCATTTAAGCCTTATGTGTAAATGAGTGTCCCACACTTCTTTTGATGCAGTCAAATCTCAGATTAATCAGCCCTGGATGAAACCAGTTGTCTGTTTTTAGCCTCAGATTCTCTGCAAACTCAGGCAGTTATCACTGCAGCTCCCATTTTGACTTGAAAGGGGAGTGATAATTATTTAAAAAAAGATTTTGGCCTGCTGATGGTATGCAGAATCACATCCTCCACAAAATGTGTATTCTAGTTATCACTGGGGCAAGGGGGATTATATCAAGTGTTCTGCTCCTTGCCTGCTACCAGCCCTTCAAACCTCTAGACTCAAGCCTCTTTTTTTTGATTCTGAAGTACTGCTTTTTTTTGTTCTTTTCCCTTGAGCATGGAGTGATATATTCTAGCCTCCTCCATGTTGAGAGCTGAGCCAACATGATTGTAAAAAAGTGGGATTTTGGCTGAAATCCCTCCAGAGATCTTAAATCTGACTATTGAGGTAAAGAAAAGTATTTTCCTAACTAGGCAGCTGTACACCTTACACACAAGTCCTAGTTAAATACTGATACAGTGGCCACATAAATAAAGATAAGCCAGCAGTTGAGTTGTACATACTTGCTACCTTGTCTTCAGCAGTGTTCCTGTCAGACATTTGGAGCTTGTGTTTTTGTCAAAATGCACATGTGCATCAGTTGCTTTAACTTGCTTAAGTATGAAGGTTAAATTATTGTGTGGGTGGAAAGATGAATACCAGATCTGGTGTGGACACAGGTAAAGGATAAAGGTGGTTATGCAAAAATAACTATTCCTATAAGGGAAGGGAAATACTTTTATCCAGATATAATGGAAATAATGGAAACATGCATTTCTTTTTACTCTGCTATAACTACATACATGTTAGGGGTTGAACCAGTAGAATTATACCCAGCACACAGATTAAACTCCATAGCACAGGGTCCAGCCTGCACACCAGACCAGTTTTGCATGTTACATACAGTACGTAGAGTCAGTCTGAGATTCACAGGCCAAATCTGGCCTGCAGGCCATACATTTGACACCCATGTACTTTATACCATCTTCTTATCCTCCTGCCTAGAGTCTCTATTTTCTTCTGTCTAGCCAGGCATAGATGGGAATCTGGAAGCATTTCATAGGAAGTTGCTATAGGCTCAGGATTTAACCATGTCTCCTCACCATCTACCTCAAACTTCTGTCACCCGTGCTTCTTCCCCTTACTTCCCAATAGTGTTGGTACCAACACATGTCACAGCCAGACTGCTTCCACACACCAACCAAGTTTATAATTAAGAGATTTCCTACAAGGGCTTTCCCTTCTCATGTCCACCACATTCCCAGTCAGTGACATGTCCAGTGATTATCTCCCCTAATTACTAAGTCTTGTTTCCATTTCACAGGGATACTCAGTCTCAGTGCCCAAAGGGTGTGGCATTCTTCAGCAGGTGGATCCCTCTTCTCCCCCTATGCCTCCTCTCTCAGGAGTGGGACATATCCACTGCAGGATCAGGTGGCCAGTTCCCAGATGGAGCTGTTCCACACAGATCCCTCCAGTCTCCACCACCTCTTGCATTTTCTGCTCCACCTTCTAAGCAGCTGCTGGCAGGAGAATTAGAAGACACAGGTGCAGGCAGGAGGGTGCAATTATTTGAGTCACTCAAAAGCCTTACGGCTTCCTCCCTTGACCCAGGGCTTCAGCAGATGGTTCTAGCAGCCCTGCAAAGTATCTACTCTTTTCACCCTAGGTGCAGGAAGGATTTCGTAGGCATTAGGACTGGAAGGGACCTTGGAAAATCAAGTCCAGCCCCCTGCCCCAGGGGAGGAAGTCAGCTGGGGTCATAGGATCCCAGCAAGATAAACAACCAAATTTTTCTTGAAGGCGTTCAAAGTAGGTGCTTGAACTACCTCCTGTGGCAGGCTGTTCCAGACCTTGGGGACTCGGACGATGATGATGGCCCACTTGTACCGAAGCTACCAGGCCTCTGACTCCCTCTTGCCTTCAGGCTAACAGGGGGCCCATCCCTGCTCACCAGCCCATGCAACTGAGTCACACGGAGCAAAGGTGCATTGGGTCCCGAGTAGCATACCGCGCAAGCCGCTGTGCCTAGAGAAACCCGATCGGAGTCCCTGCGCCAAACAGAAGAGATTGCCGTACAACATGGCGGCGCCCAGAGGCAGAACCCGGGGAACTCCTTCCCCTGAAAACCTCCGGCGACCGGATGTGCCTTTCAGATCGGCAGTTCCGGGTGGGTGCTGGGGTCCAGAGGAGGTTCCGGTCGATGGATACTGCTGCCTTCTGGGCAGGTGAGGGGCGCGATGGGGATGGGGAATCCCCCGGCTGCGTGGCTTGGCTCGGCCTGCCTTGCATTCACGTGCCAGAGCCCCGGGCTCCACCTGCCCGCGCCTGGCTCGGGCTAAGCCGCCGCGGGTCCAGGAGTGGGGGCAGAGGACTGGCGCTGTGGGGAGTCGCGGGCTGCGGCCCGATCCTGATCCCGCGACAAGGCCCGGGGGTGGGTAGCACCCGCCGGAGTCGCCCTTTAAATCTCTGTGGACGCGAGCTGGCTCCGCACGGGCCTAGCCGCCTGCTCGGCCCAGGGGCTTAGTCTGCAGCAGGGGAGGAAGGGAGGGGCGCCGTGCCCCTACCACTGCACCCCCTTGCGTCCACGGCAGAAGAAACTCGAATCAGGGCCCAGCACCAGGGGTGAGAGCCGCGTCACTTGGGTGCAGCCAGCGCCCCAGCTCCGGGGGAGCGTGGCGTGGGGGCTGAGCCCCTCCCCCTGGCAGAGACAAGGGTCCCCCTGTAAGATTTGGATAATGTAACCTGGAGAGGGGTGTTATAACTGTGTTGGTCTAGAGGCAAAGGCAGGCAGGATTATTTGGGTAGATGTGATATTTTGTATTAGTAGGTGGGGAGGGAGTTCTTTGCAAGCTTTCGGATGCTATTGCTCTTCTTTGCAAATGTGATCAGACACAAAAGCTTGCTAAGAACTTTTTTCCAACTACTCAGTTGGTCTAGTAAAAGGTGTCACGTCTACCCAAAGAACCTGGGGGATTTGTTAATCAATGGACCAGTTTAACTTAGTATTGAGTCCCCCCACCCCAAGAGTTGAAGTGTTATTTGCACCTTGGTTGCAACTGAAGCAAAACCAAATACAGCTTAACTGGGATGAATTAAAACTGGTGAACTAGGAGCCAGGTTACTACGAGTAGCTGGCAAGCAGCAACGAACGCAGCAGCAGAAAGGCCAGATTGCTGAACAGAGCATCAAGGCTATTAAAAAAAGGGAGTGTAGATCATTAATGCCCCTGAAATGGAGAGTTCTGGAGTGATGATTCCTCTCTACCCTGTGCTAGCACTCTCCTGGTGCAGAAAAGATGAGGTTAAACTGAAGAGAGGCTAGTGGAGTGGAGTGAAAATGGTTCAAGGGCTGCAGAACAACTCTTGTGAGGAGAAGCTAAGGGAACTGGATGTATTCAGTCTGGAGAAGAGAAGATTGAGGGGGGATTTAATAAGAGCCTTTAGCTATCTGAAGGCTCATTGCAAGGAGAGTGGAGCTAAACTGTTCTCTGTGGTGACAGATGACAGAACAAGGAACAATGGTCTTCAGTTACAGCAGGGGAAGTTCAGGTTAGATATGAGGGAAAACTCTTGAGGAGAGTAGTGCAGCACTGGAATAGGTTACCCAGAGAGGCTGTGGAGTTTCCATCTTGGAGGCTTTTAAGACCAAGATAGACAAAGCCTTGTCTGGGATGATGTATTTGGGGGTGGCCCTGCTTTGATCAGGGGTTTGGCTTAGATGACCTTCTGAGGTCCCTTCCAGCCTTAATCTGATTCTGTGATGAGGTGGATCATAATGAGCCATGAAGTCCATACATTCCCTCAGCACTGCCTGACTAGAAATGCTGCTGTCACTGCCTGGCAGTTTGTTTTAAACTTTGGGTGGAGTAGGAATCAAAGTGGGGGTGCAACTGAACCACTGTATCCTTCATGGATTCACCCTGGTTCTGGACAGACACCAGGTTAATGGGAAGCCAGCATCTGCTTCCACTGGGTGACTTGATGTGAAGTGGCTGTTCTTGGCATTCCTTCTGGTCCCTGTTGAGCTTGCCCCAAATGAAGCTTAGTGCCTTTTAAAAAGCCCTCCTTCATTTTTATGGTCCCAAGTTCTTGGTAGGACTCTAGCTATGATGTCATTTTATGCTTTGTAAACCTTGTAACTAAGCTATATTTAACTACCATGCCTCCTCCTTTTTCTTTTGCAGGCTGTGATAAAAGTCCTGTGATGCTGTTCTGAGTGGGTGAAGCAGACGGGGATGAAAAATGCCCAGACAGACAGCAGTGACTATCACAGCTGCCGCCTTTTTGGGTATTGCAGCAGGGGGGCTGATTTTGTGGGGGGTCATTCGGCGTCGGAAAGAAAGGACCCACTGCATCAGTAAACAAGAAGGATCTGCAAGAGAGCCAGGAGATAAGGAACTGATACCAGTGGAAGAAAAAGAACGGCTTCCCTTCAGCTATCCTGCCATTTCTTGGGTGGAAAAGTTCCTGGAATCAGAAGTTGTGATTGTTTCGGAGCCTGCGGAGTGGAATGGTGTGGAACCGTTGCTGAAGAAGGAGCTGGAGAGGTGGCCAGTGCTTGGGGTTGACTGTGAGTGGGTGAGTGATTAAAGGAAAGCTGTCTCTTTCTGCCTGATAAAGCAGAGGTGGATTGGATGAAGCCTGACACCTGATCAAAGTCACCTGCTTGTTGGAATAGACACAGCAGCAACTGGACTCTTGAAACTGCCAAATTCATGATGGATCAGTATTTATTTATTAATTTAAAAATTTAAGATTATTTTTGTACTGTACTTGAAATTGGCTCACCATCGATCTGGAATTATTGGTTCAGCTGTTTGTTAAATTTATCCTTGAAGTCTAACTGGTTCTGTTGGAGGAATTAGAACTGTGGCTAAGCATTATATCATGTACTTGTATGCTGTTTCTTTCAAGGTGCATCAGTAGAATGATATTGGGCCTCATTGAGCTAACCTATTGTTAATTACTCATAACTCTTAAAATAAGGGGATGCTTTAAAAGTAGTTAAGGAGGGAAAACTGTGCCTAATATAAAATATTGCCTCTCAGGAGGGGAAATTCCCCTACAAGCTTCACAGCAAGTTTTCAAATGGAATGAAGAATAGTTCACACGACAAAGTTCTACTGGCAGAGCTATGCCTACTAGTGATATGTAAAAAATCACACCGCATAGTAGATGGAAACTCTGTCATTCAGGGGAATTGGAAAACTTTGGTGATATTATGGCTCTGCCTGCTCTTAAGCTACATTCACATCAGGGGCCTGTCCACTGATTATAGTGGCAGCAGCCCTGTAGACAAGCCTGATTCAGAGGTAGACTTCTGGCTGGACTTTTCTTGCATACATAAGGAAAAGGCACTTAACAAGTAATGCAGGCTGTGAAATAGTCATCCAAGAAAAGTGATAGAAGTTGCATTGCTTCAGCCACTTCATATTGGACCAGAAAATGCTCTAAGGAATGCACTGTTCAGTGTAATGCTACAGAGGTGTGACAAGGTTTGGACTGAATTGGGTGACATCAGGGCTTTCCCATCTTTAATGCCTGTCTGTGCTTGTACATGAGTGTGAAGGCTGCTCCCACATGCTGTAATTACAGGGTGTCAGAGCAGACTTGCTTAACTGACTCTGCTAGAGCATAATTACCATGCTTCAGAGTCTCCCATGCCTTGTGTATCTGTGTCCCTGCACTTCAAAATGGTAGTAGGGGTGCTTGAACTAAAGCTCATTGAACAGGCTTTAGTTCAAATGCTCCCATAGCCATTTTGAAGCGTGGGGATGCTGATGCATGACATACTGCAGTGCTTTAATTAGAGTGGTTCTTGGAGCTGCCATGATTTAAAGTGCCCCCCACTCCACCCTTGGAGCATGTCTAAAAGTGCCCTGTGGTTCTGTTCAGGCTTGTTCCAGGCCTGGATACTAGTACTCAACCCCAACTCCATGTGTTCCAGGTGTCAGTGGAAGGAAAGGCCAATCCCGTATCCCTTTTACAGATGGCTTCCTCCAGCGGCCTTTGCATTCTCGTTCGTTTGTCCAGGCTCGTCAACAGTGGACAGACTATCCCAAAGACTTTACTGGACATCTTGGCAGATAGCACCGTATTAAAAGTAGGAGTGGGGTGCTGGGAGGATGCCTGCAAGCTACTTCAAGACTATGGCCTTGCAGTCAAAGGAAGCGTGGATCTCCGTTACCTAGCCATGCAGCAGAGGTGTGTACCGATGCACGGGAGCAACCTGCTTGTATCATACAACTTGAGTTAGAAATGGTAAAAATGACTTTATTTTGATGAAGAATGCTACATGGGCAGATCTGAAGTCCTTGGTGCTTCCTCAGCACAGTTAACAGTGTGGGTAGCAACTATGCAAGTTCCCTTCTAGGTGTCCTTGCAGTGTCTCATACCTGACCTGGGGGACCAGCTGTACCAGTAAGAGAGAAGTAGAGTCCCTGTAGCCCATTCAGGTCGGGGATGCATTTCAAAGTTTATGCTGACTAGGAATGGTCAAAAAGGAGATCACTCCTCTAATTAACATAGCTATAGTGGCAAAACTTCTGGACACAGCTATGCTGCCAAAAGAAGGCTGTTGCTGACTCAGCTAAAGTCATTCAGAGAGACAGGGTAGTGATGGCACCAGGAAAAAAATTCTGCCCCATATACCTTATGTACTCTAGGGAACTCTATGTTGGCATAGGTATAGCAACGGAATAATGTAGACAAGTCCTGGGTCCTTGTCTTCTGCTGCGGTTGTCAGTAGTCACTATAATTGATAGTGATCATTTTTGTAACTAGCTCCTAGGATTTCAGTGAATGCTGCCATCTACTTTGTTCAGGGGCTCACAATGTCAGTTTAACTCAGAATTGAATTGCAAGATCACAAAGACCTAATAAAAAGTAGAAGGAAAAGCTCATCTGGTCTCTCTGAACAAAGGGTTGGGCTGAACTAGTTTCTTTTCACCTATCAGTGTGCGCTACTTATTTTTCTCCTCTGAGGCAGAATCTTTCGGTCTGGAGCCATTTTAAGTGTTTATGGGCTCCAAAGACTGTGGAGAATGCTGCTTCTGTTACTACCAGCTGAAAAGCCTTCCAGTATTGGTGCATTATCATCTAGCATCCAGGGCTTAAAGCTGTCACCAGCACCATTTCATGTTCCGTATAATCCCAGGTGCAAGGATGCTAAATGGCAACTGCTGTTCTTTTATCCATACATTAGCAATGGAGAGAGTTGGACAGCTGATGCTGGGTATCTGTCTCCTCAAGCTGAAACAGTGGTTTTCAACCTTTTCACAGTCAAGGCACCCCTTAGAAAATGCCTGCTTTAATATTTCAATTTGTTTGTTTGTTTTTCTTTTTGACTGTAGAAAAATAATACAGGAGTTCTGGACTTAACCTGGACAGGTTACAGAGGCGGGCTAACAGAAATAGGAGAGGTTTCAATACTGATAGGTGCAGGGTGCTGCACTTGGGCAGTGGGAACCAGCAGCATACTTATAAGCTGGGCATCTTTCTTCTTGAGAGCACGGAGGCAGAAGGGGATCTTGGAGTCATTATTGACTCCAAGATGAACATGAGCTGACAACGCGAGGTCACGGTCAGCAGGTCAGGAGGTCCACAGGTGCATCTCAAGTAGGGCCAAGGAGGTGATCCTCCCCCTCTACGTGACACTGGTCAGGCTGCACCTGGAGTATTGTGTCCAGTTCTGGGCACCTCACTTGAAGGGGGATGTGGACAACATTGAGAGGGTCCAGAGGAGGGCCACCCTCATGATCCAGGGACAGTAGAGCAGACCCTACAGTGAGAGGCTATGGATCTGAACCTGTTCAGCCTTCACAAGAGAAGGCTGAGGGGGAACCTTGTGACTGTCTATAAGCTCACTAGGGGAGACCAGAAGGGTTTGGGGAAGACCTTGTTTCCCCTAGCGCCCCCCCTGGGATAACAAGCAATAACAGCCACAAGTTGTTGGAGAGTAGGTTTAGATTAGACATCCGTAAGAACTACTTCACAGTTAGGGCGGCTAGGATCTGGAACTAACTTCCAAGGGAAGTGGTGCTGTCTTCTACCCTTGGAGTCTTTGAGAAGAGGTCTGATGCATACCTGACTTGGGGTTATTTGAGCTGAGTTTTTCTGCCCAGGCAGGTGGTCGGACTTGAAGATCTACAAGGTCCCTTCTGACCCTACTTCTATGACTCTATGATTCTATTGCAGAAAATTCAGAAATATCACAATGGGTCAGAATGTTTTGACACTATGCATTTCTGTTTGAAATCTCTGGGTTTATCTTGTGAATCATGTTTGCACACACAACTATGCTAATATTTTGCAGCATCTTTGTAGCATCTGGGCTGAGAATCGCTGAGTTAAGTATTTGGCTTTGACCTAAAATACCTCTCTTGCTCCTGTCCAGTCTTAATGATAAGTAGAGTGGGGCCATATCGCAGATAATGGATAATGTTAAACAATGAAGTAAAGGTACCTGTGCACATTCATTTTGTGTTTTGTAGTTTTGGTTTTGCATACAAATTAGGAGCATCATTTGGCCACCTTGCAGGACAACAATAGAGGCTGCTCTGCGTGTCATAAAGTTGGATTATTACAAGTCCAAATCCTATGGTTTAGACAGGTAGGGTGCTTGCCATGTAATAGGTACTAGTACACCACAGTCTAGTGTTTATATTATGCAAAACAGCTTCAAGAGGAGAGGTTTGAGATCTAATGCTCCAAAATGTACAAGTAAACTAAGGGAGCAAGAGTAGAGGTGCACCGATACATCAATCTGATACCAGATCAACACCAATATAAAGAAAATTAACTGCATTGGAAAGTGGTCTGATTTGGCTGATAAATGCCCATGCAGCTGCAGCGCAGCATGCAGACAACTTCAAGAGCTGCGTGCAGCTGGTAAGCCTGCTGTGGAAGGAGAGGGAGGAGGGAAGAGGTATGGGGGGTAGATCAGTGTCCCCTGCAGTGAGGGAGGCAGGGGCTGGGGTTGTGCTCAGAGGGGATGGCAGTGGCACTGGGGGGAGGTTATTGTGGAGGCTGCTGCCACCCCAAATTTTGCTGTAGACCCCCCCCCCCCATAGCTGCTGCCCACCCTGAGTGCAGCCCTGGCCCAACCCCCATTTCCCACTGTGTGCCAGGAAGAGCCCAGTGCAGCCCTGCCCCTAGCGCACAGCTGTAGCCCACCCTGCCTGTACCCTGCACAGATCTAGGGACACGTGTCTCACCCTGTGCCCTCCCAGGGTATGCGCAGCAGCGGGAGCCGCACCACCTCCCCACAATGCCTGGACAAGCTGTGGCTCCATCCTACCTTGGCTGGGCAGCACCAGCCTCAGTCCCTGCCCTACTCTCACTCACAATGGGGGGCATTGATCTGCGCCCTTCCACCACAACAGACTTACCAGCTGGATGCAGCTGTATCAGAAATTGGATTGGTATCAGCTGATATGCCTCCTTAAAAATCAGCTATTTGTACCCCAAATCTCTATCAGTGCACCCCTAAGCAAAAACCATGCTAGCTTGGAAAATACAGTTAATTAGCAAGTGAGCAGGTGTCTTGTTGCTAGTGGTCCCCAACATGGACCTCATCTCATTCTTCATTGTTCACCGTGTTTGAACAGAATCCGGACAGATGGGAAGTTCTGGTTTGCTTTGACGGTTGTCTGTTTACTCTATTGTTATTAAACCAAAGGAAGGATCTGCTCCAGAATGGGCTCAGCCTCAAGTCTCTGTGTGAGAGTGTCCTGAACTGCCCCCTTGACAAATCTCCAAGCCTGCGCTGCAGCAACTGGGAGGTGGAAGAACTGACTCAGGACCAGGTGTGTCTTCTGATTAGTCTTCCTCACAAAAATGCTACATACAATGTTGTAATCAAAGCCTCTAGTCGGACTTGGGAAATGTGAGGTCAGGTCCCAGCTCTGCCACCAATACAGTCTGTGACTTATCTCATATCCCTCTTTCCTTCTCTGTACTGCTACTTTCCTCTCTTTCAATAGGGCTGATTTCCTGTCTCCTAGAGTGGGGGACCAGAATTTAAGGTTTAATGCCTGAAAATCACTAATGCCTCTTCCAATGCCTTTTTTAATGCCAGCAGTGGCTAAAGTGCCAAGTGTTAATTTATTTCAAGGGAAGCTCCAGAAACTGGTAACTGCTAATCTACAAGGGTTTTGTGTTCCGTGCATTTCATGGCACTCAGCACTCTGGCTCTGAAAGAGCTGAGCACTCTTGCTTTGATCCAGTCATGCATACGAGGATTTGAATGTGACTTCTTGTGCTCGAAGTTAAGCATAAGTTTGAATGCTTTGCTTAGACATAGACAGACAAGGTTCTTTGGGTAGGTGTGGTACCTTTTATTAGACCAAGTAAATAGTTGGAAAAAAGTGTCTTTGCAAGCTTTTGTGCACAAACACCCTTCTTCAGCAAACTCACCCCGTACCTGGTATAATGTGTGATCTCCTGGGTAGAATAGAAGCCAAGATGCAAAATGCATATTCTACCGAATAAACTCTCCCTATGCCTGAAGAAGGGCATGTGTGCCCAAAAGCTTGCAAAGAACAATTTTTCCAACTATTTACTTGGTCTAATAAAAGATATCATATCATGTGTACCAAAAGAACCTTGCCTGCCTGTGTCCTTAGACCAGGCCAGCTACAGCCAACAAGCTGAAAGCATGGAAGATATTGAATTTTGCTTAAACATTTCATAGCTGTCGTCTGGTTCCAGGATAGTACTCCTGATGAGCAGATTATTATTCAGCTCCTTGAGAGAAGGGAGCTAACCACATAAAGCTCTGGGTATGCCTTTTGAACACAGCCTGTCAGTAAGTTTCTTTGGTGTGCAGAAGTCTACTGTGTGTGGGTGTGAAAATCTTTCAGGAACCCCACTTGCCTCTTCACTCATCTTCTTTGAAATTATACTATAAACAGCTTGAATGTCAGTGGTAGAGTTGGTGTCATGTTGCAGCCATGATGGTCCAGGAAAAATGTGAGGGATGAGGATTTTTGTGGGGGATACCTTTTATTGGACCTACTGTATAGCTGGGAGGAATATCTTGTGGGTCTAATAAAAGGTATCTGCAAAAATCGTTGCTTCTAGAATGTCAGAGACCACTAGGGGGAGGCACAGGATAAATATACAGTAGGTTGCTATACTGGCATCAGGTTGTGTAATGAAAGGGAGGCCAAGGACTGTTGCTATAAGTAGGAAATATTACTATTGTAAGCCCCTCACTTTGCCTCTGAGTGTAAGCGTCTAATTAGAGCAAAGGCTGTTTTTGGCTTTACTACAAATGTTGTTAAAGATTCATTGTTTGGGTGAAACTTGACTCCAGACCACACACGGTGTTTGGCTTGTTGCTGTCTGCTGAACAATAATGTTGTGCTCTTGCTGCTCCCCCACCAGATCATGTATGCTGCCAAAGATGCCCAGGTCTCGGTAGCTTTGTTTCTCCATCTTCTGGGATGTTCCCTCCTCCCTGCTACATTTGAAGGTCAAAATGCAATCACTGCATGGGAGAAGGTGCTGGGTAAGTGCCAGGGATTGATAGACGTCCCATTCAGAGGAAGAAGCAGTAGCAGTCTAGGAGATGATGGGAATGGAGAAGCAGACTCCCAGCAGAAACCAAGGAATCGGAAACCTGCAGCCAATGGCCAGTCCATGGTCAATCAGCAAGTGAAAGACCCTCGAAAACAAAAGCGGAAGCCCCTGGGTGTGGGATATTCTGCAAGGTAATTGCATGAGCATTTTATATATATGCACTTCTAGTTGTGTTTGCAGGAAGAGGATTTTTAATGGATGCCTGTAGCCCAGGTGTGTCAAACTTATCTGGCCCTACTGGTCAAATGAGTGATGCAAGGCTGGTCTGCGGTCTGGATCAGCCCAGCAAGTCCATGAATCCCACACTCCCTTCCCTTTACCCCATGTGCTGGATCCAGTGCCTGTGGCACCCACTCCAAGATCCATGTTGGATGGAAGACCCTCGATAATTGGGTTAGGACTGCATCGCATGTGGTGCCTGCTCCAGCAATGCAGTCCTGGTTCTGGACCAATTGGAGCAGGTGCTATCCATAGTGAATCTGGGAGCATCCAAGACAGGAATCACATGTGACATGGTTCCCAGGGTGTCCAGAATGGGCACTGTGTGGAGGCAGAATATCAGACCTTAACTACCATCCAAGGTCTCAGTTCTTTTGTAGCAGTGGAGTCTGCATGTCCATGTCCAGTTATTTTACTTGTTTGTTTTATTTAAATTTAAATAAAATACGATGTATTTAAATTAAATAAATAAAAGCAAATCAGGTTAAATCATAATCTGATCCCAGCATGGGGAGACATGGTACTGATTTTAGGTTTTATTTGGGTATGTCAGATTTTATGCATGCAAACATGGGAAGTTAAATATTTTCAGTCACAGATGCATCCAGATGAAAAGTAGATGTTTCACTATTCACTTTCTCCTTTATGATCTTCCTTTAAGCTGGGAAGGAGCCAATTTAGTGGTGCCCATAATATTGGTTCTGTTAGTATTCTCTAACAACTACAACAGAAATCACCAAATTCTTTTGCATCATGCATTCTTTTTTTATGGTCACTTCATCACTTCAGAATCTATGTAGAGCAAGCATCAAATAAATCAAGAAGGATCAGACCCCTAGAAAAAAGTGAATCCTTGCTAAAACAGAATTCTGAGCAAATGGCGACACAGCTTCAGGTTTAATGTGATTTTTTTAAAATGAAGAAAACTGTTTAATGGAAGACATTTAAAGCTAGGTGAGACAAAATGTTGGAGGGTATGCTGGAAGGGACTGCTGGGAGAATATCATAGTATCTAGGGTCAGAAGGGGCCTAGAACAGGCCATCTAGTCTGACCCCCA
>JAGPOW010000304.1:68436685-68451898 GCA_030014935.1 Caiman crocodilus | reverse complement strand
ATGTTGAACAGCGCGGGCCCAAGGACCGAGCCCTGGGGGACCCTGCTGCTCACATCTCTCCAGGTCAAGTATGACCCATCCACCACCACTCTCTGGGAGTGCCCCGTCAGCCAGTTTCTGACCCACTCAACCATGTAGGGGTCAATGCCACAGCTCTCCATCTTTTTAATGAGGATGGGGTGGGAGACCGTGTCAAACGCCTTCCTGAAATCTAAAAAGACTGTGTCAACAGGGGTGCCTGCATCCATGGATTATACTAAAACAGGGCTGTCTAGCTGGTGGCCCATTGGTCACATCCAGTCTCTGAGGGGTTAACATGTGACTGCTCACACTCCTAGTCCAGGCACTCTTGCCTTGCCACATGCAGCTTCTTTATTTATGAAAACAATTAAATTCATATCAGAAACCCTTAACACAAGAGCTCCAGTTCGAGTAGATCCCATGTCTTTGATGCACTTTAGCTTAGCCTTCCCTTTTATGTTCGTTTCCTGTGGTTTACTTATTTTTAATTTTGAAATGTGAGACTTGTTATTGGTAACTAAAGAAACAGAGTTGGAAGTCCCAGCTCCTTGGGTTTTGGTTGCTGTAAGGTAACAGGGAGCTCATATACCCTTCACAGCCAGCAGTTATTCTTTGGACAGTATTTTATTATCCTTGGCAATAGCTGATTTTGCCCATACAGTGCCTAGCCCATAAGTACACGTTGCTGAGCAGTTGTATGGAGTGTTTTTATTACTGAGGGTATGCAGTTGACTTGAAGGAAGCTGACTGAATGCAGTGTGAAACGCACGGTTACAGGAAGCTCCTTTTTGGGGTTCTGTTGCCTATTCATTATTGACATTGACCTCATTTCACAGAAAATCTCCCTTGTATGACAACTGCTTTCTGCATGCACCAGATGGACAGCCTCTGTGCACTTGCGATCGCAAGAAGGCCCAGTGGTACCTGGACAAGGGCATTGGAGGTACGTATGATAGGCCACATATCAGTCTGCATCTGTGAAAGATTTCCACTTTGCCAAGATAGTTAGCTGAGAGATTAAACCTTTAAGTTGGGGTTCAAATGTTGATATCTAGTTATTGGAGATGCTGGGAGAAGGGTTAAACAGGATATGCCCTCTCACCTACATGTTAACAATCTAGCTCCCACCCATAGTTTTTCTTCAACTGTCAAAGGCCTATTTTTTTTCTTCTACCTTTCCAGAGCTGGTGAGCATGGATCCGTTTGTAGTCAAGTTGCAGTTTGAGCCCTCGGGACGTCCCGAGTCCCAGGTTGATTATTATCTGACGGTCAAGGAGAATCTCTGCGTAGTCTGTGGCAAGAGAGAGTCCTACATCCGGTGAGTTGTGCCATGCATGGAATAAGAATCCTTTTGGTAGAAGGAACCCCCCTGATCTAGCTTAGGTTCCTGTTTCTAGAGGCTAGTGTTTGTAGTTGTTGTATGTCATGTACAAAACAAACAGGCTTGTGGAAAATAGAAGGTTTGCCTCCTTGGTTTGCTGTAGCCATAAGAAAGCCATGTGATCATACTGTGTGGCAAGTCTGACACCAGACACGTCAGCATTCTTTCCAGCAGAGGGCTATAACCAGAAACATGCTGTGGTCCAGCCTGGGAAGACCAGTGATGCACATTACATGCACATCTTTTCATTTAGTGTTTTGGCTTTTTTTTTCCTTTTATGAGAGTAACCCTACTCTATTTTTAAGCCTGTTAACCCTTAAATAGCTCATATGAGTTTGTAGTGGCTGAGTATGGGAGAAAGGTGAGTTTCTATAACTGCTGTTGTTTAGCTGAGGGCAGCATCTTCAAGATGATCTGAACTGAACAGCTGGTCAACCATTTTATATTGGGACAGCTTTACTTATATTAAGAGAGGAATTAAAGCTTTGAAATGCTGACTATTTGAAGAATGGAACAAAAATGATGGCGAGAAGCTTAAAAAGTTCATGTGACAGTTTGGGGTCTCCAGGCTTAGATTCCTTCTGTTGGCAATGGGAAGGGTGCATCCTTGCTTTTGTTGTCTTTATGGGCAGAATGTTGAAAAATAGTTTTGTTTCTTATGGAGGCCTGCATAGTCTCTTTGTCTTTCAGAGTTTCCCAAGCAGGTGTTCTTATCCTTGCCAATCCCTTAGACAGGCTAGGCAGGAAAAAAGTACTGTTTCTTTCCACTTCAGTTCTCGTGTATAGGCTGCTGAAAATGAGCAGTCATCTAACTGAATATGCTCATTTGTAGTTGTGCAATTGCTTGTAACTTTCTAAAATTTGATTTTGTTCTGGAAGCCAGTGGGAAGACTGAGCAACATGCCAACCTTAAATAAATGTATTTATCTGCATTGACTCTTTTTTTTATTTTAGAATAAGCACGTGCATTTCATCTTAAAATCCTTAATCTACTTTGAAAAGATCCCCTGTAAAAACAGTAAGATGGGGTGCTTTTCTGATTGTCTCTCAACAGCTGCCAAAGCAAGCTTACCTAGGTTACAGAGGATGTTTTTACTCACAGCCCACTCTCCATATTGGGATCTGAAAGACAAGCAGGACTTCTCATTTGGGCTTCTCACATCCCCCATGGCAGGAATTCTTGGAAACTAGATGTTACTTTTAGCTACAACAGCTAGCTGCCTCTTTGCCTTATTTGTGGATACACAGTTGCATATGAGGGCAGGATTTAGTTTTGCATTTAGACTTTAAAGCCCCAGTCTTGCAAGCACCAAAGCCCCTGCTTATTTACACATACTTTGTTTACACATCTCTTTGTTAATAAGGCTACTCCTGTGAGTTTAGATAAGTGCATATGCATTCATTTGGGAGATCTTGCTTGGGATTTCCATTAGAAATTTTGGTGGTGCACAATCCAGAATAGACTCTCATTTGCTCTCTATCTGTTTTGTCTCTGTGGGGCTATCAGCAGTAGCAAGTGAAACATGCTTTGCTGTCACTGAAGTCATAAGTTTGGCCTTCAGATGCACACAGAAGTGATATAATGCCATTTTTATTGATGCTTTTCTGGCTACCCCCTTTTTTTAAAGGAGTATCTATAAAGTGAGGGATATTTTTTTTTTTTTTTTTACCATAGCTTGTTCAAAAGGAACCTAAAAGATTGTCCACAAACGTTCAAAATACAGTTTGCTTCTGGGCTGACACCAAATATAGAAAGTCCTAATGCATGTAATGGTTTCCTTCATTAAAATTATAGAATCACAGAAAATTAAGATTGGAAGGGACCTCAGTAGGTCATCTAGTTCAACCCCCTGCTCAAAGCAGGACCATCCCCAGCTAGATCATCCCAACCAAATCTTTGTCTAGGTGGGTCTTAAAAACCTCCAAAGATGGAAATTCCACCACCTCTCTTCTCTGGGTTTTACTACCCTCCTAATGAGAGTTTTTCCTAATGTCTAACCTAAACTTCCCTGCAACTGCTGCAACTTGAGACCATTGCTCCTTGTCCTGTCATCTGCCATCACTGAAAGCAGTCTAGCTCCATTCTCTTTGTAACCACCCATCAGATAATTGAATATCAATGTTTAATTTAGAAATTTACAGTAGATGGTGCCTGGAGCCTCGCTGAGAATGCTACTGTTTCCTTAATAGGAAAAACATTGTACCTCATGAGTACAGGAGACACTTCCCCATACAAATGAAGGACCACAACTCCCATGATGTGCTGCTGCTTTGTACTTCTTGTCATGCCATCTCCAATTACTATGACAACCATCTCAAGCAGCAACTTGCAGTGGAGTTTGCAGCCCCCATTGGCTGCGAGGAAGGGGTACGCCTCTTGGAGGACCCCCACCGCCGTCAGGTTCGGTCTGGGGCCCGTGCCTTGCTGAACGCGGGCAGCCTGCCGGACTTCAGGAGGGAGGAGCTGCTGCAAGGAATCAAAGACTTTTTTGACAGAGAGACCATTACGCCAGAGATGCTCCAGGAAGCAGCAGAACTGGACACCAGGTACAACCAGAGCCCAGTATCACAATGTAGCATTTTAGATGCATGTGCATGTCTATGTATGCTTTAGATTTAAATGTATGTAAGAAGGGGTATGTGCATTAGGGCATGTAGAGCCTCATATAATTAGTAGGACAGCACCAAAAGTCATAGGAACATTTGCAGTGCTAAATAATAAGTATCCTGACTTTCTCCCTTCCTCCCCATGCTTCCTCTACTTCCTGCAAAACACTTTTAAGAATACCCTTGGTTATCTTAATAGCCCTTCAGCATCAGCCAACCTGTCAAAAGAATTGGTTTTACTGTTAGGCTAAAAGGCATCTCCGTTCAGGACTGGGAGGAACTGATGTATGCAGAAGGATTAAGCATTTAATTGGACAAGCATCAGCCCATTAAAATATGTGCATTTGTGGTAATGATGATTTTGGGCTCAGTATTTTTTTCTTGGAAAGGAAGAGAGAGGGTGCCAGCACTTTACTATGACGGCATTGACATCCCTGGGCACTGCCTGCTCTATTTTCTCACCCTGATGCCCTGTGAAATACAAGCCCTGCTTTAGCTCTCCCAGTTTTCCGTTCTCTTATTGCTAGCACTGGTCCCATGACCTTCTGACTCCAGCTCTGCTGCTTCCTGCATTACAGGTGGTTTGGTAAGTTGGCTGCCAATACAAGGCAAGAGACAGGTCTGCAGCATAACCTCTTCTTGTTACATACCCCAAAGCACAGGTCATTATGCTTACTTCAGTATATGTCTCACTACTTGTAACTGCAATACAGATTCTTATCTGGCAAGTTTTGTGGGTAAGGGGTTGACAGCCCACAGACTGGCAGGTTGTCTTGGATCCTCTTAGTTCTCAGATTCCCCCCACCCTCTTCTTGTCCAGTCCATACCCCTTATTTATGCAAACATGTTCATGCTAGTTAACATCCTGTGTTCAATTTTTTTGTTTTTGTTTTACTGAGACTCTAGGAACCAGTTCTTCCATAGTCCTAGGAGGTGTTCATTAGCTGGGATTTGTATTCCTCTGAATTTTTACAATTTTTGGAATTCTACTGTTTTCTCTTCCCTTCAGCCTTCTGGCATGTCTCTTATCATCATCCTGTTCTCCTTTCTTCTTATTTTGTGGTCTTCTTTGACAAGGCTGCCTTTTTAAAATGTGCCTTAGATAAGCTGTGAAAACAGGTATACCTGTTACAGTAATATTGCATCTGGTACATTTAGTTATGTCCATTGCTATTACTCATCTCCTTAAGTGAAATGGTATTTATTTCAAGGCCTTCCTGCCAGGAAATAGCAAGCACGATTTTCTTACTTAACTGGAATTGCAGATTTTGCCATTTTCCGGTTCTGCCTGATTTAAACATCTTGCTGATACTGCATATGTAATGCAAGATTCGCATTGTACTTGGAGTTTTAACATGGCTTCAAGCCTACTGCTTAACTTCATTACAGCAGCTTTTACCAGACTCTTAAAAATAGCCCAAATTGATAATGTTCTTCAGGACTCAATGTAGAGAGAGGGTGCATGGCTAAGTTATATCCATGTTGTGGATATAAATGATGTGGCTTTCTTCTTCCTTTGGGGAAGGGTTAGGGAGATTTTCCAGTGATTAACAAGGTAGAGGTAGAATAGTTACTGGTTGGTATGTAAACGTGAATTCTGCAAGAGTAGGCAGCAGGGTAGATGTGCAAGCTTAGGAAGAAAACCGAATGCACCGCTTTCCTTTCATCCTTTTCCACCCTTCCAGCTGAGGAGGGATGTAATTTAACTGGTCTTGAGCACTAAATTTTCCAAGCATTCTTACCCAGCTTAGATCCTGTGTTTAGTTTTAACTTTCTTAAATGTGCACACAGGGTACAGGAAGGTTTAATGGTAATTAAGAAACCTAATACAACTCTGGAGAGAAATGTATAATTCGTTATCTTTTTTTTTTTCTTATTTCATTGAAAACCAATTTATGAGTGTGACTGATTCAGCCCTTTCCGTTCAGTTCTAACTGAATAGATTTTATATCCAAAAATGGAGGCATCAGGCAGCCTTGCTTGTTACTAGTCCATAGCTAAGTATCTGGTAGCATAGTATAGTCTACTGTGGGAAGGATTGCTAGACTGGTAAATTGGCTATCAGCTTTGATTGCAAAAGTTCTAGAATTTATCAGCTCCAGGTTAGATTTTGTGTTGTGCTCTCCTCTTTCTGAAAGGATACTTTGATCCCCAAGGGAGCCAGACGTGACAAAACAAGAACAAAGATGAATCACCCCCTGCTTAGTAGAATTATAAACTCTGTTTAATTGTCATATTGCAAACTTGGGATTTCCCAGCTCCACTTCTGCCAAGCAGTTACAATACCCTTGCAGTGTCCTTTGTTAGAATAAGGTGGGTAGACAGGTCTGCCACCGTTTTGCCCTTTCTTCAGCAAAGCTGTATCAGTTTGAGGAGAAGTGGTAACACCATATTCCAGATGTTGTTTACCAGTCCAGGTGTCACCAATATCCTAGCAAACATTGGCACTGAAATTTCAAAACAATGGCTGTCTAAACTTAGGCTCCTAAATCCATATTAAGGCCATCTGTTCAGGTGCCTTATTTGGCAAACTGGGCTACACATTGGGCTGCCTAATTAAGGATATGGGAACCTAACTTCTTAAAGGAACCCATTTTCTTAAAATTCTGGTCATATGGTCATTTCAAAGATGATTTCCTCAAGTATAGTTTCCATATCCTTAATTAGGCACCCCTGTGAGTGGCCTGATTTTTCAAATTGGGCCTCTTTAGATGGTCCTTTTTAATATTTTTGACATGCTTCAATGTACCATAAAGGGCAAAAGGAGCCCTTCTCAGGTTGATGGCTTTAGGACAATGAACCCTCCAAATGTATCTTGGAAAAGGTTAGTCCCCATTGTGCCCTTGCACTATTGTAGTTGTCCAGAGTGACATTCACGATATTTTACGTTCTGCAACGAGCACTGGGTAAACTTAAAAACCTCACCTGGCCAGTACTCCATCTTTTTAAGTGACTGGAGATATAGGCCACATAGTGTTTCCCTGTGTGAAGGCATGCATCTGGTCCACACTTCTTTGAAGCTCTTTATTGCAGCTGTTGTGAAGCAATTCTGGAGGATGGGGTCTGCCCTTCTTGGTAACATCTTACATTGCCTCAATGAGTCACAGTCCATGTCAGCTTTGTACTAGTGTCCACAACCAAATGTGAGTCTTTTGGAGGTTAGACCAGAAGCACTGGAGTTCTGTTCCCAGTGCTGCCATCACTTATTGCATGGCTTTTTGATAAGCCACTTCACTAGCTTGAGCTTCACATCTGTCATTGGCACAATGGGGATGGTATTTCACTGCAGCTACCAATGTTTCTAAGGAGTTGCAGATGTGCCCAGTTCTCTCTACAGAGTGTAGTGGAACTGTGCAGGGAAGGGAAATGCCCACAGGGATGCTGCGGTAGGATTGGGACCATAGATCACATGTCTCCTGCCTTGAGAAGTTCCCAGCCTATATCACCGGATGTTTGTAAATTTTAATTAGCATTTGCCAAGTGCTCCAGGATCCTCAAGAATGGTGCAAAGTCTTGTTCTTCATGATAATTAACAAGGCACTTTTAGTTTTGTGGTTGTGCTCCATGGAGCTGTTTGGAATTAAAACAAAGCTTAAACAAACCCAGCTAAGTCCTTCCCCAGATTGTTACTTGGATGATGATGTGGTGATCAGCTGAGGTGCCACAGCTAAGCCTTGTGTCTGTAAAGCTGCGAGGGTGAGACTGATCAGTAAGCTGCTGTACCTTAGGGAGAGGCTTCAAGTCCAGCAGGCTTTTGTGAAACCTAGCTTCACTCTTGTCTCAGCAGGATTTGCAATGAGAACTACGTTCCCCATGGCCTGAAGGTGGTGCAGTGCTTCGCCAAAGGGGGGTTGCGCTCCCTCATGCAGTTGGAGAGGCGTTGGCGTCAACACTTCCTGGACACCATGCAGCCCAAGCACCTCCCGGTGCGGTGGTCAGTGGACCACAATCATGGGAAGCTGATCCGAAAGTATGGGGAGGACCTTCAGATTGAGCTGTCGTGAAATGATCCCTCCAGAGGACTGAGACCTGAGTCTGACAGGGAAAGCAGCCACTTAACATGGAAGAACTATTTTATTTCATCCTCTGCCTGGGATTTGCAAGTACATGGGCTTGCCATTTCTCAGCGAGAGTCCCGCTGCCAGCAGTGGCTGTTTGGGGACTTAACAATGGAGCTTTTAACTAGATACTGAATGAAATTGCCTGTGATTCCTTACAAGCTTATTTTACAGAGATGGGGCTGGGGGCCCCATCTGGCCCTTCACCTCTGGACTGTTTTAATCTGGAGGAAGTATGGGAAAAGGGGATGTCGCCACCCTGAGAGGAGCGTGCCCGGTGTTGATGTTAGTTATCCCTTCAGAGTGATGTGGTGCTGCTAGGTTCACCTTCTTGACCTGGATTCTCAGCCTGGGTTGTGAATTTTTTTGGTTTTGCCAGATATGAACTGATCTCTTCCTTCTACAGCTGCACCTCTTTGCAGACCCACAATTCCCTCTCCCCTGCCCCCATCTCCTTTCCTTGCTTCTGGTGACAGGCACCAGGAGGAGACCTTCCATGAAGAGAGATGCCTTTGTGCAAATGAGGTGACGAAGCAGCGCTGCTGTCCCATTTTGAGAGTTGTGTGCAGCAAGGCCTCCAGTGGCCATCACCTGATAAAACATGACATTGTTTGATGCTGGCAGTATGGGAACACCAATACCACTTCTTTAAAAACATAGGAGCTGCCAGCAACACACTGTCTATAGAATTATTACTTTCCAGTACAGTTTTTTTCTGTTTAGATACCATGGTGCTTAATTTCTGTAGTGAAATGGGGTCAGTTGTCTTGCAATGGATTGCAGGGAGGTTTCTTTAGAGAAGCACCATCTTCTAAAGCATCCCTGCACATGGTAACAACCTGAGTTCTAATCCTGGCTCTGACACTGACTTGCTGTGTGGCCTTGAATAGACTGCGTATTTGCTCTTTGCCTCAGTTTCCCTGTCTGTAAAATGGGGCTAATAACACTTACCTACTTCACAGGGATGTTGTGAGGCTTATTTGAACTAATGTTTGGAAAATGCTTTGTAAATGTTGGCCGTTAGATTTGTTAATTTTTAATGTAATTCTGCCTACTTAGGTTTAGCAGTCGGGTTTCTGCCTGGTGCTAGATTTTAGTTTATATTTAACTTTTTAAAATAAATAACCTTTCTATGAAACTGAGTTTGAGGTTGCTCTGCATCTTCCTCATTGTTTTCCTTCACTCACTATCATTTCTGGCTCTTCTGCAACTTCTATTTACAACCCGAGTCATATTTAAATCCAGGGATTTCTAATTGTCTTAACTCCTTGACATCATCTCTGTCAAGAGACCGATTTGGCTAGAGAGTAGTTTACAACTTTGAGTCAAGTGTCCTGGCCTACCTAGGGTTTCACCTTCCCGCTGAGGATATGTTTAGTACATGCCTCCCCTGTAGGAAGGTGAGTCTGGTAGATGGAGCAATGAACTAGGACACAGAAGATCTGGATTCAAATCTTGACTCATCAGATAATTTGTGTAACTTTAGGCAAGTTACTTATTTTCTCTGTAACTTAGCTTCTTATCTATGAAATGGATCTAGTATTTGCCCATCTTGCATGAGTTTTTTGCATGGATGAATAAGCCATTAGTGGGGCTTGGGCACTTTGAGGATAAAGTAGATGAAATGAAAACAATAGGTCCAATTGTTCAGGGCCAAGAGGAATGAAATAAAAAGCTTCATGCCAATGGAAGTTTTTTTTTAGTGCAGAGTGATTGGTTCTGGTCCTGATGGGTCATGTGATATCTATTCTTCTACCAGCTATTGGTAGGATAGGCAAATCTGATTTCTGATCAACTCAGCTCGTAGTAATTCCAAGAAAAAAATCCATGTTTTATGGGCAGTTGATAATACTTCTGGTGTAGGTTGCTTGAAATACATTGCAGTTGAGGAGATATGGCATGCTTGTAGTTAATCCCAAGGAGGTGCAGTAGTGGGCAGATGGGACATCACTGATGAATCTTTTCACAGGGTTGCAAGTGAAACACTACCTCAGTTATGAAGGTGTTGGTATGTCCCCACCCCGCCATCTACAAAAACAAGTCTGAACAAAAAGCACATCCCATGTCCAAATGTGTTTAATTCCTATGCCCTTTCACAGATCTGGTTGTAATCTCAATAAGCAACCTCATCTCTATTGTAAGAGCCCAGATATGGCTCACCTGTCCAGATCATTTTGAAGGTTTGTTCAGGTCATATTTCCTTATCTCCTATTTCAGCATCCATTGTACCATAATACTGTTTTTTAGTGCTTCTTCCTAAGCACAAAACTGCCTTCCCAGAAATCCCCAATTCAACTCAGCCATCGGCGTTTTCTCCCTTCTCTTCTAGCACTTGAGCTGCTCTTGCTATTGTAATGTTGTCCTGGACAGCCTGAGTTTGATGTAACCACTGAGTGGGCTGCAGAACTGTTGTGATTTCTATCTCTGTCAGGGTAGCAGAATAGTCTTGAGACAAGAGCAAGCCAAATTGGGACTCCTTAAATGTGAAGAAGGTATATACCAAAGAATTTCTAGTTTCTTTCAAACTACTGGCCTGGAAATAGGACTTGAAAGATGGTATGTGTGTTGTCATCTGCCAAAACATTCTCAGTCTTGCTATGTCAGAGAATATTGACTCTACCTTAATTTTTATCAAAAGTATGAAAATTACTTGCCTTTTGACACTTTGCTTTTCCATCTTTCAGGTTTATCCTGATTTGTGTGGAAATGTATTCTTTGTATTATTTTTAAACTGGTATAAAATATTGTTTTCCTAGAATGCTCCTTTACGAACCTGACAATTATAGCAGATCAAAAATGTCTGACACCTTTGGAAGAGATTGTTACTTATGGTGTGAGAGCCAGGCTGTAAATTCATAACTTTGTAGGCCTCCTCAGTCTGCAGTGGGATTCCAGCTGATGTCAGTAGGAGGTTGGCATGTACAGAGACCAAAGTGACCTTTAGGTAGTAACTCATCTCTTAGTTATTTGTTTAGATCCTTTTTGGTCCTGCTCCCCTTTAGGACCAGTACTAATCCAGCCCTTTTGTTTCTTTTCTCATGCTCCTTTCACTGTTTTTCTCCCTCAGTCCTGCCTTTTGGAGTCTTCTCATATCTTTCTGCAGTGTTTTCCTTGCAGCAACTCCCAGCTCCTGTGACATGAGGGCTTTACACTCACCAGCTTTCCCAGTCTACCTTCTAGAAATGACGCCAGTAGAATAGTAAATATTGGTCCTGATGCTGTACTTTGAATGATGCTCTGATTAACTTAACAGTTGTTACTTCAGGCAATCTGCAGGCTTACCTTGGTCTCTCTTGGTTCATGTACGACATCTGTAGCTTAGCTACACAAGCTTTATTTTTTTTAATGAAAATTTAGATTTTGCACATTTTGAAGATCCCATATAAAACATATCTGGTCCCTGAGCCATATAATTAGACCCCCTGCAGTACATAAATCAAGGCTTTCTTTAGAAAAGTTGAAACTCAGGCTAAAGGGCATGAGAAATAATCTTCTCCCCAGGGTACTTATTCATTGTCTGCTATGGGTTTCTTACTTTTTTGTCTTTAAACCTTGGGTCATGATTACATGTGAGGTAAGGAAATGTCCTTATTTACCTTTGGGAAATGAGACCCAAACCCTCAAAACCATTTAGTGTCCCAACTTCCATTGAAGTTAACAGTTTAGCACAGGAAACCTTGGCCACCATGCTATCATGGTTCCAGGGTCTTCATGGAAACTGGTCGTAGCAACAAGGGTTGGGAAATGGAGCCCACTGTGAGCCCGATCCAGCTCGCAGGATGGACTTTGCCTGCCCCTGCACTAGAACCTCTTGATTTATGGTTGGCAGTCAGCATCTTGTATATTGATATCCCAGTGATTTGCAACCAGGGTGCCATGAGATACTTTGAGGGGCACCATGAAGTGTGAGGAAATGCGCCTGCCTGGCTGATCCACCATCCCCACTGCCCAGCCCTTCTGCAAGGAGGTAAGTACTGTCATATATAAATTAGTTATAGAGTTTGGGTGCTCCTTAATTTACAAAAGTTATGGAAGGGTGCCTGGAGTCCACTGAGAGATGCCTCAAGTCCAAAGAGGTTGAGAGCCACTGCACTGTCCTCATCTCCTACTCTCACTCACTTTGCTATCAGAGAATTGTAGGATTCTCTCTGAGGAAGAGGCTGGCAGGATAAGTTAAGGCCTATTCCAAAAGCTTATCTATACAAGCTTTTTGGTTCCTTCTGTAGCCTAGTAGACTTCTATACCCAGAAAGCCAGAGCTTCTATACTAGTCAGACACAAGGTTTCTCCCTTACTTTTTTCCAATCCCATTATCTGGTTAAATTGTTACCATCTAGGTGTCTTCTTGTGTTTCTTTGGAGGCCAGGCAGAGTTGTTTTTTTTTAGAAATGTTGTTCTCATTTTGTAGGTCACCAGAAAGCCTTAGTGCAGGGATCAGCAACCGTTAAAACTGGTGAGCCATTGCTTCTGCCAAGGGCTGCTCTCACACCCTCCTACTGCAGCTTGTCTTATCCTCCCCACCAAGTGATGACACTTGCCATCTTAAATGACAATGGGGAACAGCAAATTTGGTGGCGAGAGTATGCAGAAGCTGCAGCAGCAGCACGACAGAGCAGGGAAGGTGTGGCTACCTGCTAGATGGAGCAAAGGGGTTTGACAGGAAGGGAATGCACAGCATATGGAGAAGGTGCTCCCTGCCACCTTCTCGTTGAGTGTTGTCATGGGCTGTATGCAGTTCCTTAGCAAGCGGAAGGTTACTGACCCCTGCCTTAGTAGAACAAACATTTAATCAGCACTTGGGTGTATAGTGTTCTGGGTTGAGGTGAGCTTGAGAAAAAATTCCCAGCTTCCTTTCACAACTTTAAGGCCAGACATATTCTACCCCAAATACCTTCTGTTATCGGTCAGGCACAGAGGCAAGCTTGCTAAATTCTAATTCAGGCCAGAGGAGGTAAAATCATAAATGATCAAAATTTATTCAGAGGAAAATGCAAAACCAACAGACATGGAACATAAGTTCCTGTTGTATTCGACACAAGCACGTCTCCATGATCCCACATTATTAGAACTCCTACATAAACAGCAGGCTTCTGCAGTAAAGCTTTTCTGTAGCAGGATTATCCACAGTACCCTCAGTCCCTGCTTAATTATCACTGCACCTATGACTTCCTTAAATTGGCTTGAGTGTGGCTGTGTAGGATCTCACAGATATTAATCAACAGGAAATAGCTAAAAGTCTGTTTCTTTCTGTGGCTCAAAATAGAGAAGCACTGTTCTTCTTTGCCACCTTTCCCTCAAATTAGGTAAAAACATCTGCCTGTGTGAAATAGGAAAGAAAAAAATAATCAAACTTAAGACATGGCTTTCTTTGCATTTGGAGACAGTCTTTTTATGCATGGCTAAGTTATATCCATGTTCATATAATGATGTGGCTTTCTTCTTCCTTTGGGGAAGAGTTAGGGAGATTTTTCAGTGATTAACAAGGTAGAGGTAGAATGGTTACTGGTTGGTATGTAAACATGAATTCTGCAAGAGTAGGCAGCAGGTGAATGTGCAGGCTTAGGAGGAAAACCGAATGACCCATTTTCTTCTGTAGAAAATCCTGCTGCTCTGAAATGGTAGCATGTGCACCAGACCTCTTTGTAGGAATGTCAGGCAAATGGGTCTGAGGCTGATTAACAGCATGTGATTTTTATTTGAAAAATGCTGTTTTCTTCCTCTGAACAGCTTTGCATCAACTGTTGCCCGTCTGTCTCTCCCCTTTTTTCCTTGCCTTGACTCTATGCTACACATTACAACAGGAGGCTTTGGGAGCCTGCTTGCCTCCTGCTCTGCCATACAAATTGTGACTGCATTAAATCTGTCTGCAAACCACAGGCAGAGAACCTACAATGTGTGTGGCAGGACTGGGTGATCTTCTCAATTTGCTGTAAACTCAGAACACTTACCTTTCGCTGATCTCGAAAGAGCTATGGCAGACTAGAATCTAAGATGTTATCTGGTTGCAGTTTTATGTCAAACCATTTCTGTTCTGTTTTTCATGTCAACATGCTTTACAGATGATACATCTCATAATTTTCCTGTGATGTTGTTAGTCGTAGCACCTGACACCTGCACAGCCTCATTCTCCTGGACATTCTCAAAGTACTTTAAGGATGTGTTTAGTGGCATAATTAACACTTAAGCATTCCTGATTCAAAGAGCCCTAAACCAAAAATTCATTAGGCTTCATCTCTCTCTACAGATGGGCTATAGGGTAGACTGTCACTGTAAATCAACTAGTCATGTATTTTTAAGTGTTAAAATAGGCCTAACAAAGGGCTTTGTCCAACAGCTGTAGTTGACAACCACTAGAAGGACCCAACTAAGCACAGGGAATGGTGTTCTCAACAGGTAGCCCACCTCAGCTAAACAACCCGATAACCCTCAGAATAAAGTGAGAGATCCTTCTCTGACCAGATGGTTATCTGTTCCCTTTTCCCACTCAATCATGGGTTTCAGGTTACTTCTCCTTTTCTTGGGGATGAGAGGCAGACTTGAAGATTTTATGTGCTTCTGTGTAGGCTTTTATTGTAGGCTACTTCAGTGATAAATGGCATAAAACCTCAGGAAGTCTTGCTGCAGTGTTGGAGAAACTGGTAGTGAGGGAGTGCTAAATACAGTGGGTCATGAGCTTTGACAAAAGTATGCAATACAGGTTGTTTTCTGTAAGCAGTTTGTGGGGGGAGGGGAGGAAGAGGGAGGGGTTGGATGGTTAATTTAAAACAAAATCTTAATCATGTCCAATTAATTTAATTTGCTTTCCAAAATTAAAACCTCACCTACATGTCTCTGCTTGAGTTATTCTACTTTGAGATTAGTTGGAAGATTTACTTGAAAATCCCTTCCTGTAGGATGTATTTAGAAGGCATACAGAAATCAGGGTACTGATTTAGACCCTGTCCCTTTCATACAGGAACTATAAAAGCCTGGGATTTCTGGCTCTGCTCAGTTGGGTAGTCTGCCACCAACAGTGACCACTACCTTATACTTCTGAGGAAGGAGTAACATCATAGTTTCTTAGTAGCTAGGGTCAGGAGGGACCTGAACAGATCATCTAGCCTGACCCCCTGCCACAGGCAGGAATGAATGCTGGGTTCACAAGACC
>JAGPOW010000304.1:68398050-68436585 GCA_030014935.1 Caiman crocodilus | reverse complement strand
AGTTTCTTAGTAGCTAGGGTCAGGAGGGACCTGAACAGATCATCTAGCCTGACCCCCTGCCACAGGCAGGAATGAATGCTGGGTTCACAAGACCCCAGAAAGGTGATCGTCCAACCTCCTCTTGAATTTGCCCAAGGTAGGGGTGAGGACCACTTCCCTGGGAAGTTGGTTCCAGATTTTGGCCACCCTAATGGTAAAATATTGCCTTCTGATTTCTAACCTAAACCTATTCTCCATCAGCTTATTACCATTGTTCCTTGTCACCCCAGGTGGTGCTGGGGAGAAAAAGGTTCTGCCTGTTTGCTGTTGATTCCCCCTGATGAGCTTGTAGGCAGCCACCAGGTCCCACCTCAGCCTCCTCTTGCTGAGGCTGAACAGGTTCAGGTCCTTCCTCTCCTCAGAGGGCCTGTCCTGCTGCCCTGTCACCAAGTGGGTGACCCTCCTCTGAACCCTCTCCAGGCTGGCCACATCCCTTTTGAAGTGCGGCGCCCAGTACTGAATGCAGTACTCCAACTGCGGTCTGACCAAAGTCACATAGTGGGGGAGTATCACCTCTATGGACTCATAGTGGACCAGCTTGAGGTGCACCTTTGGATGCATGACAAGGTATGGCTGGCCTTGCTGGCTGCAGTCTGGCATTGGCGGCTCATGTTCATCTTGCCTCTGTGCTTTCAAGAAGGAAACTACCCAGCCTGTATGTATGCTGTGGATTCCTTCTCCCAAGGTGCAGCACCCTGCATTTGTCTACATTAAACCCCATCCTATTCTCATCTGCCCACTTTTGTAGTCTGCCTAAATCTAGTTGCACCCTCTCTCTCCCTTCAAGTGTGTCCACCTCACCCCACATCTTAGTGTCATCAGCAAACTTAGACAGCATGCTTTCCACTCCCTCGTCCAAGTCGCCGATGAAGATGTTAAACAGTGTGGGCCTGAGGACTGAGCCCTGGGGTATCCCGCTGCTCACACCTTGCCAGGTTGAGTACAACCCCTCCACCACTATACTCTGGGTGCACCCCATCAGCCAATTTTTTACTCCTTCAACTGTGCAGGCACCAATGCTGCAGTCACTTAATTTATTGATGAGGATGTGGTGAGACACAGTGTCAAAGGCCTTCCCAAAGTCTAGAAAGACTATGTCCATAAGAACACCATCATCCAAGGATTGAGTTACTTGGTGGTAAAAGGCAATCGGGTTGTTCAGGCAGGACCTGCCTTTGGTGAACCCATGCTGATTACCCCTGAGCATGATCTCCCCTGCAGGCCCCCCACAGATGTGCTCCTTGATAATTCTCTCCAAGATCTTCCTGAGCACCGAGGTGAGGCTTACAGGCCTATAGTTACTTGGGTCCTCCTTCTTCCCTTTCTTGAAAATGGGGACCACATTAGCCAGTTTCCAACCCCCAGCACCTGGCCAGATGACCATGAATGCTCATATAGCCGGGCCAAGGGCTCCATGATAACCCCTGCCAGCTCCCTCAATGCCCTTGGGTGGAGGGCATCTGGACCTGCAGATTTAAAAATGTCTAGCCTTTCCAGAAGATCTCTAACTACATCTGCACTGACTGAAGGCTTGATAGAGCTATCCCCAAGATTGTCCCTCCTTCTGGTAGGTAGGCTATCCTGGTCCCTGTGGGACATCCCCTCTTCCCTGATAATACTTACTTCCTGGCAGTGGCACCCTGTTTGCTTATGCCCAGGGATGATTGGGTCCTCAGGCTTAAAGCAGAAAAAAGTGATTTCCAGTGTTGTGTATCAACAAGGCCTTAAGTTACTGAAGCTGAAAACACTTGAAAGACTATGGTACTGTATATGTATCTTACAACTACAACCTCGTGTGTCACTGGGAATGATACGGAGCTCTTTGCCAAGAACTGCTTAAATTAACATATACCAGTCCTGGATTTTACTGTTCTGAAATGTAGTCACAGGTGGTCTCTGATTTTTGGGGAGAGGTTTTATGCCACTGGTGTGCAACTGGCCATTCCTCCCAGTAAGTGATCAGCCTTAGCATATGCCCCTCCATTTACTATCCTTCCCTGCCTTTTGGCAAGAAACTTTTATTCATGACTTAATGCTTCACAGAAAGCATATGGACTGAGTTAAGACTCAAAAGAAGTAACTCCTTAATTTTCCAAAAAATCTGTCCTATAAGAAGAAATACAAAAATAAACTCCAACCCTGTTCTAACTCTTCCTTACTAAAAAAGGGCTTGTTTATAGATCAATTGTCCCCTGGCATGAGGAAAGCATTTAACTTAACTCATGGCTGTTACTAGGAACTTTAAATGTGCTCTCAGACAAAGGAATGGATTATACTGAAATTGCATATGAGGAACAGAAGAGGATTCTCCCCCCATCCCTTTTCCCAACATGGAGGGGGAAACACTGGAAATACAATAAACTTGGGACTAAAGATGACCTGAAAAGTAATTCTTTTTCCATGTCTAAAACGGAACTGGAAAATGTCCTACTTGTAACCCACAGGGGCAAGGATGGAAATGTAAGAACTGCCAGGCTGGGTCAAAGCCATGTTTTTTCCAGTCCAGCACTCTGACTCAAACAGCAGTCTATGAAAGATGTTTCCAAAGAAGGTGAAAAAACCACCCAACCACAGGCAAATGTGTGGCATAAACTGCCCCCCCCCCCACCAATAAGAACTTTAATAGTATACTATAGATTGGCTTAAACCCTGAAATATGTTTGTGCCCTTTCCACAACAATTATCAACTTATCATATTTCTGGGTAGTCTTGTTTAATGTATTAAATGTCTCTGCCCAATCCCTTTTGATTCTTGGCCCCAGTGGTGTTCTGTGGTGGTGAGGTCTCTGTTTGGGACTAGGCAGCACTCTTGGAGAGCATCTCCATGGATGTCCTAGGGCCTGAAGAAGGAAAGCCTGCTCCTAAGCTGGCACAGGAAAAGGGGAAAGAGAGAGACTGCAGTAGCTAAGAAGTATGGTTCTCAGTCAACTGACAACCCATCACAGTCACAGTCATCTTCTCCACCTCTGTCACTTCAAGCAAGTATGCTTTCCTACGAGTAATCCTTGTGTTGTGTTTTTCCTTGAAGTTGTGAGTGTTTGAAACTACTCTTCATTTCAATTGTGGTTATTGTGGTTGTCCGTGCAAAACAGTTAACGAAATGCCTCGGCACAGCTGTGTTAAGCACATTGCAAGCACGGGTGCAGGGATTTCCCTTGCAACATGGGAAAAAGTCTCAGTGCAAGATCAGAACCCACCGTAAATTATGCAAACATGTCGGTCGGCAATTGGCTCGCTGACTGAATAAAAGGCTTGGGCGATGCCCATCCAAACCGGATGAGCGCTCGGATGCGCATGAGGAGAGATCCCTGTGCGTGTTTCCAAGCCACGAAGGAGGCCTTGATCAACCGACGACGACTCCCCGCCGGAATCATCCGACGCCCCATTCCCTGCGTGAGCGTGAGCTTCAGTGTGCCTGTGTTCCGTTACAGTTCTGTAACGTCAAGGAACGTGCCTACAGTGTACGGACTGTAAGTAAAGTTTTTTTTGCTTCCAACAACCTGCAAGTCTAGTGCTCTAATTCCACACTCCATCAGCAGTCCCATTCTGCCAGCGTTTCTCGGCCCCTACATGGCGTCACGAACAGGATCAGTACACCGGGAGGATGCAATGGAGCTGGAATTGGTTGAGGGTGGCCCCTGGCACGGTGGAAAACGCCACGTGCTAGATGCCACGGAGTTAGGAGCAGACATCGCTTACCATCAAGCGGGTGGAACGGGTGGAATGAGTGGTTGCCTTTTGCTCGAGGGAGAAGGGGAGCCTGCAAAAGAGTGGGAAGTGAGCCTCCACCTGACAGCCTTCGGATGTGTGATAGGGAGCGAGCGGGTTCGGTTTAAACCCTGGGAGCAAGGGGGGCAGCGAGTCCTCAGCTGGACAGAGCCCAAGCGAGGAGGATGCGGCTCTCAGTCAGGATTTCACTCGCTGTATGCGCTGTGTGTGGGAGAGTAAAGGACCAGCGCTGATAGATGTAGACACGCTGTTACCGGAGTCGGGGCAACCGGAGCTTTTGGAGCTCCACGGAGAAGTGGAGGAAAGCTGCTTCGTATCTGAAGGGACCGGCATGGTATTGGGAAAGGAGAAAATGCTGCGAGTAATGGTCAATACAGTCATGACCCTTATGCAGGAAAGGACTGAGTTAGAAGCCCAATTGCGTGCCGGACACGCGATCAAGTGGGTTGCAGCTATAGAGGAGAGCCGGAGTCCCCCTTCATTGCAAGATGGCGGCGAATCAGAAGGGGGCCACCACGGAAGGGTAGAGAAGGAGGGCAGAGTTGCCCACGGCAGGCTGGAAGTAGCGACTCCACCCCAGAGCAGCAGGGTGGTAGTAGCGACTCCATCCCAGAAATACCACCATAGAAGGCTGGAGAAGGAGGGCGGAGCTAACAGCGGGGCTGAAGTAGCGACCCCACACCAGAAAATTCCCACGGGCCGTAACCAGGAGGCAATGGAGAACATCCTACAACTGTCTCTTTCATCAGATGCAGTGACAACTTGAGCAGCCACGCACCCTGTGGCAATGGAGAGTCAAGTGATGAGTGCGGCCTGCGCTACTGCCAGCACCTATCACGCCAGGACTTGGACTGAGATACAGGCCTTGTGCAAGAGGTCTAAAATAACAGAACGGAGGAGACCTTAGTTCGGATCCGACCTGATGGATCAGAACGAGGCGAGCTCTTTAGTTAGGCGAGCCTCATGGAGTGGAGGACGTGCTGCTGACATCAGCATGGTGAGGTACAATGTTTACTGGATGATCTTGCTTCCAGCACTTGTTGCAGGTCAAGCCAGCCAGAGAGTCTATGCATGGCACAAAGGAGGACCGTCGAGGGTCAGCGTGGAGCAGATCTTGCAAGCGATCATCGGCGTTTCATATTGCACGTGGAATCCAAGACGGCACACGCTGGGACTGTCATCAGCCCAGCAGCAGGAACTGTGGCCTCACCGTTACCTGCAAGGTCCGGGAGCTGTTCCAGTCATGCTGGCAAGTATTGATGCTTGCGTTGAAGTGTACGGAGGAAGAGCTACCGTTATCCTCCGAATTTTGTTGAATCCCCTAGCCGGACAGCCTGCAAGTGATTTCTTGAGGCAACTTCCGTGACTGCAAGCTCTGGTGAAGCCAGGTCAAAGGGAGTTCAGCGACCCAGAGCAGCATCGAGCACACGAGTCAACCCTGCGACAATTCCAACCAACACAGAGAACGCCGGAGGAACGTGAAATGTTTAGGTTCCTGATGCGATACTCCAGGCTCACCAAGCAGCACTTGAGAGTGCTAGGCGATGAGGCCCAATGGAACCTGGCCTATGAGATGGGGTTCCAGTGTCAAGATGAACCAGACGATAAATCATCTTGCGAGGGTGATTAATTTTTTGTGAATAAGCTAATTAATTTTTCCTGAGAATTTCTTTCTCTGCAGGTCCGCCGGAGCATGTTCAGACCGAATCAGAGAGAAAGAAGAGTTTTTGAGACGAGCGAGTTATCTCTGCAGGTCCGTTGAGAAGTGTGTACAGACTGGACCAGAGAGATCATTTTGAGAGAGGGAGAACCTCGAGAGACCGGGATGCGATGACGCCCAATGAAGTTTTGATGATTAGACTGGTCATCATGAACTTATTGATGTATAGCTGTGTTTTGTTAGGCTATTGTTTGATTAGGTCCTTGGAGAACGAACTTGCTTCATTGTCCACTCTTGTTTACGCTCATTTACAATGTCAACGATGTGAGTGCGACATAACTGATTCGAATGTGCTGCGGACACAAGTGTGCCTTCAGCAAGGGGGCATGTCTGTGCAAAACAGTTAGCGAAATGACTTGGCACAGCTGTGTTAAGCACATTGCAAGCACGGGTTCAGGGATTTCCCTTGCAATGCGGGAAAAAGTCTCGGTGCAAGATCAGAGCTCGCGAAAATCTTGCAGCTACACCACCAAGTGCACGCTTATGATTGGCCCACCGTAAATTATGCAAACATGTTGGTCGGCAATTGGCTCACTGACTGAATAAAAGGCTTGGGCGATGCCCACCCAAACCGGAGGAGAGCTTGGACGTGCATGAGGAGAGATCCCCACGTGCGTTTCCGAGCCACGAAGGAGGCCTGATCAACTGACGACGACTCCCTGCTAGAATCATCCAACGCCCCATTCCCTGCGTGAGTGTGAGCTTTTGTGTGTCTGTGTTCCTTTTAAGTTCTGTAACTTCAAGGAACGTGTCTACAGTGTACAGACTGTAAGTAAAGGTTTTTTTTGTTTTTTTTTTGCTTTTAACAACTGCTACGTCTCCAGCACCTCAATTCCACTCCATTAGCAGCCCCATTCCGCCAGCGTTTCTTGGCCCCCACAGTGGTCTCTCTGAAAACCAAACCCTTCAATTAAAGTGCTGTGTAGTGTATTCACTGTCCTTCGCTGGACTGTGCCATCCCAAGCAGACCCTGAATGTGCTGGCAGTGTTCTGTATCTATTCTGCACATAGGAGGTAGAAGGAAAATTGTTATTCTATTGCACTGCATTTTATTAGTATGCATGCCAGGGGAGAGAGCATGCTAAGACCATCTGCTAATTCAGGCGAATAACAGGGATTCAGGAATAAGAATAGACATTGGCTTGGGCCTTAGGCAAAGTTGCAGTGCGGTTAGCAGAGAGATGACTTTTAAACCAGTTTAGTTATGTCTGTAGCATTGCTGATACTCTCAAACCAACTGGAGTCAGTTCCCAAACAAGGTGGCTTGCACTTGTTTAACTAAATTGGCTTCTGAACTACTTTGGTTAATATTCTTTGAGTGACTGGTTGGAGAGGTATGTGTTAGGTCTTGGAGCACAAGTGTTGCATTGAGGCAGGAACCGTAATTCTTCCTCTGGAGAGTGAATCCTTTGTTGTGCAGCTTTGCTAGGCTTAGTTGTAGATATTTTTAATACAGTTTTTTAAAGATGTGATAGGTGAGAGTGAATGTGCAGAAGGACCAATCCCAGCAGTGCTAAAGCGGGTCACTGGACCCTTCAAAAGAGTCACTGGCAGCAGCCTGGGCTGTGCAGTCACAAGCCTGTTCCTGTATTTCACAAGTCCACCCCTTCAATAACTTACTCAGCAAGTTGCAACTAGGTTCTTCTCAGAAGTAACCTCTGGGGACGTCTTGTGGCACTGGTTCTGAACAGCATTGCTCCACCTCCTCTGATGCACTGTGGGAACTGATTGAAAGGGTGCCTTCCAATGTGCCGCTGAAACAGGCTCTGGTTGTAAGCAGCTGAATGTGGGATCAAGGGTCAGGCCAGGTATAGAGGCCCTGTTGTCCAAAGCTCTCTTTTAAAGGTCCCTTGTTTGTATCCAGGTTGAAGAGAACTGGCAGTGGCTTTTACCTAAGGGCAATAGATGCTTTCTCATTCAAGATCCCTTTCACTTTCTCCCAGGCCTTCGTTCCTGCTAATCAGATTTCCCTGAGGTGATGGTCCCAATAGAAGGAGCTGCTGTTGGTTTGTTAGGTGCTACTCTGTGCAAAGCCCTCGAGTGTTTCATCAGTGTGTGCTTTTGGCCTGCTTTGAAATAGTCCTTTGAAACAAGGGTGGAAGAACAAACAAACCTTCCCCCATTTTCTCCCATTGATGGATGTGTCAAATACAACAGTAAAATATTCTGAAACTTAATCAGCCCAGCAGCATTAATCAAGAGCTGCAGATAACAGCTGGGTCCTTCCCTTCTGCCCATACCAAAAGCAGATGCAACTGCTTGCCCTTTACTGAAGAGCATAGCAGCATCGATTCCCATGTTTAACTCTCTCTGCAGCTTTGGGAGGAGGAGGAGGGAGAGAAAGAAAGAGAGAGCGAGTGTGTGCATCAGTCATGTGACCTTTGCACATCTCTGAGGGATAATGCATTTTGACAGTGAAGGAAGTGCTACAAGCTGCTGTCCATGCTCTTTAGTTTCCTACCAAGCCAACTTTAGTCTGGCATATTAATTGGAGGCATTTTCTCTAATGTTTCCTCTGCAAACCCTTTTTTAAAGAGGGTAGAGAATGTAATCATCTGAATGCTGATCTTATAGGAAAGGGTGGATTAGAGTAAGGAGGTCATTGGGCCCCTTTTTTTTAGGCTAATTCTTGTGTGATATATATTTCAGAAACATACCTAGATGCCCTTGACAGAGTCCTTTTATCATATTTGCTCTCATTAAAACATTCAGCACATCTTTTCTAAAAAGTAAAATACAAATGAAGAGATGCAATCTATATCTTAAGGAGCTTGCAATATAACTTCAGCTAGGATGTGATGACCACATTAAAACTGTAGGGATGGGGTAGCATGTGAATGTGGAGTATAACTTCCACTGAATGCACCTAATCAAATCCCTCCTTTTCAGTGTTTTACCAGCTTAAAAGTGTCAGAAGCACTTAGCAACTGAATCTGGGTCCATGTGTCTCAGAGATGGGGCTATACTGAAACTCCCATTCCAGCCTGCTTCTTCATACATTGGACATGTTGAGCTCTGCACTGCAAGACTATAGAAGTGAACCAGATACAGAGGACTAACCCCAAATCTCAGCGAGTCCTATGCCTCCCCTCCCCATGCTGAGGCATGTCTGGCTTTTCAAATCTGGATCCTGTCTTCACATCTGATCCTTGTTCTGGTTCAGCCCAGCACAGATATCTCAGAACCAAACCCCACAAACTATGGGGACCTCAGATCTGAACACAGCATCTTATGTTCCTCTCTAATATGTCTTATGAAACCCCATGTTGCAGCAACAAACTTAGCTTTTGTGTGTTAGTTCCTTGGCAAGAAGGAGGCCTACAGAAGGGCCACTGAATTTGTCGGGTTGGAAAATGTCAGATCATTTTTATCAAATGTAATGATTTCCCTTTACATATTTATCAATCAGCTCTAAATCTCACTGGAAAATCTGAAATCTCAATCCAAAAAATCACAATGCTTTCTCGTTTTTTTTTCTTTTTTTCTTTTGACTAAAATCTAGCATTTACACTGCTTTACTTCCTAATCCCCCTCTGACTCCAAGAAGAGGTAGCAGCAGCCCCACTGTGATATCAGGCAGATGGAATACTTGAATGCCAACAACTGAAGGGTGGCTAATAATACGCTATAACATTCATGTTTAGGTGCTTCATTAAGACACTTGATCATGTAGCAGCTCTCAGTGATTTAAGGAGAGCTGGAGGTCTGGCACAGCAGCCAACATTTAGGAGGAAAGCGAAGATCTATGAGCAAATCCTTATAGCAGATGGGACTGCCCACACCCTGGCCCATGAAGGGTTGAACATGCACTTCATTAGATTCTAGCCTGAAATTACTGGACATCAAAACTGATTAACAATATACTAACCTGTCTTGGGGACATGACAGAAGTCCTTGAACTATAGTAATGATATAGATATAGATCAGTGATTTGGAGAGGCCTGTGAAGAGGGATATTGATCTGAACCAACAAAGAACACATGGCCTGATTCTCTCTCTGGACATAACTCTTGTTCTTTAGCAAGTTCCCCCTTTATATGGGCTTGCTATCTTAGGAGTTCCTCCTTTCCCATACACACAGCCAACAGCTCTCCTCACACGCTCTAGTAACTTCAGGGAATCTTTTTCTTCTGGAACTCCCCTAGCTGTCCTAACACCTCAAGTTGATTTGCTATTCTCTCTGGGTCCTGTAAAAAGTCTAGGAAGAGTGCTACTTCCACTCCCTGTCACTCTTCCCTGTCTTCAGGAATTGGTGAGACAATGGCTGTTGCACTGGAACTCCAAGGCCAGGTGTCTATCCATCCCCTACCAACTCACCAATCCTAATAAAAGGTTATTACTTCAGGCCTTAACTGCCTGGCATAAGCCTCCAGTGGCTGAGACTGATAACATCCATGACAGGGTAAAAAAAAACATGAATGAAGAGCACAAATGGATATGACCAAAGGTTATTTTAGCCTGCATAAAATCTTACACCATAGACATCACCATGGTGTGAGCACCTTCCAATAATGGGTTATAATACGTGATTCACATTGTCACATGGATTTTCTCTCGTCCTGGTTTAGACAGGGATGATCCTGCCTTGAGTAGGGGTTTGGACTAGATGACCTTCTGAGGTCCCTTCCAGCCCTACTTTTATACGATTCTCTGATCCCCTCTCCAGGGAAAGATATATAAGCAGTGGAGTCTTTGTGGGAATTAACTGTGTATACACAAACACAGGCACAGACACTGCCCTATATTAGAGAAGAGAGGGTCAAAGAAACATGCATTGTGCTCAGAGTGGCAGGGCTGAGGCTTATGATGGCCCTTAGTTTTCAGGGAACTCATTTCACAGTCCTGGGCAAGCCCTAGAGAAAGCTGAGAGTCCCGCAGAGCTGAAATTAAGCTTAAAGCTAACTGGTGTCTATTTATATATACAGAAATGTCTGTATGGCTGGAAATGCTGCAGTCTGACAACTCTAAGACTTAATGACACCATCCACTACTAGCTGTGCCACTAACAAACATTCTGAGCATTACCAAGCAATTTTCCCTGATTTCCATCTGCTTAGCTGTGGATGCTACCCTCATTGATGACTGCTCTTTACCTGCCAAACCTTATGTGCAGATGCTTGAGACATCTATGGTGAAAAAAAGAAGCAAGATTTTTAGAGTGGGGGAATTCATTATTTCCAAACTTCTGTTTCTTTGATGTACAAATGGTTGAGATGATTTTTGTTTCGATTTTCTGAAGCACTCCCCTTAGGGGAACCTGTTTGTCCAAAAATGTGAACAGTACAGTAAGCTATAATGAAAACAGTTCTCGCAAGCATTGCTATAGGGTTCTATATTAAGTGAATATTATATAGCAGGTCACTCAAGAATGGCCCAGTACAGGGCGGATGGGCTGGGGTGCCCAGGCAACTGCCAACAGTGGCAGTGGCTGCCAGAAGGAGTCACTGCTGCCAGGGCTGCTGAGAAGCTGAATCTGGCTGCTGTGCCACATGAACCCTGCTGTAACCAGGGGTGGTGGGACCAGTTGCACATGCAACAGCCAGGGCTTGCCCCCTGCACTTGGGCTGGGCAGGACGAGGGACCTGCCGTGGACCAGACAAATTCCCTCGGTGGGCTGGATCTGGCCCATGCGCTGTATTTTGCCCACCTCTGCCTTAGACACGTTCCTGGTGGTGCTGGCTTGAGCCCTAGTGCTGGGAAGAGCTAAAAGGAAATTCTGCCCACAGATATACAGCTTTGAATTCTGCTTCTTTCAGTGGGCAATGATTTGTGCATTTGTTTGCTGAATTTTACGTTGAGCATAAGTGGGGCCTGTAAGCATGGAGATAATTGAGACAATGTGCTTTCCACTCCCTCTTGGTTCATCAGTAGCTAATGAGCTTTATAAATCCATCATATTTTCTCCTGTCCCTCCAATTCTAGGCTGCAGTACATACAATGCTTGTTTTGATACCTGGCTTTCACTGCAGGTCTGCTTGGTACAGCTACTGTGGTTTATTAGATGTGTTTACACTGCTTCCAGCCAGGAGGTAACTGTATAGAGCTACACAGGCTATCTATGGGCAGCACTGCTGGGCAGAGTAAATTCTGAGCTCTAGGTGAGGCTTTACCAACTAACTTGCAGGTCACTGGCCTTTTACAACTGATCCTAAAAATACATATGATTGGGATGTCCTGCATCCTTATGCACTAGCCAGAGGCAAAAAAGTGTTTATACAGTCCAAACAGTGAAAGAGAAATAATAATTTATTGACACCATTTTAAGTAGCTGGAATGTGAACAAGAATCAGTTGCTACGAGGGGAAAATGCAGAGTTGTACAACCACCAATGACAGTAGAAAGGGAACTGAAGGTAATACTTAGTTGTCATCCAGCCACAGATGAACAAATAGTTGACCCTTGGAAGGAAGCCTCAAGTTCTGCTGATGAAGCACAATGCTTTGCAGTTGATTTAGAGTTGGTGGGGTGGGGTTTTTCTGCAAGAAGTAAAAACACTATGTTCCCTTCTGTGCCTGAAATCTCTAGGATTCTCAAAAGTATGCGTCTCCCTAGCTTTCTCCTCTGTCTCTCGCTAATTTAACTAGATTTATGGTTTGATTCTTTGCATTACAGGTTAGGGCTGTTTTCTTTCTTTCTTTTTTTCTTGATTGAAACACTGTAGTTGTTTTTAAACTCTGCAGTTGTCAAGTAGAAATGGATCTGGATCCTAACACACAAAAGGTTATATGATTAATCTTATTATGAAGTCACAGCAGCAGCTCCAACACTGACAGATCCACAAGTCCTTTTTCTGGCCTCCTTTCAGCCTGAAATTTCTCATGCTTTGTGTCAGTGGAGAGATGTTATTGAAAAGTTTTCCGTTAATTGTATAAGCTATTTTGAATGACAGAACTTCAAAAAATTGCTGTGACTTTTACAAAAGTTAACCATTTTTTATTGTGCTGAGTTCAAACCAGCTGGCAGTACAGCATTCAAATGACTTTTACAGTACGTGTGAGATCATAAATAGGCTATGCTTCAACACAATAACAAGGTAGCTTCTAAATTCTCACTTTTTCAAGTTGAAGTTCCTGCCTGGCTGTTGCTCCATCACATTACCTAATAAAGTTTTGTGGAAGAGAGAATTCTTGTAAATATTGAACTGGGAAAGCTGGTGACTATACTGTGCCTCATAGGTGTAGACTTTCTGAACAGAATAAGCTGCATTTTTGCTACAGTAGGTGGTGTGGCAAGCTGCTGGTATAGGTCAAGAAATAGCTGTTAGAGGATAATGAAGAGGTTTTCGCTGACATTTAAATTTGAGCCCCTGAGCATGAGGTGAGTATCAACCATTAAAGGGGGCAGGGGAGGGGAAGAGGCACAGAGAAAGAATTTGTTCCCTGCCAGAGGTATTTACACAAGGTAGAACAGATGAAATAATCTAATAGTTTTGGAGGTGAAGTTGATAAGGAGAATGGCAAGAAGGGAAGATGAAAAGGAGAAGAGTATGGACTACACAACTACTCCTAGCATGTTCAAGTCTTGTAATTTAATCACTTATATTCAAACTTAAAAAAAATCCCCATTCTATTTCTAAAAACATCTAATTTTTTTACAACCATTTTTAAAGTGTTTCTCTTTCCCCTGCAGATTCCATTTCCTATTTTCCAATCCATCTGACTCTCTCATTCATTTATTTCCAACCTGATTCCACCACTACTTTAGTCCTTGCTGTGTTCAACCTATTAGTTATCCCCTTTGCATGCAGCAGTGCACAGTCTGGAGCAGCTGTGTTCAGAGATTCCCTGTGTAACAAGATTTGGTCACAAGGGACTCAGCTAATGCTAGCCCTTACTGTTTGTGGTAATTGCAGCTCCTGAGTTTTGCTTCATAGAGGAAATAGAAACCTTCTCACAGCCATTCTCCCAGCAGCTGCTGTTGTGGAGCTCCTGGTTCAGTGGGAAGCAGTTACTGGAGTTAGGTTTCTGAGGCTGTTGGGAGGGGCTCAACTAGCCAGTTCCCCTGAACTGCTTGCTGTTATTGGCCATTACTGATCTGAACAAGTGATCTAGAAATGAGCCACTTAATTCCTATGTTTTTTCTTGTTTCTTTCTCATATTCAAGGATCTCATTGATCCTTCCCACGGAAGGCTGGGATCCAGGCAGAGATTGTTGTATCCTGGAAGTGAATGAATGGCTGAGATAATGGTGAAGACTGGCTTCTTTGACAATGGATAGATGCTTTTGGGAAGAGGACTGCTATTAAGAGAGAGGATCCATCTGATGAGAATGGGCAATCTTTAGGTGTCATCTGGCCAACCTAGTAAAGAGGGCTTTAAATTAGATTTTACAGGGAATAGTAATCAAAACCCTCCTGTAACAGAGCACACAGTCTAGAGGGGAAAGGACTCAGAGAAGCAACTCAATTTTGGAAAAGGGCCAGAGAGCAACAAGACTGTAAATTTGGCACAAAAAGGGAAATGAGGAGGTCAAAATGCAAAATACATTCCATGCACATTTACAAATGTGAGAAGTAGGGAGAATAAATAAGATGGGCTGGAAACCGCAACCTGTGAAAAGAACTATGATTTGATTGGCATCACTGAGACCTGGTGGGCCAGTTCTTATGACTGGAAAGGTGGTTGTGTTGTTTTGTATGTCAAAAATACATTTGTTCCCTGGTTCTGGAGGAAGAAGATGAATAGTTAAAGATGCAGAATACATTTGGATGAGGATGAAAAGTTAAAGATGCAGCACTGATATAATTGTGGAAATTTATTATAGGCCACCTAATAAGGAAGAGGAGGTAGATGAGACACTCTTCAAGCAGGTAACAAATGTATCCAAAAGCTATAGGATGGTACTGATGAGAGACTTCAATTTTCTAGACATCTACTGAATGTATAATGCAGCCAAACATAAAATGTTATGATATTTCCCATCTTGTGTGGAGGTCAACTTTCTCTTCCAGAAAGTGAAGTACACAACTAGGACAGGGGTGGGCAAAATATAGCCCATGGGCTGGGTCCAACCCACCAAGCACTTTCATCCAGTGCATGGTGCCCACCAACAAATTGTGACCCACCCAGCCCTTTTGCCCATGAGTGTGGGTGCAAGGTGCCCATATGTACACCCCTCCTCAAACATACCATATTGCGCCTCACTCCCACTCTCGTGAGCAGAAGGGCTTGACCCAGCCAGCAGGTAGCTTCCAGGCCCGACTGCTGCTGCCACTGCTGCAGCCCCTGGGAGCCTGCTCTGCTTCCCTGGTCTGCTGCTGGCTCCAGGCAGTAGGTAGGGAAGCAGCTGAGACAGAGCTGCAGCTGGGCAAGAACATGGAGCCATGGGGCTGGGGCTAGGGCTGGTGGCAGCACAGAGCCCACACCCAAGGGCATGGCAGCAGCAGGGAGCTTGGGTGGACAGCATGTGGGTGTGAGGGAAGGCGGTGGGGGGTGAGGACCCCCACACACGCACACAATCCCCCATGGTGCATAGCCCCAGCAGGCAGTGGCAACAGCAGCAGCAGATGGTGGCACTCAGGGCTCTCATGCCCAGTGGGGTGTGGCTCTGGCCAGCACTACACATCACAGAGAGGGTCACAGACCCTGCTCGGAAGTCCCTGCACTCACTGGGTACAGGAGGAAAACCCCATGTACTGGAGCTGGCTGCCTTCCATAATTTCATAGTTGGTAGGGTCGAAAGGGACCTGAGCAGATCTTCAAGTCCGACCCTCTGCCAAAGGCAGGAAAGAATCCTGGGGTCAAACGACCCCAGCAAGGTGGCTATCTAGCCTCTCTTAAAGACCCCCAGGGTAGAGGTGAGCACCACTTCCCTTGGAAGTTGGTTCCAGATCCTAGCCACCCTGACTGTGAAGTAATGCCTCCTGATACCTAGCTTGAATTTACTCTCCATCAACTTATGGCCATTATTCCTTGTTACTCCCAGTAGTGCTTGGGGGAACAGAGACTCTCCCATTGCCAGATGGTCCCCCTTGGCCAGTTTATAGATGGCCATCAGATCTCCTCACAGCCTTCTCTTGTGGAGGCTGAACAAGTTCAGGTCCTGTAGCCTCTCCTCATAGGGTTTGCCCTGCTGCCCCCTGATCATGTGGGTGGCCCTCCTCTGGACCCTCTTGATGTTGTCCACATCCCTTCTGAAGTGCGGTGCCCTGAACTGGATGCAATACTCCAACTGTAGCCTGACCAATGTCATATAAAGGGAGAGGATCATCTCCTTGGACCTGCTCATGATGCATCTGTGGATGCATGACAAGGTGCAGTTAGCTTTCCTGACTGCCTCCTCACATTGGCGGCCCATGTTCATCTTGGAGTCTATAATGACTCCAAGATCTTTTTCTGCCTCTGTGCTGACTAGAAGGGAGTTCCCCAGCCTGTAGGTATGCTGCTGGTTCTTCTTCCCCAGGTGCAGTACCTTGTATTTGTCAGTATCAAATCCCATGTTATTCTCATCATCCTGTCCCTTCCTTCTAGCGTGCCCACTTCTCTCCACGTCTTAGTGTCATCTGTGAATTTGAACAAGGTGCTTTTTTCTGCCAGGGCCGTGTGGTAGATGGTATATGGCTGCACAAGGAGTTTCTAAAATGCCTCAAATGCAAAAGGAAAGCATACAGGCAAGAATGGACAGGTCACCAAATATGTGTACCAGGAAGTAACAAGAACCTGAAGGGACAAAATCAGGAATGCAAAGATAAAGAACAAGCTGTACCTGGCAAAGTAGGTTAAGGACAACAAGAAGAGGTTCTGTATGTTGGCCAAAAAAGAATCACCAGGGAAGCTGTTGTTCCTCTGTTAACAAGTAAGGAGGAACTCCTAACTGAAGATACAAAGAAGGTGGAGCTACTAAATGCCTACTTTGTCTCAGTCTTCACAAAGATTTTAAGCTTCCAGACACCTAATAGGGATTATCTGGGCAAAGAAGGGAGGAAAGTGATGGAGGAGATAACAAAAGAGACAGTCAGAGAGCTTTTGGTGTGTCTGAATGAATTCAAGTCAGCAGGGCTGGATGACCTTTATCCCAGGATCCTGAAGGAACCAGCAGAGGAGATCTCAGACCCCTTGGCAATGATCTTCATAAAGTCATGGAAGACAGGCCACATACCAGAGGACTGGAAGAGGGCTGACGTAGTGCCCCTATTTAGAAAAGGCAAGAAGGAGGAGTGGGGAAACTACAGAACAGGTAGCCTTACCTTAATACCTGAGAATTTACTGGAGTATATCCAAAGGAAGGCCATTTGCAAGCATTTGGAGGAGGAAAACCTGACTACAAGCGGCCAGACTAGATTTATAAAAATTGTTTCAAGCAAACCTGATCTCCATTTTTTACAAAGTAACTACTTGAGTGGATGAAGGGAATACTGTGGATATAGTCTATCTACATTTCAGCAAGGCTTTTGACAAGGTCCCACATGACTTCCTCATAAACAAATTGGAGAGACTTGGGCTACATAAAACTACTACAAGGTAGTAACTGGCTTGATAGCCACAAGCAAAGGGTAATTTTTAATAGATCCATGTCAGAATGGCAGAAGGTTTTGAGTGAAGTCCCACAGGAGTCTGCCTTGGGTCCAGTATTGTTCAATGTGCTTATTAACGATTTGGATGCTGGCAAAGAAAGCTGCTTGAGCAAGTTTGCAGATGACACAAAACAGGGAAAGATTGTGAACACATTGGAGGATGTGAGTGCAATTTAGAAGGATCTCAGATTGGAAAGTTGGGCTAGAGCTAACAGGATGAAGTTCATTGTCAACAAGTGCAAGGTACTGCACTTTGGGAGGAATAATCAAAAACACAAATACAAAATGGGCAACACCTGGCTGGATGACAGCTCTGTGGAAAAGGACATGGGAGTCTTGGTAGACCATAGACTCGATGCAAGTTTGTAATAAAATACAGACACACAAAAGGTGAACACAGTTTTGCGTTGCATAAATAGAAGCATTAGGCACAAGACACAGAAGGTGATAGTGCCTCTCCTCTTGCCACTGGTTAGGCCTCATTTGGAGTATTGTGTGCAGTTCTGGGCTCCACATTAAAAAGGATGTGGAGAAGTTAGAGAAGGTTGAGAGGTGGGCAACAAAGATGATCAAGGGTTTGGAGGGCAAGTCATATGGAGGAGAGGCTGGCATGTTAAGCTCGCGGAAAAGGTGCGTAAGAGGGAACATGACAGGAATCTTCAAATACTTGTAGGAATGCCATAGAGAAGAAGGAAACCATTTTTTATCTCTTGCTGCAGAGAGAAGGACACGGACCAATGGCTTGAAGTTGAAGCAAAATAAATTTTGGTTGGATATCTAGAAAAAAATACTTCTTTGTAGAACAGCAAGGCAATGGAATAGACTGCCTAGGGAAGTTGTGGACTCTCCATCACTGGAGGTGTTCAAGAGGCTAGACAGCCACTGGTAAGGGATGATCTAGGCATAGTTATGCCTGTGTTCTACTCTGGGCATTTCCCATTCTCCTTGGCTTTGCTGATTTCTTCATGGGACTGGTATTCTGCCCTCTTCCACCCGCCTGATACATGTATCTGGGCTTTTTTTTAAGTCTTCCTCAGAGGCACTAGCTGTTGGCTGCAACCATAATGACAGACAAGCACTCATTATAGACCAAACAGGAAAAAGGGTAAGATTACATGTTTATGCAATGAAGTTCATATTCTTCTTGGTCTGATTGTTATCACATATTATATTACCTTCCTCTACTCCTTTCTTGTGGTTGAGCTGGCTAAGACTGGGGAGTTTGACTCAGATGTGCTAGTGCTTCTATTTGGACTTAATGCCAGATGTTTCTGGTGAGAGGGTGTTGCCCCTCTGCTTAGGGTCAGACCAATCGCCGTATTTGGGATCAGGAAGGAATTTTACCCCATGGTAAGATTGGTACAGACGGGGGGGGTGGGGGGGTTTGCCTTCTTTTGTAGCGGTGGGCATGGCTTTGTACCTGGGATCTTCTGAGTGCACATTGACAGCGTTTTATAGAAGCAGGATATTGGTTGAGATGATTCCCCTGATTTACCTGTGGCAGGTTGGGGTGTTAGGTCTATATTGTGTCAGGGTTGAAGGTGGTCTTATATAGAGTTTAGATTAGATTGTATGGGATGGTTTGAATAGGGATGATCCTGCCTCAGACAGAGGATTGGACTAGATGACCTCTGAAGGTCCCTTCCAGCCTTACTTCTTTATGACTCTACATGCAACACAACCAGTGAAGAAATCAAGAGAGTTTTGTCCTTTGATCAAAACAGAAATTAAAGAAATACAGAATGTTGTGAGAACTACAGATTTCAAAGAAGGAACAGAAAATATCATAATTTGCCAAGGAAAGGAAGAAGAGACACTGAAAATAGCAACAATGGATGCGCAACAAAGTTATTTTACTTAATGCTGCACCAATTCCAGCTACAGGACAATGGTGCAGTATTGGATTAAGCATAGAGCTCACAGAACTTAATGGCATGTCTTGGAAGGGGAGTCATTCTGAATCACCACTAAGTAACTCTGCTAACTCTTTTCTGGCTCCTACATACTGTTAAAAGAGGTTCATTTTGCCACTGTTAGCTTTTCAGCATATATTTTTTTCTTCATACTTCAACAACAGAAGCGTTGTGTGGAACTGCTTGTTATTGTTCTTTGAGAAAACATCTTTTAGGTTTTATATTTTACTTTTGAATAATTTCCAGAGGAAAAATGTTCATGAACATTATATTAGGGTTAAAAATATATTGACCTTGTATATAACTTGAGAGAAATTAATTAAAAAGCATCCTAAACTCTGAAAATCAGTACATCTATGGTTAAGGAACCAGCAGTCACCTTAACTCTGTTCTTTTATTTCCCTTCACTCTCCACAACCAGGCCAGAGACATGAACCATTTGCCAAAACACATTTAAGGTATATTTGTCCCTTTTATGTGGATGCACCACAAATGTATAGACATGCACAGGTAGCATATGAACAAGACAAGCACTAGGTACATCTTAGCCCTTTAGGTCCTCCATGGAGATGTTTAGAAGTTTATATTGTTTTTTGGAAGCTCAACCCATTATGGGAATCGTATAGCATCAGTACTAGGCTGCAAATCTTTAGCAGCCATGTCCTAAGCTTACTCCAGTAAAAATTGGACTCGTACATGAGCAATGCGTCTATCCCAGGGGAAATTAAACAGCTTTCAGTTTGGACATTGTGCTGGATATTTAGAATAAAGTGTCCAGGCAGATTAATAAAGAATGCTGAGATCTTGGAACAGGCACAGATACAAAGAACTGGAAACAGACACTCACCTTGGCCATGTTCTAAGAAGGCCAGATAACAGGCTTTCTGAATAAGCCCTTCCTTTTCAGGAGCCCCAATTAAAAGGGAACAGTGGTTGACCCAGAGAAACTCTTCACAACATACTAAGGCCTGAGGCAACAATCTTACATGGTTCCACCAGAGGAGACTAGAGGAACTGGTTGATGAAAACCAACCTCTGCTGCATGCACCTAGAAGTGCAAGAAGACAGCTAAACTGAATGGATGCTGTTTCTTGACTGACTTAAGGCAGAGAAAGTAAAGGGGAATATTCTGCCTCTGGCACAAGGGGACTGTAAACTAGAGCCTAGGTTAAGCTATAAACAGGATTAGAGCTCCTGTCCTTTTGGGAGAAGAACATCTGTGAGCAGTGCCTGCACTGAGTGGAGTAAAGATGAGTTTCTGGCTAAATTGTCAAACCAGGAAATAATGTGAGCTCCTTGGGCACGGACAGGAGCAGAGCTCTTCATTGACTTCAATGGGAGCAGAGTCCTACTTATCTCACTAGAGTCACACTGGGGTGAGATTGAAAGCAGGTGTGGAGTCTTCCATCTGTGCTAGTGATATCTCTGAGCACCCTGCCCAGTCTCTGCCTTTACAATCTGATGATAAGGATACCTGGAAACAAGTTGTAGATGCTCTTCAGGGCAACTCAAGAACTGCATTTGGATTGGGCATATCACCTGCTGAGATTAGCTGAAGAGGAAGGCCAGAACCACATGGTGGCAGCATCCTCAGAGGAAAGCAGCCTTACATTTTGAACCAAAGTCCTTATTTATCCCATTTGTACAGTTCACCAGGGCACTGGTGAGCAATTCCAAAACCATGGGGGAAACACCTCTCTGAAATTTGTTTTGCTATTACCAGGGAAAGTGGCTGTGTTTAGGTTTGCCTTCATTAATCTTTACTAGAGAATAGTTTAATTCTGCCACTTTTCCTGATCAGGTAAAAGCCTGACTCAGCACAGTGCACACATCAGCACTGGGCTTTGGCTTTGATGTAGGAATTAATGGATGGAGATCCTAAGGCCTGTGTTATGTAGGACGTCGAGCTGAACAATCATGTTGATCCCTTCTGGCTGTAAAACAATATCGTACATAGTGAGTAGATAAGTAGGAATACCTCTAGCTGCAATGGCTCTTCACACAAGATTACCTCCTGTTCTACCACTGACTCACTTCCTTGCAGGATGGACTACAGGTGTCCTTTCCTCCCTTCCACCCAGGAGTCTCTTTATCCAGAGATATGAAGAGTAAATCCTGTGGTTATTCATCTTGTGGTTCACCTGAGTTTCCCAGTAACAGTGGGTCTCCTTATTTTTCTTGATCATAGTACTCTAAACCACTCTTTGTAGCCGTCTGTAAAGGCCCATGAACCTCAGCTCACTGAATTCAAATAGAGCAGAACCTCACTGCTGCAAAGGCCTGCCTCTGATCGAAGTAGATTTATGCACCCCTGTCTTCTATTTCACGCCATGAAATATCCCACTGTCCTCTCTACTGACAGGGTGTTTACTAAGTCATGTATCCATATGGAAGTCTAAAAAGCCTCTGCTGGCAGCTTAAAAAATACAAAATGACTCTGTACAGCAAGAGTCTCTGCTGCCCAGACCTGCCTTATCTATGCTGGGACTGCTTCAGCCCCCTTAAATTTAAGACAATTTTTCTTTAACCCTTTTCAACTAAACTCTGGATGACTTGGTTCAAATTGTTTCCAGAGCTCTAGACTGATCCTCCTCTGCTTTTGAGGATGGCATTGTCATACCCAGAGGCCATGAATACAGATGACTCTGATTTTGCAGATGAGAAGCGTGTTAAGAAAAATTTCCTTGTTTCCTCCAGATGTTTCTTAGTCAAAGACTCAACCATTTTATGACAGAAACAGCAAAAATGCTTCAGTTGTCTCTCCATGACAAAGGGTGGTGGCCACAATCTTTTGTCATACACAAGCAAAGTTTTAGGATGTTATTCTTTTTCTCCTCTGCATTAAAACTCCCATTAACTCCATTTGGGCAGTGTTGAGCATCTGATTTGCATGCCTAGCTAGTGCCACTGAGGCCTATGTTAGACTGCCTGCTGATAAGACAAAACTGGTTACCAAAATGCACTCTCCAGTAGGTAAAAGTTCTAAGAAATCTCTTCATACTAATAATATTACTTGAGACCCTGATGACAACCAAGAAGGTAGCATCCTAAAAAAGTTCCTGTACATTTTCTTTCATATGGCTAGTCATATCCATTAATTTTCTCTATATATGTGACTAATTTGCTTACTAAATGGCTAGGTGAGGGGTTCCTAGCTTCATCCTGATGAAACAGCCACCAGGGTTTTTGTTGTTACTGTTATTATTTTACTGTCTATACATATGCTAGGTGTAGCTCAAAACAAGAATGGCCCCTCTTTTGAAGCGTTTTCCAGCACAGCCCAACATGACAGACTCATTATAAATAGACCAAACAGGAAAAAGGGTTAAGATCACATGTTTATGCAACAAAGTTCATATTCTTCTTGGTCTGATTTTAATCATGTATTATATTACCTTCCTCTACTCCTTTCTTGTGGTTAAGCTGGCCAAGGGGGTTGTATGAGAGGGATTTGAATGACAGAAAATTATGTTTGGGATTATGATATTAGCTGATGTTTGAGATTATGATGTTATCTGATGTTTCTAACAGTTACACTATTACTTAAGTGTTAATTTACAGAGATGAATGGGAAGGGGGATGTCTGAAGATTCACTGTAGTGATCACTGGGTTCAGTAAATATAAACATATAGTGAATTAGAAGAATTACAAACTTTAATTTGTGGAGCAGTACACAATGTTTGCAGACCCTTTCTCTCTCTACCTGAGGGACCGTCTTTCAATTCTTAGCTTCCTCAGTCTCACTTAGGGAGCATTTCTAAATTTTAACTTCTAACACTATACTCAGGCAGACATCCTCCTTTTTGGCAGAGTAAACCAGTCTGTGCTGAGCTTAAAACTTCTGCTGCCAGATTGCTTCCCATACCCAAACTAGTTCATTTAAAATGAACTTGGATGCCTTTATACTACAAGGCACTCTGCACTGCAGTCAGACCTCAGCAGTTTATATTTGCAAGGTCTTCTGTGTGACCATAAGGCAAATAAAGGTGAGACTGAAGTTCAGGTCCAGAGCCAGGGATGAATTCACAGCAAATTCTGTGGTTGCAGAATTTCAGAGTACACAAGGCCTTGGATATGAGTAAGACCCATTCATTGGGAGTTATTCATTCTGCACTGAGAGATTTGACTCCCTGAAGATTAACCACAGTTGGGGATATGTTTTCCAAGTATTTATTGCTCATGATGAAGCCTGAGATTGAGCTTTGTGATACTGCTATACCCTTAGCTGAGGTCCTGGACTGGAGCAAGGACTTCAGTAAAATACAAGTTCTTGGGCCTCCCCTACAACAGCAGCCAGGAAACCATGATCCCAGGTCCTGCTGGCTGTGCTGCTAAATGAGTGAAGAGGACTTTTTCTTACAAAAAAAATTAAAACTTCAGCTTTGCATTTCTACACTGAAACAATTTCTGCATTGGGTCTCTGCTGATGTATGGTTTTGGGTAAGTAATTTCATTTCTGTGCCCATTTCTTTATCTGTAAAAGGTATAAAGAGATTAACCCACCTATCTAACAGCTGTAGGGTTATTTCATTACTACTTGGTAAAATGCTTTGGGATCCTCATCTGAAGCAGTAAGAAAAGGCTGGTTAATCTTTTCTTATTAGTGAACTGATTAACTAGAAGGGAACTGAGAGTCTCTCCTTGACTATTAATATCTCACATACCCTATTCAGCAGCTAATACTTCTTAAGCACTGCAGGCAAGTCTCGGCTAGAATCTTCATCTCTGCCATTATTCTGGAGACACTGACAAGGAATAACAGGATGCGATGAAGGCGGAATAACAAATGGGACCCAGCTATGTGCATTTTAGATTTCTTAGTTCTGCTGCCTTCTTGCCTGCAATGAGAGAGAGTCTCCTTTTCAGTCAAAGAGACTCATTAGTAACCGATAGCATGTGCTAGTGACGCAGTCACATTTCCAGACTTTGTTCAAGGTGCAACTGCTTCCAAAGATAACTGAGTAGTAAGCTTGAATTAGCTGTCTCTGGCTGAAACTTGCTGCAGGTAGTACCATCTGGGGAACATGCAACTCAGTGAATTATTTGTGCAGTTGTTAATTCTTAATAAAAATAGGCCTAATTCTCCAGTGACGTCCCCCCATGTGTTCATTTACACAGTATAGCTGGATCAGACCCCTCTTTTTATTTAAACAGCTGCTAGCATTTTACACTAACTTAGCACAGGTGTAAAGGGCTGCACAAGGCAGTGGACAGGTCCACTTTGTGTTTGGCTTTTTAAAAATAATCAATTGGCATTTAACAATGAACAGGTTGTAGTGACAGGTGACAAACTGACCGATGGCAAGCTGTTAGGTTGCCCTAGCAAAACGTAAGTGGTAATATTGTGACTGCATAAGGCTTTGGGAGATCCTTTCTTTCATATGGAATTCACTGTTGGGCATCATTCCATAAGAAAGATGTTAGTGCCATCAGAAGGGAATGATAGATAGTCATTAAGTTAATGTCATCTTCATAGAATCTGAATTGTGAAAAGGCTCTGGAAGCTAGGCATATTCTCAGCAGAAAAAAGGAGAAGGTGAGGTGGACAGCTTCAAAAAGTGTCTAATAATTCAGGGGTCAAAATCAGGATACAGGAAGGTGACAACATTTAAAGTGTAGAGGGACTGAGGGACCCTTTTGATATAAAAAGTAAGTAGCTTATGGGGTGACTTACAGGGGAAAGTAGCTAAGGAACTGAAGTGATCTTTTCTGGGAAACAAGCTCAGAGAAGTTGGAAAGTACAATGAATTTAAACTAAATTAGGGCTCCTGTTGGGTTTCTCCTGTTTCAAGCATTCTCTCCTTTCCATATTTGGGTAATTGTCTTCTCTCATGAATCTCACAGCTGGAAGAGCAAAGGCTAAGATGGACCAGGGTAAAAGCTGGTATTCTCTTCTTCACACTAGTAAAATAAGGATATACTAGTTTGGGTCTACTCCCACTGCCACAGAGGTCAGTACTAATTTTGCTCTCTCTACAGCACTTCCTCCTTCTCATGCACCTCAGGGATACCTGTCTTCTTCATCTTGGATATAGTTCAGAGCTGATGGATTATTTCTGGATCTTCTCTGTGGCTGCTGAATAGCAGCATTTACTGCAAAATGGCTCATGTTTACTGTGCAAAAGAGAATCAGTAGAGTTGAGTCAAAACCTCTGATACCCCTAGCAGAATGATACAAAGCTCTCTCTCTGTCCTTTCCACTGGAGACAGGGACCTGGCTTGTAGTTTGGAGTTCCTCATTAATCCCTCAGAGGAGGTAAGTGATCTTGCCATGTATGTTCTAAAGATTTCATCTCACAATTGGTAAGGATTACCCCTAAAAGTCTGTAGGCATTGTAGGTTATTGAGCAGCTGGCAGAGAAGAGTATCTAGTATCTTTTTTAGCTGTTTAAGAAAGGTTTTCCATGTTGCAAAGGCAACATAATCATTATGAAAATCCTTCACTAGTATCAAGGAGGATCCTAGGACATGGCAAACAAAGGAAACGCCATCTTCTGAGACTGTATGACCTAGGAATACAGGTATTTCAGAGATGGTAATACAGTAGGTGCTTAACAGAACAATGACAAAGCTGAAAGAAGAGTATTATATCCAGGCAAGACTGAAAGGGAATGTAGTAAAGTTCCTTCTTTCCCACTAGTAGAGTTCCCTAGATGCCTTCCTTTTTGCCTGTAGGCATGGCCACCAACAGCAGAGGGTACTTTGCTGATCAGCACCTGAAAGCTGTTCAGCAGAACTCGAAGAAAAGTGGACCTGCCCTGCTAGGTATTCTCGTAGCATACCTGCCAAATCAGGTCTCTCATAAAATATAGCTGATCTATTCCCCTGTATTTGTTCTCAGCCTTTTGGCTAAGATTAAGTGCTGCACTGGTCTGTTGTCCAAACTGAGATGGATTTGAATGGTGTTGTGTAGTGGATGGTGCACCCCTGTCCAATACACTGAGGACAGGACACCCTATGAGTCTTGTAATTAGCTTCCCAGTGGCCAGCTTCCAGTGGCATGATCTCAATTACATGCCTACTTTATAGAAATGGGGGGCTCCTCCCTAGCTTGCTCCTGTGGCCATTAGCTAAGGGCAAGTGAAACTCAGGGGCATACAAACCTCAAGCCCTCTGGACTTGGGCCTGCATGTAGGATGGCCACCAATGGATCTGGAGTATCTGAAGCTCCTGGCTGAAAAGTGTGGGGTGGAGGATACTTGCTAGTTGTAGTGCCACATATGTTAAAATGAGTGATTTTTTTGCTCAGTGAAGAGAATTCAGAACTGATTTGGCCAATCTGGCCTGGAATATGAAAAATTTCTCCCCCCCCAACCCCAGCCCCCTAAATTAAAACAAAAACAACCGAAAAACAAATTCCCCCCTATTTGTTGTCCTAGTGGTTAAAGCATTCACTCAGGCTGCTGCAGATCCACGTTTGGACCCATCCTCTCCATGATTTGCTAAGGGGATTTGCAAGCATGTCTCCTATAAAAGTATCTTGATTGCTGAGCTGCCAAGGCATTTTGAGGTGGGCCAGAGAATGAGTGAAAATGACTCTCCTGTCTGGTCATTAGGGATCTGACCTGGAAGACATGGGTCTCTGCTTCAGTGATTAGATAATTATAGTAACTGGGAAAACTTCAACATGGGAGATTGATAGTCACCCTTTTCAGAATGCCCTGTAACCTAATCATTGAGTATAAAATGTGGGGAGGGCTGAACTCCCTGGGGTGGTTGATTTGAGCTACACCTCGGTACCTCATCTTCGGTATTTCCTATTGGCAACCTTGAGTGGACCCCTGTTCAGCATTCTGGCTTTGTGGGTTCCATCTGGAGGTACCTATGATAATTTTTTCCATGCATTGAATAGGAAACCTATATACCTGACCTGGACCTGTGGATTTTAGAAGGTGGTGGGGTTGCGGCTGGGTTCTTTTTGTAGATGTAGCCCGGCATTCCTACTCCTGCCAAAAGCGCAAGGGAACTTTGATTACTATAATTCATCAGGACCTCACATTTCCATAACACAAAGATTGCCATTCCAGTGGCAGTGCACTTCCTTCCCCTTTGCTAGCACAGTGCTCAGTCAACACTAAGGAAAGAAGCTGCTGAAGTCTGAGAGAAGGGTATGAATCATGAATAGCTTAGTTGCTTGCTAGGGACATGTACAGCTGAGACATTCAGTCTGTAACCAGCAGTTAACTGTAGGTAAATTTAGAAGACTATTTTACTTCATGGTTAGTTGTCTTTTCATTTTAGCTTGAGTAACAGATCAGGGAGAAGTGCAGTCTTATACTTACTGACACTCCACTGGTGATGGTTTCAGGTCAATGACACAATGCTTGTTCGAAGTGGATTCCAGGTACCTTCTCTTCAGCAGACTGGTACTGGAAATAAATTCAGTGCACTGTCCAGTATTTGTATAATACTGTCCCTACTCCTCTGTTTACAACCAGCCCTCAGTCATTGTGCCCCACTAAAAAATGTAGGAGATGGAGAAGAAAATTTAGGCTACCCAGTGCATCCTCACTACAGGATTACCAGTTCCAAGTTGGCTCCCTGAGATGTACTGTGGACTGGGTGCATTTTAGCAGGTCTGTAGCATGTTGAAAAGGGGCATTAGGACCCTGAGGATCTCTCTCGCTCTTTTTTCTGCTCTGCAGGACTGAGCAGTGAGACAAGAGCTAAAACAAACAGCTGTGACTATAAGAGCCAGACAAATAGAAAGAGAGAGGGAGAGAGAATCCTTTCACCACTCCACCATCAACTGCCTCCTCCCCTCACCCCCTTTTACACACAGTCTTGGTCCTTCTCTCATCTGATACCCTAGAAACCTCTTCTCCAGTTTAGTCAGGGCTCCCAGGCTCCACTGGGGCTCTCAGGATGAGGAGAATCAGGGCTAATGCTATTGCAATCCTGACTGTAGCTTGGATCCTGGGCACTTTCTATTACTTATGGCAGGACAACAAGCCTCATTCAGCAGCATCCAGCAAATCCCCTAGCAGCGGCAGCAGCAGCAGCAGCAGCAGCAGCAAAAATGGGCAGAGATCAGCTGGGAGGCTGGAAGTCCACAGGGAAGACAGGACCATCCCCCTCATTGTAAGTGAGACATGACCGCAGAGTATGTTACATGTTTATTTCTAGGCAGTGATTGTTGCAGTGAAATTGTATTCTTTGTTTGTGCTGTTGCCTATGCTGTGCAAGGGGAGATGCTTGTAGGAGCATTAATCTAGTTTGCTGAGAGATTGATGGGGGCTAAGTGAATGAATGGGGGAGAGGCATTGGGAGGAGGAGTTAGATTTTCATGGGTTTCTTTGTATTTATCTTAGCATTCTTGCTTGTAACCATGGCAGCATTTACAATTGGGGAGCAGGATCAAAAGGCTTTGGGGGAGCAGACTAATGGTGAATGTAAAGTGTTTGCAAGTTGCATCCACTGGCTTGCCCAGGGTCTGTTCCTTTGGCTGAGAGCTGGGTTTCCTTTTTGGCTAAGAAAGGCAGGGGATGAAACTGCCTTGCAGGGTTTTCGATTTGTGTTCAGGATGCATATTTTCAATGAGGCCAGTAAGATCTGCATTTTCAGAAAACAGGTGCCTTACATGCAGGGCTCCAGAAGTTGGGCACGTAGGCAAACTATGGCAGTGTTGGTGTTTTGTGTGGTGAGTTTGGTGGTCTCAACCTCATGGCACTTAGCTGCTGTACTTCTTACTGTGAGATCTGAGCAGGCAATCCGACCCTGAAAGTTCACATGAAATGAAGCAGGAGGAAGTTCTCTGCAGGTCTGAGTTGGATTTGGGCCAAATTGGCAAGATGACAAGGGGGGAGGGAGTCTTGCCCACCCTGGGGACATCCAGATTAGCTCCCAGCTTCCCTCCTGTTTAAAGTACTGAATCAAACTTCTTTTAAAAGACCTGCACTCCACTTGGACTGAGGCTGCCTCTGAGTTTGGCATGATGAAAAAAGAGTTTCTATTCTCTCCCTGTATTAAAGGAGATGATAGGAACCTTTCATCTCTGCCAGGGGGAGAAGTGTGTTTTTCTTTCTGGTTACAGCCAGGAATAATAAAAACTCTTTTAAATGTAAGAAACAGTTAATAAAAAAAAAACCCTTCTTGAGCCCATTCCCAGAGGTGACCCAGCCAAGCTGCAATATGTGTCCCTGTTTGTGCTTAGCTCTGCAGCCGTTTATCATCTGGTTTCACAGACAGGGAGATGAACAGAAGCTGCAGGGGCTAGTTGTTATAGTAGGGATAGGCATTAGGATTCTCAGCTCTTGTCACTGATCTGCTTTGTGACTTGACCATACAGCTCAGTTTTTCCATGTGTGAAAAGACCTAATATGCAGCCATACCATGGTGGTTGTGAGGGCTAATTCATCAGTGTCTACAAAATGGTATGACGTACTATGCTGAGTGGTGTTCTGGAACTGTTTGTGGATACATGGGCCTTCCTACCAAGAAACCTATAGAACAGAGTTATAGGGTCAGAAGAGGCCTCAGGGACCATTTAATCTAACCCCCTGCACGGCTGAAGGATGCGCTGTTACTAAACCACCCCATACAGATGCCTTAATATCATTTGTAACTCAGTGCCATTGGGGCATGAATGCAGGGAAATGTTCTCATGTTGGCCAAGATGTCAGGTAACCAGGAGATGTATAAATGGATAATTGCTTTAGGGAAGCAAATGTTAAATTTGTAATACTAAAGAGCTGGTCCAATGATGAAGACAGAGGCAAAGAGTCAGAAATCCTGGATTCCGTTTCTGGTTCTGGCAGAGATCTTGATTTCTTGTGTGTTCTTGGAAAGTCACCGCCCATTTCTCTTTCTCCATCTGGATGATGGGGGATAAAAAACCTTGCAGACCAGTTGGGAGGATTTGTACATTCATGTTTGCAAAGTGCCTTGACAGATCCTCAGAGGAAAGATGCTGTGAAGAAGTGCAAAGTGTTGTTACATTACTCAGAGTGCAGATATATGCTTCACCCAGCAGTAATGCACAAGAGATGTCATTAGGAGCCAAACCATTTTGAGAAATTACTGTAAAATCTAGCAGTAATGACAAAATACCACAGAAAAATTATCACCAAAAAAGAATAGAGATGGTTCAGCCTGAGTGGTAATTACCCTTTGCTTCCCTGTAAGGCCATCTATCATTTGGATCACAGAATTTGCCAGATCTCACTTCTTTTTTACATACAATTTCTCACCTCCTGTATTGGCAAATTCCTGATGGCTGTGACAAAGGTGACCCACCCCCATAGTGCACCTGACCTGATAGTCAGTTCTCTGCCTGGCAGGAATATATCTTCTTGACCCTTCTAGTGGTTAGTTTGTAGAAGGAAACAGGAAAGTTGGAAGAAACAAGACCTTTTGAACAATATGCTTCTCAAGTAAATGCATTCAGAAAGTAGTTTCCAAAATGTTCTGCCTGCTGCTGTGAGAGTTGGGCCAATAAAATGACTGTTCCTGCATCTGTGACCTCATGCAGTGGCATTATTATTGATCTGGCACCAGAGTGAGAGAGTAAGGGGACTCTGCTGTGATGAAATGTGAATAGCAAGCAGTCCCACTTTCTAGCAGTTTCATTGGATTGGTAGAACAAACATTTTGAAAGGAGGCAAAGCAGGATTACTGAGGCGCAAGTCTAGGGTGGGAAGGGAACAGTCAGTGGAGAGAGCAACAGCGGGGCATATTGAGGCAGAAGAGGAACCAAGAACAAGGTTTCCTTCTTGAGCCCCTCAGATCTCACTGAGTTGTGTGGTGACATCTAATCTAGAACTACAGCAATAAATTGCAAGTGCTGAATCCTCAGGGGTATCCAACCATCTCCTCCTGCCAGCGGGTCCATTATGTGTCCTGAGCATGATGCATATCTGTGCATGTGAGAAGGCAAGCTTGGATAATGAAGCAATTGGAGTTGTGCAGAGGGTTATAGATTCATAGATGCTACGGTTGGAAGGGACCTCAACAGATCATCAAGTCCAACCCCCTTCCTAGGCAGGAAAGAGTGCTGGGGTCCTTGAGAAATTCATGTAGGCTCTCCTAGGCCCCTTTAGCACAGATTGGGATTTTTCAAGGCATATAAAATATGTAATTTCAGTTGCCCTTTCAGTGAACAGAAGCTATTAGCACGGAGGAACCTCATTAATTACCTGACATAATATATAGTGCTGACCTTATCAGTAGGTGTGGCTGTCAGCTACTAACTTTACCCTGAGGGTGTTTGGCTGTGTTGCTGTGGTTTGGCCTGCCATAGGCCAGTTCAGGTGAACTGCAGTTTGGATCTACATATACCCCTAGTTTCTCTGGTTAGGATCCTGGACTTTGCTTTGTCCTTACAGGAGACATTTACTGCAGAGCTATCTAACTAGCTCCACAGTTAAGTCCGAGCATCTACACATGCAGACCTATTAAGCCACAGGAAACTCCACCGTACTCCAATTAACTCCACTGTAACTCCACTGTACTTGTAAACACAAGTACTATTCTATGGCGATGTTATTTAATACACAGAAGTTCACGTGTAGATGATGATTTGGCTGGCTGGGGCATGAGGATGCTTCAGAGCAGGGGCTGTCTGCCACCTAGCCCTGCAGTGGAGCACCCTCATACCCCAGCCAGCCCCTCTGCAGCATGTTGAGTCAAGTCAGAGCAGCCACAACCTGGCAGGCTGACTGCCCATGGTCCCCTGCTAGAGGGGGCTACTCAAACCTGGCTCAACATGCTGTGGTCCTGGGTGCAGTGTAAACATGGCACCCAGGAGAAATAAACTCTGGAGCAAACTGCACTGTAATTTATATAGTCAACTTAATTGTGCGTGTAAATGTGCCCACTGAGGAGAAAGAAGTGACTGACAGGCTTAAGGGGCCTCAGAAATTTATTTTTTTTTAGAGTTTTAGAGCCATCTTTTTAAAATTGTTTTTCTGTCTGAAACTCTTGTGTTGGGCTGAGTAAGACTGGAAGTTCAGCTCTTGCACCTACAATACAACACTTCAAGTCCTAGATGCACTAAGGTGAGTTACATGTTTCAAAAAATTGAAATGCTTTTTGGGGGTCTTAAGTGAGGATTTTTTAATCCCCTGTTGAAAGGGAGAATGAAAATCACTCCCAGTAAAATATACACTTGACTACAAGACTGGAATGTGAATTAGTAACAAGGCCACTGAATAACCGCCTAGTTTCTTATGACCATGGTTGGCCTCCAGTTTCAAACTTGCAGTCTTCAAAAGAAATCTCTTGGTGAATCTTAATCATGATTTGAGAGTCTGAGACTACAGTGATGGGCACTATTGATGGCAATTTCCTACATAATAATGATAGGTACTCAGATCCTTTTTTTAAGTACAGAAGCTTTGAAATCGAATCTCTCTAGGACTGAGTCATCCTTGGTCGAACCTTAGTAAAAAATAACCAAATGCATCTCCCCAGGCCTCAAAATGAAATCAGTTTACTGACTGAGTTCATTCTGAAAAGCACCTGCAAAGCTGTTGTCCATATGAAATAAGGATATTCCTGAAATAGTAAAAACCTAATGCTGGGTACCAAATGTTAAGTAAAACCTAACGTAATATAGGATGTAATATATCTCATCCAGTGCACCAAATGCCCAGATGGAAAATACGTAGGTGAGACCAAACAACAACTGCACACCAGAATGAATGTACACCAGAAATCTATCAAAGACAGGAATACCTATTTACCTGTGGGGGCACATTTCTCACAGCAACCTCTCAGCCCTTATCCTCAAAGGTAACTTACAAAACACTTCCCAAAGATGAGCCTATGAAATCCATTTCATCAACCTGCTGGATACTAAAAATCATGGACTAACTATAGACATTGGATTTATGACACATTATAACCTGCCTGACTTCCCAGGCACCTCTCCACTTTGATCCCCGTTCTCTCCCCCCGCCCCCAGCTTGTCTCTCACCCATTGACTCCTCAATCTACATTTTCACTGGCTACCTGTCTTGTATGCATAACAGCCCAGCCTCTGGCTTTTTCACTTTTCATTCCACCCAGGAAGAGCACACACCAACTGCTGAAACTTTGTTAGTCTGATTAAGGGTTTTTGAACCCGAAAACTTGCTTAAATATTGTTCTCCATCTATCTAGTTGGTCTAATAAAAGATATCAGATTCATCCAAACAACCTTGTCTGCCTAAGTAAAACCTAAGGTACTTTTATACCTTTGTACTTACTTTTATAAGTGAAGCTTAATTCCTGTGTATCTGGCTCTCCAAACAGAAAGCCATTACAAAGCACTGAGTTGTATATAGCCCATGGACTCTAAAGAGAAGACTTCATTGAAATACAAGAGCACCTCACAAGAGCCACTGTGTTTCAATTTTATGAGGAAATGAGGAGTGTGAGTAGGTACCACAGCTGCTGGAGGGTGACTCTGGTACCTCTAAGGATGTTGTAGGTAGCCTTTCCATCAGTCCCTAAGAGGCTAGGTCGTACTGGTGCATTAGGGCAGAGGTTCCCAACCGTTGGGCCATGGCCCAGTACTGAGCCATGAAGGAACTGCCAGGATGACTATCTGCCAGGTGGTCTATTTGCCCAGGTTAAAGCTGGGTGGCAGGGCATCTTCGGGAGGGAGGCAGCTGGCTCTGTGTGCGTCCTGCTCCTGGCGCCATAGCTGCACACAGTGAGACGTTGCCCACACAGCAGGTACTGGGGCCCGTGCCAGGCTGGGCAGGACCCCATAGCTCCACCTGTGGCTGCGAGTGGGGGGATGTGGGTAGGAAAATGCCCAGGGCGGGGGGCAGGGAGGCGGCTCCACTGCTTGCTTCTAGGGAAAGCAGCGGAGCCCCTTCTTCCTGGGTAGCCCCAGCTGGGTCCCCCTGGGCCACTGCCTGCACAGCCCCCTCCCCTGCAAGGTCCTCCGGTGCCCATGGCTGTGGTGGCACAACCTGATCCGATCCTCATAACCCCCACCCCCACATAAACATTAAATTTAAATATGTAAATTAGATTGCTTCTGTGCCCAGTTCACCAAAATTCTTTGAGTGAATTTGCTGGTCCATAGTATAAAAAAGGTTGGGAGCCACTGTATTAGTGAGGGAAGAAAGACCAGGGCAAATAGGCCTGCAGTTGGTCCTGGGGAATGACCTAAAACTACACTCTGCTGGGGAGGATGGTATGGTGAGGCTGCTTGTGGCAGGGCAGTCCTCAGGAAATGCTGCACCAGTGCCTCCCTAGTGAAAGGTTAGAAGGAGCCTTGGAAAGCCTTAGCACCGACTTCCTGGTGGGTGACCTGTGGAGGGGAATGGCTAGGGGAGCACACCCTGAGAGAAAAGCAACAGACTTGGGCAACAACATGGAGGCCAGGAGGGCCTGAGGACCAAGGCCTGAGAGTGAGGCTTGGGTGACAATGCAGGGGCCAAAAGAGCCCAAGGCCTAGTGGGAGTGGGGCCTAGTGGGGGAGGCCCAAGGAAGAGTGAGGTCCAGGTAGGTCAGCAGGTGCCTGAGGGGTCCATAGGCTGAGAGTGGGGTCCAGGCACATCAACAGACACCTGAGGCCCGTGGGGTGTAAGGCCCTACAGCCCCCCTCAGCGACAGGGCAGAGTGTGAGGGCCTAGGAGTCTAATAAGAGGTAAGAAGCCCAGCGTGTGTGCAAGAGTTGAGGCCCTAGTGAGGGGGACATGTGGCCAAGGTAAGTCTCCAGAAGCCTGAGACCTAGTCTGGGCCAAAGGCTGAGTGCGGCCTAGCACTGGGGCTGGGAGAGTAATAGTAGAAGTGAAGTTTGGATGCCATCTGCAAGGCATGGGACACAGTAAAGGGGAGGTTGAAGCTGTGTAACATTTTACACATCAGGGCCTTAAGTGGGCAGCCTCCTGCATTTTTTCCATCAGTTTATTTGATATATCAAGTCATGGCAGGTGAGTCTGTGACTGTCTCTGGGACAGCCCCCTGTCACATAGGGTAACCACAGAAATCCATGCTGCTTGTTCTTTACCTTAAGTCTTAAGAATCCTAGGCACGGACAGGAATGCACTGTGTTAGGCATTGTACAAATGTAACAACAAAATGTCTTCTGCACCTGGCAGCTTACAGTCTAATACAAGATACAGTGGACAGCTGTGGATACTATTCAGCTTTTAAGCTGAGAGGGAAACTATGGAAGGATGATGGTTTCACCCAAAATATAAATCACATCCACTCTTTTCTACTAAACTGTCAGGTAACAGCTAATCAGAATCTGTTTGGCTGCAGGACTTCATGGCTGGCAAACTTGGCCTAGAAGCACTTTCTGTTCCATCTCTGAAGCAAAGACTAAATACAAGCCAATCCTCCAGTCCAAAGCATGCCTTTTTTTAATATTTAATACTGAATATTTATGCATAAGTTACGGGTAGCTCTTGAGTTCCTGGTAAGTTGCTCAAATGACCCTCTGTGTTGGCAAGTTGAGCATTTCTGAAAAATTGAATTCCTATAAATGTGCTCTTCCTTTTATTCCTCTCCCCATGGGAGGTTCACTTCTATTTCTTGTAAATTTCCTTAATGCAGAAACTTTAAGATATGTGGTCAGTGGGTTTCTAGCATTGCCTACAAGCTAGTTTTAAATGGCCTATCTTCCTAATTTTTTCTTCTAGCTGAGTTGGCAAAAATGCCTATGATCTGTCTTAGCTTCCCAATGATTGCAGATTGAGAAATTCACTTGGTGCATTTATACTATATAAGAGGCATGCTTCCAAATGTGAAACCCATTCAAAAGAGGCCACTGTTGCCACATAATGAATGCCTGCTTGTCAATTAGGTGGCTGATCCCTAGCTGTGAACAAGGACATCTATAGATGGCTGAAAACATGTTGCTAGCAAGCAGATAGGTATAGTAATAACTTATTAAATAAAACCACTCTATATATATCTATATAGGTATAGATATATATGTAGTGTCTACAAAACTGTGTCTGCAAAATGGTCTAAAATGTGCTGATTTAATCTCCACCCCCTGTAAAATCCAGATTTTTCTGTGATTTCAATCAAATACCACTCTCTCTCTCTCTCGCTCTCGCTCTCGCTCTCGCTCTCTCTCTCTCTATATATATATACTCGAGACAGAGAGAGAGTAGTGTTTCATTTAAATCACGGAAAAATGTGGAATTGTGTGTGTGAGTAAATAAAAAAAAATGTTGGTTTTTTTGTTGTTGTTTATCAGAGAAAACCAGGATCCCTGACAATAATTCCTAAAGGCTGGATATATGGTCAGCTCTTAACGTTTGTCAAGTTAATAATGTTGCAGATGGAGATAAACAGGATGAAGTCTCATCTCTCCTGTGAGTTTGGTGTCAGATTGTTCTGTATAACAGGTACCTTGTTTGATATTTTTATTCAGACCAGTTTTGTGTGTCCCAAGCCATGTCCTTCACATCCCTTTGGAGCCTATTCTACAGCTGATCTTCTTTAATATTCATCCCACTTTTTTGTTTGTTTGTTTAAAATACCATTCTTCCCTGATGTGTCCATTTTAATCTCCTTAAACAAGGAGGGAGAAGTATTATTTACTAACAAATCCTTAGTCCTTTCCCCATCTATGCATTTCAGAATACTCTGAAAACATTAACCAAGCTTCCCACATCTAATTAGGTATGCTTATTTTTTATATGGAAAACAGAGAATATGTTTTTCTCTTTCCAGAAGAGGCCTTCCTGGAGTGAAAATCCTGTCTCATTACAAGTCTGACTTAAGCTATATTTGAATGATAGACAATGGATTACAAATGATGGTTATCAGTGCCATTGAGCTCCCTGACAATCTGTACAATAGTTAGATGCCTCCCTCTTGCATGCTGGTATCAAAACCAGAGACAGTATTTCACAACTGGGATAAACTGCATCTTTCATGGATCAATAAACGATCTCCTTTATCTTTCAAAGACTTCTATCCTACTGGGCTCCTTAGGCTACTGTGCCTGCCTGAAGCCAGGCCATGTCAGCTTTCAATACCATAACTAGGGGAGAAGAGGTGGCTCCTAAATAAATTAATGAAATGAAATAGCTTCAGGAGAATGCACTTCTTGTGCTGGCACAGTGCCATGCTCATGAAATATAGTTTTTTATTTCATGTCCTGCTGTGCTGCTGTGGAGGTAGGACCTAAATATTATATTAAAGATGTATCACTGATCCTAGCAGCAGCCTGTTGCAGTAGAAAAATCACTTGGTTTTCTTTGAAACTGTTACTGCCTAATTTTCTGCTATTTGAGGGTCAAGAGCAAACTTGATTTGCTGCACTGGTTTAGGAATTTAACTTCTTTTTCCTTCCCTGCTATCGCTCCTTGTCAATGCAAATTAATTAGGACCTGTATGTGGTTATAAAATGCTGGCATCCACAAAATTGTCTGGTCTCTTAAAAGCTGCTCACTGAATTTGCATTTTTTAACAAGAGGAGAACCAGAAAGCAGGTGATGAGACTCTAGCCTTGGAGAGAATCCAAGGAAGTTCTGAGTTTTTAATATTTTTCTGAACTCTCAAATATTCAGTGTCTTATGTCAAAGGGTTTCTTAAACAATTCCCTGCACCCCAAACAGATATGTATTTCTACCCCACCCCCATCCATACAGGAAAGAGGAATGCTGAAGAGGTCATGAGACCTTCCTTAGACTAGAATTCAGTCTTGCCTTGGCAGAGGGTCTTACTAGAATCAATTTGGGAGAGTAGCTATCTTGCATTCATAGGGTCTACATTCTGGAACATAGCTTGATTTGATGGGCCCTTTTACCTGGATCCTAAATTCTTTCTTTCTTAACTGGCATCAAGGGACGATCTGGTTAGAGGTCTCCAGGTACGTGACTCCCTGGGAGATAGCGATCATCGCCTGATAGAATTTGCTGTCTGGCACAGTGTAGCTAGGGCCCACACTATGACTAGAGTCCCAGATTTCAAAAGGGCCAATTTCAGAGAGCTCGGGAGGCTGGTTGAGAAGGTGCTGCGGGACTGTACAGTTGAGGACATGGGTGTCCATGAAGGGTGGATGCTCCTTAAGGAGATGATCCTCCGAGCCCAAAGGGTGACTGTTCCTGCCCGATGCAAGATTGGCAAAAGTGCCCGGAAGCCCCCATGGCTTAATAGGGATATTCGGGGGACCCTGAGGGCTAAGCGGGAGGCATACAACCTTTGGAAGAGAGTAGCTGTCTCCAAGGAGGAGTACTCCTCTTGTGCTCGGGAGTGCAGGAGGGCTATTAGGAAGGCCAAGGCGGGAGTAGAGCTTTGCCTGGAGACTAGGATCAAGGACAACAGGAAGTCCTTTTTCAAATATGTGGGGAGCAAAAAGAGAGGATTTGGTCACCTTCTATGACCAGGTGACCAAATCCATGGTTGCAGGCGTCCCCGTTGACATAGTATTTTTAGACTTCAGGAAGGTGTTTGACACGGTCTCCCACCCCATCCTCATTAAAAAGATGGAGAGCTGTGGCATTGACCCCTACATGGTTGAGTGAGTTAGAAACTGGCTGACGGGGCACTCCCAGAGAGTGGTGGTGGATGGGTCATACTTGACCTGGAGAGATGTGAGCAGCGGGGTCCCCCAGGGCTTGGTCCTTGGGCCCGCGCTGTTCAACATCTTCATCGCTGACTTGGATGAGGGGGTGGAAAGCAAGCTATCCAAGTTTGCTGATGACACCAAACTGTGGGC
>JAGPOW010000304.1:68386950-68397950 GCA_030014935.1 Caiman crocodilus | reverse complement strand
GAACCAGCTTCCTAGGGAAGTTGTTCTTGCTCCTACCTTGGGCATCTTTAAGAGTAGATTAAATAGGTACTTGGCTGGGGTCCTGTGACCCTGGCACTCATTTCTGCCATTGGCGGGGGGGTCAGACTAGATGGCCTGCTTTAGGCACCTTCTGACCCTAGATACTATGATACTATGATTAACTGATTCACCAGAAATCATAACAACCATCTTTTGACCCACAAGCGCTGGGTAAATGTAGCCAGAGGTGTAGGTTGTAGCTGTGTCAGTCTATGAACATAGGCAGACAAGGTTCTTTGATTAAATCTGATATGTTTTATTAGACCAACCAAATAGTTTGAAAATTTCTTCTTTGCAAGCTTTCAGGTACAGACACTTTAACGAAGAGTATGTGTACCCAAAAGCTTGCAAACAAGAATTCTTACAACTATTTGAGTTGGTCTAATAAAACATATCAGATTTACCTAAAGGATCTTGTATGGGTGATGTAGACTGATTTGTGGACAGTGCTAATAACTCTGCTGTCCACAGTTCTGCCACTGTCTTTCACAAAATGACTTTATTACCTGGATATGAAAAATGGGCTCTTCCCTACGGGCATTTTATGTGTCAATGGTCTTTTATGCTTGGATGTCAGATCCCTTTGGAAAACCAAAATGCTCATGGGGAAACCTTCATGTATGCTGCACAAAATAGAGATGGTGATTCAGTAGGATTTGCTCTTCCCTTCCATTCTGCATGGGACTAATGTCCCAGCTTGTACAATTCAAAGCTTTCAGAGAAAGTATAAAAAGTAGCTCCTGAGCATAGTTATTAATGGTTCTCTGGTATATTATGTGGGAAAGGAAATAATAAGACTTTTCCCCGAATACTGAACATATCTGTGTAATTAAACTCTATCTTGTTAAAGTCCTTGTATTTTCACCTCTATAAAATAAACGCTGCTTCCTATCCCGTAGGGCATACTGCTTTTGCCTTTCGTCCTGAAGGCACTTGGCCGTCTTTCAATGGTGGCTGAAGATTTTCACATTGTGAGAAGGCCCATGATGTTTGTGGTTTATTGCAAGGAAGCTATTAAGTTCAGGGAGGAGGCCCCCACACACTTGAGGTTTGTTGCATACTTTCCAGTTGTGGCAAGACCCCCAGTGCTTGTGGTTCATGCTATTCTTTGGTTATTTCCCATAAACCACAGGTGAGTGCTCTAAGCCAGCTCTGTAGGGGGGAGAGGGGTTAAAAATGCTTCTCTGGGAGACTTACTGCAACAGCAAGATTCAGTATCACTTGACAGCTTTATATTTTATTTAGTGTTTACATTTTGCAAGTGTGGGAATGTTATTTGCCTGAATGGGAGAAAATGATTGTATATTTAATTTATCCCAGTGGTATACATGGGGCTGAAAAAAATATAAAGCAAAATAAACAAATCAAACCCATCAGAATAGTTTTAAGAAATCCAGTCAGTTGTGTCGGAGGGGTTCCTGCATTACTGTCACTGTGAATGTATGTAGCTACGTGAATCTAAAAATACTGCGTGTGTGAGGAATGAGGTGAGCTGAACTAATGCTTAGCCTGTGACAGTCAGTTAGAGTGAGGATGAAGGTTAGGTGCCTTTTAGGTTCACCTTATGCCTTTAAAAGTGGAGGTGTATGTGGGTAACATTGTGTGAGCAAGGAAAGAATACCTTTATAAACTGCTCCAAGATTATAACCTGCTCTCTAGTCATACACACCCACTTCTCAAGTCAGGTTTCCTTGTTATTTTTTGCCTTCATATGCAAATAGCAATAGCAAATACTAACAATACTAAGATTGTATCCACATACACTGGAAGCTGGGAGCTTTCCATCCAATTCTGGCTGGGTGTTGCATGTATTATAAGAGGAGTCCGAAATTATTGGCTCTTTTAATAGACTACTTCCAAAAATTGGATAGTTATTATAGATGATGACCATGAGAGCTACTTCTCTGTGGTGGCAGCAGCATGGATGCTGTCTTTTGATGTTCACCTGAATATGGTCAGAACACCTCCAAATGCCTGAAGATGAAAGAGAGGACAAAAAAAATCATGCTTTTCAAGTTAACTAAACTATATTGCAAATGTGTTGGGGAGTTTTCCAGCTCTGAAATATGACTTAATTATCCCAGCTGGAAAAATACACAGCCCAGCAAAAAAGGGAATTAAATAAACAGAAGCAATTGTGCTGGAGATGAAAATATATTCTGGCCATTTGCTTTACTTTCTTGTTTTTGTCTGTGTCTTTCTCTGTAGAACTGAGCTGACACATATGGTAGGTAGTAATTCACTGTGTGGAACTAGCAGCTAGCCTCATAATGGATAAAAATCAGTTTCTAATGGAGAGGCTAGCTAGGCCTGTTTCTCCATGTCCTGGGAGCTCTTAAAAAATAGCTTCACAACATAGGATCCTCTCTAGATTATATCTTACTCATGTCTCCTTGGTTTAGGTAGTTCTTACTGGGTAACTCTTTCCCTATTTTCTCTGGGGTTAGTCTCGCTTCCTTTCCTTTTTCTGCCTCAAACATATCTTCTCAACTTTCCCCTCCTCCCTTTTCCTTGCATTTCATGCCACAAAAGTGTGATAAGGTATAAACAAGTTATTCTTACACTGATATGGAAGAAAATAGATATGGCCCTCTGGTTAAGACAGAGACCACTGCCTATCATAGTGATTGACATCTGTCTAGTTAAGCTGTAATCCCCTTGGATGCCAACTCAGACAACACATGGATATGTGAAACTTGTAACAAGCTATGTCATTCTCAAATTGGACTTGTCAGCCACAAGCGGATTCATCAGGCACCTGACTAGAACTCTTATGTGTACACTGTGATCCAGATGTTCAATGGTTACCTGTACTATAGTCCCCTTGCGGCAGGGAACATCTTTGTCTTCTGTGTTTGTACAGCAGTTTGCACAGTGGAGTCCTGCTTCTCGATCAGGTCTTCTAGGTGCTGTGGTAATATGACTAAGGTACAGGTTTGGAGATTATTTTCTGCTCTTGGGTGAACCACAGACTTACCCTGTTGAGAGTGGTTGAGTCACAAGTCTATGTTCCTTTTTCCACATCTATAAAATGGGATATTATCTACAACATAGGGTTGTTGGGAGTCTTAGGTCATGAACGAGTGCAAAGAACTTTGATTCCTTTAGATGAAAGGGGCTTAACCAGGCAGAAGAATGTAACTGGCTTATATACATGTGAACTATAGCTGGACAGCACATCTCACAACTCATGTGTTTTCATTGTAGATCTGATCTGTTGGTGTATTTTCATTACAACATGCTGTTTCATTGAAACAAAATAATTGAGGAAAGCATGACACCTAGTTAACACTTCATTTCAAAAAGTAGAAAAAGGAGTTTAATGATCTTACCAGAACTGAACATTCTGACTTTCTTTTTTTAAGATGACTTTTAATTTTTTTAATAGTTTATGTTATGTCAAAATATAATCTTTAAAGAAGTTAAATATGTGTCGGGGAATATTTAAATTTTATAAATTAAAAATTATTATTTAACAAATTATATTTAATACAGAATATTGAATTGTTTTGATCTTGTTCTGATTCTGAGCCAAACACATTTTTCAAACTGGTGGAATTTCAAGCAGAACAGGAATTCCACGTTTTGACCAGCCCTAATCAGAGTATTGATGTGTCCACAACCCAAATGACTGCATGGTCTAGTAGGATTTTTCATTTAAACAATGGAAGTTGCAGCAAATTTAGATTGAGATGCCCCGGCAAATTTTGGATACGTGTGGGCATGCCTACAACGAGATGCTTTACTGCAAAGTAGCGTAGTTTACTGTGCAATAAGCATGTGCTTCTCCATGTGCACATGGCTACTGCGCAGTAAACCTCACTAATTGTGAGTAAATTTGCTACCTGCAAATGCAAGTAGCAAATTTACTCATGAGGAGTTACTGCACAGTAGCCCTCCTGTAGATACTTGACTGGGAGCAAATCTGCTTCTGGTCAGCTGGCCACCAGGAGGCGGGAGATTGCTCCTTGGCCCCAGAAGCTTCAAGCCTCCCACTCAGAGATCACCGCTGGGGAGTAGGGGATGGGAGATCCTTACCTCTTACCTTCTGCTTTGCTATCACGATTCGGGAGCGGGGGAGTGGGAGATCCTTAGCTCCCTGCCAGCCCCAGGGCTAGCACCCAGGGAAAGCTTCAAGCTCCCCCTGGTGGTGGAAGGGGCCCATTGCAGGGCTGCAGGAAGTGGGAGCAGATTTGCAGCTAGGAGCAGCAAATGTGCTCCCACATCCCTACATGTGTAAACACACCTGCTTGGGAGCATTTACTCACAAGTAGCTTACTTGCAAGTAAACTGATCTCAGATCAAATGCATATGTAGATGAGCCCTGTGTGTCTTAGCATCATGACAGCAAAAGCTGATGAATGTTAAGAATGAACCATGTTGAAAGAATTGTGCAAAAGTCCAGAATCATGCTCAGGGACCAGCCACTTCAGGATTGACTGAGAGCCTACACACGGGGTGTGTCTATATGAGCTGCCCACTGTGCAATTGTTACTGCGCAGTCATTTAGTACTTACATAAGCAAGTACTAAATGACTGTGCAGTAACTGGTATTACTGTGCAGTACCATCACTGCATGGTTTTTGCCTGATGCTACTGCACAGTACCATCACCACCTGGTTAGTGCCCAGCAATGCTACTGCACGGTAGCAATGAGCTACAGTGCAGTAGCTTGTTGCTACTTCACTGTAGCATCTCGTGTAGATGAGCCCATTGAGTTCTTGTACATTTCACTACTGTACATCTCGCTTTCACTCCCATTAACAACTAGTTTAATTGTATGCCTGTGAGTGTATATTTTAACTGATAAAAGGAAAAAGGGACAAAAGCCAGGCCATTCCCAATGATGCTTACAGATCCAGATTGTGCTTGCAGTTGTTGTATCCTTTTGCTGAGACAATTGTATATATGTCTGTATAGGGGTGACATACAGAAAGAGAGCGAGAACAAGCAATGCCTTTTAGGTCTTATCTATACAGAGAAATTACCCATGTTGTGAAATATGGTTTCAGAGCACAGGCAATTTCCCAGGGTTGATTGAACCTAGTTGTCTGATAGGCAGCTGTATGTTCCCTTTAGAATTGCCTTTTCTAAATTGCCTATAGAGAGATCGTTTTGCTCTGACTTATGCTATGTTCTTTTAAACTAGGTAATGTGAGTACAGTGGAGCAGTCTGTCTGTTAGCCACATGCTACCTTGTAACTTGAAAGAAAAGAGAAAAGTGCTCGTGGGCTTCAGTGAAACTATTTATTCAGTCCAAAGATGCTCTATTAGTCTTCCTTGGTGCATTGTGGGAGGCCTGTTGGTTGTAAGCTTCAGCATATTTTTCTGAGACACAAAATATCTGTCAGCAGGCTGATTCAAAGCCCTAATTTCTCACTCACAGAAAGGACAATGGTGACCATTCTGGTTAAGGCTGTAAAGTTTTCCATTTACACCTTACCTTTTAAATCTCTAACAACTCTCCAAATGTTTCACTTTTTGAATTTAACATTTCCTGTCTACCTCCCCATATGAAGACAAGTCTTCTTTTTAAATAACAGAAATTAAAAAAAAGTTTCAGCTATTTTAGGGTGTGAGGAAAAGGTGGAAATATTTTTCTGGTTTACTTTGAACAACTGAGTTTCAAAACAGCTGAGAACTGAAGTTTATCAGGAGAAAAATCTGATTGAAGAGAGTTGTCTTTAAGCAGTCTAAGAAAATTCCTGGTGTACACAATTATGAGTCACTGAAAAGTACACTCTGTTCATGTGCAGCTTGTTCTGAACAGCATTATCTCACTACTTGGACGTGCATCACTAAGTAATGCCACATTTCATTTGTGTGTCCAGCTAAATTAACCATACCACAAAAAGTCTACTGAATGAACCAGAGCTTGTGCATTTTGTAGAGACAGCATCACATGCATGAGGTGCAGTGTTTCAGTAGAATGTTGCTGAATAAGTTCCATATAATGGAAATTCTTTTCTTCATTTATTTTTCTCCTTATGAAATTTTATTAGAAAACAATTTGAAGAGAACGGAAGAGATCCCTGGAAAAATCACTCAAGTTAAAAAAAGTGTTTAAGAAATATTATACAAAATACAGCGTACATTATATAGCACAACTATACAACAGTTAATTACATGATTCCATGCTGTTTGTCAAACAGTACAATACATTTGTGTGTACATTTTACTGTAATCAATATGTCTTCACTGCAGAGTTATCTCAAGTTATCTATAGCTTGTTTACTTTTCTCAAGTTCGTGTAAGGTAAGCAAAAGCAGCAACACTGAAGTAGAAATCAAGTTTCTGTGTGCACTCTAACATTGTTCACTCATATGTGCCATTTATGGGAACGTATCCTGTATACTCAAGTAATCTGAGCTGCTTTGTGAATTCTTTCCTAGTTAGTCATGGGAGAACCGGTCTGCCCTTTCTGAGCACAAAGGGGAAATCATTGAGAAGGTGAAAGGCTCAACTGGGTCATGTTAGTATCTGGTAAGATGGGCTAACTTGAGCCCATCTTATCTCTGGATGGGTCAAGCAACTTGAGATGAAGGCATCATAACACTTGAGTTGTGGTTTGTAAGTGGGGACAGGATTTGAGTTAGGGGTATGGAGATGTGGAGAAAAGCCTTTGGTAAGCACGGAGCTGAGGTGCACTGCAAAAGATGTGGATGCAAATCCGGAGCAGTACCGAGAGGACTGGAAGCAGAGAGGCCGCACGGAGGAGTGTGTCAGTGTGCACGGTGAATGAGAAGCCATGGCGTTTTCTTCTTGCTTTGTTTATTATTAAGTGTCTTACCTAAGGAGTGACCAGGACTGACTGCTTCCAAACCTGTTATAGAGGGGTAGACTTTAGCATCTGAGGAGTTGCCTCTCTGTTGAAGCTCATGAACTGACAAACTTTTAATTATTTGATTTATACCAGATCCTATTCCTTTCTATGGGCATTCATAAATTAACAGACTATGATTAGTAATTGATTTCCCTCTGATCGTGTTGTTTTACTCTATGAATTCATGAATTAGTTGACTTTTGAGTATTAATTGACTGTGTCATGAACTTGGAGAGATGATATCCAGCAGAAGATTAACGGACCTTGATTTCTCAGGTGGAGGTGTGAGGTAATAGATGCTCCATTATAGGTAGGCTGACTTCTTAGCTGAACTTAATTGATGGAAGAGTGAATTAGGACCTCTATCGGTGAAAAGATACAGATTTTGATAATTGGTCAGTTGGTCCTTTTGTTAAACTAAAGTATTGATTTATATTAATTTCATTAAGGGCTGAAGAAATGCCAGACAAGTTCTAAAGCAGGACAGCAAATTGATGATTGTGGATTACATAATGAGATCAGCCATTGGCACCTTGAGAGGGAAGCAACAGGGTGTAGGGGTGGAGGAGCCCTGCAAAACAACCATTCTAGGTTGAAGGTATTCCATCATCTTCTGTATAATATTTACCCTCCTTTTTTTTCTATATTTATAACAAGTTTTGGCAGGTGAGACTGGAGGAGAGGGTGGAAATTAGACTTTTGCATTGCAGAAGCAAATACAATGAAACAGCACCCTCTCACAGGGCTATACTTGAGTTACCATTTGAAGGAATTTTGCAGAAGACACCCTCACAGATGCACAGAAGTTTCCTGCCACGATGATGTGTCTGTGTTTGTCTGTGGTAGAGGTTACTTGATATCATTTTGACTGAAAATAGCTGATAATTTTTTTTACAGGGCATTCTGTAGGTCAAATGATAGTTTCATAGCTAACTTCCTCATTTTGACATTTCAGCTAGATAGGTGTGCTGCTAGTTGAAAAAAAAAAGGTAGGCCTATGCTTGGAGGGCTTCCCAGCCTTTGTACAATGGTTCTGGGACTGTTTACTGTCTTTCTCTTCACTGCCTTTCTCTTTGCTACTGTCCTCAGCTTAGCAAATCCTCAACAGAAAACTCTTCCTTTCTCTCCACCATAGAACTTCATAGAATCATAGAGGAATAGGGCTGGAAGGGATCTCCAGATATCATCTAGTCCAACCCCCTGTCCAAGGCAGCATCATCCTTATCCAAATCATCCTACACAAACCATAATCTACCCTACATAAAAACACTATCAATTCTGACAGAACACAGACCTAATACTCTAACTTGCTACAGGTAAAGCAGGGGGACACCAGCAGCCAATGTCCTGCTTCTATAAAAAGCAGTTAATATATGCTCAAAAGATTCTGGTAGAGGGCCTGGTAGAGGCAAACCCCACTGCCCCCAGTCTGTACTAGTTGAACCATGTGGTAAAATTCCTTCCTGACCCCAAATATGGTGATCAGTTTGACCTTGAATGGAGAGGCAAGACCCCCCACTAGGTAGGAACCTCTGGCTTTGGTCCCAGCAGGATCATTGGCACACCCCAGGCAAAGTTCTCAGCCTTAGCTGTAGCCAATACCCAATGCCTCTGAGGAAAGCTTAAAAACACCCTGACACATGTAGCAGAAGGGGTCAGGGGCAGGGACAACCAGCAAAGACCAGAAGCATGGGAAATACCTATAGTAGAACATAGGTATACATAGCTACGTGTAGATTACCCTCAACCACTGACTGTCCTGCCTCTTCTTGAACATGTCCAGTGTTGGACAGTCCACAATTTCTTTAGGCAGTCTATTCCACTGCCTCACTGTTCCAACAATGAAGAAATTTTTCCAGATATCCAACCTAAATTTACCTTGCTGCAACTGGTCCACATCCTTCTCTCTGCAGCAATAGAGAAAAGGTGCTTTTCCTCTTCTTTATGGCAGCCCTTCAAGTATTTGAAGATGGCTGTCATACCCCCTCTCAAGTACCTTTTCCACAACCTCAATGTGCCTACTTCTTTCAGCCTCTCCTCATATAACTTGCCTTCCAAGACTTTGATCATCTTTGTTGTTTACTTCTGGACCCTCTCTGACTTCCCCACATCTTTTTTTAAAATGTGGAGCCCAGATGTACACAGTACTCCAGATGAGGCCTAACATCAGATAGTGCCAAGAAGAGAGGCACTATCACCTCCTGTGTCTTGCACCTAATGCTTCTTTTAGTACTGAGTATTGACTTATATTGAGTCTGTGGTCTACCAAGACTCCCAAGTCCTTTTTCATAGAGCTGTCATCCATCCAGGTGTCCCCCATTTTGTATTTGTGTTTCTGATTATTCCTCCCAAGTGTAGCATCTTGCATTTGTCTGCGCTGAACTTCATCCTGTTTGCTGTATCCCAGCTGGCGTGAGCTGCACACTGAGGCAACTTCTTTTTAAGGTGCATGGTATTTGGACCCTTGTAGGTGAACCTTTTCAACTTGAAACTTTATGCCATAATTTAATGGGGATTTAGTCCTCTGTCAAACTGTCCCAGTTCATCTTACTTTTCTCCTCTCGTTTTAGATAGAGGATTATTATTGTTACACTGAGCTTTTAGGAGATTTGGAGGGTGCTGTATCTATTGTATTCTTTTCTAGTATCTTCTAGAAGACATCATCCAGAAAGGTCAGGAATGGATGAACAGGTATTATCCCTGTTTGTAACTGCTGAATGAGAGGAGGATGAGAGAAAAAATTGTTTTGTACCCACTGCATTGGCCACTTTTTAAGCTGCTAATTGTGACAACTCCTTGTCAAATTTCCACTGAATTATTCTCCCAAATTAAATTTGGGTGGGAGGGATTCTTGGCAGTTGGTTAGGTTACTGAGTTTTGTTTAATTTTGAAAGCACTGTTCTGTTTTCTTTCATCAAAATTGTTTTGCTTTTTCGATGCTGTTTCGACGTTTCACCCACCCAGCGTGGGAAAGATCAGTGCTGCCACTGGCCCCAGCCAGCAGCACCAGTCTCCTCTCATCTGGCAGGCAGATCAGGATCTCACCCCTCCCCCAGAAAGAGTCTGGCACAGCCCCCACAGCCCTCCTGGAGGTGTGGGTGAGCTCCTGATCTACCAGGCAGATGACAGGAAGCTGGTGCTGCTGGCTGGGGCCAGTGGCAGCACTGATCTTCTTGGTACTTGGGTGCGTGCTGCGCCCAGTGCCAGTCCCAGCTAGCAGCAGCCTCCTGTCATCCGGCAGGCAGGTTGGGGACCCACTTCCCCAGGAGGAGTCTGGCACAGCCCCGCAGCCCTTCTGGGGATGTGGGTGGGCCCCAATCTGCCTGCTGGTTGACAGGAGGCTGCTGCTGCCAGCTAGGACCGGCACTGAAGACAAATAAGCTGGCTTTGAAACTTGAAATGATTCAAAACTCTCAAAACATTTCGAGTGCCCTTGTTTCATTTCAAAGCTGCTTCAAAGGCTTTTGTTTCATTTCAATTTCACTGTTTCAAGCTTGAAACACGTTGAAACAGCTTCAAAATGAAACACTGGGAGAAATTTCTCACAGACCTACTTCACTGAAGGTAGGTGTTGCATGACCAACCTGATTTCCATCTCTGACAAAGAAGAAGAGGTTGATGTCATATATTTGGATTTAAAAAAACTTTTGACTTGGTCTCCTATGATATCCTCATGGTAAAATGGGGGAACTGTGGCCTCAACCACCTTATGGTTTGATGGCTGGGGAACTGGATCTGTAGTCGAGCCCAGAGAATGGTGGTCAATGAAACTGAGTCAACATGTGGAATGTGGCCAGCCTGGAGAGGGTTCAGAGGAGGGTCACCCACTTGGTGCGTGCAGCAGCAGGACAGGCCCTACGAGGAGAGACTGAGGGACCTAAGCCTGTTCAGCCTCAGCAAGAGGAGGCTGAGAGGGGACTTGGTGACTGCCTGCAATCTCATCAGGGGAGATCAACAGCAAATAGGTAGAGCCCTTTTTTCCCCAGCACCACCTGGGGTGACAAGGAACAATGGTAACAAGCTGATGGAGAATAGGTTTAGGTTAGAGATCAGGAGGCAATATTTTACAGTTAGGGTGGCCAAAATCTGGAACCAACTTCCCAGGGAAGTGGTCCTT
>JAGPOW010000304.1:68367925-68386850 GCA_030014935.1 Caiman crocodilus | reverse complement strand
GGTTTAGGTTAGAGATCAGGAGGCAATATTTTACAGTTAGGGTGGCCAAAATCTGGAACCAACTTCCCAGGGAAGTGGTCCTTGCCCCTACCTTGGGCAAATTCAAGAAAAGGTTGGATGATCACCTTTCTGGAGTCTTGTGAACCCAGCATTCATTCTTGCCTGTGGCAGGGATCAGGCTAGATGATCTGTTCAGGTCCCTCCTGTCCCTAGCTACCAGGAAACTATGAAACATGGCACATACCAGTGGTGTCCCCCAGGGCTCAGTACTTGGACCAGTATTCTTTAATATATTCATAAATGATCTTGGATGTCAGAAGGGGACTGGCTAAGTTTGCAGATGACACCAAATTATGGGGAAGTGCGGTCACGGTAGAAGATAGGTTGACAATTCAGGACAGGCTTGCAAGGTGGGCGGATCAAAACCTGATGACATTCAGCAGGGAGAAATGCAAGGTGCTCCACCTCTGGAGAAACATTCTACATTATACTTACAGGCTCAGTAGTGCTGCACTCACTAGCACCACAACTGAAAGAGACTTTGGGGTCGTGATTGACCACAAGATGAACGTGAACCACCCATGCGATGCTGCAGCCAGCAAAGCAAATAAAACTGTGGCTTGTATCTACTGATGCATCTCAAGCAAGACCCAAGAAGTCATCCTTCCACTTTAGTTGGCTTTGGTGAGGCTGCAGCTGGAGTACTGCAGACAATTCTGGGCTCTGTACTTTAGAAAGGATGCAGAGAAACTTGAGAGAATCCAGAGGAGAGCCACACTCGTGATTAGAAGTCAAGAGAACAGGCCTTATGAGGAAAGGCTGAGAGGCATGGGACTTAAGCCTGGAGAAGTGAAGGCTCAGGGGTGACTTAGTGGCAGCTGTAAGTATATAAGGGGTGTGCATCAGGAACTGGGAAAATGTCTTCCCTTGGGGTGCCCTGGTGAAGAGACAAGGTCTAATTGTCACAAAGAGCTTAAAGACCATTTTAAACTGGACATAAAGACAAACTTTATTATCTGAGGCTCCAGAGTCTGGAATAGACTCCCCTCAGAACTGGTACAAGCATCTACCCTGGATACCTTTAAGAAATGCTTGGATGCTTATCTTGCTGGGATGATCTGACCCCAGCTGACTTCTTGCCCCTTGGACAGGGGGTTAGACCTAAAGCTCTCATGGTATCCCTTCCAGCCCTAACGTGTATGAAATCTACCCTGGCTAGGGACAGACATTACACATGAACCTGTTTAAATGATCAGAAACTGGTTTATACCTGTAACAGAACATAAGCTCAGTACACATAAACCAGTTTCCAAATGGCTGAAACTGGTTTAAGATAATCCTGGGTGAATGTAGTTTCAGACTTAACTGATTTGGGTCAAACTGGTTTATGCAGTGTCTGTCCCAGACCCCCTTCCTGGCTTAAGTTAAATCAGAGTCCCCTAGCATCCCAGATGCTTTGCAGCCCTGGGCTGGGCTGGGCTGGGCTGGGCTGGGCTCTCTGCTTTAGAGAACAAGGCTGGCCTTACCCGTCTGCTCCCTAGCCAGGGCTCCAGCAAAGACTGCAGCACAGCAGGGTCTGCCTGGCTTCCCTCTGCCCCTCCCCCCCTCACCACTTGCTACTCAAGCAGGGATCCCCACCTCCCTCCCATCTCCCACAGCACAGACCCCAGCCTCATGGACCCTAGGTATGTGGTATGCTAGCTAATGCTGAGAGGTGTCTCTGTGTGCATCTCCAATTTCACTGAGACAGGCAGACAGAACGGTGTGTACTTAGGGCTTTTTGGAGCTAATCAACAGGTCAGTTGGTAATGTCCCTCTGTTCCTTCCTTGGAAAAAGATGTTTAATAAGAGCTTGAACTAATGAGAGACTTTTGCTTGGTTGATGGGCTGGTAAATGCTGTGTTAGCAGCTCCCTGCTGGCTTCCTCACCTGTCAGGTTTGTATACAGTATGAAGAAGCAGGAAGAAGGAGATTGAAGAGCTCAGTATCATCAGCAGACAGATGCACTGCACCCTGACTCGCTTTGCTTCAGAGTGCTACCTGGGGCCCGGGGGCTGGCAACACTCCTCCCCCTTGAAGAGGGGAAAAAGCCTGGGACCATGCAGGCAGGGTGGGGGTTTACACCCCTCCCTGATCAAAGTGTCCTGCCAGGGCCTGGCCACACCCCAGTTCTGTGAAAAGGAAGGGAGAGCTGCTCTAGCACCCCCTCGCTTCTAGCCTGACCCACTACAGGCATGTGCCTGCACTTCTTCAATCCAGAGGGAATGTACAGTTGCAAATGGATTCAATCTAGGCAGGTTAGAATAAACTGTGAAGATTGAATCAATTCAGGCTCAGGCTTTTTGAATGTCTGTCCCTAGCCCCTGAGTCCACAACCAGTCCAAACTAAAATGAGCTAAACCCATTTATCCACTTTGCCACATGGGCTTAAACCTGTGTGGGCTGTGCTTCATTATGTGGTGACTTTAGCTCAGCTCAATGGAATCTAAAATTGAATAGTTTAATTAAAAATTAAGAAACCTTATTTTGTTTAATATATGGGTGGAAAAATTGTGCAGACTAGCAACAGGAGAGCTTAAAAACCTTACTAAAATAATAACAAAGTTGAGTTATTGAAAAATAATGCTACACTATGCAATATCTATTACTTGTGTACAATTATGTGGCTTTTACCGTTCCCTGTAACAAAGACAGAACTATGAAGCAGGGAAGCAAAAGAATATTTTGCAGTATAAGAAAAAGATTTATATCTTTCCAGTTGTTGGTGAAAGAAGCTGAGTCTCAAAGAAAAACATTTCTAAATCTAGACCAGAATTTACTTTACAATATCAAACATGTGGTGTCTTTCTTCCAAAGTAAACTTCATATCTATATGATTAGTGGGGTTTTTGTTTGACTGTATTACTGCCTGGTCATTTAAATAGACTCAGGTTCAGCCTCACCTGTGATGGATCAGCTAACTTCCCAGGTGATTGTGATTATCTGAAGATCAGATAGTTTGAGATCAGTTAGTTGAGTCTCTTGTGGAGGTAGTTGTCTCTTGAGGAAGGATGGTAGGTAACAAGGAGGCTTCAGTGATGGATCTGGAAAGAGTTAGACCATAGGGTTGCCTGGAGCAAGGTAGTGTGTGATCCACTTGGAGGAGAACCAGGCTGGGTGGAAGGGTAGACCAGGAAGCAAAAAGTACTAGAACTACCCACAGACATTTTCAGATGTGGGATAATTCCAGCCTGGCATTTCTCCCTCTTTCCCCATTTGACAAATACCTGCTTTTAGCTTCTGAATTTGGTATAATGTCTGTTTCTTTATTTTAAGCCTATCATGGTGTGATGCAAGGAAGAAAAATAACATTTTTTATAAAAGCTATTTACAACCAATGCTTAAAAAAAAAACAACCCCCCCCCCCCCCCGGACAGCATGAGCTCTCTGGAAAGCCCTAGCTCAGGATGGAACTCTGGATCAAGAGTGGGCAACTTAGGGCCCATAGGCTGGATCCAGCCTGTGAAGAAGTCTGATCTGGCATGGGGGATTGGTGTCATGGAGCTGTGCCTTGCCACCCATCCCTTCCACCACACTCCCTTCTGCTGGCAAAGCCTGCTGCTCTGTTGCAACTGCATTTCCTTCACTGCAGAAAGGGTTGGGGAATCTGTAGCAAGGCAAATGCAGATACAAAGCAGAGTAAGTGTAGGTACCTGGGTGCTGAGGGTGGAGATGGAGAATTTCTGGCCTGCAGCCATACCTGGGGTTACAACCTCTTTTCTGTGCTGGCAAAAGGCTGCTGATTACTGTTCTTTGTTGTCTCCTCCCTCTGCTATGGGTTGAGCTACAGGAAATACTTTTTCTTTATCAGCACTCTGTATGGCAGGGAAGGTAGGCCTGAGATTGAAAGTCCCAATACAAGACTAATTTAAAATTATTGGGGAAACTGAGGCAGGGTATGTAGGGCTGTGGTATGACACAAAAAAAGATGCTGAGGAGGCTGCACATCACCTAAGGAACTAAAATGACTAATCAGGCATAAACCTCAATGATCTGTACAATGAAGTGGTATGTAATTCCATATCTCTTGAGTATTTGTATAATTTATTTTTTTGTGTAATCTTCATTTTCATGTGGGTTTTGTACGTCTCTTAATCTTGGATCTGTTTTCTGAAGACCTCTTATTATCCAAATGGAGTATCTTTTGGGGCTGTAGAGTCCTGTAGAGATAAAAAAAAAAAAAAAAAAAGTATTTGCCCTATAGAGTTTATAATCTACATAAACAAGGGAAAGCGAAATCTGTCCCATTTTACGGAGCAAGAGCCATGATTAAATGATTTCTTCACTGCAGGAAAAAGGTGTGTTCTTAAAGCTACAGTCACTGTAATGTAGAGGGGAGAGAGACATGCAGCCATCGTCTGGATTTTAATCTGCCCACTCCTTGAGGCTGTCTGATCTTTCTTACTGTCCCCCTAGTAAAGCCTTCTACTATGCTCCAGTGGGTGTGGAAGACCAGAAATCTATGATCACTCTACTTCCACAACCCAGTCTCATACGCAAACCAATACTCCACTTTGCTCTCTCTTTTTAGGAACAGCCCATACCTGATGCTGCTGTGAGAGCTCAGGTTTACCATGCTTTTACCTGGAAATGTGGTTGGTCCCTTTGTACCTATTAATGTTAAAGCTAATGTCTTTGACCAGACAGATAACTGCAGTGCTAGTGTCTGATCAGCCTTGAACTCCTAAATTCCAAATTGTGCCATGTATCACTGGACAGAGATTGGTAATACATTATCCAATTTGACCCATGGCCTCTCTGTCACAAGTTGTTAACGTTTTCCTGCAATCCCATATGCAGTCTCTCCCTCTGTCTCTTTTTCTCATTTTTTGTAGTCCAGTCAGTTTCACTCACTTTTTCAGAGGCGTGAGTTCTAGTGCAGGGACTTAACAGCTGGTTCTGCCTTTGTTTTGTGACTAAAGGAGGTAAGTAGCCAGCTAAGAAGCTATGTAACCCAGATAGATTCAGTTGTGCAAGCCAAGGTTAAGGGCAGAATGCCCCAGTCATGTAGTTCCTTTCTTCAAGGGGTATCTTTGTTGCTAGTGACTCCTGGATGTCTTGTGGCTCCAGCTACAAGTTGCATCCTCCTTCTTACAAGCTGAGCTGGGCTGGCGAGCAGCTAAGGTTCTAAATACAGAAGGCAATCTAGCAATTGATGATGTGGACAGGTTGAAGTATGTAATGCCTGTTAATGAATGAGGTCATCTACCAGATGACAGGTGCTGCTCTGTTGGCGGTAAGGATTGACGAGGAGAAAAGCAGCCTAGACTAGAACGGAAAATATCCAGTGAAGCTGGAAGGGAAGTTGGCAGGGCTGGAAAGGATTCACCTAGAGTACTGAAGGAACTGGCTGAGGTAATTTCAGAGCCATTGGCTATCCTCTTTAAGAACTTGTGGAGGTCAGACAAAGTTCTGAATAACTGGAAAAGGGGAAATACAGTACCCGTCTTTAAGAAAGAGAAGAAGGAGGATCTGGGATTTCTGGGTCAGCCTGACCTCAATACCAGGAAAAATTATGGAGCAGGTCATTAAATCTATTTCTAACCATCTGGAGGAGAACAACATGATTGGGAACAGCCAGCATGGATTCATCAAGAGCAAGTCATGCCTGACCAACTTGATTTCCTTCTGTGACAAGGTGACAGACTCTGTGGACAGGGAGAGAGTAGTGAAGGTGATATACCTTGACTTTGTCAGTGGTTTTGACACTGTTTCCCACAATATTATCATTGGTATACTAAAGAATTACAGACTAAATGAAAGTACTGTAAAGTGAATACACAACTGTTTGGATTGTCATGCTCAACAAATGGGAGGAGGTATCAAATGGGGTTCAGCAGGGATCTGTCTGGTGCCCAGTATTGCTTAACATCTTTATTATCAGTTTGGGGGATGGGATTGAGTGCAATGTTAGCAGATTTGAAGATGATGCCAAATTTGGTGGAGTTGCAGGCAGAATGACCTGGATTTGGATCATTTTTCCAGTTTAATCTCATTGAATTTCATCAGACTGATAAGTGTAAAGTTCTGCACTTGGGACAGAAGCATTGCATACATGTATACAGACACCTGGAGGAAAGGAATGGCTAGGCTTCAGTATTACAAAAAGGGCCCTAGGGGCCACAGGGGATTATAAACTAACTATGAATCAACAGTGTGCTCTTGATGCAATGAAGGCCAATAGCATACAGGGCTGTATTAATAGGAGTGTTACTTGCAAATGAAGAGAAGTGATTCTCTTGCTACATTCAGCACCAGTGGGGCCTCACCTGGAGTACTGTATCCAGATTTTGGCCTCTCATTTCAGGAAAGATGTGTACAAATTAGGAATCCAGCAGAGAGAAACAAAAATTATTAGGGGCCTGGAAAACATTATTAGAAGGACAGGCTGAAAAAACTAGGAATATTTACTCTGGAAAAGTCTTCAAATACCTGATCAGGAGTTGTATGGAGATAGACTGTACTCTGTGGCCAAAGTGGGCAGGACAAGGAACAATGGTCTGAAATTGTAGCACGGGAAATTTTAAGTTGGATATTAGGAAGAACTTTATGAAGGTAGTTAAGCATAGGTGGCGGAAGATTGGCAATAACGGGGCTTAGACTCCTAAACTTTTTGTGGTGGCTGGTGACAGCAGCAGCACCACAGCACTGCTGTCCCGCAGTACCTGATACTGCTTGCCGTGCAGATGTTCCTCTGCCACTGCGTACAGCACCAGCATGTGCTGGCCCCGCAACAGCCCCGTGGGAGCGGGGAGTGGGAGTCAGATGGGGCTCAACCCTGCCAAATAATGTTTTCCCCCACGGCTTATGTTAAACTTTGGAACAGGCTATCCAGCGAGATTGTGAATCTCCATCTATGCAAATTTTTATGAGCAGGTTAGACACTTAACTAAAATGGGTTAGATGGGGGTGATCTTGACTTGAGCAAGGGGTTGGACTACATGACCTTTCAGTTCTCCTCTACTATGATTCTAAGGCTCCAAGGCTATGATTCTGTGATTCTAAGGCTCCAAGCTCTGTCATGTGTCTGAGTCAGGTGACCCACAATTAGTAGGGATAGCCCAGAGGTGCACAGGTTGTTAGAGCAGGGAGGGAGAGCCAAGCTTGTGGGCCTTACATGTTCAGAAGATCCTGTGACACACATCTCTTTCCATGGAAATGTGCTCTGTTCTGAGGAATCTCTTCAGTCTCGTTTCAGAATAATTCCGTGCTACTTTGGGGACTGAGAGAGAATTCATGATTAGGTGGCTTTGCATCAGTGGCAGAAATAATTATCTTGAGAGTGAACAGTGGTGAAGAATGATTACCCTGAAGACTTAAGGGATCTGTCTCCAAAGGAAAAAAAAATTCCTTTATTTCTTAAATAAGTTTTCTCTTAAAGAGGGTGAATCTAATATAATTAAGAATTCTAATGGCCTTTGGAATATAAAAACTCAAGTGGAAATATTTTCAGCTAGTGAGGGATCAGGGGAAGTATCTTTGATCTCATCTGGAAAACCTCATAGCTGCCTCTGCATCTTCCTTACAGCTACTGAATCAGGCAGTCAAAAGAGTCGTCAGTCCTAGGTTGTAATGACATGTGACCTGAAAGGGACCCGTCACTGTGTATTTCTTGACACAATATGCAAACAATCATCGCTTTGCATTAATTATATCTATTTTGCACATTTTTGAGGAATGTGAAGGCAAATAGCAACATACCTATAATGTAGGAGTGGTTTGAAAATATTAGGTTATATTAAAATATTTGCGCATGAACTGAAATCTAGACTCTAACACTGAGATTCCTAAGCTGGTACCTCAGTGGATGCAGCTCATTTGGGAGCAATGCAGTTGTTTGTTTTTTCCAAGCCAGCCCTTCTTTGCAGGCATTTCATTACACTTCATTATTGTGTCAAACAAATAGATTTTTAGAGATGGAAAATACTCATTATACCATCCATTTCCTTTGCCAATGAATGCAGAGTTGCTCCCTACCATACCAATAGGTACAGTGTCTTTTAAACCATCTAATTTTACAGGAAGGTCCCATATGTATCCAGTTTTATTCCCCATTTGTTGGATTGGCCATTCGAATGGTGTAGTTGCATCAGTTAGTAGCTTTCATGGAATTATAGAGAAGTAGGGCTGGAACAGACCTCAGGAGGTCACCCAATCCAACCCTGCTGATGACTGAAGCATCCCTATTCAAATCCGTCCTGTACAAGTGCTTGTTTAACCTATTCCTAAAACTACACAAACACCCCAGGACTCTAAACTATGAGCTCAGTTTCCTGCTTTGTTCAAGGTGGTTGTGATTCCTTGATTTTTCTTATGTGGCAGATTAGAGCAGCTGAAAGTCAGGTCTCGCCTACATTAGTGAAGAAGAGACATAATGGAACTCTGTCCTGCTATACCCTTTCATGGCTCTGCATCAAGATCAGGGGAACAGTTTGTTCAAGATTCAGTTTTGCCTGGATTAATCAGGGGAATACTATCATTCAGAAGCAAGGGGAATTACTATTGTCCAGCTACCACTAGCATATGCTACAGTGCTGGAGCAGGTCAGAACATCTGGACCTATGCTTGTTGTTATCCTACCAGTGTTGTCATAATAGGCACTAGTGGGTGAGGTGTGACTTACGGAAAGAGAATGTGACTATCCACCTCACCACAATGGCAAAAGGAATGTTGTATCTCATTCGGAGAGGACAAATGTCTCTCTGAAAACTCAGTTGGACAATAATCAGAAAATACTAGTTTTTACATCAGAAAATGGGGATGCTATAGCTGTCTAGAATGAAGACAGTGCATCATATAGTTTCCTAATATTCTTGAGACAGTTGTCGACTAAAGTTATAGGATGCAGTTGAACCTATAATTTACGCTTATCCACTCACTCCAGACTTGTTATCTATTCCATCCAGTGAATATTAGAACTCCAGAATACAGTAAGTTCATAATCTTATTGATAACATAATGACTAATGATATTTTGTGTTTACAGATTGTCTGACAGCCCCTGTGCTTTACAAAATAAAAGTATTTTGTAATACCTGTATTTTACAGAAGAGGAATCTGAATCACAGAGAAGTTAAGGACTTGATTTACAGAGGTGTTGAGTACTCAGATCACACTGACTTCCTCTTCTCATTTCATTCACATAAGTCATTTGATTGACACATTTTCACTAGAACTTCAGCATACAGTTGATTATCTGTAGTTCTATGCTATGAAAGAAAAATGCATGAGATAGTATCATCTGCATATGGTATAAAGAGTTTCAGCTCTTCATGTGTGGAAAAATAAAAGGTGTTTCTTCTGATTAGATGAACTTTGAATCTGGCTTTGCAAATTCTTCTCATCTCTATTTGGCAACATACTATCTTGGGTATTGAAAATTCTCAGCTTTTGATTGGAATGAGAGAAGCAATCATATGTCATTCCAGGGATATTTCAAAGAGTGGTACAATGCAAGAGAGGTGTCAACAAGAAGCTTATTTACATAGTTGTATGATTGTATTGTATCACTGGGCCAGGTTCCTGGATAGGGTAAAATCCTTCGGGAGAGACATATGCCACTCACCCTGAGGTTTTAATTAGAAAAATGTCTCATGAACACAGTTATCTATTTCTCTCTTTAATATGGTGTGGGCTAGAAATTCAGTGCATCAGCAGAAGGGTAAATAACTCTGTTATTTATTATTTTTATGAACTGTGACAATGTCTACAGACTGCAGTCAGAGGTAGGCACTGAATATGGTCTCTCTGCTCTGCCACCATTTGTTTTTTATTATTTAATGATTACATGCAATTGCTGTCCTTCAGCCAGGCATTTCTACAACTACAAAATGGTTCTATATCACAAAAAGCCTTTTTTTTCCAATTTGTAAATTTAAAAGAATCCTGCTCTCAATGTTCATGGAGTGATGGAATCTTAATAATGACTCTTTCTAAAATGGATATGTCATACCATTTGCCTCAGCCTTGTCCAACCGCTTAAAAACTTGCCACCAGTACAAAATCTTTCACAAATTTAATAGGTTAAATTTTGGGCTCACTTATAATATTGGTTCTACTAAATTTAATTAGGATGGATAAGGGAGTAAGAGGATAATTGGAATGTGGATAAGCAGAGGTTAGTTCATTTTTTTATCACTTAATAGAACACATGAGAAATTAAACTTAGCTTAAAGGCTTTGTCTGCATAAAATCTAGTGCACAGCTCTGAGGACTCTGATTTGAAAAGTGATTCCGTTCTTGGAGTAGTTTAAAATATCTTACTGGTTACAAGGGATGCAAAACAAGACTTAAAATGATCCTGACGTAGGATGGAATTTTCAGAAGTGTTTATTGTCAGCCTAACTTTGCTCTCCTAAGACAAAGTATGTCAACAGCAGTAGTAATTAGACTACTGGGAAGCGGTTTTGGAAATCTGACTTCTGCTTTTTTAAGTGGTAGTTTTTGGCTCTTTCTCTTCCAGGGACAAATTAAAAAATGTCAGCCAGTAGCCAGGGAGTCTTGCCAGTGGTCAAAATAGAATTGGGGCAAGCTCTGTTTTAAAACCTATATATTATGATTATCACATTTAAATTATACTAAGTCAGAGGTTGGCAACACATGGCCCAGGGAGTGAAAGGCTTTGCCCTGCCTGTGGCTGCGCTGACGTGGGGGCTGGAGCTGGAGCAGTGCTGGGCCAGAGAATTGGAAGCTGTGCCCACATTGCTGCTGCTTCTTCCTGCCTACCCTTGCTCCTTCTCCAAAGTTGTCGTGTGGGTGCAGCTTCCAGTTAGAAGGGAGTTATGCCACACCACTGCCATTTCTCCTGACCTCTTCCCAAGGCTGTGGTGGGAGGTGTGTGTGGCAGGGGGAGTGACGGGGAAGTGGTAACAGCACGGAAGCAGCTTCCAGCTGCTCAGGCCTGATACAGCTGTGGTCCAGTTGGGAGCTGTGCTTGCACCCCAGCTAGGGAGCAGGGGACTCAGAAAAGCAGTGACAACACGGGTGCAGCTCCCATCTGGAAGCTGCTTCCACACCTCTACTGTTTTTCCCCACCTCTGGCACAAAGACAAGGGGGAGTTGTGGGCCTCTGCTTTTCAGCCCTCAACCTTCAAGTTGCCTGTCTAGTTCCAAAGGCTCCCTCTCTATCTATTCTTTAATGTGGTTATTTTCTGCAATGGCAATGGACGTAGAGTACTGGGACTTTAATAAGGCTTTTGATAAAGTCCCACATGACCTTCTCCTAAGCAAATTGGAGAACTGTGGGCTAGATAAAATTACTAGAGTGGATAGATAATTGGCTCAATAACCACAAGTGAAGGGTAATTATAAATGAATCAATGTTGGAATAGCAGGATATTTCAAGTGGAGTCCCACAGGGGTCTGTCTTGGGTTTAATGCTATTTAATGTGTTTATTAATTATTTGGATGCTGGAATACAGAGCTTTTTGGAAAAGTTTGTAGATGACAAAAAAGTAGAAAGAATTGCAAACTCATTGGAGGATAGGAGCAGAATTCAGAAGGATCTTAGTTTGGAAAGCTGGGTTAGAAATACGGGATGAATTTAAGTGCAGACAAAACAAGGTGTTACACATAAGTGAATACTATAAAGCACAGATACTGAAGGGAAGAAGTCCTTTTCAACCCTAATTTTCTATGGACTGGTTTGATGAAAGCATGGCCAAGAAGTATCCTGGGATACTGGCAGATTAGAGGCTCAATGTCAGCCAGCAAAGTGATGTAATTGCAAAAAAAGTGAGTGCAATTTTTGGGCTGCATCAACAGCCTGGGTGCATCTACACATTGCCAACAATGATGTTGTTACTGTGCTGTGGTTTAGTACTTCCAAAAAGGAAGTCCTTTTGGAAGTACTAAACCACAGTGCAGTAACCACCTGTACAGCGCTGTATGCACGGTGCATGGTTATTTTTAGCAGCTACTTTGTCGTAGTGATGTGCTATAACAGGGGAGTGTGCTGCTACAGCAGAATAGCTGCTGATCACATGTAGACACCCATATATGCTATGTCACTGTACCACATCACTACAGTGATGTAGTGTCATGTGTAGATGTGCCCCACATGTAAGATATGGAAGGTAATATTTCCATTCTGCTTGGACCTGGTTGAGACTCATGTACATCACTGTATGCAGTTCTGGGCTCCACATTTTAAGAATGTGGAAAAGTTAGAGTCTAGAGACAGGCAAAAAAAAATTATAAAGGTTTTGAAAGGAAAGCTATACAGGAAAAGTTGAGAGAACTGGGCATGTTTGGCTTGGAGAAAGGGAATTGTAGGGGACGTTATAACAGTCTTCAAATATATGAAAGGCTGCTGTAAAGAGGGATGAAAATGGCCTTTCTCCTTTGCCATCCAGGGTACGACATGAAGCAATAGCTTTAAATTATGGCAAAATAGGCTTGGATTAGTTATCAGGAAAATCTTCCTTACTGCTATAACAGTGCAGCAGTGGTATAGGGAAGTTGTGGAATCTCCTTCAATGGAGGTTTTCAAGAAGACGGTGGATTAGCATTGAACAGAGATGATTTAGCAGAGAGTCAGAATAGATGACTTCTGAGTCCTTTTCAGTCTTTTGATTTTATGATACTTTATAAGGCGTTTTACTTCTGGGACCCCTCTGAGGTTTGTACCTCTGCTTGGAATGCTTGTTGGAATCTTTCAGCTTTTCTGCAAGCATTTGTTAGCTCTTCAGAGACTGTAGCCTCACTGCTTAAGTCTTGTGAACAACTTCAAAAGCCAGGAGTTTGGTGCAGAAGGGGTAGTTTGAAAGGAAGTGGAGAAGCTTGTCAGAGAAAGCAGCAAGAGGCACATTAAGGATGTTGTCAATGGTGGAATCAATATGGAGCCAAACCACACTGGCCTCACAGAAGTTACATGGGGCAGCTTGAAGCCAACAGTATAGCTGTGATTATTATCAGCCTTAACCTGTGTGCACAGGGAAAAGATGCATGATTCTGTGTTTATTACTGGAGACAGAAGGATTTACCATTTTTACTTGCACAGAGAGAGACTATTTGATCAGATGTTTAATTAAGGTAAAATAGTATTTGAGGAGTAGCTAATATGAAGAAAATAGTGAGCTTTTCCTTTTGGGATTGAAGGGCTGAGAGCAATGATCTTTCCCTCCGTTTTACTTATGCCTTGAATAAAAGTCCATCCCCCCCACCCCCTCCCAAACCTGACATACAGTAGGTCTTGGCTAGGAGGTCTCAAAAAGATTACTTGAACATAGGTTTTTCAATTCCAGTGGAGATGAAATTGGAATGTACTTGATTTGGGGATGTCTTTTCAGCTCTTCATTCTCCTGGAGTATGGTTTTATTATAACTCTTGCCTCTTGGAGAAATGAAATAGGAGCTCCCACTAAGTCTTGTACTCCAAAGTGCAGTGATTACAATGCTACTTTCAGCTACCTGCCTTCTCAAGGAAGCAATGGATTATTGTGTAGCATTTCAGTTGCTTGAAAAAGAACTGATATTAGGGGCATAGTGCATCTCCTTTTTCTTGTGAGGCTGAAGTGCTCCAAATAGCTTTTGCTGACTGTTCTAAATCTTTCATTTGCATGGCAAGGGGCACAAACAGAGAAGAGCAGGTAGGTCTGTACACACCTTTTGGGAGACAGAGTTATAAGCCCATGATTAGCAATAAGTATGAACTTATTTATACTGAAAACTCACTTGTCTCCAGGCAGGGAGCACCACTATTTCATTTTAATTATAGGACATTAAAAGAAAATACTTTTTAGAAAAATGGCTAATCCAAAGTTCTTGTATATTAATGGTAAATTGACTCTATTAATCTATCTGGGCTTATATGTACAGGGTCTCTGAGACAAAAGGATGCATCTGAAAAAGGATGATTTAAAAAAACTATCAGGAGTGCCAGGTCTCCCTTTGCACAACTGAGAGGATAATGAGGAAGTTGATTGTTAATCAACCTCTCAGCATTGCTTTTTCTCTAGTTTGAGGGACAGTATAGCAGCCTGGTGAACCCCACCACTTATGCCCTCCAGAGATCTTACCAAGGTTCTCTAGCTAAGAGTGGGGAGGAAGGGCTCCCATAGCTTTAATGTGAAAGATACAATCTTTTTTTTTTTTTTATTTGAGGCCACTTTGTGGTGTACAAAGAGCAACAAAAAGGCATAGGTCTTGTCTTTGCTTCAGAGTTCACGGCTGAAAATGAGCCTGTTACATCAGACTTCCTGCAGCTACTGATGGGGGCAGTTTTTGGCTGCTGGAAGCTGTGGCGCTTCATGGAGAAAAGATAGCCCTGGCCAGCTACTGCTTAGCTACCTCATCTACCTGGTCTGTATGTTATTTGCTCTGCTTTTCTGGACATTGGGTGACTCCTCTTCCTTGTGCTAGGGAACAGCTGAAGAAAGGCACTCATAATGGTCACTGAGACTGGGGCTGAGATGATGTAGCACAGTGCAGCTCTGTGAAGAGACACAGGAAGATTCTGTGACAGGTGTTTGGCTATATATTTATGCACGACGGGGAGTCTCAGCTGATGTTGGATGGACAGGGGTAGAGGGAAGTGAGAGCAGTGAGGGGAATTAGGGAGGTGGGGAGAAATGAGCATCAGGTTAATTTTCCATCTACTAGCTCTGAACTCTGAGGATTAGGATGTTTGCTCTATTGACCTCAATCCTTGCTCAGGGGGTTAAAGCATGAGAAACCTCCTATTGCTGATTGCAGTTTGGGATACTTGTCTGGGGACCTGTTGCCTCAGGTTAATTCCTCCCATGCCAATCATTGCTTCATTTCTAAGCACTGTTTTGGGGTTGTGGAGGAAGAGTGTCCAGGTTGTCCAAAACCATGAGGGTGCCCAGAGATGGGTGAACTCCAAGTACTGATGAGTCAAGGTGTCAAGTCTCTGGCCTCACAAATTAACATTCTTCCTTGATCTGAATTAGTGCTTCACTCTCGGGGAAGTGGAACAGGTAGGTGCACACAAGGAAGTTGATGTCTCATTGCTTCTCTTTTATATCAGCCATTTGGAGATTTATTCTGGCACATTGCTTTTACATTAAAGCAGAGAAAAACTGTTAAAAGCACAGGTCTGCAGGGTGATAAATTACCTTTATAAATTCTCTTCTTTTAAGACATTATCAAATTTAAGATTACTTGAAAATTCCCTGGAATGGTTATTTTTTGCTTGATGTCAGGTGGAGAGTTTGTAGGAAAGAAACTGCTATTCAGCTCAGAGATCTCAGTCCAGTTCCAAATGCTGAATGGGTAGCCTTGCATGACATGCCATTGTGACTTCAGCAGCTGGCATGGAAGCTGAGCGACTCATATCACAGCTGTCAGTATATGAGGGATAGTGTGTGAAGAGAGGTGGAAAACCCTTGGAGACACTGGAGATGGAAAAAACGAATTAATTAGCTGTGGCTTCATCAACTCTGAGCTCAAGATACAGCAGGATGGTATGCATCTATTCCTTGTCAAAGAGACAGCTAAGCAGGAACTCTGAACTTCCCTGGTCCTGTAAGGCTGAGGGGGATCCTAGGTAGAGCCAACATAGCATGTTGCTTTGCTGGATGGTTTGCCAGAGAACACTATTTTGATTCTCTGCTAGATGCTTGACTCCCTCTGCCTAGCAACCTAGCACAGTGCTCAACTCCTGTTTTGGTCCTTGAGGGTGATCTTCTCCAACCATGATAGTCCTTGGGGGTTTCTGCCATCCATGCCAGAAGTAGTATAGTGAGGCCCTGAGAGCTGAAAACTTGTGAGGAAAACATCCTGTCAGTGCAGAAACTGCAAGACTTACTCCCTCACACCTAGCAAGAGATCAGTAGCTCCCCTGTTCCTTCCTAGTAGGATGAGAAAATGAGGCTGGAAAGGGGAAGACAGCAGAGAAGTTGTGTACTTTTTCCACAGAAAAAGGGGCTGAAGACAGAACAGATGAGGGAGAGGAGGCTGAGGCACTGGTTAAGCTAGTGCACCAGAAGATGATTTGGGATGGGAAAAGATGGACAGAAAACAGAAAAAGGAAAGCTAATTGGAGGAAAAGTGCCCCACAAAGAGAGAAGTTGGGGTGAACTGTGCAAAATATTTTTGTCTAGGAGTATATTTACAATCTTTTTGAAAGCAGGAAATCACATAAATACCTCCAAGACCTGGAGTGTTCTGCAGTGTCCTTCCAGGGACCATGATCTGGATACAGTAAAATAGGCATATGACTTTAAAGAGGAGGGATGTGGTGCTGGGCAAAGAAATGATGGAGTTGTGGTTTAATGTGTTTTCTACCATCAGTTTTGGCTCTCCCCTTAACAGTGTTCTCACTCCTCATTTTGGCCATCTAGGAGCCAGGCTAGGATTGCTCTCCTGTGTGTTTTTTCCAATCTAAATGTGTATGATTCAGCAATGGAGCTGCATCCACTTCCCATGGGAGACTATTCCATTCCACAGTCAAATACATCTCACTGTTGGGAATATTCTCCTGATACTTGGCTGAAAAATATCTTTGTTCAGTTTAGTTTGAACACACTCAAGTCACTCTTCTAAATTTGCAGGGAATGCAGGAGACCTCTACAGTGGCTAAACTGAACTATCATATCATCAACTTCCTCCAGTGCTGCCCTTTGGATAAGTGAGGTATTCCAGCTTCCCTTGCACAAAGAAGCACAATGATGATGACCCAAAATGCGTTGGGCACAAGTAAGGAGGGAGGAGCTGAGCAAGACCATGGATACAATAGCATATTTCAAAAGAGACTGATTAAAATAAAGACAATCTCCAGACTATTTGCTAATTTGCAATATCATACAGTTTATTGTGTTGACACTTTGCCTCTGAAGATTTCAGAATGCCAGTACAGGAAAGCATCTCTCCTCAGGGCAGCAGGTACTTAAATGCTTTCCTTAATGCTTTCCCAACATGCTGTGTAAACATTAGTGACCCAAACCTTCAACCCATTCTCAGCCACGGGTCAGTATTATTGCTTCTTTTACAGATGGGAAATTGTGGGTGAGAGAGGTGACTAGAATTATCCAAAGTGAACTGAACTTCAAATTCTGTGCCGGTTTTATGAAATCACCATTGACAAAAGGTTTCTCTCTCTCAAGAGTCTGCAGTGCTCCCTTGACATGTTTGGGCACACCAAAGGAAGTCTTTGAGCCTTTCAACCCTTACCTCTATGAAAAATTTATAGGCTTTGTTTATACCATGTCAGCAGGCTTTGTAGCTGCTGAGAACCCTGTGTTCATACTAATTGAGTTTATAATTTTTATAATCTGAAATGTGAAGCCCACAGTAGAAAAAAGCCAGCAGATTCTGCTGCAAAGCATGTAACTTCTGTAAGGCTGCAAATATGGTTTTTCTTACACTGAATGCAGAAGCTTGTAATCTCCCTGAGAACTGCATCTGAGGTTTCAAGGAAACTGTAAAATTTGCTGGAATAACCTGCACAGTTTGTAATTCCCATGATGACTACTAGGGGTGTACCAATAGAGATTTTCTGGGTTGATACCAATGTCCAATTTATAAGGAGCCATATGGGACAGTACTGATGTGATTGTGATATGCAGCCAGGCAGCTTGGAGAGCAGCATCTGGCTGGTAAGTCTGGTGTGGGGGAGGGGGTGGGAGGAAGGAACGATCAAGGCCCCCGTGGTGAGGGAGGGAGTGGGCAGAGGTAGGCATGGCTCAGCTGGGATAGGGTGGACATGAGACAGAACTGCAAGTGGCTCATTTGTGGGGTGCAGTGGGGGGCATTTTCTCTCACCCTCCATGCACCTTGGTATGGCATGCGGGTGCGTGCCCCTGGATCTGCACAGGGCAGGATACTATTGTGGGCTGAGGCCAGGGCTGCACTGCGCTCTTCCCAGTGAGGGCTGAATTGGGCTGCGCTGTGTTTGAGGCAGGTGGTGGTGCTGGGAAGAGGCTATGGTGGGGGTTGCAGTCACTCCTAAATTTGCTATAGCCCTCACATAGACCTTCCAGCCCTTCCAGCACTGCTGCCATGTGCCCTGAGCACACTACAGCTCTGCCCAGTCCCCTGCCAGGAAGAGCCCAGCACTGCCCCAGCCCCAGCCCACAGTGGCAGCCCACCTTGCCCTGCATGCAGATCCAGGGGCACACCCCCCGCATGCCCTCCCAGAGTGCACGCAGCAGCAGGAGCTATGCTTCCCCCCCGGCCATACCCTCCAGACGAGCTGTTTGCAGTTGTGTCATGTGCCCACCCTGCCCTGCCTCAGCTGAGTAGTGCCTGCCCCAGCTCCACTCCCCTTTCTCCACACCAGACTTACCAGCCAGATGCTGCTCTCCAAGCTGCTGTGCTACACGCCTGGCCCTGTGTATGCTGCAGCTGTGCGCATGCACAGGGCATTTATTGGCCACATTTCATAGATTTCATAAATTTCACAGACATTAGGGCTGGAAGGGACCTTGGAAGATCATTGAGCCCAGCCCCTCATTGAGGGGCAGGAAGTCAGCTGAGGTCATAGGATCCCAGCAAGGTAAGCATCCAATTTTCTCTTGAAGGTGTTCAGTGTAGGGGCTTGAACCACCTCCGATGGCAGGCCTTTTCAGACTTTGGGGGCTTGGACAGTAAAGAAATTCTTCCTTATGTCCAGCCTGAAACGGTCTTGCAGTAGTTTATAACAGTTCGACCTCACCATCTCTTGGGGCACTCTGGTGAACAAATGTTCCCCCAGATACTGATGGTCACCCCTGATAAACTTATAGGTGGCCATCAGATCACTCCTGAGTCTGCGCTTTTCCAGGCCAAAGAGCCTCATAGTTCTCAGCCTGTCATCAAAGGCTGTTTTCTTGACCTATGATCATGTGTGTGGCTCTTCTCTGGACTCTCTCAAGCTTCTCCACATCCTTTTTGAATTGTGGGGCCCAAAACTGGACGCAGTACTCCAGCTGTGGCCTCACCAAGGCC
>JAGPOW010000304.1:68355833-68367825 GCA_030014935.1 Caiman crocodilus | reverse complement strand
TGGCTCTTCTCTGGACTCTCTCAAGCTTCTCCACATCCTTTTTGAATTGTGGGGCCCAAAACTGGACGCAGTACTCCAGCTGTGGCCTCACCAAGGCCGAGTACAAGGGGAGAATGATGTCCCAGGATTTGTTTGAGAAGCATCTATAGATGCAAGCCAGCATTTTGCTTGCTTTACTAGCCACAGCATCGCATTGCAGGCTCATGTTCATCTTGTGGTCAATGATGACCCCCAAGTCTCTTTCTTCCATAGTGCTTGTCTGCATAGCACTGCCGAGCCTATAAGGATGCTGCAGATTTTTCCTCCCAAGGTGGAGAACCTTGCATTTTTCAGTGTTAAACACCATCAGGTTCTCATCTGCCCATTTTCTGAGCCTGTCCAGGTCAGCCTGGATTTCCCCCCTGTCTTCAGGTGTGGATGCTTTGCCCCGAAGTTCGGTGTCATCAGCGAACTTGGCCAGTCCGCTTTTGACTCCATTGTCCACATCATTAATGAAGATGTTGAACAATATGGGTCCAAGAACAGAGCCTTGGGGGACCCCACTGGTCATGGGGCATCATGATGATTGACTTCCATCAATTACCACCCTCTGGGTCTGACCACGGAGCCAATTTCCCAGCCAGCAGCTCATGATGGACCCAAGGCCACAGTTGGCCAGTTTTGCCAAGAGGTGGTCATGGGATACCAGATCGAAGGCTTTTTTGAAGTCACGATATATGACATCAATCTCTTCTCCCTTGTCCAGGTGATAGGTCACCTTGTCGTAGAAGGAGATGAGATTGGTCAAGCAAGACCTACCCACGACAAACCCGCACTGGCTATCCCTCAGGATGTTGGCGTCGGCTAGTCCATTAAGAATGGCCTCTTTAATAAACTTTTCTAAGACCTTTCCTGGGATAGAGGTCAGGCTGATGGGCCTGTAGTTTGCTGGATCCGCTTACCTCCCTTTCTTGAAGATAGGCAGCACATTGGCCTTCTTCCTGTCTTTGGGCACTACACCAAAGTGTCAAGAGTTCTCAAAGATCTGTGCCAGAGGCTGGGCTTTGATGCTCGCCAGCTCCTTGAGTACCCTGGTGTGTACATTATCAGGGCCAGCTGACTTGAAGGTATCCAGCCTCTCAAGGTGTTCCTTCATGAGGTCAGCATTGATGGAGCGAAGCGGATCTCCCTCACCTGGACCTCCCTGTCCCATAGTGGGCATGGGACTGATGAAAGACCGATGCAAAGTACCCATTTAATAGGTTGGCTTTTTCCTGGGCGTCAGATGTCCCATCTGGTCCAGCAGGGGTCCAATGTTGCCCTTGCTTTTCCTCCAGCTCCCTACATATCTGAAAAAGAACTTTTTATTGTCCTTGATACTCAAAGCCAGTTGGAGTTCAGTTGCAGCCTTGGCTTTCATGGTTTGCTTCCTGCAGGACCGGACCAGTGCAGACTATTCCTCCTTGGAGGTGAATCCTGTCCTCCATCCTTTGTAGGGTGTTCTTTTTAGCCTTAGGAAGTTTGCTAGATCCCTGGAGAGCCAAAGGGACTGCTGTGCCCTCTTGCTGCCTTTCCTCCAAGATGGAATAGAATTAGCTTGTGCATTGAGGATCACTGTCTTGAGAAGTGATCACTCTTCCTGAACTCCCTTCCCCCTCCCCCGGGTCGTGGTCCCTTAGGGCCTCACTGACAAGCCTCTTGAGCTAGTCAAAGTTGGCTTTGCTGAAGTCAAGGACTTCAGTGTTGCTGACTGACTTGCCAGCTTTACAGCAGCTGGTGAAGATGATCGGCTTGTGGTCGCTGTCACCCAGCTTCCCATTGATCACTAGGTCCCCACTTAGGTCATCCCCAGTTACCAGTACCAGGCTGAGCAGTGCACATTATTGCCACATCAGGCAAAAAAAGCTGATTTCCAGTGCTTTCAATTTTCCCAATATTGGTGCCAATCCAATATGGGACTGATGTATTGGTGCATCTTTAATGACTACTGATAAAATACAGTGTGGAAGCAAAATTCATTAAGTGAACTTTGTTTTATTTGATCTTGAGAAATTACTTTTCTTCACTTTAATAAATAGTTAAGGAAATTGTCCAGACAGAAGCTTTATTACTAGAAAGGATATATTGTCATATGGGGTAGGGACAAACATTACACAGACAGGTTTAAGTAATCAGAAATTGGTTTAAACCTGGAACAGAACATAAGTTCATTGCACATAAACCAGTTTCATATTGGCCAAATATGGTTTGAGATAAACTTGGTTGAGTGCAGTTTCAGACTTAACTGATTGAGCTTAAACTCATTTATGTAACTTTTGTCCCAGACCCTTCCTAGTTTTAAGTTAAATCAGAATCCCCTGGCATCCCAGCATGCTCTCTGGGCTGTGCTGTCTGCTCCAGCAGAGCAGGGCTGGTCCTGCCTCTCTGCTTCTCATCCAGAGCAGGGACAGGTAGGGGTGGGGGCCTCGACAGATGCTGGCTCCGGAAGAGAGCAGGGAAGAGGTTCGTGCCCCACCCTCTATCCCCTGTCTCACCAGCATGACCTGCATTTCTCTGGCTACTCCAGCAGAAGGGGCGTGGCCAGCTGTGGCAGTAGCCTGGAGTGAACTGGCCAGAGAAGGGGTTGAATTCCTCCCTCCCTGTCCCATGAACCTGAGCCAAGATCTGCCAGGTGCTCCCCACTTGCTGCTGCAGTAGCAGGGATGTAGCCAGAGGCCAGCTGGCATGGCCCCCTTAGGCAGTGGGGCAGGGATGGGGGTTATTTCTCCCTCTAACCCCAGTGGAACACAGCAGGGTCTGCCATCCTTGAATGCCACCCTTCTCTGCCTGTGTGGGGCTGAGTGGTGGGATAAGCCCACCTGGCAGATGCCTTGTTGGGGGAAGCACACTCTGTCATGGTGTCCAGGGAGTACAAGCCTCTTCCCAGCGGTGGGGGCCATGAGTGGGGCTTGGAGTGGGCCATAGCGCACCGCCCCCCACTCCCCCCGCACTGCTTCCTCTTACCCCACAGAGTCCGCAGCAGCTGTCCCCATCCTGCAGCACATCTGGCAGAGGGGGCAGAAGGGGTCTCACCCACAGCTCACCCTGCACAGGGAGAAAGCTGCAGTGGCAGTTGGGGCAAGCAGACCCTGCTGCGGTCCCTGGGGCATATGGGGGGAATAACACCCCTCCCTGCCCCCTCGCCTAAGGGCTCTCTGCTGGCTGGGCTTTGACTGTGTCCCAGCCCTGCTGCTGGTGTGGCGAAGGGGGAGCAACAGCCCTTGTTATGGTGTCCCAGAGCACAAGCCTCTGCCTGGTGGCGGGGCCGCAATGTGAATGAGGGCCACCCTATATATAAGGCACCCACAAGTATTATTATTATTATTTAGGAACCTCTCTCCTTATGAAATTTCCTTTAAAGTTGGCAGAGGATCACAGGATCCCATTACGTGAGTGGTAAAGAAGAAGAGGGCCTGAATGTTCCACCAGTAGAATCACTGAATGGATGAACAGCTATAAATCCACGAAGAGCAGACCTGTGATAGTTTGCTTTTTTCCCTGTCAGATTTTCGTTATGGGTTTCTTGTTCTTTTTTATTCTTTTTTTGTTTGTACTTTAATAGATATTAATTTTTATAGTGTCTTATTTAGTTTTGTTTTGGGGAATCATAAATACACATGTGTGCAATATGTAGGTTAGAATATTATGTGTGTGATATGTCTAGAACAGAATATAATGGTTCTAATGACTGGATTGCAAATATTCTTAACTGCAGTCCCTTCTTAGAGCCTTTTGCCTTCTCCTTTATCTGTGTTGAAATAAAGCCATACCTTTTAATATGTAGATAATCAAATGTAAATCCTCTTCTCCAAGTAATGATTCAGAGAAACCTGATTTCCCTGTGCAATGTTGCTGCTTTATTGACTGATATATAAAAAATAAGTGACAGGTGGTTTGCCCTACTGATTAAAAATGCTGTGGGTCAAAGGGATGCTTCCTTTCTGTCTATAGAGAGAATAATTGTGACTGACGTATCTAATAGATGATGAAATTGGATCGGTTTGGCTGGCATTTGTTGCATGCATGCAACTTGCCTGTTAAACGTTGCTGTCATTCAGATCTCATTGCTGCTTTGAAATAGGCACTTGGTCTATCCTTGCTTATAGCCAGGAATATAAGATGCACCTGCTGAGACTGACAGAAAAGGTTTCAGCTGTGCTGGTGTGGGTATGGAGGGAAGACACTTGTCCACTTGGAAGATAACTGGTGGAATAACTCACTGATATGAGCTACTGACTGGCAAATGATGAGGGTTTTTGCTTGCTGCCAGCTCTGAACTTGCAGCCTGGAGTTTGAGGCACTATAACCTGTTACCAGCCCCAGAACCATTCCCTCCCCTATTGAAATTTATGCTTCATTTAAGAGACAGTGGAGGGCTGATAAGTAAGACAACTAGGAAAGCCATTCAGTTCCTGTCCTACAACACTGGGCTCCAGAATGCTAGAGCATCTGACAGAGGAGCTCCCTGTAATATCAGGAGGTGGGTTCCTAATATGAAATGCAGTTGAGGGATCACCCTTGCCTCCTTTCACCTTCCAGACTTGTTTAGCAGAACTATCAAATATTTGTCTAGTATTTTGCTCTAAATTGGATGAGGAGGGTGGGAGGGGAAAGGGCGGGGGGTAGGGGTGGTAAGTGATATGTGCCATTTTCAGACCTGTCAGATGGCATAAAGGTTAGTGCTCTGGCATGAAGTAGTAGCTCTATTTGGGATCTTTTAACTTCAAAATATACCTTCCCCTGGCCTCTTTTGTCCTGCCTCAAAGGAAGTTTCCAATTTCCCATCTTCTTTCCTGCTGTGTCTGGCTGCTCTGAGGCCTGTGAGGTGCATAAAAAAAGCAGCAGGATTCTCAGGAACTCTTTGTACAGCTGTTTTGTACTTTTTTTTCTTCTTTGTTAAAGCTGTTTTAGATCTCCACAAAAAACCTATCCTCTTCCTCCCTTTTCCTAACACCTGCCTCTCACCAAAAAAAAAAAAGCTGCGGTTGAGAGGGATGCTGACTCGCTTCTAACTCCAGACAGTCAGAACATCATTCTGGAAGTGTTTAGATTACCAATCCTAGACCTCTCCAAGCTAGAAAGGTGGGTGAATCCTCATCAATGGAAGATTTAAGGGTGGCTCAGGCAAATTTGCCTGAGATGGTTTAGACAGGGAGGACCCTGCTTTGAGAAGGAGGTTGGATTAGCTCACCTCAAGGACCTTCCAGGCCTTTTTTTCTGCTATATATATTTTTGTTCTGAACATGCAACTCTCAGCCTACAGCTACCTGGAAGGTGATGATTTCCATACCTCCTAATATTGAGAGGATGCATGGGGCTGTACTGTTCTTTGTAAAAGAAACTGGTACGTTTTCTAGGATTTTCAACTTAGAGAGGATTCTTCCCAGGGCATTTGTACAGGATTTGAGGCTGTAGCATCTATAACTTAACTCCTGCTTGGGGGATGTGTTTGCCCAAAAGGGAACTTTTGAATTTCTTACAAGAGTGTTGTTAGACAACTCAGCACTGTAGAAGGGGCCCAAACTAATTTGAGGTAGTGCTGCATCCTGGCAGCATTTGAGTGTCTGATCAGGACCTTAAAACTCAAAACATAGGCATTTAAACAACATCATCTGTACTTCCACTACTAGGTCTTTTTTGGTGTCTGGCATTGATGGGAACCAAGCTCAAAGGTTTCCTTTCTCCCATTAAACTTGCCCCATTTTCTGGTTACCCATATTTTCTCACATACAACGTGCTCTGGAATATAATATATACCTTGTTTTTGAATGGCAGAATCAAGAAAAAAAGATTTTTCTAGAGTTATGGCTGCACAAAGCAGAGATAAAATCTAAACTTCAGCTGAATCACCCTCCTTTTTCTGCTTAACTAAAGTGGAAACCCTAGCTACTCCTGAAGACTGGTCTCCATAGGTCTATGAATAATTTTTAAAAGAGCTAATGGGTCTCCATGGCTGTGAAAAAGGGAGAACAGGAGCAGATGGCAAAATTGCCCTAAGAAAGTTTACCTTTTATAAGTGCATCAGGACTGTTTAAAAAGGAGAGATGATTAACATCTCTTGAATGAAGAACAATGAGCCATCTAGTCAAATGACTCCACTGCCAGAATAGTAATGCAACATCTGCTGCACTGTGTAGTAGGAATCAAAGAAGGGTGTTTCTATCCTGCGTAGAAAATCAGCATCCCATATGTACACCAAGCTCAGAGGGCTGATTTTGGGAGAAAGGTGCCTGTTGCATGTGAGTTGGTCTAATAAAAGATATCAAATTCACCCAAGGAACCTTGTCTGTCTATGTCCTTAGACCAACTCGGCTACAACCTAAATCCCTGTTGCACATGAGAAAATTCAGTAACTTCCATTACAGAACTTTCATCTAGGTCTGATTTTCAGGCTTCAGTTTTGTATCACTCTAGTCCAGCTTCCCAAATGATCTTGCCTCAGATGGGGGGTTGGGCCAGATGAGCTATGGAGGTCCCTTCCAGCCCTCTAAGATATATATAGCATTTTGATGGATACGAAACTTGTCTTTTCAAAGTGGTTGTGTAGTAGCCTAACATACGAACTAATCTAAAACTTGGACCAATATCAGAGACCCTCAGTACTTTGGATCATTGCAGTAGGGTGGTGTGGTAACAGGGTGCTTTTTAACAGAAGAGTTGTCTCATTGAGCAGAGGAAACTAACCGTCCTCTTAGATTTCAGAAAAATAGAAAGTCATAGACAGTCAGGATTTGAAGAGCCTTCAGGAGGTCATCTAGTCCAATCCCCTCCTCAAATCCTCATTCTGTTCCAACTCACTTTCTTCCCATGCTGGCTACTAATTAATTTTGAGACCTGTGAAAACTATCTCAGAACCTGACTTTTAAAGGTGCTGACCTACTAAAGTTTGCATTGACTGCAACTCGAACTATGTGTGCCCATGTGTGAAGAATGGGGATAGCAATGTTAACCTTCCACAGCGAAGGGCTGAGATACAACATTTACCATCACTTCTGATGTACTTGAATAACTCTGGATTAAAGATCCTGTAAGTAGACACATTGTTGTTTCTCTTATGATGATTATTAATAGCTCTATGCTGTGACAGAATGGTCAAAAAAGATGTAGTACCTCAGCCCATGAGCTTTTGTTAGAGGTTACTGTGCTCTGGGATAACAAATCTGCTTGGTTTCACCAGCTATTTTTCTTTCTCCATCCTGCTTCGCTCCCTCCCCCACACATCATCATGTTTCAAGCTCTTGGGCAAGAGCTCTACAGACTGACTTAATTCAGTGATATAAATGGCTGTTACATTGCTTTCTCCAAAGTTCATGGACTGTATCAGTTCAGGTCACCATGCTTCATGGGTTTCAAATTCCACCATTTTTATGAGCAGTCCTTTGTGCAGTATAATTCCATTTTTACTAAAGAAGATCTCTCGGCTCTCTACAGTGAAAATTCTTGTTTGAGAAAAATTTAGAAGCCAGGAAAATAGGAGGGGAGAGAGCTTAAAATGTACTTCCTAGTTTAAAAAAGACAGACAAATTTTATCACCTTAGGTGGGACACCAGCAGGTCTTGAACCCTAGGTCTTCAGCATTGCACACAAATCTGTGTTACTTGCATCCAAGCATTGGTCATATTAATTGGCAGCAGTAGTAGTAAATGGTTAGCCTCTGTGAACCAGGCATACAGAGGTATCTGTAACCAAAGGAAACAGTGGACTGGGTATCCAGGACTAGCTCTGGTTTTGCAGAGCAGATATAAAATATGTTACTTACATTTTTGTCCTATCTTTAGATTTAGTCATTAGCTTTTGCTTTGGAGAAGATGTTGCTTGGATTTTCTTCTGCATTTAGTTGCAGAATTCTTTGGCAAAGAGGTGGGATATTACAAAATTCCCTCAATATACCAAAGGTTTGGCTTCCCTCTTCTCAGGAGAATTTCCCAGAACTTTAGTTCTGTTCTTGAGAACTCATTTCTTGGGTCTCCAGTTACTGTAAATGTGCTAGCTGACTTATGTGGCAATGCTGAAAGAAGAGCCCTTCTTTGGAAGAACACAAATCTGTCTCATTAAAGGCTCTACAATCAATACCAGAACCTTGAAGTGAGAGCAGAGAATGAAGAGCCAGTGCAGGCTGAAAAGCACCAGTATAACCTCTCCTCTCTGGGTTATGCTGCTTTGAGGTATAGGAGCTGCAGCCTTCTTGCAATCTTCTAATATAGTCTTGGAATGAATGAATTGCAATTCTGTATCCCGAAAAGGAGGTGGTGAACATATGAATCACAGTAGCTAGGTATTTGTCAGATCGGAAAAGGTGGAGCTATCTTGCTATTTGCAATCGGTAGAAGTGGCTGTGATGGGCAAGATCAGTATAACTCCATGGGTTCACACTATCTTGATCTTCTGAGGAGCACACAGGGAAAGTTACCAGGTCCTTAAGCTACTCCTTTTTTTGAAACAATATCGCTTCTGCTTTCCCACATGTCAATTTCCTTCCTGAGCTGATGTAGCTGGGAAATAGTCCCATTTGTGCTGGATGACAACCTCATTTAAAAAAAAGGAAAAACAAAAAAACCTCAAGGTGCCTGTTGCTATGGTAATGAAGCACCTCCAAAAGCACACACAGATCTGTGTCACTTGAAGACTGCTGGCTTATAACCTACCCCCTCACTGATGTTAAATACTGTCAACCTTAAAAAGAAGATAGAGAGGATCCAGAGGCAGGTAACAAAAATGGTAAAGGGTTTGGAAAGCAAGTCATAGGCAGAGAGGTTGAAAGAAATAGGCATGTTCACTTTATGGAAAAGGTGATTAAACAGCCTTCAGGTATCTGAAGGACTGCCATATAGGAGAGGGAAAACTCGTTTCCTCCCCTGTTGCAGAGAGTAGGATGCATAGCAGTGGTTTGATGCTGTAGCAAAGTAGGTTTAGATTGGACATGCAGATAAAAATTCTTTACTATTAAAGCAGTGAGGCAGTAGAACTGTGGCTAGGGAAGTTGTAGAATCTCCTTCACTGAATGTTTTCAAGAGGGTGGATAAGCACTGATAAGGGATGATCTAGGAATAGTGATGCCTGTAGTGTGCTGTAAAGAGCCACAGCTGGAAACCGAGGAGCCTTCCTGAACACAGATCACTAGGAGATCATGGGAGCAGGTGGATATTAGAGAGAACCATGTGCAGCAGCAGGAGAAAGAAGCACCTGGTACCTGGCTTAGTTACAGTACTGACTACAGAATGAGGAGTTCTGGCTTTCTGGTTAGAGGGTGTGATGTGTGGAGTTGCTTGATGTCCCCAGGTTGCAGAGCAGAGTGGCAGCCTGTTTTCCTTTCCTCAGTAATCATAGGGGAAACCCTTCATGAGAACTGCCAGCATCCTTTCAGTTCTGAAGTCTAGGCCAAAGCCAGATTGCGAAAGGTAATGAGAAATTAGTAAATATTTATTGTAAGGTTCTCAACCATCATGTCAAGCATTATAAAATTAGAGTCATAATACTAATGAACAAGACCATCAGGGTTTGGGAAGTTTGGAGTACTTGTTATGTCATCAGAAAAGGACAGAATAGTGCTGTTCAGTTGGCAGCCCACCGTCCCCTGCAGCCACCTCTTCCACTGCTGACCAGTGGGGGATGGCCCAGTGAGGACTGCACGCCTCTTAGGGGGCAGGGAATCCTGGGAGCCCACCCACACTGTGTGTGGCCCTCAGCTTCACTGAAGTTGGCCAACCTTGGGATAGACCATCATATGTTTTAAGCTGGTAGAATGCCTAGTTGGAAAAAGGCACCTTTGACTTATGTTAGCATTGGCAGAAACATCTGCTTCTGGTTGTGATTAGCCAGGGAAAGCATGAATTCAGTTCATCCATCAGTAGGACTATGCCAAGATCCAACAAGGGAGATAACATGGGTCACCCTACTTCTGGCTCTGGTGAGACTTTTTGCAGAGACTGTTACTGAGTAGGCTTAGGGTTTTTGTCAGTAGAGAAGGTGAGCTCCTAAGAGCCAGGTGCGATCAGGTTTGTGGTTGAGAGGAAGCTCAGTTTTTCAGCCTGTTTATACAGTTTATAGATCCATTTTTTCACCTGTGAAATGGAGACCACACGGGAGAGGAATTTGGCAGCTGTCTTTAGAAATGACCACTAACAGTACATTGTATTATAAGAAAGGAAGTAAAAAATTATTTATCTTAAAAATGGCATTGTTGTGTCTAGGAGTCTGATTGTATGTGTTGAGGTTGGAATTTAGTTATGATACTTAACACTGTAAAAGAGAAGGGAGCCCAGAATTGCAGAAGAGGAAGGAACTAGACTAATGATTAACAAAGCCAGTGCCATTTTCAAATGCTGTCCAATGAAAGGATTTCAGTTTCTTTGCAGTATTGCCTCTTGGGAAGATTCTTGACAGGAGTTATGGCATAGGGCGTGCATCTGTCTCTGTAAAGGAAGCTGCATAGTCTTTGAGTGCAAAGGCTTTTCTGGCTTGATACAGCTCTGATCTCTCCTGGGATATAGTGGCAAGCTGACACTTTTTTCCCCTTTCCTCCCTCTCACTCCTGGTTTCTAAATTAATTGAAGCAACTAAATGAGATATCATTGGGGATTTGATTTGGATGCTTTTGGATGTCCACATCTTTTTGTTCTATTTTGCATGAGACTGAGGGGGGATTGGAAATGATGATAGACGAAATATATGGGGAATGCAAACTCATGGAGAGGGGAAGATGTTGGCATGTAATTACATGTTGTCAGACTCATCATGCAATTGCAGAACAAAGCCAAATTAATTAAGGCTGTCCATCCCACATTCAGCATTTCCTTACTTCAGTATGTCTGAGCCTGCAACCTAAATCCTATGTGAAACCCCTACATGTTTTTTAAAAAAAATGTTATCAATTATACATCAATTGACTGACAAGACCATCAGCTCTGGGATCTGTTCCTGCCCAGCTCTTTGTACAGAATGATGTGAAATTCCCTCAACCTACTGCAAATTTAATCTTGGACAGTGTGTTCTAGTTGCACCTCCTGTGCCTCTTGTTGTTAGCTTGTGAAAATTATCAGAACACATCCTTCATTGCGTGGACCTTTGTTGTGCTGGTATGCCTGGCTTCAACCATGCCAGGTACAGGCTGTTTGAATACAAAAAAATCAACTAAAAATATAGTCCAAACATTGTAGACCCACAGACATGCTGGGTAGACACTCTTTTCAAATTGCTTGTTGTTCTGAACTGATATTATAAGCTGTAGAGTCTGTACTGCTGACTATGACATTCTTATATTGGCGACACGTAGGAGGTGCATGCAGGTTCATGCGCACCCCGAAATTGGCGGTTCACTCCCTACAATTGGCAGCCATTGCTGTTTGCCATGCCCCCCGCCCCCGCCCCTCCTGCCACTGACACCAGTGGTGGCTGCCTGCAGGAACTCCCCACTTGCCACCGGTGCTACCTGGGGGTGGTCGCCATGCCCTCCCAACCTCTGAGGGCACACATTGTTCATGCACTCTGATCTTCGGTTTTCTGTGTGGCTAGGGACAGACATTCAAAAAGCCAGAGACTGAAGTGATTAAACTTTTGCAGATTAGTCTAACCTGCCTAGGCTGAGCCAGTTTGTAACAGGACAAACATTCTCTCTGGACTGAGGATGCCTGCAGCTGCTCAGGCCAGGAGCTGGGGAGAGCTAGAGCTATGGTGGGGAGGGCTGGGGTGCACTAGAGCTATAGGGAAGCTATAGTGGCACATGGCCAGTCTGGGCTGAACTGGCCGGGGAGGGGTTTAATTTCTCCCTCTCTATCCCACTGGCAGGAACCCGAGCAGGCTCTGTCGGGTGCTCCCTCCTCGCTGCTGCAGTAGCAGGGCACCATGGCCCCTGGGGCAGGGAGGAGAGTTAGTCTCCCCTCTACCCCCACTAGCATAGTTTCATAGTAGCTAGGGTCAAGAGGGACCTGAACAGATCATCTAGCCTGACCCCCTGCCACAGGCAGGAATGAATGCT
>JAGPOW010000304.1:68282371-68355733 GCA_030014935.1 Caiman crocodilus | reverse complement strand
CCTCCTCTTGCTGAGGCTGAACAGGTTCAGGTCCCTCAGTCCCTCCTTGTAGGGCCTGTCCTGCTGCCCTCTCACCAAGTGGGTGGCCCTCCTCTGAACCCTCTCTAGGCTGGCCACATCCCAGTTGGGTCTGCCCACCCTTGTTGCTGTATTCCCTGCCCAGGAATAGGCCCCCTGCTATCCCCTCCACTGGATGACAGAGGGAGGAAGAATAACCCCTGTCCCTGCCCCCCCTCCCCACCCCAAGGGGCCTTACCATCTGGCGTCTCCCTGTGCTCCCTCCGTGCTGCTGCAGCAGGAGGGGGCAGGACCCTTTTTGGGGGCAGCAGCCCCTGTCATATTGTGGGGGAGCATGAGCCCTTTCCCAGTGGGGGTGCTGCACTGCAGGGCTGGCAGAGCTGCAGCAGGCTGCACATGACAGCACCAGGGTCCTAAGCAGGCCAGAGCCCTGCAAGCCCCCTGCAGCACTGCTGTGCTCTTCAGAGCAGCCCCTGCCAGGAAAGGGCTTGCTTTCCAGGAAGCTGTGATGGCAGGAGGGGGCTTATTCAGTGGCTGGCACTGCAGCGAGGTCTGCCCAGGCCAGCTGCAGCCACTGCTCGGCCTGTGCTTGGGGCCAGCGGCTGAATAAGCCCCCTCTTGCCAGGATTGGACTTGCCCCAAGCATAGGCCAAGCTGTGGGGACCAGATCCCACCCCTGCCGGGCAGCTGAAGCAGTGAGTGACCATGATGGGTAGCAGTTTCACGGCTTCCCAGAGTGCGAGCCCTGTCCCAGTGGGAGCCAATCTGTGGAGCATGGCAGTGCTGTGGGTGGCTTGCATGGCTCTGACCCGCTTAGGACCCCAGTGGTGCTGTGCACAGCCCACTGCAGCTCTGCCAGTCCTGCAGCACAGTGCCCCTGCTGGGAAGGGGCTTGTGTTCCCTGACATTATGACAGGGGCTGCTGACACCAACAAAGGCAATGCCCCCTCCCACTGCCGTGGTGGGGACGGGGCATGGCCAGGCAGAGCCCCTAGGTGGGGGGACGGGGGAGGAAGACCTGGCTGCCAGTGTGGGTAAAGGGGAGACTAACTCTGCTGCCTGCCCCTCTCTGTCTCAGGGGCCATGGTGCCTCGCTGCTGCAGCAGTGAGGGGGGAGCACCTGGCAGACCTGGCTTGGGTCCCTGTCAGTGGGATAGAGAGGGGAAATTAAACCCCTCTTTAGCCAGACCCCTGCCCCTGCCTGTCCCTGCTCTGGCTGAGGAGCAGAGGGGCAGGGCTGGCAGCATCCCAGAGAGCATGTTGGGATGCTGGGGGTCTCTGGTTTAACCTAAACCAGCAAGAGGTCTGGGACAGATATTACATAAACCCGTTTGAGCCAAATCAGTTAAGTCTGATACTACATTCAACCAGGTTTATCTCAAACTGATTTCAGCCATTTTGAAACTGGTTTATGTGCACTGAACTTATGTTCTGTTAGAGGTTTAAACCAGTTTCTGATCACTTAAACTGGTTTGTGTAATGTCTATTCCTAGTCTCTGGGTTTGCCTACATTGCAGTGACAACCTGCCTTGGCAGCTCACCCTGCTGTAAACTTGGAAAAGCAGTGGTGAGGTCACTCCAGAGGGTAGTTCCCCACAAAGCCATTTTTAGGATTTTGATCTCCAGCACAACTGGCTATCAGAGTTATCTCTGAGATGGGCAGTATGTTTTCAGGTTTGAATGTACAAATAGGAGTAGATAGAGGGATACACCCCATAGCATCCCTGCTAGGCACATGCTGCTGCTATAAGTCACAGTTTTGTCTGTTCCACACTCAGCCCTGAAGTAAAAGGGCTTCACATTTTCTGTGTACAAGTACCCTCCTCCTCCTTCACATCCTTTCTTAGCTACTTTTCTTTTAACTTTCCACCCAGTGATTTCTCGAGTTCTGTCTACCTACATTCTTTAACTTGAACCTTTGCCCTTTGTGTTAGGACTAAAGGTTTCAAATTAGTCTCCTTCAGGATTTGCCTTTCCTATGCATCTGTCTGTGACCATATCCACCTAAGGTACTGTGTAAATTAAAACCCAACAAGAGCCTAGGACTAAAATTTTGAAGAAGGCATCTCTGTGGGTTTGTCTACACAGGGAAAAAACGAGTGGTGTTAAGAAACAAAAATGAACAAATCAAAACCTAAGGTTTCTAATGATCCGTGTTAGTATTAAACTTGAGTCTACTGAAACCAATTAACACGGTGTTAAAAACCATGTTCCCTAAAGCAGTTTCTAATGCAACTCATTCTTCAGTTTAGATAAAGCCTTGAAACAAAATTGGGGCTATTTGAGGGAGATGGATGGCTTAATTCTCCAGTACAGCCGACAGTCACTACTTTTGTACAGGTGCAAATTGACCATTCAAGGTGGTCGAAAACCAGGGCTAGCATGTCCCTTAATCAGAAAGTATTTTGGCAATATTATCATCTCCTGTGTGGTAAAGTAGTCATTCTTCTTTTTTTTTTCTTTGTGTACAAGTTTGGAAACAAAGCATGTTTCATGGCATGCTGCATAAAAGATTTATCCACTTATTCTATAGGGAAGACAATGAGTGTACACCTTCCTTCTCATCCTTTCTTCCACTCCCTCCTCCTAACTTCGCTGTTTGTCAGTTTGTTTTTTATTTCTGTGCTTCCCTCCACCCACAAAATATCCTCTCTTTTTACAGTCAACTTGATATCAATACAGCCTAATTCATATTTTATTCATTTCCACAATTGGCTTTGCTAAAGCATTACCTACAGAGAAAAATAGTGAGTGTGAAACAGGTTTAAAAATCTTTAATGATTAAGCCTTAAACCAATACTAGACTTTTGTGGTTCTCTGAGGTAGGGAGTCTAATTGTAGTAGATCAATTAAGCTAGCGATTAGAAGGGAAGATATTTTGTTGGTTCACCCCAGAATAAATTGCTTGTTCACCCAGAGACACTTAAATGCTAAGTCTTCAAATACCTGAATATATCCTCCCTCTTCCATCATTAAGAAATTACAGCTTGATTTTTAAAGCTAAAATTGTCCTTTATCTAGTTTGACTTCCTGCATATCACAGGCCACAAAACTTCACTGGAGGTAGTCTGCATTACTGCAGTCAGTAGCAAAACTAGGGCCATATATAGACATTCAGTTTCTACTTGGAGAGTCTCTGCTCTCCCAGTAGAAACCACAAGTACACAGACGTTCAGGATTTTTCTCCCAGAGCAAAATTGGCTGCTCTGAGAGAAAAATAAACCAGGAACAATGAGGGTTAAATTGCTTCTGGGAGGGCGCATCTACATGAGATGCTACATTGCCGTAGCAATGCGCTACGGCAATGTAGTGTTTATGGGCACAAACTGTGATGCCAATGCTATATCTTGGTAGCCATGAGCTACTTTGTTATAGGGCATCACTATGGCAGTGTAGCTACTAAAAATAAATCTGTGCCACTGAGATGGCACAATAACAGCTGTTACTGCACTCTCATTTAGTACTTCCTAAAGCAAGTATGGTAAAGACCATGGGGGGCACATGATGTAGACATGCCCAGAGAGTAGAAACTCTCTCCCAGAATGCTGGGAGAGCAAAAGTCTGTACATAGTCACTTTTGAGAGAAGATGCAACACAGTGCTTTAACATCCTAGAGTGCTTTGCTCCCAGCCCCCTTCTCCTCCCCACTTCCTCCAGAGAGATAGTATGTTGCTCAGGATGGACTCTACTGCTCCGCCAAACAGGAAGCAGAACACACCCCTTTTACCATTTTACCCTGGTATCTTTCTGCTCCTCTGGAGTTCAGCTTTTGAATGTTTGTTCAGAAATCTTCAGGTAAACTTTCCTACCTGGATGATAAACCCCAGAGAATACTCCCAGATCATTTGAACTTATGTATGCAGCCTAAGTTGAGGCAACTGGGTCATGCCAGGGGGCACTGGCAGCTGGAAGTCATCGCTATCCCTCTGGCTTCTACTTGGGCATCCAGCTGCCCTGTTACACCTCCTGACTGCAGTTTTCAACGTATAGAAAGAACTGTTGAATTCCGTGAGCCATGTTTTGGCCACATCCTTGCCAACTCTATTTTGGAGCTTTGCTAAATTCTTGCCTTTGGGTGATGCCTAAATAAATAATTCCAGACACAGTTACCTTGGTAGGCAAATGCCAGACCCTTTCCTAGTTGATGGTGATTAAAATGGTGTACTGGAAGGTTGTTGAGGAGGCCTGTATTAATAATGCAAATTAAATCAAAAGCAACAGCAGATTGTGTAAAGCTTTTTTCCATTTTTGATAGGTGTAAAGGAGCCCATTGCAATACTGCTTAATGGTATGTACCATACGTGATTAAATTTTGCAGTGGGATGGGGTGATTGTAATGCCATTGTAAATGGAGACCCAAGCAGAAACAGAGTGGAGCTCTGAGGGTCTTGTCAGTTCAAATTGATTGCTGAGTCCTGGAACTGAAGCAATGCAGTAAGTGAAAAATTCAATCAATTCAATTGAATTCCATTTGGCTTCTAAACAAAATGCCAACAGGCTGATATTCTCAAATCTTCACTGAGAAATGGAGAATGAATTTTTTCACTACCAAGAAAATAAGTTGCATGCCACAAACCTAAGTGTACAGGAGATAACATACCTCAGAGCTCATATGAAATGCCTTGTACCAGAAACATTCACTGAGCAATAAATCCAAGGCTGCCTGTGCACTGTCACCACCTGCGTTAGAATAACTTCACATATACAGCCCTGGGGATTGAACTCAGGGCTGCTGGTTCCCAAAAGGCAGCTGACAGATATCCTTGGGCTTGTCTTCAGTAGAAAATTAGATTGTGTTAGAACACCACCTTGAGGAGCGGTATTAACTAACACTATGATAAATGCAATGTCTGGAGTTGGTGTAGACCACAATGCATGTCTAAAAGTATTGGCTAGTTGAGGCAAGTCTGTGATTCCCTCATGGTTTACTTGTAACCAAAATATATTTTGTTAAAAGCTATCTGACCCTGCACATTTTGGCTGTGAATTTTATGTATAGCATCATATTTGGTTGAAGAAGGTCATGTTCTAACCCAGGGGTGATCAAGCCCCAGCCCATGGATCAGATCCAGGTTGCAGGTCTCCCCACAGGTCTGGAAATTTGGTAGTGGGGGAACAACGAAAACTAACACTACTACCAATCCTCCACTGCCAAATGTCTAAGCCCTGCATGGTGGGATTGATCCTATTGACCGCATGAGGATGCAGTCAGTAAGGCCAACCACACCTTGTCATGGATCCACAGATGCAGCACAAGCAGGGCCAAGGAGGTGATCCTTACCCTCTATGTGACACTGCTCAGGCCATAGTTGGAGTACTGTGTCCAGTTCTGAGTGCCACACTTCAGGAGGGATGTGGACAACATCGAGAGGGTCTAGAGGAGGGCCACTCGCACGATGTGGGGACAGCAGGGCAGACTCTATGAGGAGAAGCTATGGGACCTGAACCTGTTCAGCCTTCACAAGAGAAAGCTGAAAGGGGACCAGGTGGCCATCTATAAACTTACCAGGGGGGACCAGTGAGGAATAGGAGAGAACCTGTTCCCCCGAGCACCTCCCGGAGTAACAAGAAATAACAGCCATAAGTTGTTAGAGAGTAGGTTCAGGCTGGACATTAGAAGACACTACCTCACAGTCAGGGTGGCTAGGATCTGGAACCAACTTCGAAGGGAAGTGGTGCTGGCTCCTACCTTGGTGGTCTTTAAGAGGAGGCTTGACGATTACCTAGCTGGGGTCATGTGAGCCCAGTATTCTCTCCTGCCCAGGGCAGGGGGGTCAGACTTGATGGTCTACTTAGGTCCCTTCAGATCTATGAATCTATAAACCAGATCCAGCCTGTGGACCAACTTGGCACCAATCATCTAGCCTGTGGGGCCAAAAAGTTGGGTACCACTGTTCTAACACAATCTGATTGTCTACTAAAAATGAGCCCTTTGCCTGTGGTAGCATTCAAGTGCCCTGTAGGCTAGCTTTTAGAGATAACATGGTTTCTCTCATTGAGCCATGGCATTAGAGTAGTTCCTTGAGGTTGGCTGTCACCCCCGTAATGCTTGGGGCGTGTCATATTTTGTCTTACAAAGATGATTTGAAGTGCTTGTGGTGGTACATACCAGTGTTTCTGTGGTGGTCAATGTAGTTTATTAAAGGGGAAAGGGACTCAGGGAAGGCCACTAGTTTCTAGGTTTTAGAATTCTGATTTTGAGCTGATATTTATAGAATCATAGAGAAGTTGGGCTGGAAGGGACCTTTTGACCATGGGCTGGGGATGGGAAGTCAGTTCTGCTAGATCATGCTGGGGGTGGGAGGCAGCCCAGCTGGGCTGCCTCCTGGCACCCCACACTAGATTGCACCAGAGGCTGCTTCCCTGTGCCCCATGCTAGATCGTGTTGGGGGCAGGAGGCAGCCCAGCTGGGCTGCTTTCTGGTGCCCCTGCTAGATCGCACTGGGGCTGGAAGGCAGCCCCACTGGGCTGCTTTCCGGTGCCCTGCACTAGATCGCGTTGAGGACAGGAAGCACCCCAGCTGGGCTGCCTCCCAACCTCAGTGTGATCTAGTGGAGCCACTGGAAAGTAGCCCAGCTGGGCTGCCTTCTACCCCCGGACTGATCTAGTGTGGGGGACTGGGAAGCAGCCCAGCTGGACTGTCTCCCACTCAGGTGTGATGTAGCACTGGGGATGGGAAGTCAGCTCAGCTGGTCTGACTTCCCATCCCCAGCGAAACTCAAAACAGCCTTTCTGTTTTGACAGAACAGCTGTTTCGACTCAAAATGAAATTCAAGACGAAACACTGTTCCCTCAAACTGTCAAAATTCAAGGTGAAATGGAACGGTGCTATTTTGCACAGCCCTACTGGCCAGTACATTTGCAATGTAAGAAGTGAAGTTTAGAATTATAACTTGAGTGTTTGTCCTTATGCTTTTGAATTTCTCTGTGGAAGGTCATTAAGCATTTTGTCTCTGTTTTTGATTCAAGGCTGATAACAATGTATGCAAACCTTATCCTAATTCACTGATGGAAGTTTGTTTATTTCCCTATGAGATGCTCTTTCCTTCTCTCTCTGTCACTTGGTATCCCCTGTGTAACCAATCACTCCATCAGCCACTTACTTCTTCAGAATGACGTTTACTCTTTGGCTGCCTGAAGACCAGAAGTTAACCTGATGTTTTGTGCAGTCTGCAAGGTTTGAAGTGGCTTTTACCCTTCCTGCAAAAATAGCTTTGGATACATCTGTCACTCTAGACAGTTATGATTCACTGGGAAAAAGAGGCTGCATATAGGTCATTTGAGTTCAAAAGGAATACATTAGCAAATTGGAATGAGCGATTAAATACATATCTGCTGTGTCTTTGCTGACCATGTGGGTAGGTACTTACACACATGGATATCCAACTAATGTGACTGATATTTCTAATAAAGTCCTTGATCTCACTCATGTACTGGTTTAATTGGGACGTGACCAGGCAGCCCTAACATGGGCAGATCCTGCAGTCTTTATTTGATCCTTTATCAAGCCAAAACTCTTCTTTTATTGGAAACCGTGTCCAAGAAAGCATAGCAGGATTTTTCCTATTTTGCACATATTGGAATATGGCATCTAAATATAAGTGTCTATGAAGCCAACCAGTTTAAAAACCTTCTCCCTTAAAAAATAAATTCAAAAGAACCCACTCTGTCCTCAAAAATTGAGTCCCATGTTTAAAAATGGGATTCACTTTCTGTCCTGTTAAATATGTACAAAGATCGTGATAGATGGTACTCTAGGAATAATTTTCTGTAGTGTGCTGCTGTATCAAGAATCTCAAAAACATTTTACAAATTATATAGAAACAAACAATAAATGAGCATGAAGTAAAGCACTAGTGCTTTATGAGTTCTAATGAACTAGACAGTGCTCCTATACGGGTATGTTATGTGATACTTAACAGATGTCTGAACTCAACTAGTTTGCTGTCCATGTGATCAGTGACAATTTGACTGAAACTTTCAACCCCTGCAGCTTGTGCTTTGTCTGTTTCGTACTGGGACTTCATTTTGAAAATTCTGTAGCTCTGGCATGGGGTCTGCCATGATTTTGTTCCGCATCCAGTGTGAAATGGCTCAGACCCTTAGTTATTCTGTATGTATGCTTTCATGTCTCTCTGCTCTCCCTGGCCATATCCACACAAGTGTGGATGTTTTTGTTCCCAGGGACAAGAAGCAGTGGCATACCTTCTGCCTCTGCTACACAGCCCCAGGGAATGCCTGTGCCATGTGTGCTGTGGTGCACAGCAGGTTACCCTGGGTGGGGTAGGGAAAGCTGAGGCCAGCAACTGTGCTGGCCCTAGCAGCCTTACCTGTGCTCCTAGGAGCCAAGGAGCTGCAGCTATGGCACTCCTGCAGCTGGGAGCCTGTTAGCAGCTGGAATGTGCCTCCAGCCAGCTGGGCTCTGGTTTTGAATCATGCACAGTGCTGCCACATGCACTGCCCCGCTTTTTTTCTGTTGTTGCGGCCCAATACTAGTCAGCTGGATCTGAGAGAAGGTTCTAGAGATTTCCGGGTTAGATCATGGAGAAGGTTTATTTAAACAACTGTGTTCAACAACAGAAGGATGGTTACAAATAACAATAAAACACAAATTGTGACTAACTTACAATAACACAAAAAACATAAAAATATATCAATGGCATTTATCGGTCACAGCCGGTTGCCAAGCATGCGCATTTTCTGTCCAATTAGGCTTCATTAGACTCTCACAAGTCAAGCATCCCCAAGTTTGTGAGCTGACTCTGGCTGGTGAGGCATGGTCCAGTGCGATTGACCTCAGTCTCTGACTGACCGAGTTGAAGGTGATGGTCCCAGTATCGATCTCAAATGTCTCCACCACTGTTTGAGCATATTGAGACTTTATACTGTTGGCTGAGCCACTCACAATCTTAGGTTTGAGTCATGTCTTTATTTGGAAGATGCCATCATTGCTACTTTATTCGCTTACGGATACTAGCCTTGGAAAGCATGCATCGTCACTTAGGAGAAAATGCACAGGCATTTCCCTGCAAGACTGAGCTTTGGAAATTCCCCAAACCCCACTGGAAATTCCTCCATGTTCTGTGCTGGGTTTTTTTGACCCCAGGATCTCCTGCACAGGGAATGCCTGACTGTGCGATGTATGGTGCCATAGATGGGTCTGTGGCTCCACATACTGCACAGCTGTGCTCGTCTGCATGTGGCCTCTGTGGCCAAATGTCATAGGGGTATAGACCATGATAAGAATGACTTCAGACACAAAGCAGAGGAAAAAAAATCTGACACTCTTCTCTTATGCTGTTACCCAGCATTTTTGAAGACTTGCTCTTCCTCTTTAATTTGGTGTCTTGAGTTTTTTCCCCCTTAGACATAAACAAACAAGCACAATAATCATTGAACAATAAGAAATCAACCAGATTGGCAAACTTCATTTCAGAGGAAGAGCTTCTTAAAAAGAAAAGTATGCATTCCTTTCAGTAGGAGCAAGAACAAATACATATACATTGCCAAATGTGTGTATGGGGGCATTTGTTTATATGAAATAAACATACATGAGCTTTTTATATAACCATAGTTAAATAATTCAAACATTAAGCAATTATATCATTTATATCCCAAAACACGTACGCGCACGTGCACGTGCGCGCGCGCGCGCGCGCGTGTGTGTGTGTGTGTGTTCAAGACTGATGCCAAGACAGAAAGAGATTATGGTCAAGTTGCTGACCTTCACTTTGGGCTCAACACCATGATGTACTAAGCAGTCTGACTTCCTGAAGTTATATGGAGGTGAATATGCTAACTAGTTGCATGATCCAGTTCTTGCTAACTTTTGGGAGCATTAAATGGTTAATGATAGAAGATGGGAATGGAATGCATATTGTTTGTTTTTGACTTTGTGAGGAATGCCTTTTTTGCCTTAGTCTTCACAGGCAAGGTCAGCTCCCAAACTACTGCACTGGGCAGCACAGTTTGGGAAGGAGGTGAACAGTAGGGTTGTGTGAAATGGCACTGTTCTGTTTCAACTCGTGTTTTGATGTTTTGATGGAACAGCATTCCATTTCGAATTTCATTTTGATTTGAAATTGCTGTTGCATTTCATTTTGTCAAAACAGTTTCACTGTTTCAACACTGTTTCAATGTTTTGCCCATAGGCTATAATGGGGAAGCTTGAAACAGCCTATAATTTTATCATTTCTGGCCTAATTTGGATGAAACATGCAGGACTGTTAGCCCCTTCTGAGGGCATGAAGTCTGCCAACTTTCAAGAAGATAGGTGCAGTGGTTTCAGGGAAAATGCAACTCAAAGTCTTGAAAGCAAAACTAATGTCATGTGTATGTGTTAAGCCACAGCAGGGTCAAAACCACAGTCGTGTTAGCCCCCAGTGAGGCAACAAAGCCTGCAATGTTTCAAGGAGACAGGTAGAGGGGTTTGTGGGAAACTGCACCTCAAGCTTCTGACGAGCAGAACTCATGACATGAGTGACACTGTGTGTGTGTGTTAAGGTACAGCAGAGTAAAAATTTCAGGTATGCTAGCCCCTGCTGAGGCCACGAAGCCTGCCAGCTGTCGAGGCAATAGGTGCAGGGACTTCTGGGTTCTGGGGCCCTGCACCTCTAGCTGCTGATAGGCAAAACTTGTGACATGGGTGGGTGACATTGTGTATGTGTTAAGGTGTGCACTCACTTAACTTACACCAAGGCAGAAAACAGGGCAGTTCAAGCAATGCTGCCTCTTATGCAGTTTTTCTATCCTCCCGCAGAGCCCTAGGATTGGAAAGGACCTCAGGGAAGGGTGACAGTCACTGGCCAGCTACACAGTCAATACTGAGAGCAGTCCTCCCCCCTTCCTCCTTCCTCTCCTTACTTTACTTTCTGTTTCCCTGGAGGCAAGGCCAGCTTGAGCTTCGAAACTCGAAACGTTTAGAAAATTTCAAAACATTTCAACTTGCCTCATTTTGTTTCAAGGCTGTTCCAAAGCTCTCTGTTTTGTTTCAGTTTCACTGTTTCAAGTTCAAAACAAATCAAAACAAAACTGGCAAAATTTTGCACAGCCCTAGTGAACAGCTCTCAGTGGTGAAAGAACAGGTTAGGTACTATTTAGAAAAGCTGGACATGTACAAGTCTATGAAGCTGATGGGAAGCACCCGAGGGTCCTGAGGGAGTTGGCTGATGTGATTACAGAACTACTGGATATCATTTTTAAAAACTTATGGCAATCAGGAAAGGTCCTAGATGACTGGAAAAGGGCAAACATAGATAGTGTCTATATTTAAGAAAGGGAAAAAGGGAGATCCAGGAAAATATTGATCAGTCAGCCTCATCTCCATCCCTGGAGAAACCATGGAGAAGATCCTCAAGGAATCCATTTCTAAGTACTTTGAGGAGAAAAAGGTGATTAGGAACAGTCAGCATGGATTCACCAGGGGCAAGTCATGCCTGACCAACCTGACTTCCTTCTATAATGAGGTGACATGGGGAGACTAATGGATGAGGTGTACCTTGATTTTAGCAAGGCTTTTGATATGGTCTCCCACAACATTCTCACAGGCAAGCTAAGGAAATATGGACTGAGCGAATGGACTGTAAGGCGGATAGAAACTGGCTGGAGCATCGGGCTCAGAGAATAGTAATTAATGAATCAATGTCTAGTTAGCAGGTGGTATCAAGTGGGGTGGCCCGGTGGTTGTTCTGGAGCTGATTTTGTTCAATGTCTTCCGCAGTGACCTGCAAGATGGTATAGAGTGCACCCTCAGCAAGTTTGCAGATGACACCAAGCTGGGAGAAGTAGTAGTTTATGCTGGAGGGTAGGAGAATGATTCAGAGTGACCTAGACAAATTGGAGGATTGGGCCAAAAGGCATCTCATGAAGTTCAACAAGGACAAGTGCAAAGTCCTGTACTTAAGATGGAACAATCCCATGCAACAGTACAGGCTGGGGACTGACTGGCTGGGCAGCAGCTCTATAGAAAAGGACCAGAGGGTTAGAGTGGAAAATAAGCTTAATATGGGCTAGCAGAGTGCCTTTGTTGCCAAGAAGGTTAATGGTATATTGGGCTGCATTGGCAAGTGTGTTGTCAGTAGGTCAAGAGAAGTGATTATTCCCCTCTATTCACTGCTGAGCAGTTTTGGGCCCCCCAGTACCAAAAGGATGTAGACAAGTTGGAGAGAGTCCAGCGGAGGGCAACAAAAATGGTGAGGGGGCTGGAGCACATGACTGATGAGGTGAGGCTGAGGGAACTGGGCTTATTTAGTCTGAAGAGGAGAAGACTGCGGGGGGGATTTCATAGCAGCCTTCAACTTCCTGAAGTGGGGGTTCAAAAGAGGATGGAACAAGACTGTTCTCAGTGGTGGCACATGACAGAACAGGGAGCAACAGTTTCCAGTTGCAGCGTGGGAGGTTTAGGTTAGATATTAGGAAGAATTTGCTCAGTAGGAGAGCAGTAAAACACTGGAACAGGTTAAACAAAGAGGTGGTGGAATCACCATCCTTGGAGGTCTTCAAGACTCAGCTGGACAAAATCTTGGCTCGGATGATCTAGTTGGGATGGTCCTGCTTTGAGCTGGAGGTTGGACTATATGACCTCCTGAGGTCCCGTCCAACTCTAATTTTCTAAGATTCTATAAGGATAGAGGGGTAGACTTTCTACCTCTTGAATTATTTTCTTGGGTAAAAGAAATCACCTACGTGGAAAGCATCCTGCAGATTAGTAGGTGCCACCCTTTTTAGCAGGCATGCCCCAAAATAGTCCCACACCCTCCCTGAGTGCCACTCCAGTTTTCTTCCCCTGCCTGATCTGCTGTTTTGCTGTCTGCTTCCTATCCTATTTCCAGCTGTGCCACTTATCCCCCCACTCTGATCTGCCATGTGCCACGTGCAGAATCTGCCCATATCACTTGTGCTATAGCTTGGACACTGATGCTGCAGCCCATCATTGCACCTATTGTATGCAAAGTGATGCAATATATTCTTCCTTTTCCTGTGTAACTATTTTTTATTATTTAGCAAAAATATTTTTAAAAAGTCAAACGGAGATTGAGGGCCAGACTAGGAGGGAAGTCTAAAATGGTTAAACCTACCTGCTGAGGCCTGTCTACGTAGGGTTGGAGGGGGGAGAACAGGTCCCTCCTGTTCTAGTTGGCAGCTGGTATCAAGTGGGGTGCCCTGGTGGTTGTTCTGGAGCCGATTTTGTTCAGTGTCTTCAGTTCAGTTTTTGCCTCTTGGAATAACCTGTGACTATACAGTGTAGTTCTTTGTATGTACTAAATGATGACAGCATGCATATTCCATATTCCTTTTTGAAATTGTTGTCTACTTGCTCTGTGGTAATTTAATGTGTACTAATGTTTATTTTATGGGTGTGCATTGGTATGGTGCACAGTGTTGGACATCATTCTCTCATCAGGGCTAACTGGTATGTTTTACCACAGTGGTTTGTACTGCTTTGGAATCATGCATCCAGTTGGAAAGGCTGTAGCCCCTTTGTCCTACATTTGGGTTTAGTTTATCTGTGCTTGTAAGATCCTGGGGTCAGCATGGGGCTAGCATTACTGCACTTGCTGTACCATGCCTCAAGTACCTGCTTGGAGCTTTGCCAAAGCCCTGGATCTCTCCTCTTGCTGGGAAGAAGTGATGATTCAGAGAAACACAATATTGTAACAAGGGTATTTTATGAGGCTGTCATTAAAGAGACAGCTAAGTGAGGGTCACAGCTGGCAAATTTTGAAATGTCAGATTGAAAACAAAGATGCAAGATGTTCTTATAAGAAAACAAAGCATCAGAAGTGGTCCTTGGTAACAGGTATGCCACCTATCCTATATTATGGACAGGACTTTTGTCATGGAATGCCTACAGAACCACAGCTTTTGGCACACATCTTGGAGGTAGCCACTGATAGGGCGATCACACAGATGAGACTGAACTCAAGCCGCAAAAAGCTGACTGAAAGCATGGACCTTTTTGTTACACAAGAGACCAGATGGATGCCAGGCAGCCAAGAATATCCTGAAGTGAATCTAGACCCCAGCCCACCAGCCTGGTGAGTAACCAGCCTCTGGAACACACCAGACTGCCTGTAGAGGTGCAAGTACAACTACTAACTGGGCTCCTGTGTCCCTAAAAGCTTTGCCTGCCACCCCTGTAATGTGACCTTCAAACTAATAGCTTGCGGGCAAACTCTCCAGATCAGCTGTGAACTGCAGCCAGCTATTCACTGCAAACATTTGAGAAGTACATAGAGGTATCACTGCAGCAGGGTGCTGAGGTACATGGAAAGTAAGGTGGAAAAAATTTACCATCTCTACAGTTTTCCAGCATAATGAACAATTTCTGCACCCTGGGCAGGGGTGGCGGCAACTGAGCTGGCAGCAATGGGCACTGCTATTGCAACAGCCACTGCATCCACTCTGCATCAGTGCCCAGGACTTGTGCCCTGGTTACCCACCCCTAGTTATGCTATTGTCACCCAGTTCCAGGAAGAGATTGTGAGGATAGCATCTCAGAACTGAGGAGAGGATGAATAGGTTCTCTTTGATGCCATGGAAACCAAATTAAGAGCAAAAACCAGCTATTACTTTTCTTGCCTTCCATAGGATTTGCATCTGAGCAGGCTAGGATAAGTGCACTCTCCCTAGTGACTGCCAAAGATCTGGTAAATCTGAGAGGGGAAAGCTGAAGAATAAAAGAGGAAATGCTTACTACACTCCAAGTGGCCTTCTGGAAGTAAGGCTTTACAGCCTAGGAGTGTGTTTCAGGTTAGGCTAGGTTTTTAAGCCTAGGCTTAAAAAGAAGACAATGTCTCTGTGATTGGGGAACTGACTGAGCAGAATTTTGCAGTGACCTGGGACAGGAGACAATGGAGAAGAGTAAGGAAATGCAGAGGCCTTTTACCAAGATGAAAACAAACAGCATGCTTCATTAAAGCTCCCTCTTTTCTCCCCCAAAGCACAGCAGCACAGCTCTGGTCCTTCTGACCCTGCAGAACTCTGTTACACTAGGAACTGCAGTTTGCCACAAGGACCCCAATGACAGCTCCTTCCATAAGACATCAAAGATTGAAGCTAGCGGGAGCCCGTCTCTAATTCCTCTATCCCGAGTGTGGGATGGCTGCCCTCAGGATTCCAGAAAGGTGACTAAGTGGAAAATCCATGGCAACCAATGGTTGTCAGCTTCAGTGCTCAAAGTTGTATGAACTGATCCTTTCAAACTGTTTCATTGCTTCCACCATGTTATTTTTGTTGTGCAACAATACAGACAATAAAAACAAAAATCTCTCATCTCTGTGTTTTACACTTGCACTTTTGTCAAAACCATTGAGTGGTTTTTAGTTAATCCTTGTTAATTCTTATTTACATTTCATTGCACACTTTCTATAAGACCACCATTCCCAAGTGGCACTGAACATTCTTTATAAGATTAAACAAAGGATGAGTAAAGCAAGCCCTATACACTGAAGGCAAGGTTGCCATAGTTAAAATATTTTTCATACAATAAACTGTGATAGTTTTGCAAAATATCTCTGAAAAGATAAACAAAGCAATATGAAAACCATATGTGCGCTGGAATTAAAAAGAAAAGTCTTCCATCCTCAGAGTAGAAACACACATGACCTTGATGTTCATCTTTTTGGAGGGGACATCTTGATAATGCCTGAATCCTCACTTAGACTCTCTCTCTTGCTCACATATATTTTGTGGTAGACAGCACACAGTTAGAATTCAAAGCAGGCATTGTTATTCAACTATAGTCTAAATGTCCAGTGACATGTCACCAAAGTATCAGAGGATAAAAAGTGTCTTCTAGAATAATATGGATAATGACAATAGTGGTCATGTCTACATGAGAGAGTAAATCTACTGCTCTTCATTAAAGGAGGGTTCAGGCAGCTAAAAATTATAGCTCCTGAACCTCTACAAATCCACCTTGCATGTTAAACCTGCCAACATGATCAACTAGGCCTGGGAGCCCAAAGGAGAAGCCCCTCCTTTCCACGTACATGTAGCAGGCTTACCTTTCAGAGCTTGGGTTGAGTCCCAGGCTTGAGATTCTGCTGTTTTGATTAGTGGGGTCCATCCACCAAACAGGTGGCAGCAAGAGAAATGGAGTCATGGCCCTTTCCTGAGGGGAGGGGGAGAAGAGCTCCTTCAGACCGGATTGTAGACTGCAACAGTGTCAGGTCCGGAAGACTTTAAGGGCTGAGCCCCGGAGAATATAAAAGGATGCCCAGCCCATCTGGGACAGAGAAGAGAAAAGAGCAGGGCTTAGAAGAGATGAATAGAGCTGCTCAGCAGGGCGAGGCAGTAGCTTGGAAGAGCCCCTGAAGACTTCTATTGGCGGGGAGCTGCAGACGGCTCCAACAGTTAGGTTCTCAGTGCTCAGCACAGCACATGGAGTCCGGACCTTGGGAGCTGCATGAGGTGGCTCAGGTCTGCAATCTTTGGCATCTGGCCGGAGACACAGTGCACAGGCTGGTGCACGGAGCAGGATCTTTGAAGCTGCTTGGGTGGCTTAGGTCCCCAACCGCCGCACAAGGCTGGGAGCTCGGTGCAGGAGGCTCTGCATGGAGATTCAGAGATGCTTGAAGTGGCTCGGATCTACAGCTGCTGATGGCACAGGGCAGTAGCTCAGTGCAGACGATGCTGCACAGAGGGTCCAGGAACACACCAAGCCCCAATGCTGCACAAGGCTGCCTTGGCCTCCAACCCCTAGCAAAAGGCAAAATGCCTGCTATACACAGCGGTGCATGTGGCCATAAGCCAGGCCAACGGCAGCAGAGTTGGGCTGCAGGAAAGCCTGGTGGGGAACAGAACTTGACCTGGAGAATGGGAGGCAACCCTCTGGGACTGTGGAGTAGTAAGTAACCCTGGAGAGAGGGTCCCCACAGGGGAGGGGCCCCAGGGCTGCACCATATGGGCCACTCCTCGGTGATAGGCGATGCTTAGGAGTCTTTGGGGATCTGCCTCTCTTTTTCTTTCCCCCCACCTCCTTTCCTGTAGCGCAGCCAGGGGATTGGAGCTCCTGCCCTGGATGGCACCCAGGTAATCTAAGGATTGCTTGTTATATTTGTAGACTGTGCCTTATAGTTTATGTGAATAAGTTGAAGTAATAGTTTTTAATGGTTTTGTTGTACTAGTATATAGTTAACTGATTGATTGACTGGGTCTGACTCTATAAGGGATGGAGGCAGATGCTGGGCTCCTATGTCCCTCCACAGCACGCTGCCTGACAATAATTTCCTCAATTGGAGAGGGGAGTACAAAATCATGTATACCCAGGCCACATACAAAAACCTGGTGCAGGAAGCAAAGAATAGAAATGTGGGTCCTAATGTAACTGGGTGTCCCATGTATGCAAAGCCACCATGTACCTCTTAAGGAGTGGAAAGTTTTGTGACATGAAGCAACAAGACCTCTTGAGTAGCAGGAGGTACATATATATTTGTTGCCATGTTCCCATCTGCCTATATCAAATTGGTTAAGTAGTAGGTACCAACTGGGAGTGGTGAGCTTCTACATGGTGACAACTACTTCCAAGCATTGACAGACATTTCCAGGTACTTGGGAAAGCTCTCCTGTTAGCATGCCAAGGCTGCAGATCTGGGGACAGCCTTGCACAGGTTTCTAGAAAGGATCTTTTGACACTCTGCAGTTTTGCAGCCATTACAAGTTTCACACACCCAAAAACATCACTGCATTGAGTAAACCCAGTTCAAGGAAAGTTCCTTAGAAGCAGGGGTGTGTCTTCCTCTACCTGTTCCCCTTTCTCTGCCTCATTTTTATCTCTGCATAGTGGCATATGGGTACCATAGCTTCTGGTACTGCCAAAATCCTTGCAGAAGTTGCTCGATAATATGATGGCTAGCTTGCAAAGCTGAATGTAACTGATAGCAACTAACAAGTACATCTGTAAAAGCAACTGAAGATACACAATGAGGATTCTTCCATGCTTGCCTGTAGTGGTTTGAGAATGGTGCCACTAGAGAAACACCAATGGATAGTGGCATAGTGAGTAGGGAATCTTGAGAATATGAGTTTGTCCCAGAAATCTCATTATTTTCAGCTGGCTTCTGCTATTTATCCTACAGGGCCCAGCAGTAGTGAGACAAGAAATATAAGATACCTGTCTACACTGCTGAGCTTTAATATGGACAAAACCCTTGTCTTAGGGATTCAGATTAGCATAAGAGGCAGCTGGCTGTGTGGACATGACAGCAGCACACTATCTAATGCAGCAGCTACCATATCCCAAATCAGTGTGAACTAGACTCCCTCTAGAAAGGAATCTTGAGAAGTTAAAAAAAGAGGGTGTAGTAGTAAAAACACGATGGTAAGCCACTCCTGTATTATTTTATATTGCCTTCAGGCTCCTTGGTACATAACTCAAACTGTTCTTAAACTCAAGCTTCCCAACCTGGGAAGAAGTCTGATAGGCACAACAAAACTCAATGGCAAGAAGCCATTAAAACTAGGCAAACTGAAATGACAATAAGGGGTGCATTTTTAACAATGAAGGTAGCTCTTGAAACATTTTTTTAAAATCAATTGCTTGAACTCATTAAATCAAGAGCCACCCATATGATCAGAGGCTTGCATGGCAAGCCATACAAGGAAAGGCTGAGGGAGTTGGGTCTCTTCAGTCTAAAAAAAGAACAGGCTGAGAGAATATTTGGTATTAGCTTACCACTGTATCAGGGGAATACATCAAGAACTCAAGGAACAACTGCTCACCCATTTGACTGTGTAGGTGTCAACACCACAGTCCCCTAGGTTTTTAATGAGAATGGGGTGAGAGACCGTGTTGAAGGCCTTCCTAAAGTCCAGAAAGGCTACATCCACTTCTACCCCTGTGTCTAAGAATTTTGTGACCTGGTCATAGAAGGCCACCAGGTTGGTCTGACAGGATCTGCCTCTAATGAACCCATGTTGGTTGCCCGTAAGCATAATCTCCTCTGCTGGCCCCTCATGGACATGCACTAAGATAATTATCTCAAAAAGTTTCCCCAGGATCAAGGTAAGACTGACTGGCCTGTAGTTTCCTGGGTCCTTCTTCCTCCCTTTTTTGAAAATGGGAGCCACATTGGCCCTTTTCCAGTCCTCTGGCATCACACCAGAGCACCATGAGTGCTCATAAAGCCGTGCCGGGGTCCCGCAATGACCTCTGCTAATTCCTTCAGCACTCTGGGGTAGAGATCATTAGGACCAGGTGCGCCACCCCTGGGGCCTACAGAGGTTCCGGGGTGGGGATGGGGAGCATGATTTGGTCCCTGCTCAGGAAAATGGAGGTAATGAAATTGTTAAATAGCTTAGCTTTGTTGTCTGGTGTGACGACCAGATTTCCTAGCGTGTTTGCAGAGGCTCCACGTTACCCGGTACTTTCTTCTAGTCCTAACAAGCTTGTACAAATGCCTACAAAGAAGGTGGGTAAGAATTGCCAAGCACCCCTCCCACCATGTAGAAAACACTACTTGAAAACCTTAGTATGACTGTCATCTGGGGGTGTGCTTTACTCACCTTAATTAATCAAGCCTCATACCATGTCTGGGAGGTCTGCCAGGAACATAGACATCTGGTTTGATTCTGGATGGACCATCAATGTTATTCTTGCAAAAAAGTGTATTTTGAATTCTCAATCACTGTTTTTTAGAGGCTGGCCCCTAATATCAGGTAAGAACACGTGTCTTTATGTTTGGTGATGTGAGATGGTACTCAATGGTATGTATTTGAAATGTGTTTCATTACCTACTTCCAATCCTACAAATATATGGAACTATCATCTTCTCAGTGGTAGCAGGTGACAGAACAAAGAGCAATGGTCTCAAGTTGCAGCAAGGGAGGTTCAGGCTGGATGTTAGGAAACACTGTCACACTAGGAGGGTTGTGAAACTCTGGAATGGGTTACACAGAGAGGTGGTGGAATCTCCATCCTTGGAGGTTTTTAAGGCTCAGCTCAACAAAGCCCTAGCTGGAATGATCTTGTTGAGAATGGTCCTGGTTTGAGCAGGGGATTGAATTAAATGACCTCCTGGGGTCCCTTCCAACCCTAATTTTTTTATGATTCTATATCTATATGCCATTGGAAAAGTAGAGGTTCCAGATTTCCAGCTGTTCATGACCTTTCCTCTATGATACTTCCAATGCTGACTGGAACTGGCAAGAAGAACATTCATGTAACAAGGAGAAATATTGAATGATAAAGGGAATATTATATGCTTTTTTTAATCTTGCAAAATGTTAGTATTTGAATTCAGTTGATGGTTTGGGCAGTTTTGGGGGCAGATCTTAGTTTATGTAAAAATGACTTTGCTAATCCCTCGTCTAGACACTTGGCTTTCCAACACCTGTTCATTTTTACTCCTGCTGTTGTGTAGCACATTCCTTTTGTCTCTTGATGAGAATGATCTGTCCAGCACAAGTTGAAAGGAACTAGACCATTTCTATTCCCACAAATGTTGTTAATAGTTTCAGATTTGTGCCCAGGACGGGTCATTTGGATGAATGAAGTTTATATAATTTTCACTTAACTGAACTTGCTGCATATTGTAAACATCAATATTAATATTTCTAACACTTAAATGTACTTGTACTGGCTTCCTTGATGGGTGAGTAAAAGTTGCTGGTTGGTTGAATTCAGCAGCTCTCCTTAGGCTGTTTTGAAGGGAGTAATTAACCTGTGAGGGAAGGGAGGACAGTAGGACCTTAAAACAACCTGAAAAGCTGATATTCTCCCAAGGTACTTATGGATTTCTGAGAGAGGAGCAGCAAAAGAGTGGGGTATGGCTTCTTACCCTTAATCTCTGCAGAAGCCACCTTTAGAATTGATAAAGAACAAATAAAAAGACTCTCAAGCCATTTGGCCCCCACTAAGTTCTAGTAGGCTACCTTATCTATCCCTTGAGTAGTAGATTATTGCTAAAGCATCCTCTCATGATAGGTGTTTCTCTTATCATTTGAATCCATGCAGATCCTGGCTCCAGGCTTGCATATCTTTTGAATTCAGAGATGATGAACATGGTAACATGTCTTAGTGAAGCATCAGAATTCCAGGGAGGATGTTTGAAAGGTGCTTTGTTCTTATTGTGGTAATGCTGTTGGGAGCTGCATTGTGATCAGGCTTATGAAGGTGTCCAGTCTCATAAAGATTCTCATATTCAGTAATGTCTTCAATTGCTGCGTAAACCAGTCCCCCAGTAGGACTTCCCAGGAGATAGGTTTTCAGGATGCATACCAACACAGCCTCAATACTGAAAAAGCTCTTGTCAGAGATGAGGAAAGGCTTGGGAGCCTCTCAGCCACTAGCATTGCCACTGTCCCCCAGTGCTAAATTTTTGGATTGTGTGGGGAGCTCCACGGGCTGGATGACACGGTCCCTTGGCTGGATCAGGCCAGCCCTCCGGGGTGGTCTGTGCCTGGACCTGATGTATGGTACTTGACCTGATGCGAGGCCCTGTGCCAGGTATGGCCCATGGACTGACTGTGCCTCACTCATCCAGCCCATGTGCCAGAAAGATCAAACACCACTGTCTGGGCCATCCTTAAGGAACATGGTGCCCTGGGCAAACTTGTATTTTGATGGCCTTTCCACACCCCCTCACCCCAAGTCGTCAGTGCTGCTGCAGGCAGAGACAGGCAGGAAATGGCACAGGGTGCCATCCAGCAGGGAGGTAGAGTGGCATGGTACACCAGCCAAGTGGGTGGGGAGGCACCACTACTGCTGTTCAGGACCAAGGTGAGTGGACTGGAGCAGGTGCCACCCTGTCTGCATATGCCCAGCCCAGCTCTTCCTGAGCAGTGGCTGGAGGCAGGGGGCTAGCTGGGCGGGGCACTGTTCCTCCTGCCTGGGGTTGAGGATCAGGCTGAGGGGGGCAGGGCCAAAGGAGAGTTGTGAGTACAGGTTGCTCATGTATATTTGACACCCCTCAGACTACAGCACCCTGGGCAGTCACTCACATTACCCACTTATAAGTCCATCTCTGACTACCATTCTAGGTGAAGGCACAACCCAGATCTCCTATTCCAGTGGGTTTGCTACTATTTTGGATCCACTCCTGTTCCTACTGAAGTCAGTGGAATTTCAGATTTCCTATTTATTTCCCTAGAAGTTTTTAGTGTGCAGAGAATCCGTGGCCAGGCTTTTAATGATTCTTAAGGGATGAAAAGATACTGGCAAGAGGGTGAAAGATTAGAAATACTCTTGGCTGCAAATGTTCCAGATGTATTTTTTTATATATATATATATATATATACACGTGACATTTAAAAAGTAACACTGAGATCCATGATCTCTAGATGAATTAGTTGTAACCATTTATTTTTACAGTAATTGGCTCTGAAAGAGCTGTTGCCACTGCCAGTCTGATTGCAATGTTCTCATATCTCTAGTGAGAGAGAATTAAAGTAGCTGTTACTTTTCCAAGACTTGAATTTAGAGACATTGACCGACTGCAAGACAGTCTAACATGTTGAGGCCTGGAACTTCAGACATATTTTTGGTTGTGTGGGTATAAGTTTCATCAAGCTTAATATGAATGGAAACTTAAAAATAAGAAAAGAATTTCAAAAATCTTTGCAGCTAACAGAGCATTCCCTACCAGCACCGTATCAGTGCTTGAAAACCAGGAACTGAAACTGACCATATAAATAATGAATGTTTGTCTGAATCCTACTAAGCTCTTAAAATCACTTGTAGCTTGTGATTGGAATGCAGCCATATCAGGAGTGTGGAAAGACAGGTTCAGCTGTCCCCAAGTATATTAGAATTGACTAATTCAGCATTGTCTACAACTTTACTATGTCCCACTTTTGTTTTATTCTTCACCTCTCCAAACTAAATAGTATGAAGTTTAATTTCTTCTCAATCCTCTAAAAATTTTTGGTCCCCATCTCTGACCCTCTTCTGTATCTGCTTCATCCTTTGGGAGACTTGTTTGACAAACCTTAGCATACTATTCAAGGTGAGACTATGTCAGTGATCTGTATGATGGTGTTATAATACTTGCGGTGTTTTCTATTTTATTCTTAATATAATCTAATATACTTGCTATCTTTTCCATCTCTGCATATTGAACGCACCTTCGCTGAGCAGTCCACAGTGACACTCAGATACTTAACCTGAGAGGTCAGAGTTAATTTAGAATCCATCAGTGTGCATGAGTAGTTCAATTTGTTTCCTCTAATGTTCATTACCTTGTACTTATCTACACTGAATTTCATTTGCTGTCATGTTCCCCAGTCCACTTACTCTGTCCTGATCTCTCCAAACTAGAGCTTTGCCTCTCTGTGAAGTGGAAAGAAATTTGACCCCCATCCCCTCCCTTAAATCTTTGGCTTTTTCCAGAATCTGCACAGACTTTATGTGAACTGTCTTCATGTGCATGTCTGAAATGACTTCCTACAAGCCAATCTACCCCTCTCTAGCACACTCTGAGTCTTGTCTCTGCTCTAGGTGACAAGAGCTCCTCAAGGAGAGAAGAGCAGCAGGAGAGGTTTTGATGAAAAGGCTTACCTATCCTCAAAACTGTTGAAGGCTGGAGAAGACCCTTACCGTCAACATGCTTTCAACCAACTGGAGAGTGACAAACTCAGTAGTGATCGGCCCATTCGGGACACGAGGCATTACAGGTACACACCACCCTTGTTTAGAATCAGGGCTACTTTGTTGTGTTGAGGATCCTATAACTAGTGACATCCCCATGTTGCCATGTGCCATGTCAGTGAGCAGTAGTGTCCTTATGGTTGGCAGAATCTGCCTTTCACCTGGCTTTCTGTTTCTTCAACAGAGAGTTGGAGGTCTCAAATGAACACCAACAGACAGGTGTAACTAAGAATTTTGTGCTATGGGCAGAGATGTCGGATAGCAGATGTGGGGTGGGGGGCGCAGTGGGGGTAGGGTGCAGAGTACCAAAGAGTCTTATGGCACATAAGCTGCTACACCGGTTGCTGACATGGCATGGGCTGCTACTGCTATGGAGCAGACTTCCCAGGGTGGAGGGGCCATCCTTCTTGCCTGCCCTCCAAATCACCCACCCCTAGTTAAACTACTGCACACAGGGCACATCTACATAAAATATATATTGTGCACTTGATTAATTAGCTGTATCAGTTGTGCAGTTGTCTAATTAGCAACTATATGTCACACGAATACACATGTGCCCCTATTAGACTAGAGTAGATTAATTAGCTCCACAGCAGGATAGTACTTGTATTTACTCCGCAACAATGCATGTGTAGATGCTTGACATGGCTGGCTAGGGCACAAGGGTGCTTCAGTGTGAGGGCTGCCTGCTGGCTAGCCCCATAGTAAAGCACCCTTATGCCCTATCCAGCCCCTCTGCAACACATTGAGCCAAGGGGAGCAGCCCCGGGCTTGCAGGCTGACCTCCTGTGCCCCTTGCCAGCTAAGGCTTCTCTGATCAAGCTCACTCCTGGGTGCATGTGCCTGGGAACAATAAGCCCTGGAGTTTATTCATGTGCATCAATAGCATGTGTAGATGCACTCACAAACTCCAAGTCAGCCACTCTTCACCTCCCTGATCGCTGTGCCAGCCCCCTTTAGCCAGACTTATGGTACCATCTTGTTTCAGTTTCAGTTCCAGCCAACTATTTTCATCTAGACACTAACAGCACAGCATGTTTCACATTTGACATTAAAAAAAATGGAGAGCTTGATGTCAACCATATACTGCTGATATTTGAACCTGTGCTGCTGCATGATTCCCACCACTGACTGAAGCCCTATAGCTTCAGGGGTCAGAAGGACATCTGCTCCTCTCTTCTTGCTTCAGAAACAAAAGCAAAGCTCAGGCACAGCTGAGCCTGTGGCCCATTATTTTCCAATCTCTTGGGAATCCCTTGGACATAAGATACTAATATTATTCAACCCAGTACAAAGAAAGGCCTGACCTTTCCAGAGGCCTTTTTTCTTCTCCTTTGTGATGCTGAAATCTGGGGGCTTCAGAGAAAACAGACAGATCTCTACACTTTCCCACATCTTTCCATCTTAATATTTTTTAAAAGCTCCACCTGCGTTATTTTAGAGTGATAATATATATAGTATGTCTCCTGCCTGGTCCGAACTATTCCACTTTGTCTTGATCAAAGTTTCTTTATATGCCTGAAAATTGCTGTAATATGCCACTGTCATAGTAATAAAATGCTGTAATGAAAAAATAGTTATTGCTTAGAATAGTCATAAAACAACAGCATTGAATGGGCTGATAAAAAGTAGTAACAGTTTAGTAATAATCATAAAACAATAGTAATAAGTGCTGAAATGAAAATGACAGTGATAAGTCATGGGAAAAAGTGAATAATTTTTCATAGCTCCTGCTGAAAGTTTAATCTAAACCAGTGGTTTCCAACCTTTTTTCATTTGTGGACCTCTGGAAATTTTGAATGGAAGTGCAGGTATTCCTTTGAATTATAAGTGTGGGTATTCACATACTTTTGATTGATCATAGATATCTTTTATGAACCCCTTAGACAGTTTGTAGACCCCCAGGGGTCCATCAACCACATGCTAAAAACCACTGGTCTAAATGTGATCCCAATTGTCCAGAAAATGATAGGCCCCAATCCTGAGGCTTGGAGTCTGATCAAGACACGTGACCAATATAGGCCAATTCACACTCATATTCTCAGGAATGGGAGGTGAGGCGGGAATTTGAAGGAACATATCAGCCCCAATCTATCAGTTCTAAAGTTCTCAGGAGTCTGGGATCCAGGATTCATAGACGAATGCTTGTTGTTGGAGCAAGTTGCAGTCTGTCACAATTTTACTGAGGCAGAGGAAAGCCTTTCAGGGAGGTGGTAGAGCTCTGGCTTGGTGACTTTATGAAATCTTGTTGCACTAGTATGCAGGAGGAAGACCTCTGGGAAAGCAGCCAATTGCTACTAACGCAGCCTATTGCTACTAGACCAGAAGTAACTGGGAATGCTGTGGCTGCAGTATGCTCCATCCCTGGAAAAAAGGGGTAGCTTTTAGGCCTGTGTGAAGCAGCTAGCTTTCACATCAGGTTCAGCCGATTTGGGGGACAGTGATTTGATTTGATGATTTGAATCACTGTCCCAAATTGATTCAGCCAAATCTGATTAGGAGATCTGGCTGCTGTTGAATCAGCTGAACCTCCAAATCAAACAGGCCCCATCCCCTGCCCTCTCTTTCAGTCTTGTCAATGGCTGCTTCGCCCAGTCCCAGCATCCTGGCGCTTTAAAAAAAGAAAAAAGCTCCCACTCACTGGCTCCTGCCAGGCAGGGGGGGATCCCCACTCCCCCATGCTGTGTGGGGGGCTCTGCCATGAGCCTCCTGACCCCTGCCCACTCTCCTAGCCCCCTCCCCCATTGACTGCCCCACCCACCCCAGCTCCCAGTTCTTTTGGACTCACCAGCTCCTGCCAGGTGGGAGCCAATTTCCTCTGCCTCCCACTGCCCTGTGCCATGTGGGGGGCTCTGCCACAATCCCCCAGAAGCCCCAAAGGCACCTGGAGCGGCTAGTGAGTGGGGGCTGTTTTTTTTCTCTTTTTTAAAGAACCTAGAGCTTGGGCCAGGTGGCGGAGCCATGGCAGGGGGCGGCGCTGGGAGAGTAGGCAGGGGATGGGGGCTCATGGCAGAGTCCCCCACACAGTGCAGGCCAGTGGGAATCACCCCCCTGCCTGTCAGGAAATGGTGAGTTTGGGTTTTCTGGGTTTTTTTTTTTTTTTTTTTAAAGAGCCAGGAGCTGGGGCTGAGCGAGGCAGCCATGAGAGGGGCTGGGAGAGTGGGCAGGGGTTGGGGAGTGCTCAGGGGGGCTGGGGCCTGGTGGGAGTCACCCCATGGCTCCCTCTCCCCTCCTCCAGCCCCCCCTCCGCTGCCTCCTACTTACTCTGGGTCCAGCTCCCTGCAGCAGCAGGCAGGAACTAATCCAAATTTCAGAAGCTTTCCAGATCCTTTCTGAATCAAATCAGAGAGCTTTGAATCAATCCAGACCTTTTTACTGGTCTCCTGATTCAATTCAGATATTCAGCCACTATACTGGGTTGAATCTCCTCCAAATCGAATCTGCACCTGAAGCTTTGCACAGCCCTAGTAGCTTTCATTTCACTCCATGGAGATTCCTCTGGGCTATTGGCCTTTGGAAAGATGGTCATTGCTATCTAACAGTTTTCATAGGGAGGGATGTTGGGATGGATCCTCAAAGCTTTTCTACCAGATTGAAAGAGTCTATTTAATTCTAGCATTATTGATTTTCAATGAGCAGTGCTGCTCTCATCCAACTTAGGTTGTTCCAGCCTCACTCCTTTTTTTGTCTCAGCTCTTTGTGTATTGGTAACTACACATTCCACATCCACACTCCAAATTAGAATCTTGGGATGGAGGGCATTGAGTTCAGTGGTTACCTGCAAAACAGACTTGAGATACAGGAGAAAAATAGACTGGCAGAGTTATGGGAATGATTCCTTCTCCCTTTTAACATCCCTTGCTCACTGGGGATGTAAGGAACCCTAGTAAAAGTTCACTCCAGGCGAACTCTTGACTTTGAGTGCAAGCACAAATGGACATTTAACATTTCAGTCAAGTCAGGTGAGAGGGCATTATTCATTTAATGGAGCCTAACTCATCTCCTCAGTAGTTTCACACTGGCTGGTAGTGAAGCACACTCTTCTTGAACAACCTCCCATTTGGTTACACTGCAGTCTCACTAATCATCTTGATGTTGGTATTTTCCCAGGGATGAGGGGGGCAAAAACCACTTTCCATTGCCATCAGAGATGTTACTGTTTGAAAAGAAACCCCTGTGCATGGGGCACATGCAATGATGGTAGCTGCTTTTCCTTCTGCAGAGGCTGGTCTCCAAAGGCCTGTCTATACTGAATCAGTGGTGGGTCTTTAGGAGGACAGGACTGAGCACACCTTACCCATGACCTGCCCCAAAGGTGCCCGACCCCCAACATACTCAGCACCTCTGCCCACCCACTTGAGTCTGCTGCCATTCTCCAGGGCTGAAAGCTCCCTAGCAAGACTGTTTTAACCTTGTCCCTTTCTTGAGCTCGTGGCTACCAGCAAATCTGAGAGAAGCCAGTGAGGACAAGACCAGAGCAGCCTCACTCAAAATTGCAGTGAACTTGAGGGCAGAGGAGGTATATGCTTAGTCCTATCCTCCATGAGATCTGCTGCTAATGTGGTATACACAAGCCCAAGTGTTTTATAGACATAGACCAATGATACCTCCCCACTCTGCTCAGTAACAGGTATACATTATTCTTGTTTTACTCTTGAGAAAATTGAGTTTAAGGATATGGACATACAGACAATTTATTATGAAATGAAAGGGGTCACGGCCTTACCATATATCAGCTGTGCTATGATAACTCCCCATGGCCATGCTCTTACCTTGTGACATGCATTTGACATGCACTAAAATCTTGCCTTCTTTTTGCCCTGAGGTAGATTTCTCATTTGTCCACTCTTTAAATGACCCATTAAAATCACACAAGGCACAGACTGAAGTGCAGCATTTCTCAGAAAGTGCCATGAGTTAGACCGATCCTCCTGACCCAACATATTTTAGCTGTTGTGTTGGGAGGATGGGAGATGGAGCTCCAATTTGGAGCCCGTCCAGGAAAAGAGGCTGCATCTCTGCAGCCTCTTCCCAAGCTCTGTCCCCCATCTCCCAGATCCCAGTCTGTCTCAGGATGGGTGGGGGAGAAGGCAGAGGAGAAAGGTCCATTCTGGGGTTTCCCCAGTCACGCTGGAGTTGGGGAGTGGTTTGGAGCCCCCACCTTGGGGCGGGGGCAGTTTAGGAGGCTCTAATCCACCCACACTACCATCCAGCACCAGCTAGGCAACCCCCAGAACAAGTTCCCTCTGCTCCCTTCCCCCTCTCCCATTCTACACACAGTGCCAGGAGCTGTGCTGGGCTGTGTCAGCTAAGCCCTGTCTCTTGCATGTGCAGACAGAAGTTAATGACGGCATTCCACTTTGGAGTGCCTTCATCTGAATCTTCATATAGTGAGGGTTCAGACTGTGGTGGGATTGGACCCTTTAAAGCACTCTGCAGCTTTGCATTTGAGGCACCTTTAGAGGCCAGATCAGGTAAAAATTGTCACTTCTGTTGGCACCTACAAGTCAGTGGCAAATCCAGAAATGTGGTCCAAAAGTCTTGGGTCTCAGCCCCCTATTTGGACAATTAGTCCTCTCTCACTCCCAGTATTGTGGAATCAGACTTTAGTGCCTCGGACCATTTTTTCTGTGTAGCTACTAATGCACTTTTATCATAGTATGCTTCTTAATTCCATTGTTCTCAGCAGCTGTTCGCCCTCCCTGCTGGAGGCTGAAGTTCGGAGCAGGAAGAGCTCTGTTGCACTCAGTTGTTTTCTCCTTGGAAATGGCAGGCATTTCTCTCAACTTGCTGTCATCCATTGCATCTAGTTTAATTCGCTTTACTCTCCCACATTACAGATGTGCCTCAGTACACTATGATGCAGACTTGCCAGCAACCAGCATTATCATCACCTTTCACAATGAGGCTCGTTCCACCCTGCTCCGCACAGTGAAGAGGTAGGTGCTTTTGGCAGAAGGGGCTTTTAACCTTTATGTCTGAAGGAGTGCTAGTCTGAGGATTGGAGAGATCTTTTGGCAATGAGTCAAGGCAGGAAAGTTTTCATTCTTCAGGTCCCATAAACTGTGATCCCCTGCTGGTGGCTTCTGGTTTGATCATAAGCTCAGCAATCAGCAAAAGGAAAGGAGGTAGAGTGGCCAGTTGTGTGTCTCTATAAAGGTCATGCATGGAACTGAGGGTGTCAAGGGTGTCAGGAGGATAGGTAGACAGGGGGCTTGCAGAGATCATTAACAGCAGGAAAAGGAGGCTGTTGGGGTTGGTCCTGAAACCTCATGGAAGCAACTAGCAAGGGGCACTCAGGCAGGAGAGGGAGGGAATCAGCAGGGTTGACAGAGCCTGTTTGAGGTGTTTTCAGGAAGAGAAGCAAAGGAGCTGGAAGGTGATCAAGTGAAATATGTATCTGGGTCCTAACTGGGGTACTAGTATGACTTAACACCAGTAGGCAACCAGAGCCTGTTTCATGGGGGCAGAGAGCATCACAGACTGTATACCTGTGAGTGTTTTTCCAAGTGAAAGGTGGTAGCATTAGAACCTGGTAGAGAGGCACCCCTAAGTCTAATAATACATTTAGAGCTGTATCTACTGCTTCCACAGGGCAGCCTGCTCACCACCACCTGCTGCACGTGCACCAAACTCAAAGAGGAGACAGTAGACTGCTCTCAAGTGCTACATCTCTGGCATACTTGATGGCAGCAGCGAGGGGCACCCTCAGGGTAGCTTCACTGCCTGCAGAGGTGGATGGGGTGTGCTTTTTGGTGGCACACGGAACATCACCAAAGCAGCATAAGCATGCCCTGTAATCATTTATTTGTGGAATAGCCTTTGCATGTGAGTCCCTGTGAAATCCCCACCAAGGGGCTTGTGCAGAGTGCCTGCCAGCCATCAGTGCCCCAGTTAACCGAGGTGTGTGGCTTCTCATCTCTGAGTCATAAGCAAGGGCAGGGGCAGATCCAGAGAGGATGCAGTGGTGCAGTCACTCCCTGTCTTTGGCTGTGTCACATGTCAGCTCTTGGCATGGGGTGTGCTTGGAGGCTGGAGGGTGAGCATTGCCACCACTACTTGTCTCTTCCTTTCCTCTGCTGCTGAATTCAAGAAGAAGGCAGAGCAATAGGAGGGGTAACAGCAGCATCATTCACCTACTGGGCTCTGGAGCCACACAAAAGCAAAGGCTCTGGCCAGACCCTGCCCCAATCATTTGGTGATCTCAGAGCTCACTGCTTACATGGTACTCCAGCAGGAGCCTGCAGTGACTGCATAAGCTTGGCACAGCCAAAGTGGGGGGCAGAAGGTACCCTCCTCTTATCCCATTCCTGGATCCACTAATGGGTAGGAGCCATAGACAGTTTGGGCTACCCCAAACAGAAGTCAGTCTGAGGACAACTGCTGCTATTTATACAGCAAGGAAATATTTCCAACAATTTCCTTTCTTTTGCTTCCTCTACCTGTACTCCTTCTATTTGCTGGAGAGGCCACTGAGGCTCTCCAATTTTAGCTTTTCAAAGACTGTGCCTTCTGCCCTTGCTAACATATCCTATAGTCACTCAAAGGGTCCCTGAAGTGGGCTACCAGGTCTTGGAAAAGCCTGTTTCTCAAGTGGAGGCTAAATGAAAAGAAAAAACAGCTCAGCTGGAAGGTAGAGCAGAGGGTACCTCTAGCGGGAATACATTATTTATTGGTACTGGTTCATCTTGCATCAGGTCCTAGGGGGTTCTTCAGAAGTTTACTTTGTGAATAAATGTTGGGCTTTTTTAAGTGTGCCCAAGTTGGCCTCATGGCTAGAAAGCTGGTTTTCTAACTCTTCCCAAGTTGGTGCCACCTGCTTTCCAGAGGCCTATGTGTGTTGCAATAGCATGTTTGCTTTTTTGCCTCTCATTTCTTTTTCATTTGAACCATAAAATGAGTTGTACAGAGCCATTGTTTAGAAAATTGTTTGCAGTCTCAGTCCTGCTAGGGCAACAGCACTGGATTTACATCATAGGCCAGGCTAGATGGCTAGAAGCTATGGAATTAGGCATCTTAAGAAAAACCTGAGATAGGCAGGAACCGGTAGGTGGCTAGAAGTTGTGACAATCAGAATGTGGAGAAGGTGGCAGCTAGAGGAAAAGGAACATGCAGGGGTGGGTTTCAATTCAGGTCCCATGGTATATTAATTAGCTGATCATAAGGCATCCGAGAGCTCCAGGTAGCCAATACCTAAAACAGACCAGGATCCCCGTGGTCAGACAAATGCAGCACTCTCCAGCCTCAGCACTCTCCAGCCTCCTACAGCTGTAACCCCAAAGTGCATGAAAGGGGCAAAACCTGTCTGTTTTAAACAAACCTTGAGCTTTGCCCTGCTGCTCTTGATGATGTATTCCCAGGAGGAAACAGGTATGCATTGCCTTGTATGGTTGACTTATTGGCACTTCCTTCTCAGAGCTGTTGCTGACAAATGATTGCTGGTTGTCAGACTGCTGGTAGCCAGACTGCCCAGTTCTCTCATTAGTGCTATGCCTTCATGGACTACCATCAAAAAGTTGATGCTAATTCATCCCAGCATAAGAGAGGATTTTGAAGACTGGGTTTCTCTGCAGTCCAGACAACAGCCATACCAATCTTATGCTATTGCTGCTAGGCAGACTACCATACTGTTCCCACTGGGTCAAAAGGTCGTTATATGGATCCAGATCATGTACACTGGCAATAGGGTTCTAGACATGGCTGCACCATTAAAGGAGCTATCCTTCAGAGAGACCTGAATCTGACATTTCCTTTTCCAGGGGACCAGTGGGTTCTTTTTGCTTTTCAAGAGAAAATTAAAGATTCCAGGGTAACTTTCAAGGAATCTAATATAAAACCACTGGTCCTGTCTCTGAGCAGAACAGGTCTGAATGTGCCTGGCTGAGTTATTGCTGTGAGTATAATTGCTGCTGAGTTCGCCTACACAGTCAGTGCACCTACCACTATGTAATTATTCTAAAGTACTTTGGGATACATCAAGTATGAAAGGGACTGTTCTGTTCTGTTTATTGGTTGGTTTTAAGGTTGCAGAAGACCTTGGTGATATTAAGCAAGGCAAAGCATAAAACTGCACCAACTAGTTTATAATCTATTGGCTAGTCAGACTTCCAGAATATCTTCATTTCTGAATCCACAACAGGTGAATCTAGCTTTCTGGGTCAGTTAGGGCTCCATTTTTTAGATAATCATAATTAACCATTCAAGTTGCACCTGCTGAAAGTTGTATGTCAACATGACAGCTAAGTACTTTTTCACTAAATAGAACTTTAGTAATTTGAGGATGATGAAGAGGGGTGATTGAAAATGAATGACACCTAAAGACAAAATTTCTAAAGCAGACATGGATTTTTGGGGTCTGATTTACAGCTGGATTTAAAATTTTCACTGCAGCTGAAATTTCAAACCAAGCCCCAAGGATCTTGAGCTGGAAATCCAAAATCAGAGGCCACTGTTAAATATCAGTTTTATGCAAAAGAATTCTAAGAAGAAATATGAAAGTGTGATCTCACCAGTTCAGCTAAACCTATATTAAGATGAGTGGGAGCCCTAGTGTAGAAAGGCTTCTACAGCTAGATTGCACTTTCAATGCACTTTTTATGGGGGTTAAAAATGTCTCTGACCAAAACATTTTTTCCTTAAAATCCCCTAGTGTAGAAAAGATGTTTGTGCCCATGGGCTCATGATTTATTTAGCAGGCAATGCAGTATGAGTCCCAAATGCCCATGTTATACAACATCTTTAGACCACCAGGATTCATTTTCAGCCTTGAGGCAATTGTCAAAGAAGATACAGTGTCTGAGGGGTGGTTAAAAAGACCAGTGGGAGACTAAATGAGAGTGGGAATACAGAACAAAATGAGGAACAGCCTAAATGCTAGAAGTTACTCAAGTGGCATTTCAAACAGCTTGCTACTGGCATCTTTTATTCTGTGGGAGATGGCTGTCACTTGTAAACTGCTTGCCTGCTTGACATGGCTTGCTCTGCAGGAGACAGCTGTCACTCATAAACAGGCTGCTCACTTGGCATCCCTTGCTCTACAGGACATGGCTGTCACTCAAAAACCATTTGCCTACTTGGTATCTCTGCCTGGCTGGTCACTAAGTGATATCACTGGTTTCTGCCAGGCTGGACATTTTTACAAGGAAAGTTATGGGAATGATCTCTTTCTCTTTCTCTCTCTCTCTTCTTTCTTTCTCTCACTGATTTTTTTCCAAGTGTAGGGATAGATTTTATCTATGGGTATGGATTTGTAGGCAGCGTGTTTCGACTAAGTTAACAGGGCTGTCAATTCTCCAGTGCCCATGCTGAGTGACTGTAAATTCTTGTGGAAACTATTCTGTATAATACACACACAGTTGGTATAGCACCTTACATAGAAGCTGCATCCCAAAGGGCTTTGGCAAGTTAAATAATGACTGATATGTGGAATGAGGTGGAGAATCTATAAACCAGAATGAGGATCATATATCTGTAGTGGAGAGGACCCTAAGACAGGAACACTGATGATACCTGTGTGACAGGACAGAGATAAATACCGAGTGAACAGAGGTAGCAGTGAGAAGAGTAAGAAAACAAGAAATCTGTGGAACAGGGGACCTGACTGACTTGGGCCCCCAGTTCAGATATAGAAGGTAATTCTGAACTGAATTTTAGACAAGCTCCTAGCTGGGATCGTCTGACCCCAGCGCTCTTTCCTGCCCAGGACAGGGGGTTGGACTCGATGACCTACTGAGGTCCCTTCTGATCCTAATATCTATGAATCTATGAATAGTGAAATGGCGTTTGAATAACCTTTACTTCTGAATTAACAATAACTCATTCTCATGGCACTTCTCTAAGGAAAACAGTGTTGTTTGTAGATGCAGATCTGGGTTAGAATTAAGCATAGCATGGGTTGCTAAGAATTCCTTAGCCCACTACAGCACCAAATTGAAGAAAAGGGAAGAATGTTTTTGTGTTTCTTTCTGCGCATACTGGAATCTAGAGGCCTTGAGCTTGTGGAGAAAACAGAAGTTGTGGATGTTGAAAAGCTGGTAAAGCTGGGAGGAGGTGAAGCCAAGGTGAACATTTCTACAGAAGTAGGGTCAGGCAGTGATATACACAAGAAAGACTGGGAGTGGAGGAAGAAAGAATTACATGGCAGGAGGTATGAGGTCCATTCCTGTTGAATATTGTTTTAAGAAACTGTTTAAACTTTCTGGACCTGGGTCTCTGCTTCCTTTCACCTTTTGGTTATTTGCACCCAAGGAGAGTGGGTACAAAATGCTACCATTCAATTTAATTGCATTTTATACTGACATTGTACAGGTGTGACTTTTCATGCAAAGTACAGGAAAGTCCTGTCTCTGAAATTTGCACATGATGTTAAATCTGGAGGAGTTGCAGTCCCTAGTACAAACAGAAAAATAATGCAGAGGGATCCAGAGAGGGTTCAAATATGAGCTGAGAATGGCAAATGAGACTTGGCTTGGAAAAATGCAAGCTAAGACATCTAGGGACATATAAACTGAAACACACATACTCATAGAGGGGCACCTGGAAACATAAACCTGAAATAGTGAGATGTGATTTTGAACAGCAAAGCAATCACGAGTTTTCAATATGAGATGACAGTAAAAAGGGCCAGCCAGTGCAACTGTAGGTTAAGTATGCAAAGAGGCAACCACTTTATACACAGTTCTGGTGTGACTGTACTCCAGCCTTAGAATATTATAGTATTCTTCTTTTTGTGTATGTACAGAATAAAACAAAAAATGCCAATGATCCCTGCCCAAGGGAGCTTAAAATGTAAAAGATAGATGCCAATAAAGCAAGACAGGCTGAGAAATCTGAAGGACAATATTAGCTTTGATTTTTTTCTTTTTAATATTATACTCCTTTGTTGCTTATGTCCTGATTCTGGAAGGTACTTAAACATTAGGGCTGTGTGGTGCTTTGGTAGTCAAATGGATTTGGAAGAGATTTGGCCCGGTTAGACAGCTGAATCTTTGAATCAGAATTGAATCGGGAGACCCATTAAAAGGTCCAAATTGAACTGGAAGCCACTGAATCGATTTGGAGCTGCATGGGGCAGGCTGGGCCAGGCTGCACTCTGGGAGGCTAGCCCCAGTCGCCCACTGCCAGGCTGCAGTCCATGGGGTGGGCGGAGCCAGGGCTGCACTCCAGGTGGCAAGGCCCTGCTGCCAGGCTCGGTTCACGGGGCGGGCGGAGCCAGGGCTGCACTCTGGGCAGCAAGCCACCACTGCCGAGCTACACTCTGTGGGGTGGACCAGGGCTGCACTCCAGGAGGCTGGCCCAGCTGCCCGCCACTGGGCTGCGCTCCATGGGGTGGGTGGAGGCCAGAGCTGCACTCCAGATGGCTAGCCCCATTCACGGCTGGAGCACAGCCCTAGCTTCACCCACCCCACAGAGTGCAGCCCAGCTGTGGGGGCTTGCTGCCTAGAGTGTAGCCCTAGTTCCAACTGCCCTGCAGAGCACAGCCTGGCAGTGGGCAGCTGGGACTAGCCTCCCAGAGCGCAGTCCAGCCAAGCCTGCCTCATGCAGATCTGGGGGCACACGCCTGTTCCCGTGCCTCTCAGACTGACCACCAGAAAAGCAGCTCCCAGACTGGTGCCGCACAGTAGCTGGAGCCCCCCTCCTTGACTCCCATGCCCCCCGCCCCCCTCCCCCCAAGCTGGGCAGCTTGTCCCAGCCCCAATCCCTCCCTTGCTGTGGAGGCATTGACCTGCCCCCACCACACCCCTTCTCTCTCTGCCCACTACAACAGACTTACTAGCTGGAGGCAGGTGTGTCCAGAGTCGTTGAGGACCGCCTGTACAGTCTATGGCCAAATCTCCAAATCAGCATCGAATTTCTGAATCCAACAAACAGCCGAACAGAATCAGGACAATGATTCAAATCACTGAATCAAATTGCTGTCCCTCCAAATTGGCCAAATCCGAAGCTGAAACAAATACTTGCTGCTTTGCAAAGGTCTATTAAATATATGACTTTGTATCAGAGAGCTAGTGCATGTTTAAAGGTGAACAGCAGAAAAAGATAGGGTTCTGGAGGGAACATCTTCTGAAGATAGATATGAGGGAACTTAGCACGTGTTACCTGTACAACTATGATTAAGGCCCCTGACGCATGTTACATGTAAGAAGTCATTAACTGGTTAATTGCATCTTAAGTAGTGACTTGAAATCAGTTAATGGTGTGATACAACCAGAATAAGGGACAAAGTTATTACATAAAATACATATGATTACTTTGTTTCTGGGTTCTGTCATACCTTTAATTGAACATGTGGCTAATATTCCCAACCTCTGAAGCTCAAGGGAGCGTACTCCAAGACTAGAAGCATTGGTCAGCTGATCAGGGCTCCCAGCTGGGGGAACTGCTGGGAACCCCAGTAAGCTGAGAGAGTTCACAACCATGGGAGAACAAGATGCCCTCCCACTGTGGCTGAGAGTTTTGATCACTGACAGGGCTCCCAGCTGTATGGAGGCACCATGTGCCCTCGCAGCTGGGAGCCCCATCAGTGATTCATCAGCTGTGGTGATGGACTGCAGGCTTCTCAACACTTGTTCTTTGTTGCCTTTCCTCCCTGCCTTTCCTGAGTTCTTAGTTGGCCTATAGGTTTAAAATCTTGGCCATCATGGATTTCCAATTTTCTGGTCCAATGTGGCTTCTCATTTCACCCCTTACCATTAGGCCAGACCACCCATGCCTTGACAGTATAACATTGGAAGCTACATCTCCTCAAGGTGCTCCAACCCAGTCCCTACAGCCACTTCTCTCCGGTAGCAGGGTTCCCACTAGGTTCAGTTCACACATCCCATTCATGTGCATATTTTCTTCAGCCTGCATTTGGTCACACCTTGTTAGTTTCCTGGTCTGTCTCCCTGCCTGTGTGTCCCTAACACTGGTTAGTCTGAATTGAATTTCCATCTCCATCTTCTCTGAAACCCCCACTCTGGAAGGGGGCTACATTTCATAAAACCCAAATGGAGTACCTATGGGGTATAAATGTCCAAGTGGGGATTAAATGATGGAGAGTGCCAGAAGATGAAATCAGGAAGGGAATATTTGAACTGAACTTTAACACAGACTGGGTGTGTCTGCACGTTCATTAATGTGCTGTAGTTACTGCTCATTAAGTTTTGTACTTGTATAACCAAGGACTAAATCAATGCACAGTAACTGGGGCTACTGTGCAGTAGCGCCAGTGCACAGCTTTTTAGTGTTGCTAACTGTGCAGCAGCCTAATACTACTGTGCAGTAGTGTATTAGCATGGATTTTGCCCTGCACACTACTGCGCAATAGAATTAGGCCACTGAGCAGTTAGTATCTTGTGTGGACACCCCCACTGAGTGATGGTTAAACCTGTTATTTTATTGAAGAGTTTCTTCCCCAGGCAAAGAATAGAAGGCCCCCTGTGTGGGAGTTTAGACATAAAGCATATTGGACGAAGCATTAGAAAATACATCGAAGGCAGCAGTCCTGACCAGAGGCCATGGGTGCTATCATAGCTGACCCTCAATAGGTCTCCTCGTGCCTAATAGATACAGGTGGAGGGGGCAATTCAGTGGTGAAGGAGGTGGCCAGTATCACCCTATTATATCATTACCTCTCAGAATTCCTCAGTTAATACGTAGCAGCCAGTAATATGTCTTGTCAGGCTTACAGACACTGAAGGCAAAAGCCTTTATTCATACTTTCTGTAAGTTATCACAGTGATGATGAGAGTCATTTTTTTCCATCTTGGATTCCTGCAGTGTTCTGAACCGCACCCCTGCCAGTCTTATTCAGGAGATCATTCTAGTAGATGACTTCAGCTCAGATCGTAAGTACCTATTGACTTCTCTTCCTTGGACTCTGTCTTTTGCCCCTTTCTCTTGCATTTCCTCCTTCACTCCTCCCCCCCCTCTTCTTCTCTTGCTCTTGTGCCAGTTGGCCAAAGAAGAGAGGCTTTTTCTTTACCTAGTTTGCTTTCCATCTATGGCAAAGAGACTGTGTTTTCATTTTGAATATTTTCCTCTGATTGTTTCCTCATTTAACCTTCTTGTCTTTGTGTCACTTTGGCAGTTCTTGTCACGTTGCCAGAGTGCTTGGTCTGACCTCATTAAATGCTATCTAATGGGCTGTTTAGCACAAATATGGTGAATGGTGTTCAGGACCAGCAAAGCCTAGTTACATGGCTGAGAGAGAAAGGGAGAGAGAGACTTAACAGCAGAGAACTGCTGCAAAAGCTTGTGTTCTACAGGAAAAGGGTGCCTTTTAGCCATGAGTCCAGGCTGAGGTGCATTACAGAGCCAAGGTCAACATTTGAGGAGGTCCTGGCCAGATTTCCATAAGTGATCAACCGGAAACTGCCTTTCACAACTGTCAGAATTATCCCAGCAACTCCTTATCCTCAGTGGCAGCTGTTGGGTGCCAAACTCTTCTGAAAATACAGCTACTCTATATAGGTACCTATCACATAGTTGAGCTGTCTCATATGTCTGCCTAAAAAGAGGTGGGCTCACTTCTTTTGAAAACTGGGTTCTGTGCCTCTGTTTCTCCACATACCCTAAGAAAATCAGTGTCAGAGATAGAAAATGATTAAAAAAAGATCAGATGTATGCCCATTGAGATAATTTGGCAAGCTAGACCTGCTTCTGTAGCCACTGGCACATGAGAGATCACAGCTGACTGCCTTTGACTCTTCAGTCTGGATGATCAGGTACCAAATAACAGCTGGGCTTATTGGAGACAGCCCTCAATATGAGTCTTCAGAGTGGCTCTAACTCTCACCACTGAATCTGTAGCGAGACATCTTAATTGCTCTGTTCTGGAAAGTGATTAGTTAAGCTGACTTTCTGGGCCCACCCTTGTCATAACTTGTAATACACTCACTGGAACTATGGCTTATCTGATGCTGGGACATGGTCCTCTTTTATAGCAGATGTCTAGTAATATCTCAGTAGTCTTTAATCATGAGCATCTGCCACTGCATTTGAATGATACAGCAGCTGCCAAACTGCCCACACAGGAGCAATATTTCCTACTCTGAGTACCCTGAAAATGGAAAAGCCTCTATGCAGAGATGCCAAGAGAAGCATTTTGGCTGGGGGCCTTAATGTTTCTCTCCAGAGCTCTGAGACTGTGAGAGGAGGAACAAAGGGGGTTCTCCAAGACACTGAAAAGTGCATGGGATAACAGCAGTCAGAGGCAAGGATAGCTGAATCAAGGGAAACTGGGGTGTAATGATAACTTTTGTTCTAGTAATGTTTGTTGGAGCAGGAGTGGCAGAAAATGAATTTATATAACCCAAGTGGCCAGTGACCTGCCTGCTCTTTCTGTCAAAGTGTGGCCTTCCAAGACTACATAGCCCAGCGTGCACTGTTTCAGCTTTGTGCAAAGTGAAGGCTGCTGTGATCCAAATGAGACATTCCACACCAGGACATACAGTACCCGTGTTTTGTAAAGCAGGTGTGACTTAGACTCTTTGTGGGCTGTGAATGAGATTCTCAGTTGGATGTCTCCATATTAGTGGAAGAGTTTCCTCAAGGAAGATAGTCAAATCCTCATGGGTTGGATAAAGCAAGAAGCTATTCTGGAGAACAGATTGTAGGGAACACCCAGCCTGACAACTGATTGCAGGGAAAATGGACTAAATCAGCTAATAGAACAGGTCTCCTTCACCTGTAACTCCCTGGTTCACTAGGCACTGATGGCCTTCTATTTCTCTTGGCCTCAGTTCTGCACCTTCAGCACATGCCCCTTTGTGCTTCTGAAATGCTGAGGGTGAGGTGGCTGCAGCATCAGGCCTTCACAGCATTGGAGTGGAGGCATTGGCTCATCAATTAGAAGAAGGATTGTCAAGCAAGCTATGCTTTTTTGTGCACTCTTTAGATAAGTGGTTCTCAACCTTTTTGTACTAGGACCCATTTATCCTGACCCAGTGCCCCAGCCCTGTAGTATGTAGGGCATGGGGGGTGGAGGGGAGTGGGGGCCCAAGCAGCCCCATGCAGGCTGGAATTCTGCCAGCCTGCAAACAGGGTGTGAATTACAGGGGAGTTCAGGGGGGCTGAGCTCTCCCATAAGAGATGAGAGCCCCCGGTCAGATTTGAAAATCATAACCCTGGGAGGTCTCGTATTGGATTGCTCCTTCCAGTGAACCAGTTTGGTTTTTTTTGTAGACCCTTTCCCAGAGTCAAAGTGTAATTTGAACCCTGCCTGCAAGGGAAAAGCCCCAGTTTCCCACGTTTTTCTTCTTTAAAGGAGAACCATTTTTATTATTTTTCAATCCATTTTTCAAACTTATTCCCAACCCTTTCATATATTCTTACAGCCCGCAGGTTGAGAAATGCTGCTTTAGACAATGGGAGGAAGGCCCATCAACACAATTAATGTGATATTAAGTGGAAGCAGAGCTTTCCCTCCTGTGGAGACATATGAGAACAGCTCATCAGAGCTCTCCACTGAAGCCAAATAATTCATGTGTTTGTGCCAAACATTTTTGCCTTTCCTTAGCTGAGGACTGCCAGCTCCTTACCAAGATCCCCAAGGTTAAGTGTCTACGCAACACCCGACGAGAAGGTGAGCATTGGAAACTTTGCAGGTACCATCTGTTCTCAAAGTCATCCCTTATTCCTCCGTTCCCCTAGAAGCTATTTCTCATGGTAGTGATTTAATACTTGTAATAAAGATGAAGTTTTTATTTCCCAATCTGGCAGCAATCTGGTTATCAAGCCTCATGTTTTATGTTTCACATTGTATATTTTTTTATGCAGTCACGTTGCAGTAGTGCCCAGAATCCTCAATAAAGTTTAGTTACCCTCATTGTGCAAGGTGCTGTACAAAACTATAGGTAGACATAATTCTTGATCTGTTTAGCTTACATCCTAACAAGATCTGAAATATTTGAAGGATGGAAGAGAAGGCAACTAAATACATACATACATACATAGCAGTGTCTCAATTTATGAGCATGTTATATATGTGAAATATTATCTTTTCCCAACTGTCAGGGTGTGTGTGTGTGTGTGTGTGTGTGTGTGTGTGTGTGTGTGTAACACTCATAACATGCTCATAAATTGAGACACTGCTTTTCACTTGCTGTTCTCTAGCTGAGCCATTAAGAATTGCTTGACATTGGTCTTGAAAGAGATATGGAGTTGAAATTGGGTTGTGACTTGACAGATCAGGCCACGAAGGGGTATCCTAAGCATCAGGGATGAGGTGAAAGAAAGGACAGATTTTATGGGACAGTCCAGCACCAGCAGCAAAGTAGAAAGAGATGCAATAACAAACAAGAGCATATAAGAAAGGAGGAGTCAAGTTGTGAGAGTACTGGAGGTCTGGAGAACCAGCATGAATATAGCAGAGTGAAAAGGGTAAAGGAGCCAGTGGAGGTTTTCTAAGATGGGTGAGATGAGATGAGAAGGGATAGTAACAGCTGTGTTTTTTGTTTTGCCTGGATGGTAGTGAAGTGGGTGTGAGAATAGGTGGAGAGGAGGGGGTTCATGTATTCACAATAGGACCTGAAGTGAGCCTGGATGAGTGGGTTGGTGACATAAGCATACAGGAAAAGCCCACATCCCTGGCCTGGACTGGCTTCTTCTACTGGGCTGGTAGGGAACCAGCCAAACCAGCCACATATTTTGAGCTGTAACTTCTTTGCTAACAGCATTCCATGTGCTAGTTGGCCTCTTTTGGCCCTGTTTAGGCTGTGAAACAGTGTAAGGGAACCAGTTTACCATGGAGAAATGGCCACCAAAGTCACTGTATTGGTGCAAATGGTTACATGAGGTGACCAGAAGCAGGGAGAGTCCTGTCATATTCTCTAAGTGGTAGAAGTGCAACACATTTCTTTCCTAATCTCCCTGCCATGGCTGCTTTTTTACTCTCTCCTTTTCCTTTTTGCTGTCCTTCCCCTTTCTCTACCCATTCCCTCTCTTAGGACTGATTCGCTCTCGAGTGCAAGGGGCTGAGGTGGCGACAGCTGAGATTCTCACCTTCCTGGACAGTCACTGTGAGGTTAATAGTGAGTGGCTGCAGCCGATGCTTCAGAGAGTGAAAGAGGTGAGCACCAACTCTCCCACCCCAGTCCTTCCCATCTGGGGCCAGTCTTGCCAAGCAACCAGTAGTTGGCACCATCTATGTGGGTACCAGCATCAAGAATGGGCACCATCCAAACATGTCCCTGTCAAACCTGAATGTTTGGAGAGGAGTACAGAGTCTATAATAGCTAATGCAACATGCACCTGCTGTGTATTACAGAGCTGTTCACTGAAAGGCCCCAGAAAAACTGTCCTGTTGAGAGGAAGAGGAACTCGAGGGATAGGATAGGGAGATGCGTAAAGTGTGCCACTGACTCCTACATAAGCCTTCCCTGAGGCTTCCCCCTATGCAAACATCCCCTTTTATGAAGCATACCCAGTACCTCAGCACACACTATTGCTTTCCATTCCACAATTTCCCTTCTGACTGCTGAACCTTCCCCCTCCTTCCTCTCACAGCTGGTGAAGTCCTCCTTCTGCTGAACCCTGACAGTAAGCAACATGCACGAGCACACATGCACACTCCTAGACATGAATACATGTATGCACACACATACATGCATGCACAGCTGTGCACTTCCCCACAAAGGACCCTTGAATGTACAGGGGGGACAGCCTTTAAAAATGTAGGCTTAATAGGTTAACCTCGAGTTGGAGAAACAGATGAAACAGCAGCATTAATAGCTCTCACCCTGGCTGTGCTATGGAGTTGAAGTGGGGATCTGACAGGGCTGCTGAACAACATGCAGTAGAAGAGCAGGGGGACAGGGGACCACTCCCAGCCACTGACATGTGTGGCGTTCTCCTTCTCCGGTGGAAGGATTACCCAGGTAGTAATAGGACCCAGAAGAGAGTGGGAGGTGCAGACAACTGCTCTGTATATTTTCATGTCTGCTCTACTTGATATCAAGGGGAGGAAGAGGGTGACCTGAAAGCTTCAGCTTTTTAGTCCTGTTCAATCAATCCTCCATTTCAGTAGCTCATAAATGTCTGTTTTACTTCTGCTTGTAAAGTCATGCTTCTGGCAGCAGCAGAGGCAGCATGGTGGTGGTTCCTAAGCAGAAGGGACCTGACAAGTCATTAGCAAGGATGGATCTTAGCCAAGAACTCAGGACTCTGGTCCACACTCTCTGAAGTTCTGGGATTTTGGTTGAGTTGATTACAGACATAGATCATAGGGGTGTAGGTTCAGATGCCAAATTTGCTCCACATTCACAGAATCTTTTATCTTGGTTTTGGATCTCTCTGTCTGTCAGGATTGATTCCTGAAATGGCCTGTCTCCTGGTTAGTTATAGACTGAGCCTAAATCTTGCAAGGAATAGACTCTGGCACATCTGGAGACAGTGTTCATATACAGGAAGAATTGACACAAGCCTACTCAGTCACTAAATGATGAACATGGTGCACATAGGCTGAGAGACACTACGCTGACTGAACTGGCCAGAGCAGAAGGAAATCTTTTGAGAACAAGAAATAGTCACGTGATCAGAAAGCCAAGGAAGTTCATGGGGAGTGGGGACTGAGAAAGACCCAATAAATGGTGCTCTCTGCAGCATGGCCAGCTCATACAGTTTTATCATAAATCTTGTCATGTTTGGTGTGCGTCTTTAAAGCTCCAGCTCCTGAAATCAAGTGGTTAAAATCTCAACTTTCCTTTAATAAGAAATACATTCCTAGTCCTCAGGCTAGAAAACATGACCTGAATGTACTCTGCCTAACACCTCAGACACCAGAAGACTAATAAAACACCCCAAGTTTGTTAATTTTAATAAAATCTTATTATTTTTAAGCCTGCCTCATGGTTTTAGGGAATTCGATTCATAATATTTGGACACTTGCAGTTGACAATACTGCATCTGTATTTGTGTTTTATTAATTGACTGGTTGTTTGGGGTTGATGAAATTACTTATATATAATTCAAGCAAGATTTAATGCAACCGTAGGGATTGGTAGGTGCTGATTCTTATTCACAGAGCAGAAATATTACTTTGGGACTGTTCCCCCAGTCATGTGACCAGGGTCAAAGGGCTGTCTCTTCCTTGTATGTCTGTGTGTCAGTCTCATGTTGTAAGAGGACCTCAGTTCCATTCCCTCATGTCATGGGCAGAAAGTGCAATTGATGACTATCATGTGTCTTCAGTGGTTATGTATTCATTATCCGGTTGCCAGATTGGAGACAATGAATGCTGTCTGTGCGTTGCTTTGTTTTGTGTCTTGGGGCTGTATGCATCGCTTTACATTCTTTGATCTCCTGTAGCTTTGGCATCTCTTTCCCCAGGAGGGGCCTTGACTTTTCTTCCTCTCCTCTGTTCTGGCAGGATTATACCCGAGTGGTGAGTCCAATCATTGATGTGATCAGCCTGGATAATTTTGCCTACTTGGCAGCATCAGCAGATCTAAGGGGAGGTACGTGAGGCTGCTGGCTTGGATATGTTAGAGGGAAAATGCATGCGGAACAGCTAATGTTCTCTTGACCTTCCCAAGAAGCCAAAGAGAGGTCTTCCAGGCCAGGTTCTGTTTGTAGGGTCTGCAATGCCCATTGCTCAATCTCTTGTAGGAATGAAATACAACCACACCAAGTCTGCCCTTAGCTTGCATAGAGAGCTCAACAGCAGGGAAAGACCAGTCAGCACTATTCAAGTATTGCAAACTCAGCACTTAGAGGGATGAAGAAATGTTATCATATCTTCCAGACCCCCCACATGCCACCTCATGCCCAAAGGGTATGAGGTCACTCGATAAAGGTAAGTAATCAGACTTCCAGGCTGTAGTCCTGAAGCAGGGATTTAGATTAGTACAATTTGCTTCCTGCCCCACTACTTTTTTTTGGTGACAGAGCAGAGGCAACCACTTTTACTGCTCTTCCTTTTCTGAGAGATGGCGAGTAAGAGGAGGAGGGAAGGCAGCATGGTTCACAGGGCTCCCTTAGAAACTCCTGAGCCTTTCTATGTTGGTTCCAGTGAGTGGCAGCACCAATTCTGTTCGGGACTTTCTTTTGTGCTCTACCCCCTGGGAAGGACCAGCTGTAGTGGAAAAGAGAACGTAGAGCTTACTGGGGAAGAGGAGTGGGACTTGCTGCCCATCTAGGATCTCCCCTCTCATCCTGCACTTAGGCTACTTCAGTCAGAGAGGCATTTTTGAGTCTGAAGTTTGCTCTCTAGGAAGGATTGGTTAGTGAACTGAAGGTCTAGGCAGACATTGAAGAGAGGTCTGCCACAGTACAACCCCTGCAGTGCCCAAGACCAGTATTCCCAGTGGCTCAAGGATGCCCACAGACACCCAACCCAAACCCTCCTGTGATTGCTGAGCTTATCTTTATCTCACAGGCCAGCAATCAGAGTGTACCTGGAAATTTGCTTACACATGCTGCATACATGCATGCATGTTTAGATTCATAGATTGATTCATAGATTGTAAGGGTCTTGGAAGGGACCATGCAAGATCATTGGGTCCAGCCCTCCTGCAGTAGTAAAGACAACTGGGGTCAGGTGACCTCAGTGAGGTGACCGTCCAGTTTCCTTTTGAAGATTTCCAGGGTAAGTGATTGTACCACCTCTGGAGGGAGCTTATTTCACAGTCTGGACATCCTAACTATGAAGAAGATTTTTCTACTGTTAAGCCAGAAACAGTCTTCTAGGAGTTTGTGGCCATTGCTCCTGCTTTTCCCCAAGGGTGCCCTGGTGAACAGTTGTTTGCTGAGCCCTTGATGTATTCCCATGATATAGTGGTAAGCTGCTACCAACTCCTCTCTCAGCCTTCTCTTTTTTTATCACCCTGAGCCTGTTGACATTTGCTTTTTTGATATATGCCCCCCTCCCACCTCCTCCTAACATAAAGCACGTATACCTACCCCACTCACACTCTCCAAAAGCACCCTTACTCTAATGGAGAAGTGATGAAAGTGATCATTGCCCTCCAACACCTTTGCTGACTAAGCAGCAGGAAGGGCTAACCAGCAATACCTAACAACCAAGAGGTCGCTCAAGCAAAGTCCCTAGGCTGACCCTCCTTTCCTAGCTGTTACATATACCTGTATCCACTCCACAATTCCTGGAAAATAGTACAACAACCAGCTGGCAGCTTGCAGACAAACTCCCTGCTCTCTATAGATCCCTCTTGCTACTCCCTGCAGTATGCAGCTATTTGGACTTCCCTCTATCACCTGGTAAGTATCCTAAAGCTGCTCCTCCCTGCTGCTAAGTCCTCCCACAATCCTCCCTGAAAAACATTCTCTAAGCTCTTATCCTGCTACCAAACCCTTCAACCAACATCCCTCTTCCCTCCCTCTCTTTCAACTGGGTGAATTCCATCTGCCAACATCCCTTCCCATCATCCTTCTTGCTCTCAGTATCCACCCCATTGCTTGACATTATTTTAAGGATAACACTGAGTTCAGATCTCAAATATGGGGCAACTAAACAAGTGACAGAACTGGAGAAAACCAGTTATAATGACCTGGAGCCTTTCTTGCCAGAAACAGCCGCATCCCACTGAGAGTGTTGATTGAAACCTCATAACTTTGGCAACCAATGAGGCATTAGACACATTGGCCAGAATACAGTAGCGCTAATTATCACATCTCGCTCTAGTGACACACTCCAGAAGGTCTGGAATGTAACTGAGCACAGACAGGGACTGCTGAGGGAGAGGAGTGCTTGGAAAGGGGTCAGGTGATACCTGAAAGCAAAGCAGCTTCCTTGCATTCTTTTGCAATGGGATAAGTTGCTGGCTAATTTGAGATGGGTGAAGAGTATAACTCTGGGATTTCTGTCCACTGGTGTTATGGATGGCTCCATGAAGGTTCGGTATTCTGGGCTGCCTCCTGCTGGCTGATGTGCAGAGTAGTGCTGACACTGTGGTGTTACACTTGCCACAGGCGGAGATGCAACAGGCAACCCCACAACACCATGGCAAGGTGAAACCGGGGATCAGTCATCACAGGGGGTGGAAGAGTATGTGTGCAGAACAGGATTCCATTCCTAGCCTTTTTTTTTCTTCTCAGGGTTTGACTGGAGCCTTCACTTTAAGTGGGAGCAGATCCCTATAGAGCAGAAGATGTCCAGGATAGACCCAACCCAGTCCATCAGGTACCAGTCTCTGTTGAGTTTGTGTAGCTAAGACTTCACTTTGGTGATAGGATATGGACGAGAATTTGCCTTGCAGAGATGAGTTGCTGTCCCACATGATAGTGCTTTGAGACACTTATCATGTGACATATTTGAAGAGATATTAATTAATTCATTAAGAGATTTGAAGAGATGTGTCTGAAAGCTGTGGTTTATGATTGTGTTACTCCCTGAGCAATGTAAAAAGGAGAGTGATAGTAAATTAAGTGCATCTACAAGCCGTTGCAGCCCATCTCCCTGTCTATTTATATAGCCCCCATCGCTCACCTGTCTGAGTGCATCATGTCTCTCCAGTAAGGTAAGAAAGTGGCATTTTCCCAATTTTACAGGCAAGGAATTAAAGACTAGAGATACTGAACAATTTGTTTGGTGTCAGACAGGAAGTCAGTAGCAGAGTCTGAGAACTTAACCTGCAACCTCAAGTGGTCCTTGAATACTCATACTTTGTGGGCAAGGTTTTGACAGAGATGGGAACATATACCTACTTCGCTGTTTGTCAGAACAACTGCTGCCTAATTCACGTCTGTGTTCAAAGCTTTGAGAAGTTTGGTATGTGAACAATGCTGCTGCAAAAGCAAAATGGTTGTCTATTTAGACAATAAGGTTCCTAACTGTAGGACATTAAGAATTGGGTAATATCCCTTTAAATAGCATTAGAGATTTTGTCATTCTTACTCATTCCTGCTTTCCAGAAGCCATGAGAATACAGACTACACAAATGGTGTGCATTTGTAGCTGTGTCTTACATGTTTTATGGCAGGGGGAGGGGTGGCCGACCTTCAGTATGTGTGTCACAAGTAGCACAGGCAGCCTCTGTAGCATGTGGCAAATCAAGGAGGGGAGAAGCACTACAGTGGTAGACAGGGCAGAAAGGAGAAAGCAGGACAGTAGGTCAGGCAGGGAGCACAGGGCAGGAAGCTGAAACCAGAGCAGCAGATCAGGCAGGGGAAGGGGGTTGGAGTGGCATTTGGGGAGTCTATAGAGCTAATGTATGATACACCTGCCAAAAAGGGTAGGTCCTACTGTTTTGTGGAGCTACTAAGTTGTTCAGACCCTCCCATGCACACATGCATCCTTCATATGTATGTGAAGATAGACAGCCTGACAAAAGTACAAGATTTAGAGTAGAGAGCTGAGTCCTGTTCCCAACACAGCTGCCTCCTCATTGTGAATGAGGCAGAGAGCTAAGTCAGGCCAAGTTTTGTCCAACCATAAAATGGAGAAAATGAAGTTGGGGTTATGAGGCCTGACTAACTGATTAACTTAAGTGTCTTGTGACTTTCAGCTGAAAGGTCCTGTGCAAATGCAAAGGGGTTTGTATTTGTGGTGGTAATATTTTATTATATTTGCCTTTCCTTTTCTCCAGAACACCTGTCATAGCAGGAGGCATCTTTGTTATTGATAAGTCCTGGTTTAATCACCTGGGGAAATATGACACTCAAATGGACATCTGGGGAGGAGAAAACTTTGGTAAGTTATGAATTAACTTCTTCATGCCCCCTCCTTGCCTTTCCTCCCTACATTGCAGGAAATTACTATAGGAAATCTTGAGGGTGCTTCATGGTTGTCTTGGGCCTCATTCAAGTGCTGCTTGCAAGCAGATGGACACCTTCCATACCTACAAAATTGCCCCCTTGAAAGATCTGTGTATCACCCTAAAGTTACATATGCTGAGGTAGGCTCAGTGCCAGTCAGATCTGTATTACTGGCTTATTTGTACATGATAGGTGTACATTTTTTGAGGTACACAGCCCTGACACAGCAGAGCCTTCTAGGTATTGTCATAATATTTACTTTTTAATATTACAGAGGTTATTTTTATTTACTAGTAATGTCAGATCTTTGGAGGAGTTTCTCCTTCCTACTGCACTCTACTTTTATACAGCTCATGAATTTAAGGGTCACCACCACCTTTTAATCTTCCTGTACCCTTCTCTTCCTCCAATAAAAGTGAGTTCTGTCTCAGCTTGGTGTCTTCCTACTATATCAGACTGTCTAGTGAGCAGAATTTGGGCATGATCTGTTTAAAAGGGGACTAAACACAAGGATACTTAACATATGAGGAATTCAGAGTATAATGGCAATATTATTTTTATAGTAAGGGTCTGAGATCTTCCTCCCCAAACCTAGCAAAGGTGACACAATTCTAAGCTCTGCTTTCTCCTAAATGAGATGATGCTGTTGAAATAAGGGTGAAATACAAGAACTAAAAGTACTGAAAACAGATTCACAGAGAAATCAAGTATTAGAACAAAGTGCTGGGAAAAAGGAGAGGAGAAGCATTAAAATAACTAATTTATTATTTATATTTCCTGTTAAATAAATAGGTACAAAATATATCTATACATAGCTGTGCCAGTGTTTCTGTGCCTATCATAGTAATAAAATGGATCCCTCCTGCCTGAAAGGATCTAGTGTTTTACAGTGCTTCTGCTCACTCTTAAGTCATCCCAAGAGTCACCCACATGCAGGAAATGCACTTTGGTATTGTCTATAGAGTTAATGAGTGTGTTTCATTAGAGAGGGAATAGCCTCCCTAAGAAGTCAAGATATAGTGGCAAAGCACTCTTGGTGTGGTTGCAGTTATATCAGCAAAACTGCACTTTTACTGCCAGTCCACCACGCTTGAACAAAGCAAGTTATGCCAAGAAAAAGAGCTGTTTTGCCAATATAAGTTTGTAAGTTTACAATTGGGGTTTCTGTTGGCACCACTCTGTCAATTGGGGATCACCTGTCTTCACGGTCTAACTGACAATCACCCTGACAGAAGTTGGTGTGTTTGGTGCTCTGGAGGAATTCCACGGTGCAGCAACTGCACCATTATTAAGAATACAAAGCTGCTAACAATTTACTGTATTCAAATTATATATCTATTAATACATAATGTAAATGTGTAGATAATTTCCCTTTAAAAAAGCAAACAAGTTGTCCTAGTCCTAATTAAGGATCAGTTGAGAAGGGAGGAAAATAATGCAACAACCATGGGAGCTTTGTTGTTAAAGGAATGCTATCAAGTGACTTGATACTGTGTTTTTTCAAAATCTCTGTAGGTGCCCATCTCATAAAATACATACAAATATAAAGGCCTGCTCATCTCATCTTGATGCACAAATAAATACCCACCAGGTAATAGGAGGATAATAAAATAAAAAACCCTGTTATGCCAGTGCTACAAGCTAATCATTAGCAGAGTATTATGGGCAGAAACAGAAGTCTTTCCGATAAGCAGACACCTGGGGCTGCTGCCTCTTGCAGTAGAACTGAAATGCTTTTGAAAAAGCAAGTGATAGTGTGACCAGTAACAGAATGTCCAGCTGACACAATTTAAGAGTAAAATATAGAATAGTCAATGGCTGCTTTGCTTATCTGCTAAGACCTTGCTTCCTTTCCTGATATCACAGACATTTGAAGGAGGCATTCCACCCCAATGCTTGTTTAGAGTGTCAGTGAGGCTATGAACAGCTCATCCCTTTCTGTTCCAATAACAGATAGCGTTGTTTAGAAGCAGGGCTTTATTTCCCTCAGACTTTTAATATTCCAGCAGTAGAGTAAGGACACAGCCAGACCCTCAGGGTACAAGGGCAGTGGCAACTTCCAGTTTCTGCACAAGTACCTAAGGCCCCCTTAAGTTGGTGCCTGAGGCAGTTACCCTATTTGCCCCACCTTAGTTATGCCACTACGTCACGAAAGTGTCATGGCTCCTTCCCCTTCCACCTCTGACCCCTTGTGGCACACATGCACACAGACATGCAGTTTCTTACTGCAGTAGTCACTAGCCCTCCTTAGACTTTGATAGCCTGACACACACAGTTCCCATTCCAGCCTTCTACTTTCTTCCATACAACTGCTTGTGTGGAACCTGTAAGCACCAATGATGGAAACAGATTATTTATTTAGGTGTTTGCTCATTCCATGCTGCACACTAAGGAGTGCACGGTGATTGTTCTCTTAAGCATTTATGAGTAGAGACTGTGAGGCAGAGTTCTCTGCAGCAAGCAGTAGTAAATCAGTCTCCTACTTACCCACATGCTTGTTGAGCTGATTGAGCCATCCACAAAGTCTCTTAATTGTGCTCCTTTGCATCCCTTCATAAATATTCCCTCTGCTGGGATGCCTTCAAAAACTTGGCAGGGGCCAGGCAAAGGATATCTAGTGACCACTGCTTGTTGACACATTTCTCCCATTACATCAAATTCCTTGTCTATGTGTTATATTTGCTTCTTGTCACATCCCTTGTGCTTCAACTATAGGCTCAACATAACACAGACCCTTTATTTATGTTTGTACAGTGCCTAGAAAAATGGGGCCTAGGTCCAGGACTTGTCCCCCCTTAATGACAATTTGAATGGCAATAATGAAAAATAGTTTTGTGAAAAAAAATCAGAGTGTATATATTTTATATAAAGGCTAGCCTGCAGTCTAACTTCTTCAAGAAAAGAAGTCAAAGAGTCTTAGCCAGTAACTTTCTGCATCAGGCCAGTTCTTCCACTTTCAAGGTTAGAAACTGATTTTTATTGAATTTTTTAAACAGATATTGAAGTGCTTGTATTTTTTTTTTTTTTTTAAGAAAAGCATTATTGAATGATGGTTTTTCATTTGCCTTAAAAGAGTTCTCAAGAAAAAAAAGTTTTTTGATCAAAACCCAGGTTTTTGGTAAATCTGATAACATTTTTATAATATCCTCTTTCTCAAAATTTATATTAAAATGATATTTTTTCATGAAAACAAAAGTTTAATAGTGTCAGTAATACTGGGGGGGGGCAAGAATCCTTGTTTTTTTTTATAGAGGACCTTTGTGACAAATGTTTTGCTTGAAAATTTGCCCCACTGTATATGCAAGTGAGCAGGTTAGCAAAGGGACCTGGGTGTGGGTAAAGAGCAGCTGTCCTGAGGAGAAATACTAAGAGGGAACTTTGCAGTACAATACTCTACAAGCTTTATTTCAGCTAAGAGACAGGAGTGACTTGTTAGTTGCTCAGAAGCCTTCTGCATGTTCAGCTGTGGGTTAGCAGAGGTCTCTTACAGGAAATGGAGCAAACCACAGTACTTAAATCATCCTAATCTACATGGACCAAAACCTGGAAAATGCACAGATGAAACAATCCTACACTTCTCCTTATGGAATGTGCTAAAACACATAATGGCTCTTCTCTATCTCTAGTTTCTCTTCTACATTGGAAATAAAGAAATTTGAATATAAAGATGGATTATTGAGTCTACTGCATAATATTTTTGGACTGTCTTGCCGGCCTTTAAAGAGCCTGCCTGCTTAATGATACAGGGATGGATCAGGAGGGGTGCAGTAACCCAGTTGCAGCTTCTCTGCTTTGTAGGTCAGAGCCAGCTCTCCGGAGGGTATGCCAGCTGGCTCCAGTCCTCCTTAGCCCTGGACAACTTGGTCTCCTGAAGGGTCCAGGCAGAAACTGAGGTCATACCATGAGGGAAAGGAAGGGACGGGGAAGTGTAGCTGCATTCCTTGGGCTGGCAGGGGGTATGGGAGGCCTGCCTGCTGCTGCTTCCACTATCCCCTGCCAAGTCTGGCAGTCCATGCAGCTGCTCTCCACAACTGGAGCCTCAGCTGGTGGGGGACATCAAATGGGACTGAGTAGGGAGTAGGGGAAGGGAAGAGGGACCTGCCTACCCTCCCTGGCTGCCCCCAGCTGGTGGGGGAGTGTTAGCTTGCGGCTAGTGGCTGCATGTGTCGGGCTCCCCTTGGGGCAGCAGTGGTGGTAGGTGAGTTCTTCTCACCTGCTCCCTACCTGACTCTCCCTCTCCCTGGTGTCCCTCACTGGCCTGGAGGCTCCCGTCATGCCTCACACCTATGCCTCCCTGGTCTGAGGGGCAGAAGGTGGCATCTACCACACCTCCCTTTTTTCTCAATCTGGTATTGGCCCATGCACGGACATGGACACACTTCATTGGACACACTTGAATGATCCTGGAAACTCGAAATCCAGTTAACATGCAAACAAAGCACACATGGGTATGCTCGTACAAATCTTAGCCCAGGATGAGTTAGAAAACAGTTCCAGGAAAGAAGGTGCCAGCTAGACATCAGACCAGACAGAAATTTCCAGCTTGGCTTTTTTAAAAAAGGGTTTTCCCTGTTCCTGATGTTGGCTAGCTGGGAAACTTTCCTTTGCTGCTCACCTCGTGACTGACCCCTCATTCAGAACAGATGGGAAAGGATGTGCTGTGGGAAGTGGGCAGGACAAAAGGCAGGTGTGGATTCCACAAACTGATGGCTTATTACAATTTTCTTCTGTACTTGGAAACGATAGCAAATTAAAAAAATAGTCTGTTCACTTTAAGACACTTTTCCCACTCATCCCAAAGGAGCTGGATAGACAAGCTGAAGGGCTCAGGTGGTAGCTTTCAGCATGAAAGGATTTATTTTTAAACTTCCCAATGCTAGAATACCTCATCCTGTAGAGCACCTCAGGTGGGGAAATTATTTGAAAGAGACAAGAGTCTACATAAGCCCATGGTAGGAGGTTTATCCAAAGCCATCCCTGACTCCCCTAGATACTTTTCCCCACTCTCTTTTCTTTTTTATTCCTTTCACCTCCACATTAAATGCAAGTGAAGAACCCCTCCAGTGTGGCAACATTAACTCACAGGGACAGACTTGGAAGCTTTAACAAGGTCCTGCCTCCTCAGTGATGCAAATGAGCTTCTGTACATCAAAGCCCCTTTGCTCTTTTAATCCTTTAACAAAATGTTGAATTTTACTGCAGGGCCAGTTGGGCTTCTGTAATCAATGGCAGGGAGGGTGCTCTTTTAAATAAATGGGACTGAATTCTGTTCTTGATAAAATTCCTTCAACAGGGGGAACAGTGAACAAAGTACAGCATTGCAGTTTCAGTCTTGTGCTGTTTTTGGTAGAGGCCAGTGGATTTTGTAGTTTACAGTGAGGTTTTGCAAGGCAGATAATACAGTAATTAGAGATTTGTTGCAGCTACTAGGGGTCTCAGGGCCAAGAGAGGAAAAGGGTAGACTGGTAGAGGACATATGGTTCACTGTTCAGACTGGCACAGAGGTCTTCTACAGCAGTGGTTCCAAACTGCAATGCTGAGGGGTCACAAAAGTGCCTGTGCCAGAGGAATGTGTTTAATTTTATATACAATGTGCATAAATGCAGTCAGCTATGTTACCACCCTGCCATTAGAGGGGAATTGCAACTGTGGCCTAAACTTGTCAAGTGTCTACAGCACACTCTCCTTTGTACCCCAGAGTGATATGCTTGAGGGCAGAGAGGAGGAGATGGGTCACTAGGTGTGGACTGTTTGCTTCAACCAAAAAGGACCTCTTCACCTCCTCTATTTCTTCTTTTCTAAGACATGTTTGTTCATACCTCTTTATGAATCTGTTGCTTTTCCACTTGTTCTCCCATTTAAGTTTTCCACCCATTCTAAATTCTTCATGGGTTTCTCAAATTCACCAGTGCAACCATATCTCCTAGAGGAAGGGCTTGCAAGGCACTGGAGTCCAAAACTATGCAACCCACTGTAAGGTCACATTAATATCACATACCTTTCCTGAAAGCCATTTTAAGTATCTGGGAACCCAAAGGAGCAGGATAACTAAGCAAGTATCTTGCTAAAATAATAGTCTTATTGGGACCAGAGGAAAGAGAGATTGGAAGAAGGTTAGGATGTTCTTGGAGGGAGGGGTCTAACTCTGATTCAGGAGGGAACAAATTATCTCACCCTGCATCATTCCCAACCTTTCTAGTTGTACTTTTCATGGTGTCTGTCACATGGGCAGAGATGGGAAGCAAGGATTTCAGGGACAGCATGTGGATCAACATTGGTAGAAGTCTGGTATTGTGTTCCTGGCTGTTGTCTCATGATTCTTGGGATCTTTTCCAGAGCTCTCCTTCCGTGTGTGGATGTGTGGTGGCAGCTTGGAGATTGTTCCCTGCAGTCGTGTAGGCCATGTGTTCAGGAAACGCCATCCCTACGACTTCCCTGAGGGCAACGCACTGACCTACATTAAGTAGGTATTAGAGAATTGCAATGGCAGATCTGTCACCCTTGTGCTTAGCATGCTTAAATAATCTTATTGCACAGTTTCATCTTTTCTCTTACCTTTTCCATAGGGACTTGGGGACCAGGGGGAAGTTTCACATGATTAAACATTCATATTTAACCAGGGTTTCTCTGGAGCCTTCTGCATAGGAAAAGAGATTGTGCTGGTGCTACAACAGGAACTGTCAGGAATTCTTGATCACATATGTTGCTACTGATTAGGAGATAGTACCTGAGCCCCCTGAGTCCAGATGTACTACCTGTCTGTATCAGCTCTGAGGAATCACAAGGGAAGCTTTCATTGTAGAAAAGTGTGGGGAGAGAATCATAATAAGGAAAACTGGCAGACATGTTGGGAGGAAGGAGAGTGGTCTGTGACTAATCACTAAAGACATGTATACACAGAATCACAAGGGAGTAAAGCTGTTGCAGACTAAAGGACAGATGGATACATTCCCTGGTATAATTTGCCTTGGTTTGTGTCCATATGGAAATTATTCTGGGATCAGGAATGGCCAAACCTGCAGCTATCCCAGGGCATCTTACACAGTAGATGTTTATTACTGCATCTTGTTGCTAGGCAGTGAGGGATCAGGTTCCTGCCTGTAGAAACATAAACCAGTGTCATTTATACTAGTAGAGTTTTACACCCGGGTTAGCTCTCCCCAGATCGGGTAAAGTTAGTCCAGTTTAGGGCTTAATATAATCTGTCCACTACTGTATGTGTACGCAGGTGTAATACCGATTTTACACTGGCAGAAATGCTTCATCTGTCTATAATCTTAAGGACACTTTTACTTTTGAGTGTGAGCATCCCCACAGGTATTTAAAGTGCTTTAACTGATGCATCTATAGTCACGCTGTTAGTTAGTTTGGCTTGAACTTTCCTGAGCATGATATGCCCCTGTGTAGACATGTTCTCAGTCACCACAGGTCTGTGTCTTGATGAGCGATCCGCAGACAGCTGGCACTCAGCAGAATTGCTCCTTGCCCACATGCAGGAACACCAAACGCACTGCAGAGGTGTGGATGGATGAGTACAAACAATATTATTATGAGGCCCGGCCATCTGCCATCGGAAAGTCATTTGGAAGGTAAGTCATCTCTAAACTGGGCTGGCCATGTTCCTGCTAATGGACTCGTTAGCTGGGAAGGATTTTATCCTATCATTGAGATAAAGATTCCCTGCATAGCTCATGTCTGGAAGCACAGCACAAATGATTGTATGACTAGGCTTCCTTTAAGTGTTTTGTAAGAAGTAGATGTCTTTCCCTACTGTGACTATCTAACTTTCTCTATAACACAAAACCAAAGGGATCCTTTAAAAAAGTAAGTAAAAAGGAAATATGCTTTAGATATTATGCTCACAGAAAGTGCCCAGCCTCTGTAAGTCTGAGCTAAGCTGTCACGTGCAGACTTACACCTGATGTGGCATTCCTCTGCAAGTGCTGGATTCAGACTTGACAGGACTACCTTTTACTGGTATAAGTGTTCATGAAAAGGCAGGGATAGGCAAACTGGCTTCCTCGTGAAATTAGGTGTGGAGTATGTTATACGCACCTGAGGGGCAAAGGACAAGTTACTTCAAGGGCATTGAACTTCCAACTCAGTTATAAAGATTTTTTTTTTAAATAGGATCTGTGTCCATAGATGCATATTTGTGGGAGTATCTGTTTGTGGATAGTGAGAAGCTATTGCTATATTGGTTTGGGGCAGTGTTTCCCAGACTGTAGAGTGCAACCCCTAAAGAGGTACAGCAATTGGCAGTGTGGGGAGTCAGTGGTGGTGAGGAGGATTCAGCAATAATCAACAGCTGAAGTAGAGCAGCACAAGAATGGCACTGGGACATAAACCCCAGAAGTTTATTTGCTAACTATAGTTGTATTGCCAATATGTAGGTTTGCTTAGTTGCAATACAGGCCCTACTCTTTATTCTGAGGCAAGTAGACTTAACCCTTCATGTTTTACATTCTGGTTAGTTTTCCCGAACAAAGAGCTGATTTTTAATTTAAAAAAAAAAAATCAGGCTTTTCCTACCTTATTTACTTAACCTGGACTGAGTATAGCATCTGAGCCAAAGCCTAAATTGCAAGACCCAGGCACCCCGCTGCTTGCCCATTAGTGATGGAGACCTGCCCATTACACAGTTCTTGAGCTTGCCTGAAGATGGACTAACATCATTTTAGGATCAGAGCTTGCAGTACTTCTTCATGAAGCTCTGTTAGTGACCTCAGTAGCAGCTTTGGCTAAATAAAAGCTATATCAGGGCTGCAGGGTTTGGCCTTAGGTAATTACATAACCTATAGTAACAGTGCTGTCAAGCCTACATTAAATGCACATGTAGGATGTAAATGTCACGGATGCTGTCAAGATTAATAGGGCCTACAATGTGACCTGCCTCCCCACTGTTTAAAACAGATTACAGGGTCTATGTAGATCCGTATACGGTACGGTTGTTTATGGCTGCTTCCAGCTGGGTGCCTGAGGGACAACAGGAGAAAGAGGATGCATAAAGAGGGCACAACACAACATGGAAATATATTGAGAAGAGAGGAGTCACTGACTGTGTGGCAGGATCATTCAATGAGTGGGATGGAGATGGAACCAGGGCCCTCTTCTCACCCCAGCCCCCACTCCCCATTCACCACTAAGAGCCAGTCGAATTGACAGTGACAGGAATGTACTGAATACCTCTTGTACAAAGGAATGGGGTATAATAGCTGAGTGAATTTCTTCCCAATCCAAACTCACCCTAAAGGCAGACATTAGCTCCCTGCCCACCTTACTTACCTTCAAGCAGTGCAGTGGTTCTGTTCCCCAGGCTGACAGTGCATGTTGTTTAACCCATTGTGGCCTGTTTATAACAAATGCTTCATTCTTCTTTCCCCAAGAATAGGAGGACTGCCGGATGGCAGCTCCAATGCAACCCTCTACTAACAGACCGGTGCAGGCAGCACAACCATGAGGAGCTGCGATGTGGCATAGCCATTGTTTTTATTAACTTCAGGATGAAACTCTCAGGTGTTGTCCTAAATGCAGGGGGAAAAGATCATTTTAAAAAATGATTTAAAGTGCCCTTTATCCTTGGCAGCAACTCACCTCATTTTCTGAGATGGTGGTTGTTTGAGACTTACATATGGTACAGTGTCACAGGGACACACCACAGGAGAGAGACTTTCCTAGCTTTCTGGTGGTTTTACTATGCTGCATTCCCCAAAGGGCTTGGGGCTTTGCCATCCATCTGAGCCAAGGGAAGTACAAGAATCATCCAGAGTGGAGCCTTAGCATTTAAGGCTCTTCTCAAAACTCCTGACACCTATCCCTTCTTGTGTTCTTGTTTCTGCTCAGAGCAACATGTTAAACTGCACAGGAAGACACTATGGGTAAAGGGTCAACTTCATATTTGCTCATTGTTCACGTGGCACTAAAACCCACCCTCCTCTCCCTGCTGCCCCACATCTCCATTCACTGCATCATTCTGAACAATGGACTTTTGTTTCCAGCATTGCTGACCGAGTGGAGCAACGTAAAAAGCTGAACTGCAGATCCTTCCAGTGGTATTTGGAGAATGTCTACCCAGAGCTCAAGTAAGTTGATCACCAACGCTTAAAAAACCTGGGAAATCCCTTTCTGAGGTTGTACCAGTTTGGGAAGTGTCAGCCACAGGACAAGGAGAGATCTGTGGCAGAAGCTGGGACTGAGGAAAGATAAAAACTCTCATATTAAGTAAGTCCTGCCTCATCCCTTTAGCTAGAAATCTTCTCTGTTTCCCAGCCTGCACTTTCATATGACTCATCTCCCCACCACCACTTCCTAACTGAATGTTTGAGTTGGGAATTGGCAGTCTGGGAAAGGATCTGTAGCTGAACCCAACCTAGAGACAATAATCACATATAGTTCAGAGCCCGGAAGAAACGGACATAAGCTCAATCTGCCTCTGTACTTAGATGAGAGACCACTAAAGAAAACCCCACATTCTGGAGGACCTTTACAAATTGGCACTCTTCTGCATTGGTACTGAACCATCATGTTAGTGAACAGACCTATCTACACGAGAGCTGCGTTACCAGGGCATGTTGGCTAACATCTTCTAGCAGCCTGCCTAAGTCGAGTGTGATGGAACCTTAGGACTGAGTCAGGTTAGATAACACAGGGCTTAAAATTCTGGGGAGCTGGCTGGAGTCTTGTCTACACTAGTATTCACACTGCTATTACCAGTGTGGTGATAACCTGGTATTAAAAATAGGGAAACAGATCAGTGGGGAGACAATCTGTTTCTGGAAGTGCCACCTTGCTGATGACATACAACACAGCAGTCCAACCACTTGGAGATATCAGGAATCTTGCAGCCCTTTTTGGGAGGGATGCTAACTCCATGGGCAAATCCTTCTTCACCTCCTGCCTCCCTAATTTCCCTCAGGTATTTCAGTCAAATATGATGACATTCTTCACATTCTGTGTAGTGTACTTGCATGCTGCTGTGTCTCACTCCAGAGGGAGGTGCATTTCAGATGCAGCAAGTGATCCCTATATAAATATGTAAAATGCTTTCCAACACTTCTGGATACAAGATGCTATGAAAAAGTTGTTTTCCTACAAAGGGTTCCTGAAAAGGAGCTAATTCCTGGGATTATCAAACAAGGAGAAAATTGCCTGGAATCTCAGGGACAGGATATGACTGGAAATACTTTGGCTGGCGTGGGAAGCTGTAAAGGGATAATGAACAGTCCTCTTGTCACCCAGGTGAGGCTGTCCTGAATTTCACTCTTCTCTTCTGCTTGCTGCTTCTTAGATACAGTACGCAAGTACTTAAGACAATGTTACCCAGACAAAGATGCACATATGACCTTAGATGCACTGAGACCTTAAGCGCATATGCTCATCAGATTTGGTCCATATTCAAACCACTCAGATTAAGTTGAAGCACTGCATGCTGGGACTTGTCACTTCCACAGGCCACACTTGTGTTTCTGAGAGGCGGTTACTGTAATCTTAGTTTTTAGCAAATTCAGTTTGGCCCTTGGGCTTTAAGGCTAATTGTTAAGATGGCTCTCAGTATAACGAAGTTCAGGTATATATGATCAGCTCTGTTAATTATAGAGTCATATAATACAGTGATTCTTAACCAGATACTGCAGTTGCACATAATTTACCAGATAAACTCAAAGGTATCCATAGTGTCAAATCATTTTGACCGGTTGTGATCTTTCTGAGTTCCTTGCAATAGAAGAATTGTTCTGTTATTTTTCTGTAGACAAAAAAACCAATGAAAGCTGAGAACTGGCACTTTCCAAGGGCTGCCTTGAGTATAAAGATTGAGACCCACTGATACAGCATGTCAGTAGATACTGACAGGCTCACACAATAATTTATTAACTCCTGTTCTGGGAAGCTATTTGTAATTCTCTCTCTCTAGCTCATCCTTATCTTACCAAATGCCTTTGTATCCAGGCACTGTAAAGTGGCATAATATATGAAGGTGAGCTGCACAAAAATTCAGCCATTCTCCTGGAATATATGGCATAGGACAGTGGTCCCCAAATGTTTTCTAGTTGTGATCCACTCAGAGCAGGGATAATTTATCACAACTCTGTATATCCAATTAGCATGGGGTCATTGTAGGCATACAGGTATTGCAGAGCAGCTGAGGCATGGCAAATACCTTCCCCCCTTTTTAACTGTGGCTACATGAACTGTCTGACTGTGTTGCTGCTTGTACCCTGCGGTAAGTGAAACTCAAATGAAGTCAATATTGAGGCCAGTTTCCCTGACTGGGTCAGCTTCCTCAGTATAGCTCAGGCTGGCAGGTAATTGGGGACAGTTACTGCAGAACAGGTAAGGCATGCGTTCTTCCTGAGTTCAGTAAGGGCAGGAGAGAATTTACCAGAACTGGGTGCTCACAATTAACAGGGCATGAGGATTTATTGCATTTTAACTGCTCTTTGGTCATTGTCACTACACCATCTCAAAACCTATGGTGGAAGATAAACCAGGGAAAGAAACAGGGCTGAGTTGCTTAGTTTTCATTTACTTTGCGGTAACTGAGCACAGCCACAATTACTGATGCAGCTGTGGCAAAATCCCACTCCTTGTTAATTGTGCACACATGCGATAAACTGAGGCTTAAGGAAATCAGGGGCTCCATAGTGCTTGTGACCACACTCCAAACTGCTGCAGTGCCACTTAGGGTTATGACCCCAAAATTGGTAACCACAGGCGTAGGACCTTACAGATGTCACTTTCTGAGCATGATGTAAAAGTTCACACAGATTTTGAAGTGGTCAATATATGTATACACTCTGAATTGCATAGTATACTTTAAGTAGTACAGCCCCTAGGGGAATCTGAAGTCTTTGCCTTAATTGCTATAATAATATATTGAAATATTTATTTAAGAATAAGCCTTTTAAAAAACATTTTAAAATAAGAATTCTGTTAGTGGAGAACTGTCTCGACTAAAAATATATATTTTTAAATTCTTTATGTTTCCATTTAATCTAAAATGGTTAAAAGTCAAGTCATGACCCCAGGGAGCAAATGTAACAGCCCAATATGACCTAACCCTGCCCCTCAAACACACACATACATATACAGGGGTTACACACGTGTGTGTGTGTTTGAGGGACAGGGTTAGGTCATATTGGGCTGTTACATTTGCTCCTTGGGGTCATAATGTTACACACACACACACACTCTCTCTCTCTCTCTCTCTCTCTCTCTCTCTCTCTCTCTCTCTCTCTCTCTCTCTCTCTCTCTGTGGGAATATGTCTCCCTCAGTGACTCCAGATGGAATACACACAAGTTTTGAGGGAAAAAATGTCAACCTTGTAACCATGACCTGGGACCTGAAAGTCATGATGCTGCCTTGTCCAGCATCACAGGATTGTGTAAACCTAAATCGGCCCTCAGTGGACTTGCAGATTTGTGACTGAGGGCAGAATTTGGCTGTATATTTGAAGTCTAGTTGATAAACTGTTAACAATGGGCAAGTCAGAACAGAACAATAGTTTTGTCTCAAAGGTAGTGTTGACCCAACAGGGTTAACAGAGCTAAGCCACAAGGGGAAATAATAGTTGTCACTAAAAGTCAGCAGATAATACCCTGAAAACCCACAGAGAGCAGACTGATTGAGTGGGAAGATGCCACTTTTTCAGCAATGCTTCCAAGTAAAACCAAACTGTACAGTAAGCGGTCCACAACCCCTGCTGCCATTAATTAGCATAGTAGTTCCACTAACTGCAATGAAGCCATGTTGGTTTACAACAGCAGAGGGTGAGGCCCAAGATAACCCACGCTGAGCAGCCGTGATGTAGCAGGTAAGCACTTTGAATAAGCAAAGGGTCACAGGAGGATAATTAATGCCAGAAAAGGCTTATTCACATCTGTTAACTGTTGGGAATAAAATTTGCAGCCAGTATCCAACGTGCCTTTTAATCTGACTCATTGTTACATGTCAGGATTTTTTTAAATCACTGAAACTTATTGCATTTTCTTTGTAATTAAAGAATAATCATAATAATACTATTGTTTTGGGCATCTACCAAGTGGGGGAGAGGGCACATGAACTGCCTTGTATTTTGCATGTGCTTGGCACATCTGTAAGTATGCAGCTTTATAGGTATATGTTTTACCCAACACAATCAACTGTCTGCATACCACAGCTGATAGTCACCGTTGGCTGGTGTAGAAGTTAGCCAGTGAGTTTGTCCATTATGTATAATAAGAAAAACATGTTTACACTTCATGCAAATCGCTTCCTGGACTCTTGTGGGCTTAGATCAGGCAGCAGGGCCCTACCTACTTTGCAGCCCTAATTACGTGAGGCTGCTGGTCTCATCCACAGATCATTTGGACAATCTGAGAGTCAGGGGAACCACATAGCAGCATTTGAAATCCATATGTCATAGGTTCCCAAACCTGAATACATACTCCAGAGCAGTGGTTCTCAACACTTTTAGACTCAAGGCACCCTTAGGAAAATGCTAGCTCTTAGCTTTCTGAAAGAATAATGGAACAGTTCTTTTCTTGCAAAGAACCCAGAAAGATCACAGGAGGTCAAAATGTTTTTACACTATGGATTTTTATTTGAGATCTCTGGGTTTATCTTGCATAGATATCTGTGGCAGTGTTGGGGTGAAGATGCATACCTAACAGCGCTAGTATTGGCCACGTATAGACATTCAGTTTCTCCTGGGAAAGTTGCTGCACTCCCAGGAGAAACCACAAATGTACAGTTGTTCAGGATTCTTTTTCTAGAGCAAAAATAGCTGCTCGAGGAGAAAAATGACCTGGAAACAACCAAGGTTAAATAACTCCCAGGAGAGTTTCTCCTAGGAGAGTGCATGTCTGTACATGTTCTCTTCTGCAAGCGGGCATGGCACAGCCCTCCAACACCCTAGGGTTCTTTGCTCCCAACTCTGTCTATCAAAGGAGATAGTGTTCCAGCTAGGCAGGGAACACAACACGCCCCTTCACAATCCCATATTGTACTGCAGGGAGACAGGCTGACCTTGAGCAGTGTGGGTCAGCCAGTAAGGGCTGCCTTGTACAGTGCTACCATCTGTCTCTGGGCAGAATGAGGGAGTCTCCAGAGCATGCAGAAATATGCATGCAGGGGCTCCCGGGCTTTGCTGTGTCAACACTACAAACTCTTAGCTCTTCAGGAACTCAGCACTCAAATATTCAGGCATCTCTGAGTAAATTTTTCTACCAAGGAAACAAACCCAGGAAAATGTGTATGCAGCTAGAGTGTAGCACCTTTAAATGGATTTCATAGCACCCTGAGGTGCTGTGGCATCCTGGTTGAGAATCACAGCTACAGAGCATGGTAAAAGACTTCCCCAAAACCCACCAGCTCAGTGCATTCAGGTCTTTTGCTAAGTGAGAACTCTGGGATGTGGTTCAGCATTGATGAAAATCTCATTTTTTAAAAATATCATCAACCTCACAGTACTAGAATCTTTATCTGTTTGGGTTTTTTTTCCTCCACTGAAGGAATGGGTATTCAGCGACCCTTTAATTAGACAGCAGGACAAGTGTCTCTCCATCACCTCCTTCTCCACTGGGTCTCAAGTCACACTGGAAGCATGCAATCAGAAAGATGGCAGACAGGTATTGTACTATCTTCATGACACTGTCACTATCACATGTTGGTGTTTCTTTATTAGGACTACCTTAACAGAAAGAATTGGCACTGGTAAGGAGACTGTATACCCTAAAAGGTCTCTTCTGTCTTCTGATTCTAGAACCTCTTCTTCCATATGCAATTTATAAATTTTCATTTGTAACTGTCACCTTTACTCTAGGGATGAGATATAGATCATTTTCCTTTGACACCCTTCAATAAAGTGTCAGGACCTCCACTATTTGTCTACTTATTTTGCAGTTGGGATAGTGTCTGACAAACTTTTGAATGCAAAACGTTCTTCATCAGGTCTGGCCCAGTGAAAAATGTCTTGCATTCAAAAGTTTGTCTGACTCTATCCCAGCTACACAGTTAGTCCAATAAAAGATCCCACCCTAAGAAATCCTTGCCTTGTGTAATTTGTGGGCCATCACAGCTACAACATAACTGTTACACTACCTTTACCAATAATTCTTATTTTGAGATTTGGAAAATGTGCCCATATAGTCCTTGGGCACATGTGCATATATTTAAAACGATACATTGATAGATACCAACCTGGACAGACTTCACTTTGAAATCAAGTTCAGTATGTTTCATGCAAAAATCAACAGACACACAATCCCTGTGACATGCGGAACATCCTATCTTTAGCTCACCCAGACATATATCAGAGGGCTCTCAGTTTATCTGATCTTTTCTGTTGAGATAGGGAGAGAAGTGGTATCTCAGATATCCAAGACCTAGCTGTAAGTACAGGTATGCATCATTTTCTTCACTGGACAAAGTGCAATAGGGAATGATCCTGCATTAGCAGAAAACGAATTGACAGGAGGCCTATATTCCTGACTTGTGTGGTTCCTTCTTCAGCAAGCAAAAGTAAACTTTGCATCATCTAGGGCTGTGCTGGCATCTTTTCTAATGTGTCTATTGCCTTGGTAGCATAAAGGTATGAGGCTGCATAGTCTATTACCAGTACCCAGCACAATGAGTCACTGATTTTAGTCCTTGCCAAAAGGAAGTGCTTTAAAAAGCACTGAAATTAAGCCAGGCTCATCTATGGAAAGCATGAACTGATATTTCTCCAGAGAATTAGTTAATACAGTGATGTCTCAGAGCTGTTACTGTGCATACATTGGGAAAATTCTCACTGTTTGAATCAGCCCTCCAAGAATATCCCAGATGGGTTGTATTTTCCTGGGTTTCTCTCCCACTAGTGACCACTCGCTGCTTCACTGTGTAATTAGGTCACTTAATTCCCCGGAGTGCTTTACAGAATCTGCCTCTCTGATAGCAGAAAGAATGCTGGCAGCTGCCAAAATCTTCAGCTACCCTTCCCTCTCCTCCCCTGGCATAGCAGACCAGTGTCTTCTGCACAGAAAAGGCATGCAAGACCTGTTAGTGAGAAGTGACATATCAATCTGCGCTAACACACACATTCCTTTCAACATCAAAGTGATTTACAGAGCACCTTTGTGTCAGTTTTTATAGCAGTCATGTTATAAGACACAGTCAGAATTTGGAGTCAGCCTGCTAAGGATGTGTATTGTTGTGTTCCATTACCTTATGTGGATAAGCTAGAGTCAAGTCAAGGACTTCAACCTTCCAGATGATTTTACTAGCAGTCTATAAACAAGGATTTTGTTTAAATATTTCAAATAATTAGAGTTTGCTTTGGACCAAAACTGTAATTCCAGACTTTCTGCATCTTTGTGGGATGCCTGTACTTGAATGCAAACCTGCATTTGAATGTTAAATATAGTCCCTCTCTACATAACAGGTTATATATGAACTCCGAATCCAAAGAGCTCTGAAATGCTGAGGGTTCAGAATCCCAAAGATTTTTGTGGAGCCATCTCCATTACTATCGTCCTGAAATACTATTCTGGTTCTTTCCATCTATAAATAGCAACAATAATTCTTGTGACTGCTGATGTTAAGACTGACATGAATTTTTAACTATCAGGATTCCTTGTCCTTACTTTACTGCATCTCCTGCTCTTCCTCTTTCTTTCCCCTCCTCTTCCATAGCATTGCTTCTCAGATAATGCTTCAACTTCATTTTGCGAACTGGTTCTTTCTCTGCCAGCCCCCAGCTGAAGTGGAAACTGAAGCTGGCAATGGCAAGATGAATCACCTGGGAATGTAGGTCCAGGACTAACAAGGAGGAATCCTGACAGCAAAGTGATAAAGCAGAGCAGCATATCTGAGGCCAACTCTTTCCTGTCTGCCAGCTCTCACAACCCCAAAGCTAGCACACTCTTCTAACTTGTTAGAACCTCTGGGTTGTGTCTATGCCATTGCCTTGGCACTCTCATGGCAGGATGTCCTTGAATACATCCCCCACCCAACCAGTCCCACTTGCACACGTCAAGCCCAGAAATGCAGGAACCCAGAGTAGAGGAATATTGACCCTACTGATGCTATCTACACAAACAAGATTTTGGGGAAAAAATGGTGGGACTAGGCAGACAGGTATGGCTGAGCTTTGTTTTGACTATGTTCCCTAGTAGTGTCCTGATCAGAGGTGTCCATAGTGAAAGGAAAGGAAGAGAAATAGATTTTACAGGATCTAGGGCTTTTCATCTATAGTCAAGTGGTTCAAAGGCAGAAAGTTTAGTTATTCAGTCCAACCAGAATGGACTGTCTAGCAACCTTTAGAGTCTTGCTCTGCTCCTGCAAAAGTAGCATGCGATTTGATTTTGAGAGAGAGAGAGAGGCTGGAAGGCTACAGATCACAGTTGGATAGTTCAAAGTGTAGCAATTGCTGGGCCCCAGGGGTGGCTGAGATGCCCCCTGGTGGCCACACAGCTCCTGCCCCCCCACTCTGCCCTGGGTTCCTCTCCTTTTCCCTCACCTGCCATCCCCTGATGTAATCAGTTGATTAGAGAAAAGAGAGGCTGCCGTAGGGTCCTAGAGAGAGTCCCAATTCTCTTCCTGCCAGCACGTCCCTCTCAGACTTCGCTGGTCTCAGTACTGTCCTCTCACTTGGTGGGCCCTCCCAGACCATCCATATCTCCAAGGGCATTAATCACTTTAAGGGCTAATTTTGTGGTCTCCTATCTCTCCTGTAGCTACAACCATCTCTCTCAGATGCTGCTGTTCAGTTGCTTTCCTTTGGGGCTTCAGCCTTCACAGCCTCCACCTCTTTCCTCTCACTGGGCCTTCTAGCCCAGGCCCCTGGCTTCTGGGCTTCAGCCCTTGTAATGCCTATTTTGGCTCTTGGTCCTTTGGCCCTGATGTCCGTGCTGCTTGGGTACTGAACCCCCTGGCCCTGACGTCCACCCTGCTTAGGCATTACTGAGAACTCTTCCACCCTTGATATTCCCAATCAGTCTACCAGTGTAAACTATAATGCAAGAGTAAACTCACTGGCAATAGCACAAACTATCCCCACACCAGGATCTAAATGCAAATATAAACACTAGCTTGCTGGCTGTACAACAAAATTTCCCTCTGCCCTGGGTTATATTCCTTATCAGCACCATCCCAGGGTAGCATCAGCTAGGCACTCCTCTACAGCCTTCCTGGACAGAAGCAGAGCCAGAGTGCCTGCCTGGGCTCAGGCACTGGCTTTATGTGCTGCCTAAGCCTGGCTCCCTTCCTTGCAGGTGACTTTCCAGCCAGCTACAGGCCAGCTGCCTATGGGGCAGCTTACTGCTGCTACCCTTGCTGCCTTAGTAGTATCCTTGCTGCTTAAACAAGGTTCTGCCCTGTTGTACTATTCCTGAACAGCTAACCCAACAATAGGCATTCACTGCCTATGAGTCCCTAGCTGCCTACATCCTCAAGTAACAGGAGCTGCTGGCTTCCTGTTACAAAAGACAGTAACTTTTGCTGGAAAGGCAAGCAACAATTTGATTTACAAGCTAGGGTAAGGGGAGTGCTTTGCAGTAATGTGAGCTACAATTGGATTACTTCAGCAAAGTAAATCTATGCATGTATATGTGGGAAAGAACTTGAGGCATGTACCAGTGAGTGGCCTGAATCTGAGTGATTTCTGGTCCCATTAATGTATTCTTTCCTGGGTTGAAAAGAATCAGAAACAAGGTATGTTTGGCAACACAGTCACAATGATCACTCAACAGCAACTGCAGGAAGCCCTAGTGGAAGACTAGCCAAAAGCTATTCTGCATTATCACAACTAGATTTGAAACCAGATGGATGTTATCCATAATATTATTTAGATAATAGCATTTTAACTTGAATGCAAGATAAATTATTACATCGTCTCATTTTGGCTCAGATGGATGATGGGAGGTGCATTTTAATTAGTATTATAGGAGGATAAATATAAGACAAAGTGAGAGCCAGACACTAAAACAAGAATTAAACTGAGAAACCTTGGCAAAGTGTTCCCCAACAAAATAAGGAGAATAAAGAAATCTCCCAATCCCATTATTTTCTAAATCCCACCAATATTTTATTTTAATTTGCCACAACAATGCGACCTCAGTCTTAAAATTAGAACAACCAGATTTTCTTGTGGAGCTTCCACATATGAAATCTCATCTGCCTTTGGACGGACATATGATTGGAATATTTTTCTTCAGTCTGCTTTCCAATGGCTCGTATCATCTGAGATACAGACAAATGAAACCTTATGCAGACTCTCTGAATGCAGAAAGAATGAAAACCTCCCAATTTTGTAAGTGCCTGACTCAGCAAATTGATGAGAATAACCAGGTAAAATGTTCCTTTCATCATGCCACAGCTTGAAAGCAATTTTCCAGAGACAAGAGTTTCTCTCAGCTCCAATTCTTTTCGTGTGTTTCAAGTTGTGTGAATTTCTAAGCTCAAAAGGACAAAGACAGACTTGCTGTATTCTTGTATGATGTGCCAGCTGTTGTACACACTCTCTCATCAAACACCTCAGCCAAAGCGCCGATAATCTTCCATGAAATATCTCCTGCAGCTAGGCTTCCGGAATCTTTGTAAATACACTTCAGTCTTAGCTTGTGTCACCCCCCCCACCTTGTTCCAGTTATCAACTACCTCTTCTTTATCACTGTCTAAGACACTCTGCACTTTCTACATCTTTCCCAAGGTTGCTCTTCTCTAATAATTTGTTAGACTTTTGGAGCTATTTTAAGGCTCTTAAAGTTCCAGATCAACCAAGACTGATTGGACTAATATGGGTTTAAAAATCCACTTGTGATCACACTGAAAAATTGTGACATGGTAAACACTTCCAGCTATATTTTAGACTGACTAATAGACCAGAAGGACTGGATGACTGGGGCATTTATTTCAGTCATAATGAAATAACATTTTGACCCTGGCTTTTTTCCAACTATTTAGTTGATCTAATAAAAGTTATCACATCTACCCAAAGAACCTTGCCTGCCTATGACTTTAGCAACACAGCTACAACCAACAACCCTGCTATTTTGACCCTGGAGAACTTTCATCTGTTCATCTAAAAGCACTTTACAGTGGCAACTTGTTTGTGAAAATGTTGACTTTTTTTTTTTTTTGTATTATCCCCCTTCCACAGGAAGGGAGACTAAGGAAAATAATTGAGGTCACAATTTTAAAAAACTTTGCAACATCTAACTCTTTCTGAGAGGCCTCCCACCCAACTACTGGTCAGACCCAACTATGCTTGGTATATGAGATCTGAGAGAACCAGAGCTGGGGGCTGTGAGACTGCAGGTAGTTTCCTGTGCAATTTACCAGAGCTGGGGGCTGTGAGACTGCAGGTAGTTTTCTGTGCAATTTTTCTCCCTATTGTGATTTCCCCAGCCACTCTGTTTCCTCCCTTCCTCTCTCCCCATTCTCTTTAGTTATCTGGCTGAGATATCACCTCTTCTGCACAGACCAGACCCTGGATTGTGCTTAATAACTTCTGAGGGCACTTGAGCAATCAGATGAGAGATTTCAAGCGAAATGGAATATGCCTCTTGCTGGATCACAGCTCCCCCTTGGACACTGTAGATAGAAGCCAAACATAACATCCAGGTCAGGAAAGAAAAATCGATTGTTTCAAGGCACTACTCAGACCTAATGAGTAGAATCAACACCACTGTCAAGACACTCCAACTGCTATCTGTGTAAAATCCCTGCAGACTAGCAATGTTCAACCTCCAGCCCACAGGCAGGATCTGGCCTGCAGGTCCATGTCATCCAGCCTGCTGGGTTCCCTGTAGGTTCAGAAACTTGGTAAAAGAGAGCTTGGCTTCCAGAGCTGTGGCAATTAATGCTGCCACTCTTCCCCACCCATCAGATTTCTGGATCCATGGGAAACCTCACGGGCCAGATAATACAGTCCACATTCCAGATTGTACTGGCATGTGGGGCCACCCCACGGCTGAATCCAGCATCTGGGGTTGTGGTGGCGTGCCAGATCGCACCCCCACATGCTGACCTCAGGCTGGATTTGGGCCACAGATCAACCCTGCCCCCAGGATCCAGCTAGTGGAGCTAAAGGGTTGAGTACCACTGCTGTAGCCAGAGCTCAGGGCTGCACTCTCCTTTGCCAAAACCCACCTATGGCTTTCCATTGCACAGAGAGATTCAAGTTGACTCTGAAACAAGTGCTCATCATTCAGGCTGTGTAGTCAATTGGGAAATTTGTTTCTTTGATGTAGTTCATTAGAAGAAGAAAATATGCTGTGGTTAACACTCACTGGAAGTCTCTGCTGCTGAACAACTGGGTTCAGTTTAACACCAAGAAGTCACAGATCAGGAGGTCACTAATTGGGAGAAACAGCATGACAGAATTTCCCAACAGGGTTAGGGTTCTCCTGGGACTGAAGAGGGATAAAAAGTGTCCCGTGCTAATGGCCATTGTTCTAAATCTTTACTCCTATAGCAGTTTATACCTTTACCATAGGTATTTCCAGTAAAAGGAGACCAGAAGAGATATAAAGGGGAAGGCTTCAGGTTGCTTGTTAGAGTGTCTGGAGGATAAAGCAAGGGAAGGGACTAGGAATTCTTAATCATACCATTTAGGGTAAAAGATTTCCTCTGGTAAATTCAAGAAGGAAGTTTGGACACTATGGTCATAAGTGGATAATTGGAATTTGGTTAGAGGTTCTCAATCATTTATAGAGCCGGTAAAAGGTGGAGAGAAGGTGTTAGCATTGCATAAATAGGTAGTACTGGAAGGGCATATGCAGTATATACTTCAGAGACATTCCCAGAAGCACACATGCCATTCTTTGCACTCCCTACTGAATAAGTATACCACATTATAGCTTTCTTCCTCCCTGACCCCCATCACAGTGAGCCCTGCCAAGTGATAGCCAGTTTGACCTGGAACCTAGAGTCTGAGTCCTAACAAGCACCAGCTGGCAGAGGCCCCTTAGGGTCCATCTAGTGCTTCAGGAGGAGTTGTAATTCCACCCCATCCTCTTTTTGTTCTGCTTCCCAGCACCTGCCTGCCAACATTTGCTTCTTTCCAATGGAGCAAAGGCCACTCATTCCTCCAAAAGTTTGCTTGCTCCTCAGCAGGGGTGGCACCAGAGGCAAGTCAAGTGTTAATACTAGGAACTATTTATAGGCTACTTAAGGACTAACTTATGCAGGCTGGGCCCTGTGCATGGGAGTCCCTATCCTGCACAATTGCTCTGTTATGTGAGGGAAGGTAACCTGTACACACATCAGCAAGAGGACAATTAGCAGTACCCAGCAATGCTTGGAAAAGATAGCAGTGGAAAGTGCCTTGCTATTGATTTGATATTGACTTAAACAGCAGGATTTTCACTGAATGTGTCTAGGTGCCTCAGCCTACAACATATAACAACTTAAACTGTTTGCTGTGTTACTTACCCAGGAAGGACAATTCCTATAGATTTTAAGCATTAATCTAAAAGAAGTTAAGTCTGACTCCATGGGGTGTTTCTTGCAATACCTTCAGACCCTTCAGTCCTGGTTGCCAAGCTGTTCTGCTCTTCCTGGCAGCCTGGCTAAACAACCTGTTAATAACCCCAGGGTCTTGCCCTAATAAGCACTCAATCTCTATGCCCCAATTGAGTCATCTGCCTGACCAAAGGAGGCAAATGGGAAAATCCCAACAGCCTGAAACACTGAATTCAATGAGCTCCTGATCTCAATCATCTTCCTTTGCAAATGAACAGAAGAGAAATTCCAGGGCAACCTTGTTTTACATCTTCACTGACTATCTTTCTTGCATGCACACCAGCCTCTGGCTTCTTTGCTATTCAGTCCATCCAGGAAGAGCACACACCAACAGCAGAGACTTCCTTACCCTGGCAAAGGGTATTAATACCCATAAGCTTGCAAAGTAGATTTTTTTCCAAGTATTTGAGTTGATCTAATAAAAGAGATCAGATTTACCTGAAGAACCTTATCTGCTTGCTTCCCAATGGCACTTACTACTATGCTTTGTGTGTGGTAGTGGCCTGCTTTCCAGCCAGGTGATAAACTCATAATTTAAGGAAATAAATGCTGAGCAAAGAGGGCAAAAGGGAAACAGCACATC
>JAGPOW010000304.1:68249412-68282271 GCA_030014935.1 Caiman crocodilus | reverse complement strand
TCTATCCTTTTGCTATAGGTAGCCAAGCCAGAGTTGATTTCTGAGAGACTCAAAGGAGGTAGAGGTCTTGCGAATGACAAGCTCACAGGGGCTGTACCATGCACAGATGGCAGAGGACACAGAGGCATTGGCCAATAAGCTGACAAGTAGGCACACTCAGGCAGGAACACTGGCAAAAAAGGTAGTGTTATGGGGTGACATGGAGTGGAGTGAAATGAGTCAGGGAGTGGCAGAGTTACAGAAAAGCTTTGTGCGTAGTGATAAAAAGCTTGAACTGTTGTAAGTGTGGACAAGGAGCCACAGAAGGAATTTAAAGAGGGAACCAACTTATTAGATCAATGAGGAGGAAAAAGGGCTTTTTGCTGCTGTGTTTTCTGTGGGGGTAGTGCAAAGCAGTAAGTTTTGGAGAAGGCAAATGGAAAGAAGTTGAGGGAGTTAAAATGGGATGTAATGGGGACCTAGTCAAGAAATGCTGCTGTGTAGATCAAAAGAAAAAGATGGATGTTGGGCACATTGGGGAAGAGGAAACAACAGGGTTTGTCTATGGCCCAGATCCAGGGAGCAAGCAAGAGGGAGTAACCAAATTCCCTAAGATTACAGGCAAAGATGGTGGTGGTGTTGCAGCAATTGCAGGAAAAGTGGAAGTTGGGGTAATGAGGGTGGAAGTATAAGGACTTTGGTTTGCCCCATGCTAAATTTATGCTGATGAGATGAAGGGGTCAGGGCATGGATGTAGAGAGATATCTGGAAATCATCCTCAGGAACCAGATGGAGGAAAGGAAGCTTTTAACAGTGGTTTTTAATAGAACTGCCCTTTGGCTGAGCAGAGCCACATCCAGCAGAGCTGATTAGCCATGGTGGTGATCAGGCCATCTTCCTTGTTATGAGGAAACTACAGAAGGCAGCAAAATGTATCTTGGAGCTCCTGGTGGACATAGAGCTCTGTGCTGCTTGCAAAGGGGAACCAACACTCTGAAGGTCCATTTCAATCCATGACTGGTACCGGCCAGTGCAGGACTGCCCAGAAGTACCCCTCCATGTAAATGCCACCTATTTGGATTCTTACTGTCCTTGGTGACTTTATATTGTATGTTTTAAAATTCTATCAATTATTTAGAGAGACCTGATTTCCTTCTCAGTTCCAGTAGTGTAAACCTAGACCAACCCTACCTGGGCTCACTCTGGGTTCATGCTCATTTAAGTATAAACAAGATTTAACTTGTGCCCTGTGGGAGGGTGATGATCTCTGGGCCAGATTTATCAAGCTATATAAGTACCTGAAGATAGAGATAGGAATCTTAGGCATCTGTTTAAAAATCCCATTTGGTGGCTGCATTGTTAGCCTCTTAAATACCTTGGCAAATCTGGCCATAGCTCCAGGCAAACCCCAGCTACCCAGATCCCACTTATCTGACAGGCAGATAAGCCAATATTTTGAAAGAGTTGTTTAAACTCAGAATTGTGATTCCCTGAATTTTTACTCTGTTTCCCTGCCAGCTGGGATATACTGCACTAAACTTTGTTGCTCAGTTCAGACTGGGAGACACCACTCCCTGACAAAATGGAGGGCAGCAAGCCATAATGTTGTCTTTTCCCTCTTTTTTTTTTCTCCCTCCTCTCTCCTGCAGAAATGGAAGATGAAAGGCAGTTTCGTTCAGCACTTTGTTAGTGGCCTTTGCTTGGAAAATCAGTCCAGCAGAGCAGTGACCAAACCATGCCAATTGGATGTACCCGGTCAACAGTGGGAGCTGCTGCAGGCCACATGATGGTAGCTCAGAAACCTCTTTGTTTCCTTTGCATGGAACTTCGGGAATGGAAGGGGCGTGGGTGGGGAGTAAAGGTTTATTATGTCTAACCCTTAATGTCTTAATTGTGGCCATCAGTAAGTCACCATTTCAGTTGAACATTCAATGTCATTGAACTTCTAAGGAAGAAGTTGCGGGGGGGAGGGAAGGTCAGAAATGGCATTGAAATCGGCCCACCTATTGCCTCCATTCTCCTCCGTAATTGGCATCCATGTCTAACAACAGTGAAAGGCAGGAGAGGGCACAGCCCAGTAGCCAAAGTCACCTTGGAATGGCAATAACTGACTAACAACTCTCCCCTTCAGTTCCTTCCTTTGTGTCGAAATAAGTGGTCTTCAGCCCCATCGATTCCACATCACCAGCAGCTTCAACAATGCTTGTACAATCTTGTGGTACCTCTCTGGCTTTGCTGGCTTTCTACTGTGACATCCTGGGTCATTGCTTGCATGTTGTCTGACTGCTGCAGTGAGGTGGCTTTGCAGGAGTGCCAGCGTGAATAGCAAATGGGTTGGGTGTGGGTAACACATTTCAGGGCAGCCACTGTTTATTACTCCATGTTTGGACAGTGCCTGATCTAGTGGAGCCTTCTCTTTGTGGGATCAAATGAGATTTAAGAAGAAAGATGTAGGGGCAGAAGGGCAGGGTGATCAATGGGTAGGAGGAGGGATGTATTTTTGCTGAGTTGTGTAAGTTCACATCAATGTCATTCCTTGCAAAGGACCTTTTTATGATTCCTGCTTCTTGTGGCAAATAGCCATGATGGTCAGGAAGACTTCTGCCTCAACATCTCAAAGAGGCCAGTGTCACTGCAGTAGATAACCCAGGGCTAATCCTCATCAACCAGGCACATTGTTGTGTTTCATAAGAGTGCTAGGGTGTAAATGCATGTCAGAACTACAGTGTCTGTGTGAAACCCCTCCACACAGGGAGCTGATGCCAGGATTTAGCTTGTGCATGCCCCCACTTTTGCATGACTATTCTGCTATGAATTGGCCTGACATTCAGAAAATGGCTGCCTAAACTCTGGGGTATTGGAGGTTGCTGGAGGTCACTCTGAGACTGATAGATGAGATGGTACAGCTACTAGGAAATATCCATTAAGTGCCACCCTGCAGGCATTCCACAGCAGTGCACTGACTGTGTGTTGAAAGCATTGCTGTATTCTGGGATGACAAGGGGAGGGCTCCGAAGAGAACATGTATTGCTGCCTTCTGTTGTTCCTTGGCTGAGATGCATTAACAGAGAGCGTGCGAGACAGTGCGCATCCCCTGGGTAATTACTGTGTTCCAAATGTGGGTTATGACTAAGGAAAGCCAGTGAAATGGCCACGTGAGTGTGCATTGCCCATGTGAACACAGACTGGGGTAACAGGCTCCAAAGCTCTTGCTCTGAGAGACAGAAGCAGCTGCAAAGTTTGAGGATTGGCTGTTCTCTTCCCACTTACACTTGGAAAGCCCAGCTTTCCCGCCAAAGCATCACTACCCACTCACTTGCCCTTTCTAGAAAGCCTGCCCTCATTGTAACCCATTAGGACTCACAGTAAGGCATTTCCTGACATTATCCCTCACTGACAAAGGTAGATACACATTTGGTGACTTGTTCCCTGGCCCCTTCCATTTTCAACTAGTCATGGTGAAGAGAGGTAGGAAGAAAATCCTTCCCTGTGGTACTGGCTCAAAGATACTCCATAGCAACTACATGCCTTTCCTTGCTGGTGAATTGCCCCACTGCTTCAGGATCCTCAGTCAGTTGCTGTTCCAATGCTGGGGGGTGGATCTGAGGTGGATTGGAGGAGTTGTGGCTGACAAGATCCTGTCCTTGCACTCTGTGGACTTTGCCAAGGTTCAAATTAGGACTGCCCTACTCTGTAGCAGAGATTAAACCAGCCACTGGCAGCCATGGAACAAGGAAGATGCAAGTCACCTCTCCTGTGTGTCAGGACCTGATGCTAGTGAAGCACAGGGATGAGTCCACTCTCCAGCATCTTGCATCACCACAGTCTGTTGTTATCCCTTCCATGCCATCCAGACAGGGTGTGCCCACCGAAGCATCTCCTCCTGTTCTCTTTTACTTAAACCAATGGCCTGAAAAAAAATGTGATGCTGGGAATACTCGAGAGTAAGGCAACAGTGAAGGGATTAGTGGAGCAAACCCTAATTTCTCTTCTTTCATGGAGAAGAGGTGGTGAGGGTTTTGTAGGATGAGGTCACCTGAAGAAAAATGTCTTGCATTCAGAATCATATCTGACTTTATCCTAACCATACATTTGGTCCAATAAAAGCCATCATCCTAAGAAAGCCTTGCCCCTCCTATAATTTCTGGATCATCATGGCAGCATCACTCCAGCTGCTCTCACTTAAAAAAGACAGTGGCAGGTTGTAAATCCATCTATTAAGGAAAACTGGATTTTATAGAAATAGGGAAAAATGAAAAAAACAACCCAAAACAAGCCCCTAACAGATGCTCTCTGCTTCCCTCATTTGCTTTCTGCAAAAAGAAAAGCCAGTGTCTCTTTCTGTGCCTCTATTTCTGGTTCAAGTGAACGAGTCAGTGATAGGAGTTGGGTTTGGTTCCCAGAGCTGTTAGACAAGCTTTCAGGCACAATGTACCCTTGTGCCCAAAAGCTTCTCTAATACTTCTCCCAAGTGTACAGTTGGCTCAATAAAAGGTATCATCAAAACTCCCTTGCTTCTTGCATAGTCCCTGGACCATCATGGTTACAACTACACTCCAATTCTGGATTCTGTTGGCTTTGACCATGTTTGTGCCTGTTTCCAGTTCTCTATTCATTACTTGCACCAAATACTTGGTAAAAGAACAGATTCTATTTTTTGAACCTGTATTTTCTTGCAAACAAAAAGGCTTATGTGAGAACAAAGGGGTTCATTATTCTCTATTGTTCTTCTATTTAAAAAGTTTGTCACTTGACCAGGAACAATGAGAATCTTCAGTTTCCTCTTTTCATTTGGATAGGAGCTTAACAGTATGGCAGTAGTTTTCCTGCCTGGCCAAAGAAAACTCAAGAGACTCCTCTTACAGCTATGGCAAGTTCAGTTTTGTGCAACTGAGCAGTTTTGTGTAGGAAGGAGGGAGTGTTGTACAACACATTTTCCTCCTCCTCCTGTACACTACAGAGATGCTGTGATGCTTTCATGCCAGCACATATCAGAGGGATTGAACTTGATGGGCAAGTTTTTAGGGGTATAAAGACAGTGAAAGGGAAAAGGAAGAGGCAGTATGGGGAGAAAAGGCAGAGACACAGAAGGGGAAGAAAGAAAAAGGAGAGAAAAATGAAGGGAAGAGAACACATAACAGACTGGCACCATGGAAAAGAGATAAGTCCATCATTCCTCAGTCACCAGGCACACCCAGGAGGATCTGCTTCCAGGATAGGAACAAGAAGGTCTAATTAACTTGACAGAAAAAAAAGCAGCATGTGAAGAAAGACCAAAGAGGAGAGGAGCAGAGAGGTAATTTCTTGGGGTATTTTGTTGCTTCCAGATTGCGTCTGTTTTATGAGCTCTATCCTAAGAGGCTGCCTGAGCACCCTTTTTCCCCATCATGCAGATTCACAATCCCAGCTAGTGGCGCAGTCAGCTCCTTCCTCAGGTGTTGCTCCTTTACCTGTTCCCATTGCTTCTTGTGTCTATGTGGCCTTCCTGTACTTTGATTTTAGGGCTTTGTCTGTTAACCACAGTAGGGGCAGAAGCGGTCTCTAACTCTTATCTCGTGAACCAAAACAATCACACAGGGCTGCTCTTTGAGAGGAGACCTCTTCAGAATATTGCTATTGGCTTGGGTTCTGAGCTCTGATTGCACCAGGAATCCCACTTGTCTTGAGTCTTCAAGTTGTCTGTCATCCTAAGCTTGTCCTGTGACTAAAAGTCAACCCTGGTTCAGGCACTTCATTGATTGTGCTTCATTACAAAAGTCAGTGTGAGGTAATTTCCTCATGGGCTGTCTTGGGAGTTGGGCAAACACTACTTACAGGCACTCATGCTATCTGAAGGGTGAATTCCAAAAAACTTGCCTCCTGCTTTCAAAGTAACCTGCGTTCTTCAGCTTTCCTATTAGGTTTTAGACATCACTGATAAGGAGGAACCCTGTCAAAAGTTGCTTCTTTTCATTTCAAGCAATCCAAACATCTTCCCCTGCTAGATGAGGGTACCCCTAAGTGTTTTGCATCTCACTTGAGGAGATGATGTTAACATGTTTTCTCCACAGTGCTGCTTCTGCTAGTGTCTTTCCTTTAGCACTGAACTTTGATGGCTTCTCACACTCAAAGGTCCCACCAACTTCACTGAGGGATTTAGCTGGGTAAAAGCTGAGGATGGACCTCAAGGCCTGTCCCACAGTTTGTTAAAACAGTCAGAAAGAGTTGTGGCTGGTCCTTGCTTTGCTATTTACTTTGAAAATACACCTAGACCAGGGGTTGGCAGCCTATGGCCCACAGGGTGGATTGATGCTGTAGTGTTGTTAGATCTAGCCTACAAAGCCAGGGGGCTTTGCCTGCAACATGGCTGGGTAGCTGGAAGCTTTGACCATGCCTCACCTGGGTAGATGAGGAGACAAGGCAGTGGGGAGAAGCAGTGGTGGCAACAGCAGCCAGGGTCTAGTGCTGGTGTGCCTCGGACCTGAGCTGGGTCCTTCCAGACCACAGCTTGAAAAGATTGCCAACCACTGACCTAGGCTACAAGGAAGAGTGTCCTTAAGAAAATTGTTATTAGATGATATCACCCAGTGTAATTTCCTGTGCCATGTGGGGAGTATCAAGGTTTATGTAGCAGGAGTGGAAGCTACTGTTGTACAGAAACCAATTTTAAAGAGTTTATTTTCCCCACTTGGCTATCAAATGCACTTTGCCAAATGTAATTTATGTGGAACACAGATTTGTTTTTCCTTTTCTTGAAGAAAGCATGTGCCAGAATCTGTCTGTTTAAATGCCTGGAATTAAATCCACTTTGAAACAAGTGTCGGTCTGTTTATTTCCCTTACTTTTTATGGGCAGAAGTTCTTCCTATTCTCCACACCCCTGCCCCCAGCTACCTTCAACACTGATAAGGCTTCCTTTTCAGATACACCCCTGAATCCTTTGCACTGATTGCCAGATCACTTCAAAAGAGACATCACTGGAGCAATGAGCGATTTATAAGACACTGCTGACAACTAAAGAAGATCAGCTGCAAGTGCTTGAGCAAATCCCTTTCAGTGAATGAGGAAGAAGGCCTTTTCTGTCTAGTGACACCAAAATTGCAAAGTGCAATAATATGAAGGTCCAACATGCCCCCAAAATCACAACCTTCCAGTTACTGTAGCTCTGGCTTTCACTTCCTCAGGTCACTACTATCCTGCAAATCTTTTCCTTAGAGGCCCCAGCTTACCCACCCCTCTCTAAGCCTCCCTTGAGTCACCCCCTGCCTCTTGTTGTGGAGGAGGAGATGCACCACTGGTCCCTGGAGGCATATGTTAGTAGCTTGGACTTGTTTTGCAGTTAGATTCCCCTGAATCTTAGAAAAGTGAGTTAACAGACTTTCCTAATCCTCATCTTGCCTGAAAAAGTACAACCTAAGTAGCCAATTGGAGATTTTTGATTTGAAGACCAGGCTTAATTATGCCTGCCTGCTGCTGCACCTGAGGGGGAACTTTTTAAAGCCAGGAGCAGCTGGCTCTGTATGTTTGGAGTAGCTATTCCAGCAAGTAATTGTCTGTGAGAAGACTTGGCTTCATATTTTACTCCAGTGTTTGTGGATTGAGAAAGACCAGCCCTCCCACTCCGGTCTGCAAGGTATTGTAGCTTGAATTTGATATTCATGATGGTGTGTTTAGTAGAAATTTAATAGGAGCACCTGGGCTTCCTTGCTAGGCCTTAGTTGCACTGCACACTACATACCTGACTCTGTAAATCTGGTATCCAGCTCCCCCTTGTGTACTGTAGCTCCACAAGTGAATTAGCATACAGGAAGCTGGGCATATCTATTGGAGTGGCAGCCTTGCCCACAGCTGATGCTAGTCCATTCTATACAAAGATATGAGTGTTGCACTTATGAGAGCCAAATCAGTTGCTTTGCTTCACAAAGCAATTTAGAGGCCAGTGAACTCTCACTGAGAGATCTGGGCACACAGTTGCATCCTCAAGAATTCTTTTTATCAAAGCTCAGTAAACTATTTGTAGCAAATCACTTATTTGAAGAAAATAAAAATACATGGGAGGTGGGGGGAACTATTCCTAACATTAAGTGAAATTTAATTAATAGTTTCTGATACAAAAATAAAGAAATTTTAAAAGTTTCTAAAAATGCCCAAACAGATCACTTCAGTGTCCCACCAAGCTATAAAGTCATTCTCATGCCCTCTCTCTGGGCATTTATAGATGTACTCTGGGAGGAGGGGTGTGTGTGTATGTGTGTGTTAATTGAAGTTGCTCCTGATTTTAAGCTCCTTTGTCTATAGGGTAAAAAGTTGCTACAAGCCTCTCCTATCCTGTGAACCTAGACTTCCTTTTCCAGATTTCTTTTTTACTTTTAATAACAATACCCAAAACTTTTTGTTCTTCAGTCACTGAAAAGTTCTCCTCCTGGATAGACCTGAGATGAAACACTTTTTCAATGTTTCTATTCTGCTAGTGAACCACAATAAATCAGTTACTCACACAGCTCTATCCAGAGAAGCACTGTTTTGACAATAAAAGAGAACATCCACACCTGCTTGAGTTGAGGTAGCAGGTAAAGGGTCTGGATTCTGGCTAGAAATAGCCAAGGGAGAATTTCCTTGCCCTAGGATTGATGCTTGTACACTGATCTGCACAGAGTTTGCTTCTGCACCAACTGCTTCTACTTGGGGTAAGAGGCACTAGGGAGGGGGGGGCACACATCAATCTACTACTACTTCATTTTTTGTAAGGTCTTTTAAGGATATTGTATCTGTGATGCAAGTTAGAGCAGCTCCTAGGTTACTCCGGCTTGTGCTGCAGATGGTCAGGCAAAGCATCAAGAAGCTGTAAGCACCTTTCTGATAGCCTTTACTCTACAATAGTGCTGCATGGAGCCCATGCATAGGGGAGAATTGATCTCACCATTGTTTTCTGACAAATGAATCCTGTGTTTTTGAGGGTGGTTGCCTGAATCTTTCCAGTTGGTGAGCAGAGTGGTTAATGCAGCTCAGAAGTTAAGGATAAGACCATCTCTTTGAACATTTACTGGAATGGTTTCTAGTGTAAAAAGCTGTCATTGAAATACACAATTGTTTGTGGCAAGGCTGTCCCTTCTCTAAATGGAAATGGTAGGTTCTTCTTGGGATCTCCATGATGCCTATTGGATTGTATGTACTGTGTAAATTAAATGAAGTCTAAACGCATCCAGCTCCATCAGTGTCCCCTTGTGTTGCCACTATAGCAGAAAGGACAACAAAATAATCCCCTGGGGCAAAATTGTTTTGTTTTGTTTTTTTAAACATGAATTCAGTGGATAGCAGCTGCCGTATTTAAGATTTCCATGGAAACTAATAAAAAACCACCACTTACTACAGTCTGCAGCTGAGCAGAACTAGGTAAAAATAAATCCTGTATCTGCTCTTAGATGAGGTTTTCCTCCAACTCACATATGCATGCACAGAAGTCCCCTCTTACCTATGGCCTTGTCTCTGCTTTCTTTCCCCAAGGCCCTTTTTCCTCATCACAGCTCAGATGCTGGCTCTTCTGGCTTCCAGGGCTGCTTCAAGCCCCACACCTTTCTCTCTTCCAGCTTTGTTTTGGCAGCTGGAGAGTAGGAGGCTTTCCTCTATTTTGACAACTGGCCAAGGGCTTCTCTTGTTCTCCTGACTTCTCTTAGCCCTTGCTTCATCTTCCTGAAGTTCTTCCTCTTCAGCTGAGATGTTGGCACAGTGCTTCAGTGCCAGCAGGGCTGCCGTGGGCACCTAATAGCTCTTGCTGCAGCTTCATTATATCTCCTGACTTCACACAGCATTTTTTGGCCCTGCTCCTTACTTCTGTTGGCTCCACTCGCTCCTTCAGTAACTGGGTTATGACAACTGAGCATTTTATTCATCACTGCTGCTTAGAATAGATTACTTAGAATGGGAACATAAATTTATCAGTGATTACCTACATTTCACAATGTAGGACAGTTTATGAAGAGTGTGTAATGGGGAGGAAGAACAGCTTATTTTCAAGAGGCAGCACTTCTTAATATTTCATTCATTTGTATCGCAATAAATAATTCTTTTTTTCCCCCCTCCAAAATATAGCTTAAATAGGCAGCGTTACATCTTGTATCTAGCCTTGAAGATTGCAAGTGCAGGACGGAAAGCCTGGTGCCTCAGACATACAGGTACTTCTGTATCTTTTTTCCGCTCCTGGTTTCCATGCTCTTTCTTCCTCCAACATCCCTCTGCAATTTAGCCCTAGCTAAAAGAAGTTCAGGCAGTCAGTGTTGTGGGCTACTGGGGAAAAAACATGGACCAGATTCCTCAGTGAAATGGGTAAAGCAAGGTGCTTACAGTGGGGGAACTGACTTGAGAGTACTTGCCAGTTGTCCTCAATGATTTAAAGGAGAAATGCTTTTGTACATCATTGGATAGATTGATTTATGGATAATAATACAATAGAGACCACCACAGATTCCTTTAACAGGAATCTCTTTTACAGGTCTCTTCCTATGGCCAGAAGAGACCTCCAGTGTAATCACTGCAGAGCAGCACTGATATGCCTGAAACGTGGAAGAGCAGTCTGGGTGCAGATGCTCAGGGCCCCTCTAAGGTGGCCACGTTGCCTCATTTTTAGGATTTGGCATGTGCAGAGCTGGGGTGTGTGCAGCAGTGCATCTGGCCCCAGATCAGTGGTAGTGTCGATGTGCCCTTAGGGGACAACTTGGCAGTAGTTTGGATGCTTGATCCTGCTGGGCTCCTCCACCTCAAATTTTTTTTTTTTTTTTAAGAAGAGCACGAGCAGTTTTCCAGCCTGGCTGAGAAGTCCAGGGGAGATGGTGCTGATATGTTTGCTTGTTTATTCTTCCATTTGGTAAGAAGGACTGGGAGCTTGGAGGTGTGCATTCTACTCTTGGGCACTGTGTGACCTTGGGCAAGTCATCTTACCCCTCCGTTCATCTCCTATTGGTGTAAAGGGGGTGATTTAGCATTGAGTGACTACATAGGGTGCAGTTGGATTTGTGAAGTACCTGGCTGGAAAACACACCCCTGCAGAAGGATAAAGAATATATATAATTAGCATTTTCTAATCAGTCCTCTCTTGGAAGCTCTGCTAATGTGCATAGCGTATCTGTTTTCCTCAGATCTATTCTAAAGCTATGCTTCTGTAATTCTTGGTTATACCTATGCCATCATCTTTCTAGTGACTAGGGAGTAGACATTCCCCAGCTAGCTTGGGTATCAGTAGCAACCTAGCTGTGACATGTTGTAGGGACTACTGAATTCCATCCAAGAAGCTAAATAAATTGCCCAAGTGATTGGCTTGCCTTGAGATTGTGGCTCTCAAATCTAAACTGCTGCTTGTCCCTGAGCTAGCCAGTCTAAAGCTAGTTGGGGTATGGAGCTATACTACATAGTCCCCATAGATGCAGCAGGGACTGTAGCTTTTTTTGGTGAAACTTTGGCTCTATTTTGGGGAATAGGAATTTTGCCAATGACTTCAATTGCACCCACATATCTGTAAAAAATTAAGAAAGATGAGATGTTGTGCAGTGGATGCAATTCACTTGACTAATGAATGCAGCAATGTTTTTGTCCTGACTCCTGGTAAAAGCTGAATGTGAGGAGGGGAAGAATACAGGGATACAAAAGGACTCATTGCCCAGAAGTTTGACTGGGAAGCACTGCAGGTCTACACGGATCCAGAGTGCTGCTTTGGTACAAGCCCCTGGCTTCTTTACTTTTCATTCCATCCAGGAAGAGCACACACCAACTGCTGAAACTTCCTTAGCCTGACAAAGGGTTTTTGAACCTGAAAATTTGCTTAATAACTTTTCTCCAACTATCTGGGTTGGTCTTAATAAAAGATATCAAATTCACCCAAGGAACCTTTTCTGCTTTGGTTCAAATGCATTTTATTTGCTCTGTTCTAGAGAAGGGCAGCAGCAAGGGTAAGTGCTGCAGTTTGGTTTTCCCTGACTTGTTATTCCTAGCAGTAGTAGTAATACTGGCAGAAGGGCCAGTAGTAGAGCAGGTCAGGAAAAACAACATAGCGGTTGACAAAACAAGGGAACAAATGAAAATGGGGCATAGCTGAGTCCCTCTTTCTTCTTTAGGATCATACAGCAGGTTCATCTTTACCAGTTGTCGCAGAAGGGGTCACGGTTAGTACTTGCATCATGGATGACTACTTGTTCTGGCATGTTTCAAAAGGTACCCTTAGTCATCCGTGACTTTAATTCCTAGCCAGTGGAGTTCCCAAGGGGCTATTCTGGACCCTTTATTGCTTAATATCTTCATTAATGATGTGAATGATGAGCTAGAGTGAATGCTTAGAAAACTTGTGGATGACACCCAAGTTGGTGGAATTGCAGATACTCTGGGGAGCAGAACTAAGATCCAGACCAACCTGGATAGACTGGAGAAATGACCTTGTTGACTCATCTGGCTGATTGCAGGCCATTTGGGATAGAATAACTGCATGCACAAATACAGACTGAGGAGTGACTGGCTAGGCTGCAGTACTGCAGAGAAGGACCTGACTTTACAGTAGACTGTAAGCTGAATGAGCTAACCGTGTGTTCTTGCTGCAAAAAAAAATAGTTAACGGTATACTGGATAGTATTAACAGAAATGTCACTTGCAAGTCAAGGGAAGCTATTTTTTTTTTTTCTGCTCTATTCAGCACTAGTGAGGCCCCCCTGGAGGCCGGTGTCCAATTGTCAGTTTTGAATCCTGAACTTCAAGAAGGATGTGGACAGATTTGTGTTGCTCTACGCTGGACTCAATCCAATGATTAGGGGCCTGAGGCACAAGATGTGAGGAAAGGCTAAAAACTAGAGTTATTTAGTTTGGAGAAAAGAAGACTGGGGGTGGGATTTGATAACCATTTTCAAATGCCTAAAGGATGAATTTCCAAAAGGATGGGCTTTTCTCTGTAGCTATTGGGAACAGGACTAGGAGCAATGGCTTCAAGCTGAAGCAGGGCAAATTTAGGTTGGAGATTAGGAGGAACTTTCTGACTGTGTGCGGTCAGCACAAGACTTGGCTACCTAGAGAAACTATAAAATCCCCCTCCTTGGAAATTTTTCAAGAACAGGTTGCACAGACACTTAGCTGGGGTGGTTTAGTTGGGGATGATCCTGCCTTGAGGAGGGGTCTGGACTAGATGACTTTGAGTTTCTTTTCAGCCTTACTTTCCTATGATCCTATACAGATGTTTTGGGCTGTGAAAAGTTGACTGTCTTGAACTTTTTTTTTTTAAGCAGCACATTCATGAACACTCACTCCAGTCTACATAGCCTTGGAAAAGTCTACAAATAATATTTTTGACAGACAATTAAAATGTATATTTTAAATTGGTTCTTGGGTTAGAAAATGTTGATGCTTTTGAGCTGTATGGGCTCCCAGGGAGTAGATGCTGACAACTGTACTACAGTAGCCTATTAGAAAAATGGAACCTTGCTTACGACAACACTGCTGATCCATAAGTAGTCAACAAAGTATCTTACATAGTCATCTCAATATGCATCCGAGGCCTTGTCTATACTTACTGATAATGACTGCAGCTGCCAGACTGTGCACATCCATGCCTTGCGCATCCAAGGCCTGTGTGCATATTGCTTGCTGCTGGCTCTGTGTGACTCCACTGCAGTTGCTGCACTGGCAGGACACAAGGGCCAAGTACAGATGGTCAAAAAGCCCAAAGCTGAATTGATTCAGAGATTTAATCTCTACAGAAATTAAACTGAGAAACAACTGGATGGATATTCACTTTTGATTCCGGAATTGCAGCCACATGCCTGCAATAGCTAAGGCCAGAAGCTGGGGGAGGAGGGTGCTAGAGCACAGCTTCCTCTTTCTGCTGCCTACAAGGTCTCTGGGATTTGCAGCGCAGAATCACAACAGCAGGACTCTGCGGAGTTGCTCATCACTTCCTCTTCCTGCTTCAAGGTGCCTCTGGGATTTGTAGTCCACAGTTGCAGTCAGCAGGAAGGTTTTTAGCAGGGCAGGGCAGCTCCGTACTTAGTAGTAGGGGTGTACGAAACATGTTGTATTGATTCAGATTTGGCCTGAATTGGGGACAGTGATTTTTTTTTTGGATTGCTGTCCCTAATTTTTCTATTTCGCTGAATCTAAAGATTCAATGCCAGTTTGGAGAATTGTCAATTTGGCCATAGACATAGAAAAAACATTTAAAAACTTACATACCTTGAGGTACCAGGCACAGCTTGTGAATGCTGCAATGGTGGGGTGGATGGAGCATCCCACAGGAGCACGGTTGGGGGTCCCCTGCATGCTCAGTAGTGAACCTGGAAGTACTTCCGGTCCACTTTCTGGGTCTGCTGGGGAGCATGTGGGCCCCTTTTTCTTCCCCCCCCCCGGTGTCCCCCTGGCTCAGCAATCAGCCGCAGGGGGACCCTAGGTGTCCCTATCCCCTCTCTCCCCCAACCCAGGAGGCACTAGTTACCAAGTAGCTGGAGGGGTGGGTTGGGGCAGTGTGCTCCCTGGTGAACCTGGAAGTGGATCAGAAGTTCTTCTGGTCCACTTCTGGGTTTGCTGGGGAGCCCCCTGCACTTCTATGGGATTCTCCATTTGCCCCAACATCACATTATTCATGACCCACCTAGTACTTTGAGGTACATAGGAAAAACACTTAAAGATGTGTCTATGTCTGAATCTCCAAATCTCTCAGAATCAATTTGGAGGGTTCCAGTTTAATTCGGAGAGATTAAAGGGTCTCCTGATTTGATATGGATTCAGAGATTCGGCCACCAAATCGGGCTGAATCTCTGCCAAAATTGAATCCCGTATCAAAGTTTCACACAGCCCTACTCAGCAGGGGAAGGGAAGTGGTTTTGTTTGTTGTTTTTTGTTTTGTTTTGTTTTTTAACCCTCCCTTTCTGGCGCCAGACTACAGCCAATAGGGTTTGCCTGGGGAGGGGGTGGTCCCTGCCTCCCCACCCTCAACCCTTCTCTGCTGGAGCAGATAGCACAGCCCCACCCAGGGCTGGAAAGCATCATGAATGACTTGTGCCCCCAGTGGTGGGAGCATGGTGGCAGTAAGTGGGGAGCTCCTGCAAGTGCAGCCAGAGCTGTCGGGAGCTGTGGGGGAGGGAGTGGCGAGTGCTGACCAAAGGTCAGTGACCACCTGCCACCACTGGTGGTGGCCAGCAGGGATTGCAGATCACCCACAGATGCTGCCGGCAGTGTCAGCGGTGGAGTGGTGAAAAGTGACTGTCTGCAGGTGCCATCCACACTGGCAGCAGCCCTTTTTTTGTAGGGGGTGTACTGCACTCAGGTGGGGGGCATGCACATGCACCCCCTACGTGTTGCCCCTGGAAAGCATGTTGGGATGCTGGGGGACTGTGTTTTAACTTGAACCAGGAAGGCGTCTGGGACAGAAATTCTATAAACTGGTTTGACCCAAATCAGTTAAGTCTGATACTACAAGGTTTATCTTGAATCAGTTGCAGCCATTTTGAAACTGGTTTGTGTACACCAAACTTCTGTTCTGTTACAGGTTTAAACCAGTTTCTGACCATTTTAAACTGGTTTACATGCAACTTCTGTCCCTAGCCACACACCATACCATTTACTGAAGAAGCTGCTGCAGCCAGCAGAAGACATGGGAACATTTATATGTACCTTCTGCTCACTGCTGGATGGAGAAGCCATCTTTGGGTTGATGGTGTTACTTTGCCAGCAGGAAGAAGTGGCTTCTGACTCTGAAGCATCTGTGCTCTGCAAAGTGTTGCCAACAGAACTTGAGGTATTGAGCAGTAGACACTGATTCCCAATTGGAAAATGCTTTTAATTCTGTAGAGCAAATAACTTCTTGAGGCTCTGAAACAAAGCAGCAATGAATAGAAGGAATGAAATTGTCTATATGAGGTTGTTGGGACCTTGATTTTTAGGTGTCATTGGCAAGACTGATAATTGCACAGCATACCCTAGCACCAGCCTGGGACACGCTTCCCATGGGGAAAGATTAGCCCTGGTTCCCCAGCCAGTACCCTCCCTCCTTACAAAGCCTGCGACTTTTTAATTTTTTTTTTGTTAAAATCCTGATGGGTGTAGCTGTGTATAAAACCATGCTGAGTGTTTTATCCTTTGGGTTCAATTACAAAGCATGAACATTCAAAGTTGGCTCTTTCATTGGCCCTCTCAAAAGACTTCAGTGCACTGTGGTTAATGCTGTGTACTCTTAGCATGGGTTTTTGTTTTTTTTTAAAGCTAGAGTTGCATGTTATAATGCTGTTGACAAGGACAACCCAACGATGTCAAAGTCCTTTTAATTATCCCAAGTGAAAGTGTCATCTCTGTTTTCTGTCTGAGCAGATGAAAGCAATGTTCAGGGAGACCCATTTAATGCCAGAGCATTTTTCAAGGCAATCAGCCACTGGAAGCTTTTTCTCCCCTTAGCAATCTAAATGCTAAATAGATCTTTAAAATAATTACCATACATAAGATGAGAAGTCGTTTTCCTCTGCAAACACCTGATGCTCATTAGCAATATTTAATGTGTCACACATCACCTCTGTTTACTCTTAACTTTCCTGGCTTGGGTTTGCCAGGCATCTGTGAAAGTCTGAACCTCCCCAAAATGCTGAGAACCACTTGGGCATATGGCTTTGCTCTTCAGAGAAGGTATTTGAAAATGCGTATTTCCTCAAAACTATCATTCATTTGGTCTCCTAGACCATCTCTCTCTCTCTGTACTTGAACTGGATTAATTTTTAATAGACGCCTGGCTTTCTATAGCCGCCACAAGCTAATGTCCCAGTTAGGGATAGCCAAAGCACAACAATGATCTGGTTATCAGGAACGCTCTCTGGCACACTTTGTAATACTGCAGCTACTGTCAGGATTGGTTTAGATGCTGTTATGCTGCCTCTGTCCCGTATAGTTTAGTTGTTTTTGACAAGGAAAATTCACAGGAGATGGCCTACTAACTGTTCTTCGATTTTTGTGGCAACCATGAATTGGGTCCACTCCTTGAATAATGAAACAGGCTCCATGAGGAAGCCAGACCTCATGTCTTGTAGAATAGGTATAGCCCAAGCGACAACTATATAAACATACTTATGCAGCCCAGTAAGTGAAGCCCATGTCTTGATCCAGTAGCAGGAGAGTAATGCGATTTCCTTGCTCAGGTGACAGTTACATCAGCTAGTACCTGTTTGCCAGAAGCTAGGACTTGGGTCACCACCCAACGTGCCTCAGCCTGTTCTAGATCTGAACTGGACACGTAATGGGATGTGGATTCTTTCGTGTTATAAACCCCTGTAGGCATTCACAGTGCAACTTTCAAACTGGAGGCAGCAAAAATGTTCTCCTTAGAGCAGAGGCCTACTTTCAAGGCCACCCAGTACACTCCTTTTCTGTTGGCATGCCAGGAGCTCAAATCATTTCCCAAAGTAGGGACAGCAGGTGAAGTGTGAAGAACGAGCTTGCATGCCATTGCAAGGCTCAGTTTAAAAAAAAAAAAAAAAAAAAAAATTACAGCTTCAGTAGCCTTGGATGTTATACCCCTGAACATCTGTACCACAGATCACTCTCAGCATTTTGCAGATTGTAATGCTCTTATTTCACCTTGCCTAGCCTTCGGAGGTACACCTGATCTCTTGGGTTATTTGATTATTTTAAGGGGCACCAAGGAACGTGTTCATGGGCTTCTGGGGCTCTTTTTTTTTCCCTAAGGGAGGTTGTAAATGACTGAAATTCTTCCAGGAGGAGATAGGAGAGAGACAGAATGGTGCCGAGCTTGTGAAATTCTAACCTAAACTACTAGCAATTAACTTCTTGGTTAGAATATAATCCCAGACTTAGAGATACTGCTGTACATAATTTACACAAAGAACATCTTTTGGAAAGAGTTTCATGCTGTGGAAAATGCTGTCCCACACTTCTTGATTGTTGGGGGTATACCTTGGATTAAAATACCTGCACTGACCTATGAATTGCTTGAATAAGAGACTGGTTTTTAACTAGTGTGAGGCTTTAATGGCGTTGTGCCAGTCAGAATAACTCTGAAGGCCAAAGTTTCAAGTGCTTTCACAGTCCTGCTTCCTTATGCATGCATCCTTGTTCAGGCAATTATGCTTTTAAATTGGGGAATCTCTTTTTAATTTTTATGGGGTTTTTTTCATGTGCAGGACATAGCCACTGCATGCCCTACAGTGCTCATATAGACACAGTTATTTATTTACATCCCAGCTTGTGCCTTCATGAATTCAGTGCTGTTAGTGTTAGGTAGGCTCTTTAAGTGTACATTTCAGACTGGCCGTAAAGAGATTTAAATACCACGCCTTCTAGCTTTTTGTCCTGACATGTGGTTTAGACTGGGGCCTCCAGGGAATTTAGATGTGTGTGGGGTTTGTTTGTTTTTTTTTTAAAGACTTGGTAAGGCTAGGCAGCTGCTGAAGAGTGGCGTTTTAGATTACAGCCTGTAAATCTTTTTGTGGATATGGGCTTAAGCATGGATATAGCTGATATAGGAAAAGACCTACGTAACTTGAAGTCAAGTTATATCTTTGTCACTAGGTTGTTTCCTATAGATCAGGGGTTGTCAACCAGGAGTACATGTACCCCCAGCGTACTTGGAAAGGGGCTAGGGGGTATGCACAGGTGGGTGGGGATAGAGCGCTACCACCTACCACTTGGTGCCACTGCATCCCAGGAGGTGAGGGCAGTGGCTCTCCTGTGGGCTGCACAGGTGCTGCCCAGCCGAATAGGTACAAAATGTGGGGAGCTCACACACAGCAGGTGCCGCTGCTGTCCACCACCCCATGCCACCACTGCATGCAAGCCTCTGCTGCTCTGTGTCCAGCCACCACCACCCCTCATCTTCTCTCCCTGCTCTTCTGGAAGTGTATGCAGAAGGAGCACACTTCTTTAAACAGATTTAAAATCCCTGCTATAGATATCTTGATGTATAACTCTCCAAAAGCTTAAGCATCTTGCTTGCATGATGTGTCCGCTATTATCCTTGGGGGTGTGGTATTGAAAACAAAGCAGTTGTTTTCAGTCAAGTACTGTTTGACTGGAAGTTTTAATCTGAGTTAGTGGAGCTCCTGGATGCTTTTTTGCTCATCCTATATTCACATACGTACTGTACTGCTATCATCTGTAACCTTTACCAAAGAAATTCAGAACCCCCAGATCACATGGTCTCATTAATAAAAGTATAAAATCCCAAGGAAGTCCACTCCAGTTTACAGGAGGAACACGTGCTGTTGGAAAAAGGGTAGAGGTGCTACTGTCATGAAAAAAATCCTGAAAGAGAGAGAAGTAGGTTATTCTGGCCCTTCTGTCTTGGCCCTGGGCTTTGTCAGCTGATCCAGTCAATTATGTCTTAATTTGCCCATACTCCTAGCAGGTCAATGAAAGGAAAGTGCAGCAAGGGCTGGGCACATTCCCTCACAGTGAGCAGGCAGACTTTGGAAGCTGGAAATCTTTATGAGGTTTTTAAGATTTATATGCATTTCCTCTGTGCTTTCATTTCTAATTGTGCTTTATACAGGTCTCTGACTCTTGCAGTTCATTAAATGAACCCAAAAGAAGTTTCCATAACAGAGTTTATATTCCCTGCGCACAGGAGTCAAAATATTAGCAGCACACCACTGCCAAAGCTCAGCAACACCATCAGAAGGGTAATTGCAAGAGTGCAAGTATTACAACTGCCAAGAGCCATGAATGTGGCTAATTCATTATTATTAACTGCATTTAGTTTACTACATGTGAAACTTAGCAGGCACATTAAGAGAGCAGTCGCTTTAAAAACCACTCGGTGTTATGAAGCAGCCATTGTAGCGCTTATAGAAGACTCTCCAAACTTCTTTAGGGAATGAAGCTTTTTACACCTTTGAGGCCTACACAACTTGACTTCTAACTGCTTTTACTCAACCATACTGGCCCCAATGTTCCTTTCTGCTATGCAAGGCAGAAAAGATCCAAAATCCGTTGAAAAACCAAGGAAAATGTGGAGAAGATAACCCCTTCTCACAAGATTTGCGATTGCACCTTTATCCCCTTTGCTTTATGTGGCTGTTCCTACCCAACATCCCCTGACCCACCTACGTTTTTCAGTTTGCAATGTGTCCTCCCTTTTTTTAGTGGATCTGAAATAACAAGTCATTGGCCAGGTAATTTAATGCCAATATAACTAAGTGATAGTGACTGAGCAAAGTTTGGATGAAAGGTTTGGTCAGCAGACAGTGGGCTAGCTGGGGATCTGGGAGAAATGAATTTAATTTCCAATTCCATCATAGACTTGCTGTCTGACCTTTGACAAGTCACTCAAGCCCAGGTCCTCTAAATTGGTGGTTTTCAACCTTTTTGAGGTTAAATGAAATCCTAAAACACTTTGAATAGAGGTATGGACCCCTTTGAAGTATAAGTGTGGGTATTCACATACTTTTCATTGATCATACTCCTATTTTGTGGACCCCTTAGACATTGTCTGCAGACAACTGGTTGAAAACCACTGCTCTATATCACCTTTAGCTCTCTGAGCTAGACTTATAGACGAGCACTGCAAAACCTAATCTTTCAGCCTCCTGCCACTGAAACCAAGTCTAATTGACCAATAACAAGTTGTTGAATGTAAAACACTTGTTTGAAACCACTCACATGTGACAAACAATTGCCAGGTCCTCAGCAGGATGATGATGATGATGAGACCCGGCTTAGTTTCCTGATGATTTGTTTCAAAGATGAGGATCTCTTGCTTCCAGGGCTGTGATACTAAGACAAACCTGTTGGGTGGACTCTTGCAGGTCTGGAAACACCACGCTGCCAGGGTCAATGGCTCTAGGGCAGACTCCACCTGGCAGCTTCCTGCAGCTGTTCAGTGAAATGGATGTTCTGGTTAGTTTTCTGGAACAGCCTCTTCATCTGCAGAGCTGCTGCCTCACAGAGAATCTTGAACACTTTGGTTTTCATCCAGTTAGCCCTGCATCATCCCCAGGTGCTCCCCTGATCTCTTTCCCCTGTCTGATCTGCTGTTCTGTTTTCTGCTTCTTGCCCTATTTCCCACTGTGCTGCCTGTCCCCTTCCCACTCTGTGGGTCGCACCGTGGGCAACTAGTATCTCCTGAGTCAAGGGAGCACTTGCCCCTCTTTCCACCCCTGGCCCATTATGCTGTCCCAGAAGTGGCAGTGGCACACCACTGGCACTTCTGGGTGGGTGCAATTGGCTGTTGGGGGACCGGGGGGATCACTTCTCCTGGTGCTCCCACTCTGGCTGGTGCTCTCATGGGGGAGGCACCAGCACTTTTGCCTGCCCCCCCGCCCAGAAATGTTGGCTGCCAGGGGGTGCACCAGAGCTCTTGGGGTGCATATACACCCTCTACACATCGCCACTGGGTCACACAGAGGCTGCCCATGCCACTTGTGGTACACATGCCAGAGACTGGCTACCCCAAATTAGGGGCCCAGACTCCCTATCCAGTGCACAGAGTGCTTAGGATAGGGATTCATAGGAGTCAACATGCTGCATGGGGAGCTGCCTTGTCTAGATGGGAGACATGCTGAGGAAGGAGCATGACCTGGTAGATGAGATGCATATCTCTGAATGGGATTTTTAAATGTGGATTGTTTCCTGGAGTTAGGCACCAAGGCCAGGTCAGGTCTTTCTCTTTGGGAGAGAAATGGAAGTGAGCCCCACCTACTATCTAGTAGTATTTTGGGGCATTCTCATTGGAGGCTTTTAAATCCCTGCTCTACCTGTTTCAGGGAAGGGACTTGAACACGAGTTTCTCTTCCCAGAAGAGTGCCCTGACCACTCAACAGGCTGTGGATAGCTGAGGTGGGTCCCTGATTCTCTCTTGTTGAAGTTGATTCAGTTATTGATTGGAGCAGGGGCTGGATTGTAGGGTATAATGTGAGCTTTCCTAGATGACATGGGTTAAATATCCCCTGAGCACACATTGGGATCAGTCCTTGCTGGCAGAATAGGCAGGACAATACCCAATTTGAAAAGCCTGCTGGAGCCTGAGAATTGGCTAAGATGAACAGCAGTGGCAGGACTCTTGTAGGTGTGAATGCCCACTGATGGACAGGGGCATCTTCAGGGATGGACAACAGCAGTTCAAGAGTTTTCTGAATGTCAGTGATAATAAAATGTTGGACCTGGGTGTTTGATCCTTTTATGGATCTGACCCTCTATGCATAAGTTTTCCATCTGCAAGAAGGAGATAGTACTCCCTCACCTCTTGGGTGCTATGAGGATAAATACGATAAAGACTGATGCACTGTGAAATAGGCCATGTAGACCTGTACCTTACTACCTTTTATCTATGGTGAAGGCAAGATCAGAAAACAGCCCCTCTGGGCTCTGTTTGCTTAGGTGCAGGATCTACATCCTATTCCACCTTACTGCTGTGGAGTAGAGAGCAGAGTACAAACAGCAGCCAGGCACAGAGCTATCCAAGTACCGTCTCCCACCATGTTTTTGGTTATCAAAAGATAACACCATGATGCTGGTGCATCACAGCAGGTTTATCCTAGTAGATTACAGGGATACCGCAGGAGGTGGCAACACAGGATCAACCAGTATTTGTACAACCTTCAAATTACTGGAGCCTCAGCAGGGCTTCTGCTAACAGAGATGCCAGAGAGCTAGGATATGCAGCAGCTTTATTTGCATTTGCAGGCTGAAACTGAGCATGATTAGGAAGGAGAGCTTCTAAACTGGAGCAATGCCTTACACTCAGCCAGCTAGACTGTTCACACCAGCACAGTTCACATTATCTTAATGCAGGGGCAGGCAAAATATGGCCCATAGTGTCCACCAATGAATTGTACCCTGTCCAGCCCTTCCACCCATGAGGGTGGGAGCAAGATGCCCATGTGTACATCCCCTCCACTCCCAAATATCCTATTGTACTTTGCTCCCACCCTTGTGGGTGGAAGAGCCTGGCCCAGCCAGCAGGAAGCTTCTGGATGGGACTGCTGCAGCTCCTGGGGACCTGCTCTACCTTCCTGGTCTCCCCTGGGCTGAGGGCAGCAGGTAGGGAAGCGGCAGGGGCCAAGCTGCAGCCGAGTGGGGGTACAGAGCATGGGGCTAGGTTTGGCAGCCCAGAGCCTGTGCTTGGCGCGGTGATATGAGTGTGTGAGAGAGGGTAGGGGGGTTTAGGGACTGCTCCCCCACGGTTCTTCCTCCTCCCTCCCCCTGCCATGGTGTGCAGCCCTAGCAGGCAGTGGCAGCAGCAGGCAGGGGCATTCAGGGCACTAGTCCCTGGCAGGGTGCACCTCCAGCACATTGTAGTGAGGTGTGCAGCCTCCTACAATTCACCAGAAATCCCCTCCTTTGCCCTTCTCCCCCGCCCCCAACAGCCTGCCCCCACAACCCCCAACGTATACACAACCCAACATATCCTATGCCTCCCCCTCCTCACAGCCACAACTCCCCACACACCCTACTATCCACATGTATGCACACCCTTGACTATACTGCCCCACAATATATAGTCTGTATTGCTAGCACTCCCCACCATGCAAGCTCAACCCTCGCACTCATACAACACGGGAGAGAAGCCCCTCGCACTAGCTGCCTTCCGCACCGGTGCTGCATGGTTTGGTGGGAAGCCCCAGGTACTTTCCCCTAGAGATGGAGAAGGCAGCTGGCTCCAGTGCTTGGGGCTTCCTTCCTGTGCTGTGCATGGTGCAGTAGCTGCTTTTATGTGGCAGGGAGTGCCAGCAATGTAGATGAAGGCTGCTCCCCTTGCTGCAATATGCAGTGCTAGCCAGGGCTGCACCCCACCAGGCACCAGTGCCCTGAGCACCTGCACCTGCTGCTGCTGCACCATGGGAGGGGGCATCCCCAAAGGTGTTTGACTTTTAGTGTATGATCTGGAGTTTTTCTTCTGGTTGTAAGATGATACCCCCCCCACAAGGAGTGTTTGGGGGAGGACAAAGGGAGGGACTTCTGGTGGTAAAGGTCAGGGGCTAGGGGCAGGACTTCCAATCCCAAAATGGCAATCGGGGACAGGGCGACTGTCAAGGAGGTCTACTCATGCAGCCCTTTCAATCAAATTGCCTCCCCTGCTAAGGGGACAGCTAATTGCTGACATCCCCTACTTCCTTGTAACATCTCCAGATAAGGCTTTCTTTAACATTCATGGTTTTCAGAGTGCAGGTGCAATGTTTAACAGGTCATAAAAAACTTGTCTTGTATAATATGCAAACTTAAACTTGTCCTTCCAGCATAGGTGAGTGACCAATCCACTTCTCTATCATTCTACTGAACACTGAAGTTCAGCTGTTGCCAATTCTGCTAATACTAAATTTACAGCAGACCAGACCTCTGGGATGAAAAATGACACGACTGATGCTGTTAAACAGTACTTTATAACTGATTTCTACTTGGACTGATTTTTCTCAGTATGTAGATTTAAAAAAAATGTACCTCTATTTTGGAGAAGCATGCTAAAGGCCACTTCCAAATTTCAGTGGTTGGTTAGGCATCCTAAATAAGCAGCTAGTTCTTTAGAGGGGCTGACCATCTAGTTTAGTCACTGCCCTCTGCAGAACAAACAGGCTATTTTGCTGGAGCACTGCACAGTGACTTGCCAAGAACAGATCTTATAAAATAGCAGGACAGAGAAACTGAGCATCTCTGCACTTCTTCCACCATTCTACAGGATTGGCAGACAGGGTAATCCCAGGTTCCAGTAGAGATATAATGGCTCTATAATGATTGAAGAAAAAGGAGCCTAAGATTACATTATATCTGTATCCCAGCAACTACTGCCTTTCCTTGTCTGCTTGAGTTTTCTTGATAGGCTGTTTGATTGCACTTATTTGCCAAACAAGTCTCTGGGTGTGATTGTACTAGAACTGAAAGGTTGTAGCTTTGTGCAGATTGTAAAAAGTCACAACCACACTGTTCTTCAGACTCTTTGCTCTAAATCAAAATAGCTGTGTTTTGTTTCTGCTTTTACTATAATTAATCTTTAAGCAGCTTCCAGGCACTTTCATTGCATGCACTGCTAGCAGTATAGCAAAAATGACCCCTGCTTAACTCCTGCTAATAGTCATAAAAGTGCTTTGTTTGTTTTATTCTTCCTCTTCTATGAATCATGACAGTTGGGAAGCTTAGATTTTTCATTATCTAATTTTGCTTATTTTTACCTTACAAATATCAGGAACAGTTAAGCCTGATCCTGATGGAGATCTTGAGATTCTCAGAGCACACTTATTACAAGTGTTTACCTTTTGAAATACACAGTGGAGTCCTTCTCAAGTCCTTTCTCCAAAAAGGGGAGAACACCATGAAAGGGATGGGGATTGACACATTGTCTGCTTCCTTTATCCATTTTAAAACAACAGAATATACAAGCCTAATTGTTTTGTTTGGTGATCACCTTTAACTCCCTAATAAATTTTATATTGGGAAAAATGTATCCGTATAATTCCACTGTGAGGAAATGGCTAAGTGGCATTCAACATTTTATTAAATATATTTTAGTCTAGTATTGCATCTTGAAATTGTCTGACTCATTAATTCTTTCTGTAAACAGCAAGATTTGTTTGGGACTATGGCAAGGGAATAATTAAAAGGTAACAATGTCAGACATCTGTCTCAATGGATTGCTAATTAAGTAAAGTAGCACTAATTTAGAGCTGTAAATTGTGGGAAGTGTTACAGCTACATTTAAACAGCCTGCCACTTAAGGCAGTTGCAGAAAAGAATCGGAGACTGACAGATAGACAATGCATCCTTTCCCATATCTAGTAAGCAGTCAAGCCAAGGAATGTCTGAGTTCCAGTGCCCTGAATTCTAGTGCACACTTCAGCAGCAAAGGCCAGACATATTGAAATCTTAAATGACTGCCATCACAGCTTCACAAAATATTAGGAATCATAGTTTGAACAGACAGTGGAGCAGAGACTTGATAAAATAATTCTAGTTTGTGCTGCAAGCAAATCTCTCATCTTCCATTACAGATTAAATGAGAGGCACTACGGTCAGTGGATCTTGGAAGTCAGACACTTCCAAGCAACTTATCTTTCTGCCTCAGGTTTCACACCTATAAGAGGAGGATAGTGTACAATACCCATATAACAGGCTCAAGGCGTGTCTTGTTTACTAAGGCCATGTCTGCACTGTAAGTTTACCATGCCAGGCAGTGCATGAAGCACTGCTTTCTAGTCTGAGGCAATGGGTTTGACCTGTGCAGCATGCTTCAGGGTACCACTGCTGGGCATGGCAAGTTTATCACTTAGACCTGGCAGTAATTGCTTATAGCCCTTCTACTATTCAAATCAAAGTTATTTCAGCCATCAGCATGTCACTGAGTGTTGTAGGCCTCTAGCTTACTCTTTGTACCTTCTTAGGATACCACATCTTTCTAGTGCAAGCATCTATTTGATCGGTCATTGCTACAGTGTCTTGCTGAGTACAATGGCCATAAACATTACTGTACTCCACGTCACTTGTGAAGAACCCTGCAGATGATTCTTGCACTTATTTGCAGACAACTGCTTGACAAACTTTTACTTTTATAATTGCTGCATTTGTGTACAAAGCCCATTAGTGCCAGCCCTTGATTAAAATTGCTGAGGTAAACAATGACCTTTTTAAGGCTCTGGTTGCTACTATACTCAAACATCCTGAACATGTAGTCAGTATCCCCTGCTGAAAGCCAATTAGTGAAAAAGCCAGAACTATAGCATTTATTCTCGTCTCATCCTCAAGTCAACCACAGAATTCTTGAGGCAGCGCCTGAACAGTGACATAACATTGGAGTTAACAAATTGTGCTTTATCTGGATCTCAGACCCGTGATCCAAGCAAGGTCAAAAATAGCTGTTATTTAATAACACACTTGTGACTTTATGATCTGAAGTTCTTTCTCCTCTCCCACCCCCTCAAGAAAACTACAAGTTCTGTAGAATAGCCAAAGCTCTAAGAATTTTAAATAATAGCTGTAATACTCCCAACAAAATTAGAGCGCCCAGATTAGGAAGACATGGGAGAAGAAACACAGATGATTTCTAGAAATCAAACAGCAGGGAAAACGCTGCTAAATTTAGGGAAATGTATCAAATTAGTGTAACTTATTAATTATGGATCATCAAAATGAAAAGTAATCATATCAGTACCTTTATTAATTCAGAGGATGATGTATTCTTTATAGAAGTGAAGAAGAGTGCTCTAACAGTGTTGGCTCAACCTTCTGGCCCTGTGCATTCCCAGATCTGGCTGAGCTAGCATACAGGGCCACATTATCTACCTCAGATCTGGAAATTTGGGAGCAAGGGAGGGCAATTAACACTGCTGCTAAACTTCCAGGCCTGTGGGGAGCCCTGCAGGCTGGATCTGGCATGTGGGCTGTAAGTTAAGCACCACTGGTCTAACAGATCATCACTTGTAACATTTATTTGGGTTGATTATAAAACTGAGCTGAGTCTTCCAGAAATACTATGCAATACAACAATCATGAATGTAAGCAATATGAATCAAGAGAATAAGCAGTTGGAGATTGACAACAGACATTCCTGCAATGCTAGTAAATCTTCCTTTCAAAAGAGCATTAATGTTGGGAGGTTAGAATAATTCCAGTATTCTTGAATGATTTGATACAAGGAGGATCTTCTCATTAGTAAATCCAGATCCAGTTTCCTGGCAGCTCAACTTTCTATGGCACTGATCTCACATTGAGTAGCTATACATTTCTCTTGTGCCTACTAATTACAGAGCCTCAATAGGATGCTATGAATTGACACCATAAATTGTAACTAGCGGGAACAGAATTTTGAGTTGCAGAATAATTTCTTCAATTCTGCTAGGCAACTACCTGTATCTAAGAACCAGAAAATTGATCTGCAGCTATTTCTAACAATATTTATTCAAATAAACATATCAGAACACAAAAATGAAGGAAGATTTGGTCCAGGGAGTCAGAGACCACCTGGAGGGGAGTGGCAACATACACAGCTTCTCAGACTTCTGTTTCCAAGTGCCTAGTGGTTTTTCCCTTCTCTCCCCCGCCACACTCCCTCCTACCAATATGCTCTTAAAAGTGATCACTTTAGGTATGCAAAAGAGCCTTCCAGACTCTTTCTTTTCACTAATTCATATTAGAGGAATACAATCTTTCCTCTTCAAGTGTGGTCTTAGTCAGTTGCTTTAAGTAACTGCAGTACTGAATATGCCTTTTTTTTAAGCACTTTGCTTTGTTTCATGAATAAGCAGTTGATTGCATGAGGGAGCTCTAAAGATGAGTGTAAGATGGGAACTATTGCTTTTTTATCAATCATTAAAACTTAAAATAAGATGGTGTCAGCCAGCAGACAATCTGCTTCAAGAGCAAAGAACTGATTAAAAAAACAAAAAAAATCTTGGAACAATCAAAATGATAGTGAACCCAGGGGGTGGAATTCTTGTATTGCTGCCACTTCACTGTACAGGAATGGATTGAATGGTTCCCACAGAATATTCCCAGTGCAGGCAGGCTTTTCAGATCTTCACCCTGCCTACAGAGGAGTCTTAGTATTTGGGAGACTGCTCTATGGTAGACAGGGGGACAAGGATTCCCAAGCTGTGATGAGGGCTAGGGCACCATGGCAACACCACAATCAAAAGAAGCACAAACCGCATTCTCTCAATCCCCATGCCAGGCTCTGTGCCAATGTAATAATCAATTTGGTTTACTTATAATTGTTATCCTTGCATATGCTTAGGATTAAGGCGCCTCTTACTGGAGCAACCACATAAACCTCTGGAAAGGAAGTTGTGTAAATAGATTTATCTGAGTGATCAAACACTTTAGCCACTTCTTCTAGGCTCCAAAAAGAAAAACACAGGGTTTTTTGTTTTGTTTTTTTTTGCTTATTTGTGGAGGAAACCTTTTAAGGTGCATTCTCTTTCCTCACACACTAATATTCAAATTACAATAGCTTTTATTCTGGTTATTTTTTCTTTCCTTTTTAGCATTATAAATCTGGGTCTTGTCAAGACAGGAAGAAAACTGAAAAATTATTGCAATAGTGTCACAGAAACAGGAACCAAAAGAGCAAGCTAAGAAAGTGAGAGATTTTTAGTTAGACTGTCCAATGCTTTAAGAGTGTCTGGTGGTAGACTAAAGGTGCTCAACCCCAGCCTACATGTCAGAAGCATTCCCTGGTGCCATATACACTGGCCTACAGGACTTCCCATGGATTCTGTGGAGAGTCCTCTGGACCACGAACCTGCGTACTAGATCAGGCGCACAAAGCAGCGAGTCACTGCAGGGTCCCTGGAGCTCAATCCCACCTGGGCAGGGGTGGTGCAAAGCCCCATAGCTCTTCTGCTTGACCCTTAATGTGCTGGGATTGGGTCCCAGGGATGTGTCACCACCCCAACCCTCCACCTGGCTGGAATCAGGCTCTAGCTAGGTAGAGGTGGCATGGGGCTTGAATTAGCTTGTAGACTAGCCCTGTGCCATTCATCTGGCTTATACAGTCAAAACTATGAGCACCATTGGTGTAGGCTAACATCCAGCCCTTTGGTGACAGTATTAGAGCTTATGTTATCCTATGTTTGAGAGGTTTCTAACTGGCCTTCAACACAACTGCCTTGAAAAGTATGCCCTGTGCAGCATCCTGCAAGACACCCTTTGTGGTGTCTTGTGGTGTGTTAAAGTATCAGTAGTTTAAAATCATATTTTAATAAAAAAGAAACCCCGATTTAAAACATTTTACTCTTACTGGGCACACCTACACTAGAGGCTTCAAGCACAGTAGACTAATTCTATTGTGCATTAGCATGGAGAGCAAAACCTGTGCAAATGAGCAGTAAAATTAAGTCTACTGTGCACTAGCATCACCTAAAATATGTCCACCTGTTACTACAGGTACTAAACTAAACGTGCAATAACCACTGTGCATTAATACATATGTAGATGTTTCCACTGTGCATAATTTAGTTACCTTTTCCTCAAAAAGGTAAAAGGATATTATCCGAATCTGTGAGAATTATTCTCCCCCCCCAATCCAGGAGAGCAACCTAAATATGCATATATTTAGTCTTTTTCTCTCAATTGGGTTAGGAAATGGCAAGTAATTATCTTATGAGGGAAAGGATTATTTTTATTTGCAACTTTTGTGTTGAGATGGACATTGAATTTTAAATATTAAAATAATCACACATTTATTAAAACTACCTCAAGGCACTGGACACAAGAAAAACCTTATCAAAACATGTTTTACATTTAAAACTAACTGATGTGGTAAACAGGAGCCATTAGCTGCAGCCTGTGAACTGAACTGGTTGCCTCTTGTCACCAAGCCCTTTACTGTTTTGAAGTAGCTTTAATCCTCACATGTAGTCTTTATTTATATATGGAAAGGGAAAACAAGTTTCCTGCTTTTAACTTTGTGAAAAGCAGTCACAGAATTTATATTTGTTAACCAAACTCAAAAGAAAATGTTCTATACATACTTGCAGAAAGAACCACTGCCATAAAAAGAAAACCCAACAACACTAGTTAAGCACCTCGGCAAACTTTACTTGGCCAGCAACTTCAAAGATCTGACATGCTTTAAAGTTTAGATGCCAAATGTACTGTCTGAGGCTATGACAACCAATATTAAAAGGCCAAAGAGGTTTATTAAAAAAAAAAGTTTAAGTCCAATTTTAAAATCAGCACTTTCAACAGCCTACCCACTCCCAAAGGAAGTTTGGAATCCTTAAATGCAAACCATTCCTCCTGTGAAGTGTACAATTAAACATTTGCATCAGGTGTGGGCACAAAACCTGGGTAGCTCAGAGCCCCAAGCACACTTGAGAATCACCTTGATTTTTCCCTTTGTTTTGCTGTGCTTCAGAAGTTGTTTTTGTAGCATAAAGCAATATGCTATGCAGCAGAAGGACTGTTATGGTTCAGTCTATGTACTCTTTCCAATATCTGTTCTGTGAGTGGGAATTTACTTTATTTTGTAAAGGGGTGCTATGTTTGTACAGGAAATTCACTACTCGCACAAGATTTAACTAAAGGATATTTATTTCATTCTCTACTAAGACTCACTCTCAAGGATGTAACCAATAATGCTGGAAATGCCAGAGAAGGGCACATACAGTCAATGTGTGAAGCAGGTATCAACAGCCCTAGAGGTTTAAACAAAGTAGGATCATTAGCTAACCAAAGAGTAACTAAGTGAAATCTCTGCTAAAGGTGTCACACTTCTTTCTTCATTTACACTGAGAAAAGGTCTCAAACTGAAGAAAACCCTTGAATCTCTAACAATGTATTCAGTCCTGGCTAGAGTTTTAACAAGATGGCAACAGGATGACTATAATACAAAACTCCCATTACTACGCTGTACACACCTGTTGTCCAAAACCCCCACCCCAAACCCTGCAACAAAGGCACCCCATTATTTGCTGGCTTGTTGGGCCTGCCTGCGGAGGAGGACATAGATCTTCTCCTTTATCCAGTCTTTATTGTAGGGCTGATATGTCTGAGTGTCAGCGCGGTACCTAGGGAGGAAAAAAAAAGTGAATCCAATATTGGTTTGACCTTCTATATTACAATTCATCAGAGGAGAATCATTGGCCTTGATGAGTCTGCAAGACTGTCTATAAAATCAGGCATGATTTTTACCGAGGTAACCAAAGCCAGATCATAGTATTTTAGCACAGGGAGCAGAGTATATCCCTTAACAAGCAAAGCAACACTAGGGTCAAGGCACTCGGCCCATTAGCAGGAATCTAGAATAGAAGGCAAGTGTTCCAAAAGCTTAAATCCCATTCTCTCTTTACACTTGAAATTAAATTACTCTCTCCATACCCACAATAATGGAAAGTGAATGAACAAAGCATTTAGAAAATGTCTGAACGCTCAAAAATTAATAAGCTTAATCATGATTTTTGTTTAAGTTAAAAAGAACCTGATATCTTACTTTTGTTTGAAGTTAAGTCTTAGTGGGCCAAGCACTAATTTTTAAAGGATTTTAAGCAAGTATTTTTAATTTGAGCTTATAGATGTATTCTACTGTACTTTAAAAAAAAAAAAAAAAAAAGGTATTTTTACAAAGGGTTCTTCCATCCACTTCTGAAACATAGTCTGCATTTTCCCTGACTTTCCTTAACAAGGAGTCAAAGACAAAATAGGGAAGGAGCTTCAGTAAGGATAGATAGAAAGTAAGTCTGAATTCAAGTCCCAAAAATAAGCATTCAACAAAAAATAAGACCTCTCCCCCCACCATGTCTCCCTCCCCTTCCCAAATTCATGCTCTCTTTATTAATCTGAGTTTAAAAATATTTCTCTAGGCTCACTACTGTATAAAGTAACCAAGAAATTGTCATTTGCCAGAAGCTCTTGACAGAAACACAACCAAATATTTAGACACCGAGTCTAGTTCTCTTGCCATTTTTATTTCTAGCAAAAGCAATTCAGTAAGATGATATGCCAAGCTGTGAACAGATACTCCTAAAATTTGTCCCCTTTATAAACAGCTTCAATCCTTAAAGTTGAAACACGTAGTGCCTGCTATAGACACCCCAAAAGAATGAAGAGAAAGCTCTGCATGTTCATTCCAACCAATGTGACAAAAGCCAGTGATCCTTAGCACTAAACATTAAATAACACTAATTAAGCTTAAAAATGTAAGCTAACTCAAACTCCAAAGCATTTTATGGGTTTTTCAGAACAAGCAGAAGACAATCAATCTGCTTAAAAAAAGCAGCTTTATGCGGCGTTGGTCAGGTTGCAGATGGAGTACTGTGTCCAGTTCTGGGCGCCACACTTCAAGAGGGACGTGGACGGCCTCAAGAGGGTCCAGAGGAGGGCCGCTAAAATGATATGTGGGCAGCAAGATAGGCCTTATGAGCGTCTGAGGGACCTGAACCTGTTCAGCCTCATTAAACGGAGGCTGAGGGGGGACCTGGTGGCTGCCTATAAGCTGCTGAGGGGTGATCAGCAGGAA
>JAGPOW010000304.1:68224255-68241319 GCA_030014935.1 Caiman crocodilus | reverse complement strand
ATAGGTACTTGGCTGGGGTCCTGTGACCCTGGCACTCGTTCCTGCCATTGGCAGGGGGTCAGACTAGATGGCCTGCTTTAGGTCCCTTCTGACCCTAGATACCATAATACTACTATGAAAACAAACAAAAAAAATGCTGTAAAAAAAAGTTGCACAACTGGAAGCTGGGTCCCCCAGGGAAATGCTGTGGCTACCAGCCAGTGTGTCTCAACTGCTTTAGGTGTCCCCTGACCCATCTTCAGCATACCAGGAGCTGGAAGGAGTGGGGAAACAGCCATTTTCCTGAAGCAGCGCATTCTGCCCCACACCAAACTCCATGAACTGGGGCATGCACAGCCACTAAAAGCAGTGGCACAAATGTGCTATTTTTGCTGCAGCAAACGCACACGTGAGGATGTGCCCCCTGGGTACAAGTTATTTGGACCTTTATAAATGATTATTCTAAGAGATATCATCTAACCCAACCCTAACTGTCACTTGCATGTGAAAGGAGAGGATTCTTCCATTCGCGACTAGCAAGGCCTCACCTGGTGTACCGGGTCCAGTTTTAGGCAAAAAATGATTTGTGGCCTGGGAAGCAAGACTTATGAGACTGGTAGAACTGGGGACATTTAGTCTGGAGAAAAGAAGATGGAGGGGGATTTGATAACAGCCTTCAAATACCTGAAGTTCGATTAATAATTTTTCCATCTTCTCTTTACCTGTGGCTGTAGGGGAGAGGACTAGGAACAATGGCCTTGAGCTGCAGTGAAGGAAATTTAGGCTGGAAAAAAGGAGGAACTTTCTGACTATTAGGGTGGTCAAGCATCAAAACAGGTACTAAGAAAAGTTGTGAAATCTTCATCCCTGGAAATTCTCAAAGGTTGGACAGACTTGGCTGGGATGATTTAGTCAGAGAAGGTTCTGTTTTGAACAGGGGAGCTGGACTAGATGAACTCATGAAGTCCCTTCCAGCCTTATTTTCCCATGCACTAACTAATTTCCTCAGTTACTAACTAGAAAGTATTTTTTTCACACTCCTGAAATATTTATATATTTTCATAAATGTGATAATAATTTCATATCATCCTGTTTTTTGTAAAATACAGAACAAGAATATTTACCAAAAACTTCTCTTCTGCACCATTAACAATTTACTGCCTACACGAAGCATTGCGTCTATACTATTGCTAGATTTTCCCATTTTGTTCCTAAAATATTTAGCATTCCTCTGTCATTTTGGTGTACCAGCCAGAGATCATCTGTCCAATCTTGCTCCCCCACATCTGTCTTCCCATATCCATTGTCTGTACTGCTATTTTTTCTTTTGCATTTGTTGTGTGTTGGGATTTAAGTTTCTAATTTCTGCTTTTGATTCGCCACTGAAGTAAGGTGGGTTTTGAGCTTCTCAGTAGTGGAACTGGGAGCTTTTAGTCATTTAATAAACTCCTTCTAAAGAACTCCCAATTTTCACACAATTGATTCCTTCCAATTCATTTCAATCAATTTTCCTCAACTTTGGGAAACAAGGATTTTTCCAACACAAAAAGCAAAAATAACCCATTAAACTGAACTGCAGAATTCACTGCTATAAGGTAGGGGCTTAAGACAAAAAAGGCCAAACCTTTCTAGAAATATGAAAATCTCTATCCCCAGTTAGAGAAGATGGTATATCCACACCACCACACATCAGAACATAAACTGACACAGGATGCCCAAAATTGGGATTCTTGTATCTCTGACAACTACAAAATGGGTACCTCTACATATGACACTTTACTGAGCAGCAGACCAATCTGCTATGCAATAAAGCATCACCATGTATGGGTGCATGGCAATTAGGACATAGCAGACTAATTTACTGCAGTACCCGATAGTCCAGTCAGATACAAGTGGTATCCAGCAGCACAGTAAATTAGTGCGCTTACATGCACATGTAGACAGTAATTTTGGGATTAGTTTACTCCAGCTCAAACTGAGCCACAGTAAATACAGTTATATCAATTACCTGCGTAAAAGCACTCAATGGCTACACAATTGGTCCGAATTACTGTGGCAGTTCCTACATGTAGAGGAAGTTGACAAACATTTATTTGGGTATGCATCTGCAAAAGCACCTGGGACAGTGCAGACAGATGGATCAGTCAGACTCCATACCCTGGCAGAAAGGTTTCTACCAGCTGCAACCCACCCACACTACTGCCACCAGTGAACAAGCAAGGAAAGGAAGTGGGGCAGAAAGATCCTGTGCCAACGCTTCAGTGCAAGTGCAGGCAGGGATTACCTAGCAGATCATTTTAGTGGATTCTGAGTTCCTCCTATTGCACGGCAGAAGCAGGGGCTTCCTGCAGCAGGCTCCAAAGCTACAGGGAGCAGCACGTCTTATAGAAAAGTTTCACTTTTATTTTATTTATTTTTTTTTTTTAAAGAAGCTAGGTGCCGCTCCGAAGGGGCACTCGAGGCCCGGAGGTTGGGTTGCGCCAGCGGCAGCAGCCACGTTCCCGAGTGTCAGGCGGGCCGGGCCCGGGGAAAGGGCCTGGGGACGGAAATACGGCAACAGCGCCAGGCCGGAACGAGCAGAGGGACGTGGCCGGCTTGCGGCAGCAGCTGAGACTCAAGCGGGGCCCGGTCCGACCGCCCCCAGGACGGCCATGGCCGCCGAGGCCCGCCTTTCTGTCCAGGAAAAACTCTGCTGGCCGCACGTCCGCCGCGGGGCCCGATCCCGCCCCACGTGCGCCCTTCCCCCCACACGGGAAATGGCGCGCGCAGCCCAGCACTATCCCCCCAGAATCGTCCCCCGACTCCTCCGCCTCCCGCTCCGCGGCCCGTGGCCGAAGCCCCAGGACACCCCCGCTTCTGCCCCCTCACCATAGCGACTCGCTCTCCACAGTCCCCAGCGCGAACCAGCAGCTCCCAACCGTCCCCCACAATCCCCCGCGCCAACCGGAAACGCTTTAGCAACCGCCAAACGGCTCCCCTCCCTTCTCATTGCGACCCACTTTCACCATAGAGACAGCACCTCCCACAGAGCCAGAGCGCCGCTCAGGCACCTCGCGAGAATTGGCGGGCGACCACCGCTATGTATGCCGGGAGCACTTCCGGAGTGACGACTTGGGTTACCATGTTTGCTAAGGGTAGCGTTTCCTTCCGTCGCGCCTCGTGAGGACCGCCATCTTGGTGGTGGGTGACCCGGAAACGGATCCGGCGGAGGGGGCAAGCGCCAGAGCGAGAAGCTGCTACTTGGCCTTAGCGGGGCCAAGATGGAGCCCCGAGCTTGAGAGCTGAGGCCGGGCCCCGCGGGCAGGGGCGGGGTCCGAAAGCGGCCCTGGCGCGGTCGGCAGCGCTGGAAGCGCCGCGGGGGAACCTGAGCGCGGGGCCCGCCGCCATGGACGATTTTGTGTCCATCAGCCTGCTGTCGCTGGCCATGCTGGTAGGCTGCTACGTGGCCGGCATCATCCCCCTGGCCGTCAACTTCTCGGAGGTGAGGGCGTCCCGCGTGTCCCGGCTCCATCGCCTCGCCGGGGGCTGCCGGCGGCCCCTGCACCGTTGGGCTGAGCCGGGAGTGTCTGGCTTAACCCCTGGCTGAGGGGGGCATCAGGACTGTAGCCGGCTGTGTCGGCGGCGCCCCAGAAAAAAGGCTGTCGAAGAAATGGTGGAGAAGGGCAGCGCGGATGATTAGCGGTGTGGAGGGGCGCCCGTCTGAGCAGAGGCTGAAGAGGTAGTAGCGAGGGGCTGGGTCAGTGTTAGAGATGTCAGGTCTTGAGAAATAAACTTTAAATACCTGGTTTTCCTTTGCTGAAACTGAAGTGAGTGAGTGTTAACTAATTTTGCAGAAGAGAGCGTTTAGTTGCTGACTTCTCTTGGGTACCTTAAAAGGTAACTGATGTCTATTTATTTTTGAAACTTCTCAGTCAAGTTTGAGGGTGCTGTTTTGGTTAATACGATTAAGCACAACAAAGTGATATATTTAAAAATAAGGAGGTCACAAGGATTAAGAGTTAAACCTCTGGCTGTTAATGTGGGAGAATGTAGCACCCCTCGAATTGATGTTATAGATTAGTAAAACAAGCTCAACTCAGTTTTATAATAGTTGAGTCTTTTTGTTTTACATTTTTTAAATTGAGATCACTTAACTTTTTAGCTCTCTTTACACCTCCATTCATTACTCAGCTATTTATTATATGCAGTTAGTGACATGTTAATATGGTAACAAGTTACAGCTTGCTTTTTTTTTTTCCTTGAAAGATGCCAATCATCCGTGCTTTCTGTTACTTAAAGCATAAGCTCAGGTTTTTTGTAAATACTACTTTTTTATATTGTGTCCCATACTGGAAATGTGTAGCCCTAGGCCTTAGAGCTAGGCGACTCAACTAGAGCAACTGTTAATACAGTTGACTAAGGCTTTTTGAACGTATGCACCATTATGAACTGGAATGACGTTTTGGGACTTTAGAGTTTTAAGAAATAGGTCACAGTAACGTTTTTACTTTACCTTGATGTATTAAAAAGCCAGCAGAAATGGAGCTGCTTTGTAAGAGTTTAAATTGGAAAGTAAAAGCCTTGTTGCTTATAACTTGCAACAGATGCCAGGGAAGAAGGGTGCTATTATATAATTTCTTATATAATCAGTATTATTGATTAATATAATCAATAATATATTGAAATCAATAATATATTGATTATTATAATTTCTTATAGTAAGGAATTTTACTCCTGGAGTACATGATTTATGCTTTATTTCATGCTAATGTACCTTTCAAATTAGACTTAAATACTCTTAAAAGGAAGGTGCTGTTAGGATAGATTTCAGGCAGTGAAAAATTACCCCTTGGGGTAAGTAGGCTTAGTGTTATAGGCTTATTTTATACTGTACCTAGTAGAGATGCTCTACTTGTTTTCAGTCGCATGTTTCTCTCAGATTCAGATATGTATGAAAACAAGTGGAGCAACTCCATTAAGTACACTACATTTCATCTTGGGTCTCAACTGCAGTGCTCTGTTATTCTAGTCTCTTTCCAAAAACTGACTCTTGTAAATGAGTTCAGACCACTAAAACATGATTTATCTTATTCTGTTTTTTGGCCCCCGTTTGTCAAATGCACATGTTAATCCAGAAGGACTGGTCACCTGCTTAAAGTTCAGCAGATACACGAGTCTTTGCATCATTAGTGCCTCTAGTTGGATGCCATCATTTTTTTAAGTCACAAACTGTTATCACTGATGAACTAATGATCTTTAGTGGCACTTACTAAATAGTTACCTTGTTTTTCTTCAGGGGAAAATGGGTATATGTTGTCTTGTGAGGTTTTTTTAAAATACTGTTAATTTTTTTTAACATCTTGGAGGAATTTGGGGGCTTGGTTTTTTTGTCTTTTGTGGGCTTGTTTGTTTTGTTTTGGTTTACTGATAAGCTGTTGATTTGATTTTGAGCAGATTTGTTTTTAGTTTAGAATAGAAAACTTTGGTCGGGTCAGTTTTAAGTTGCATATTTATGGTCTTTCATGTCAAATCCTGGAGAAAATTGTAAAGGGATCCATTAATGTTAGACTAACGGATGGCAAGCTGCTGAATGCCAGCCAACATGGCTTTGTGACTGGTAGGTCTTGCCTGACCAACCTCATCTCCTCCTATGACCTGGTAACAAGCACCCTGGACAAGGGAGATGACATGAATGTCTATATCTGGACTTCAAGAAGTCCTTTGACCTAGTTTCCCATGAGGTTCTCATGGTTAAGCTGGGGAACTGTGGCCTTGATCATCATACAGTCCGATGGCTAGGCAACTGCTGGATGCAGGGTTGGACCCAAAGGGTGTGTCCGCATGAGCGCGCAGATGCCTTTCGCCCCTCAAACCCCTTTGAGGTGGGGCAACAGGCATGTGTGTGAACAAAAAAATGTTTCCTGTGTTGCAGGTTTGCAGTGTAGGGAGAAAATTAGACCCCTGGATATTCAGGAGTCTGAAAAAAATCAATGTTTAAAAAAAGTGGAGCAGGGCATGGTCCCTGAATGTTCCCTGAGGCAACCAGAGGCTAGGTCCTCCATGGAGACACTCTGGCTGCCAGAGCATCTCTATGGTTGGCCCTTGCCCTGGTGCTGAAACACGTGGCCAGCCAGGCCACGTGTTTCAGCATCAGGCTCCAGTGCCGGTGAGCAAGGGGCTGACAAACTCCCCTTGGAGGTGGTGCAAGCACCTACTCTGGACTTCTTCAAAAAACAGGTGGATTTATTTCTTGCTGGGGTCACTTGATCCCAGCTGACTTCCTGCCTATGCGGGGGAGGGCTGTACCCAATGATCTCATGAGGTCCCCTCCATCCCCTAATGTCTGTGAAAATGTATGAAATTGATGAAATAGCAATGTTTTACTTACTAGTATTCATACTTAATCACTTAAAAGTTAAGGTATGGCAAACTGCATTTTCAAGAGCTGTTATTATCAGATTGGCTTTCTGAATAACCATTAAAGAATACTGTCCCTGTACCCTTTTAATATTAAAAACAAATGCTGTAAGATGCTTTTGGAGAATTGAGCAAGTGTTTGTATCTTGTGAGCCACTAGATTAGATTAGAAATTGGAAATTAAACCTGTCATTAATTTGTGTGTTTTGGTTTTGGTGTGGTGGGCTGGATGAGTGCTGCAAGGCCTAGCACCACCACCCCCAAAATCTCCACCAGATTGGGGTTCCATGCTGTCTCTACTTGACCCTGTGCTATAGGATCTGGTCCTTAGCCACCTGTAGCCAGCCCCTGTGTGGCTGGATTGGGCCACAGCCCACTTCCATGTGCTAATCCAGTGTTTGGTTCATGTGGCTCCCCACGGGTCTGGAAATTTGGCAGCGGAGAAGAGGCAATTGCTGCCAGTACTTCTCACCACCACATTTTTTGGACCTGTGAACTGGATGACCTGGCTCCATGGGCCAGGGATTGAGTTGTGACCTGAGAGCGGTGACTTGAAAGACCAAGTCCTAAACATGACTTCTGATCACTTTTGACATATGCTGTGGGGGAGACTGTGAGCTTTAAGATTCTCTTGTTTTCTCTAACTTCTGGACTGCTGTACTTCACAAAACTTTAACCACAATATAATTCAAGCACTTCTGCCTACAAGTGATCTTCACATGGCTCCCATTTCTATAGTAACTAAGTAAGGTTAACTAAACTTCATCCACTTTTCAGAATGTTCAGCCAGGCTGGTTTTACTTTAATTATGTTAAATTCTTCAGCTTGTTTACGTGTAGTACACCAGTTTAACTGAAGGTTTGTGTTTTAAGAATTGACTTCAGCTGAAATGGCATTAAAGGCTGTGTGGATAATCTCAGTTTGCTTATGTTGATTAGAAATGTGTAACATTTGAAAGGCTGCTTTTTTTAAATTAAATGTCTACGTGGAAGTTGTGCTGGTTTAGCCAAAGTACAATTTGTATAGTGGAAGTAACCTAATCATTTTGCTGTGTAGCTGTGATAATTGTTAATTTGTGAAAGTGCTTGCTCCATAGTATTTTTCTTAGTCTTCAACCCTAAACCTTTGTAAATGACTGGTAACATTGTCATAAACTAGCATTGGCTTTGGCATATGTCAGATGATGATGATCAGTACTTTCTCACTTTATTTAGGGAAAGTAAAACCATTGTACTGTCTTTCTCTAATTATATAAAGGCAAATCCCTTTTTTTTATGCTTCACTAATATTTTTATTTAACACTGTTAGTTGACTTTTTTTACCCATTAGAAGAATCAAAAGCAATTACGGCATTCTGAATTTATGCAACTTTGGATCACTTCTTTTATCAAGCGTGACAAACTATATACTGGCACATCTGGGAGTTCTTTTATTATCTTTAACTAATGGAGTTCCCTAGTTCAGGCTTTCATTTAAATAAATTATTTTAATGATTTACATAATTCTAGTTTTGAACTTACCTTGGAGATTGGATCTCTTCTATAGCATGTGATATTAATTGCAAAATAGGAATTTCAGTGCTTGCTCCAATTTTAACCCTTCATTAGGGAGTCTGCTTAATGTTTTGTTAATTAATACTTTCCAAACAAAGTTTTAGCTTTGGCAATATATTGGGTAAATTATGGCCAACTTGCAAGTACTCTTACGTGTCATGTCCATTCATCAAGGATTCCTTGCTGGAGGGGATTCTGTTCACTCAGTTACAGTCAGAAAACTGACTGTTGTAAGGACAGCATCTTGCACAACACCTGCTACTCTGCACAAATGAGACATTTGCTATTACTACTGTTATCACTGCAGTTTAGAACCCCAGTATTTTCTAATGCAGAATGAGTTGCATCCTGTTTTTGTTAATGTATCAAGAATCCCATAAATTAAAATGGTAGTTTTACTGTGACTTATGAGCACAAGAAATTAAATAAAAGCATGCTTTCAGAAAATAGAGCTCACTGGAATGTACTTGACCTGTGGATAGCAATTAAGTGGCCGTAGTCCACTCTCCTGAAGGAACCTGGGAGTGTTAATTTGTAAAAGGTATTGACTCCTTATCTTCCAGGGCTTGGTAGTCAACACTTTGAACTCCTGTGGGAGGAAATACTGACAAGGTGCACAGTGCCAGGGTTCTAAGGAGATTGGGCATTTATATGCTTGGACAAGCTGGAACCTTATTCCCTGACAAAGCCACGGTCATCAGTGGGATATTGGCGCCCACTGCCATGTTGGTGGACCCAGCGTATTGTTTCCGGCCTGCACAAAGAAAAGGTGGGCTTCACTGAGCTTTCTGTCCTGGCCTAACAGCTGTGGAATATCAGTGAAGTACATATCTGGAATTCTGAAGCAAGGGTGTGTGGACATATACATCTTCAAGTGTCTTTTCTACCATGTAGTCCCATGGTGACCCATTATTTGGGCCTGTGGGCTGCATAGGTAGCTCTGGGGAGCTGCTGCAAGCTGCTCACCCTCCCCCCCCACCTTCCTTACAACAACTTGGAGTCTTTGTGCCAGGGTGGATAAAAATCAACAAATAATAAAAATAAATAATTGCATTTTTTATTTGTCAGATTTTTATTTAATTGTATTTTTTTGTTAAGATGCTTTTTAAAAAACTAAACCTATATAAAGATAGTTAACGCTCAAAGGTATTGTCATGGGATAGGGATTGTAACTTCTAATCATACTCCGTGAAACTATATATTCATGTAACCTCTTAAAAAAAAGTTTTATGAATAGGTCATGACTGGCTGTGGACTACATTAGGGGCCCAGTCTTATGGGGTTCCCAGAGGCTCCTCTGTAGATTAGTAAAGATTAAAGAAAACCATTCTATCCAGAGGGACTCAGTGCTCAGTCTAGAACAGGGGTTCCCAACATTTGTGTCCAAGGGCACATTCGAATTTAAAAGAAAAAGCACCAGATGCTAATATGAGTATTAAAGTTTATACTTTAGATCAATCTGATCATCTCATCTATTAATTAAAATTGCGTTAGATCCACAACTTCAAAATGCAGCTTTGCTTTACTTCTGTATTCTTTTGAAGTTTTATCCATATTGCCTGTGGGCACCATGCTGGGAGACAGCTGGTTTAGAAGATCCCCTTAAGCATCTCTGTGATGCTTAGTTCCAGTTTTCAAACTGTGGATTTTTGTCTCTAGAGATAACATCCTTGTTAACAGCAGTATATGGAAATGAGAGAGAAGACCCAATTACTCACCCATAAACCCTATTGTGTCTCTGCAATTTTGTGTACAGAGTTGAGCCCTTACCTCTCTATAAAAGTGCAAAGTTTCAAGAAGCTAAATGAATAAAGGATTGTTGGGCGTTGAGTAGATCTGGCCAAGGAGGAGGAGGAGTCTGGAGATAAATGCAAGTACAAATAAAAGAGAAATGTTTTGAGCAGAACATTCCAGAAGTCTTGAGGGAAAAGTTTCTGAATTTATCCTCTCCGTTGATTTGAGAACTAGTGAGGGAATGGTATGGTAGAAGACCTATCATGGCAGCAGGCTTGCCAGACTGTAATAGAGAAAAGAAATCTAGAAGAAGCTGAAGAAAGCCCCAAGCTAATAACTATGGCTGCAGTGCTTGTTTGATGTCTTCCTAATACACCGTGGCAAAAGTATCCCCCAAATATCCATGATTAATCTAGTGAAATTGAAAATCATTTATCTCCCAGTGACTTCACAAGTATCTGCTTCAATTAACTTTGGTAAATACAATAAATGAATCACAATTTGTTTTTCTGATGTAGCTACAAAATTGATCTGAAAAAATATCAGCATAAATTAATGCTTGAAAATGTATAGAACAGCAGTGGTCGCCAGCCTTTTTAAGTAGGAGATCACCTTTGGCATTTAAAAGCAACCCTAGATCTACTGTGCACCACCACCGTCCCCCCTGTCTGTTGATCCTGCCACACCCTTCCCCCCCCCCCCGGTAAGTGTGGGGAGGGAAGAGGGGGGTGGCAAAATGAGGCAGAGGGAGAGAAAATGATTTGGGGGCATGCCTTCCCAGCAGGTAAGTCCCACCTGGCCAGGACCCCACTGAGCTTACCCCAACTCCTGCCTCTGCAGGACTGTCCCTCACTTCAGGGGCCTTGATCCAGCCCCCGCCCCTTCCCTCCTCCATGGACTGACCTGCTGGGCTGGGGTGTGTGCATGCATGCATGTGGGCACTCAGCCCCCACCCCAGCCTCAGATTTACTCCAAGAGGCTCCAAGATACTGGTGGACTGAGATCCACTGGTTGGTGACTACTGGTATAGAGTGTACCTTCTAGAAATGAAACCTAAATCTATCTCTGAGTTATGAATAATAAGTATTAAGCAAGAATGCACTTTCTAGAAAACAATGATTAAATCAAGGCTTCCTGACCAGTAATTTTAAATCTATTTGATTTTTAAATTAGATCTACCGTGCTACACTGTAGCTCCTCACTGCCAACAGCACATCGCCCTGGCCTATCTTGTGCCCACTTCGGATTTGCCCTGGCTGGAGTGAACCCATGTGCACAGCCCCAACCCCAATCCACCCTGCGCCTGTTCCGGAATGCATGCTTGTGCTGAACAGTGATGGCAGCCAGGCAGAAGCTGCTGCTCAGTGCAGGGGAAAATCAGCCCTACCCCATCATCACTTTTGAGCCCTTCTTGCTGCAGCTGCCCAGAGCCTGTGCCTGGGCTGCCCTGTGGCTCCTCTCTGCCATCATCACTGCCGCCTCCAGGCTGCCACAGCACTGTAGTCTGTGGGTAAGGTGCCTGCTGAAAAGATAGGTAAATAGGGACTTCTGGCTTTTTTTCATACTTAAAAAAAACAAAAAACCAAGAAGTAACTTGGCCATCTGGTATGTACTTTGCTAGCCTATGTAAACACAAGTTTTTACTGATTTCCTGTTCTCCTTCCTCGTGCCTTCTGTGGCAGGCAGACAGGTGCTTTTTTTAAAGTTGTATCCTGACTTGAAACTCATTTGAAGTAGTGGGGGCAAACTTCCATGTTTAATTGTGATCTGTAGGCAGGACCATGTACTTCCCATAATTGAGAACAGAAAAATTCATGCCTGTCAAAATTCAAGAGAAGAATATCACCTTTAGTAATAAGCTTTTTCAGCTCCACGCTGTATTATTACATTCATTGCCTTTTGAGGAAATATGCGGTCTTTTTAGGCCCCCTGTTATCCCTGTCCTTTGCATCTCTTCCTTCATCCATTTATCTCTCCTTTGTTTTTTCCTCTGCATTTCCTTTCCTATAGCAATTCCTAGTTTTTCTCTTTGTAGCCTTTATTTCCATCTCATGTATTCCACCTACCATAATGTTTGTCAGTGAAATAATCAATTTTGTAGCCAGAGGGACTTGAAATGTACTTTTTTTAAATATGAAAGCTGAGTTTTGGCACAGTGTGGATTTCTTCTGCAGGCTACAGAAATACACTGCTGGACAGATCAGGCCTTCAAAGCTGTTTGATGCTCAGTATGTAATAAATGAAGCTCTTATAGACTCTGTCATTCAACCACAGTACAAAAATTGCAAAATTACTAAAGCATTTTCCCATTTCTTATAATTTAGGCAGAAGTCAGTGTAGAATTGCACCTTTTAGACTAACTCAATCAGATATATAACAAGCAGCAGCTTACTTCATCTAGGCTCATTAAAGTGATATAAACGGTAGTAAAAAAAAAGTGTTTTTTATTAATGCAACTTTGATTTACTGATTTTAACATTGTAGAGTAGGGCTTTTGTTTTCTTAAAACAAAGTTTGATTTTATTTTACTTTATTGCATTTCACTCTGCACAAACAGTAGCCTGAGGGTAGACAAAAAGGGGCAGAAACCCCAGATGCTGGAATAATTAAGACGGGGAGCTTGGGGCTCCAGCCACATGCAACTGAGTAGGGTCAGCAGTTCCCTTATCACTCCCTTCCCCTCTGCACTTGTTGTGAGGGGAGGTGTCAGGGGCCAGTGCCAGCAGCCAAGTTAACTCTTCCCTAGCCCTGAAGCCACCCCTGAATTAAGGGATTTGGATCCTTATTTGCCATATAAAACTGCAGCAGTTGGAAGGCCAAGGGAGGAAAAAATTAGCTGTTGGCAGCGACACCTCCTCTCAGAGCAGGACCCTGCTCTGCTCTATGTGGCCAAAGCCTTGAATCCCTGCATTCTGACACTCCAGAGTACAAATCCTGTCAGGTAAGAGTCTGCTAACCAGGGTGCAGATTCTGCCAGTTATGCCTCTGTGCACAAGAATAAACAATTACCATTTGTAGAGGATATGTCAAAAGATGACTGAGGCTCTTAAAGCTATTCAGCCCATGAACTTGTGAAAATTGGGCTGCTGGTTGGCATGCTTCAAAATTCCTCAGTGCTATCATCAGTGGGTGGCAGGTGATGCACAAGGAGTAAATTAGCAGTGAAGTGAAATAATTATCACAAGCAAGGAAAACAGTCTTCTGCTTCACATGACTCAGGTGCCTATAATTATCAGAGGATGGTATGTTTATTTTTCATTTGTTACTCAGCATTGTCCATATTTGGTGCTGACAATACATGTTTCTGTTCTCATAGCTTATTAACTTTACATTCCTGAAAGTTTTGCAGTTCAGGTTCTGGAATGAAAATGTGTGCTCAGCTGTAACAAGGAGTCTTTTTCTGAGGTATGCTTGAAATTTCTTACAGAAATTAAACAAAATATAGTAATTTGTTAGTTGCTTCCCATTCCTATTTCCCTGTTGCTTTATTGTCCTCACTATTAGGAGAGAGTATTCTAAATTATGTTTAGTACTGGTAAGCCGCTATATGTTTGCAGTTCAAGGTAGTATTTCCTGAAGCATCAGTATATTGAGCATACCTGTGTTTACTCCAATAGGCTGTAAGTGCTGTGTGCTCAATAGTGCTTTTACAGTATATCTAGGAAAAGTCCAGAGTCTGTGGATAACAGAATTCATTTAATGCTTGTGTAAGAGTCAACCCTGAAAACATAGCAAGGGAAATTTCTATTACACATACCTGACCTTGTTCTCTGGAATCAAGAATACTCATTTCTGATGGTATGAGTCTTTATTAACAAAATCGTGACCAGATTGTCGAACATAACTGTTTAAAATTCCTGGGTGGTGGTGTGTTTGGAAGAGATTCCCATTGATAACACACATTCCTTGTTTTGTGCTTGCAGGAAAGGTTAAAGCTGGTGACTGTCCTGGGTGCTGGGCTCCTCTGCGGAACTGCCCTGGCTGTGATTGTACCAGAAGGAGTACACGCACTTTATGAAGCTATCCTGGAGGGTGAGAAACAGACCAGCTTTTATAGATGTCCTTGTGAAAGGCAACAAAGATAGCCTGACAGTTGTCTAAAAACAATTAAAGTTCTTCCTCCATTACCAAAACATCACAGCAGTTGCTTTTGGAAGGAAGTTAATTTGTGTGTTATAGACTGCTACTTTCTGTGGTTTAGGTCCTTCTCAGTTGTTATAACCTCTATAAGGGTTTTACAGATCTTCATTAGGGGTATACCAATAAAGATTATTTGGGGCCGATATCTGGCCAGTACCAATCAATTGCTGTTTTCAGCCCAGCAGCTGGTAAGCATCTGGCTGGTAAGTCTGTTGTAGGGGAAGGGGCATGGAGGGGCAGATTGAGGCCCCTGCAGTGAGGGAGGGAGGGAGGGAGGGACTGGAGCTGGCTCTGGGGCTGTGGAGCAGGTGCTGCACAGCTGGGGTGGGGTGCAGGACACAGCTGCTGCTCCTCCAGGGGCAGGGGCAGCTCCTGCCACTGTGCACACCCTGGGAAGGGCATAGAGGGGGTGGGGGGGTGTGCTGCCACCCTCTCCCCCCCATCTGTGGAGGGTGAGGGCAGGGGAGGCTACAATGAGTTCTGGGGTAGCTGCCCCCCATATCCCTCGAACATATGGTTCCATCCTGTGCCCCACCCTGCCCCAGCCTCACTCCTTCCCTCATCGTGGGGGCTTCTATATGCCCTCAGGCTCCTTCTCCCTAAAAGACTTAACAGCCAGATGCTGCTCTCCAAGCTGCTGGCCTGGCCGCATGCGTGCTGGAGCTGCACCTATGGATGTGAATTTATCAGCAATGTTATCAGCTATATCAGCCCAAAAATGTCAGCTGCCAATAATATCAATTTTTCCTTGTACTGGTGCTGGTACTAGACAAACCGATGTATCGGTGCACCTCTAATCTTCATATACTTTACCTTGCAAAAGAAAGGGAAAATATATGAAGGTAAAGGGAGTACCTTACTGCTCTCTAGTAACTGAAAGACTTACTTAAGCACAGTTAGATTCCACTAAGTAAAACTGAAGCAGCTATGGCTGTTTTTTGCCAGCTAGGGTAACTTTTTTTGGTTTTTTTGTTCATGTCTTGGATAGACTCAAGCAGGGAGCACACTTTAGACCCAAAAGGTTTGAGAAAACTATTTCAATTTCCTAGACTAAACCCTTAATTAGGTTTAAATTCATTTGAGTTAAATTAAGTTAGTCATTGTTTGTTCCCTCCCATTCATTTGATTGCATTCTAATCCTAGTTGGATCTTGAAGTGCTTATATTTCTGTGATATAAAGGTTTTGAATACTTTTAAAATCTGTAGTCCATTTGAAGATGGACAACAGCAGTGCATTGAGTCCTGCTGCAGTCTTTAAGGTCAGGGTAAGGAAACCTTAAGGAAGTTTCCCAATGTGACTGAGATACTAATACAGATTGGAACTACTGTTGTATGCTACATTCAGTTTTGTTTCTTTCGCTAAATAATTCTTGGCTCCTCTTTTACTTGCATTACAGAAATGCATCTTTTGAGTTTATCATATGGCCATAGTTCAGTTTGTTTCATGTTCTGTTTATTTCGTATGCACTTTGTGCATCTTGGGCGCATATAGTCTCTCTTGTGTAACTTAAACTACTTTCCTATTTGAGAAACATAGACACCACCCCCCCATTATAGAAAGCACAATGGGTACACGTTCATACGCTTTATAAATTGTACTCCATTATAAGGTCTTGCTGTAATGAGCTTTAGATGGGGCTTTAGATGCCATCCTTTTTAGTTCTAAATGAGCTAAATATTATTTCTGGTTTTAACATTATGGTTAGCAGAAAACACAATTGAGTATAGTTATTTTTTTCATTACATTTCCTATGGGGTTTTTTTTACCATCCCTGATGCCACAATAAGCTCATCAGAGTGATTTAAACTGTTAAAGTGTTCCAAACACCATTATTTACTTGTCACTTTCTATGTGGTAATCCATAATGATACTGTAAACTAAGTTTGTAACATCAAATAGCTTGTCCAAAATCAGTCTTGCTGTAAAGAAATACAAGTAGCATTGAAAGAATTACCTTTCTCAGATAAAGTAATTTTACTTTCTTTAGCTCTGCAGCATTTAAGTCTCATTATATCCTAAGTTACAAATCAGACCTTGAGCCATTGTCTCCCTTTGATCAGGAAATGGAAGAAGTGACTGAAACTAATAAATTCGGACATTGGTGTAGGACTCTGTGTACTGGATATGAAGAGGATGTCAGAGGCTTTGCAATCACTTGCGTTGATTTAACTGTAAAGTCTCATAAGAGATAAAAGGTTCAACTATAAAAGTGAGGCACTCAAAATTAAGTTTAAGAATCTGATCTAACTTTCCAGCCTTCTTTCATCCATTGCTGTAATTTAAGTTTGTAAGATCAGCTAAGAAGACTTTCAGGCTTACCTTTTGAATTTATTTTATTACACTTGGATGTACATAACTCTTAACTGATTCTGAGTCTCTTTTTTTGTTTGTGGCTGATCACATGCATCTAGAAGTTATCTGAATCTGTCATTGATACAAGAATAAGTTCATAATTGATTTCCCTCCCTCCATGCTAATATAACAGATCGGACTATAAAATAATTGTTAAGGTAAATCATAACTACAAATCGTGTAAAGTAAAGCTAATCTGTGAAGCTTATTCTTTATCATTTGTTCTCACGTATGCGCACACCAGGAATGTTTGCCTGTGGTTTTTGGCTTTGTTCTAGGTTTTGGAAAAAACATTGTAGTCCTTTTACCCTCCCTGCTGGCCCCCCCCCGCTTTTTTTTTTCCCCCATGCTCACGCTATGCACCCAAACTGATGTGAACTCAATATATAAAATAACATGGAGGTTGGCAAAGTAACAATTTTAAATCTTAAGTTTTTCACTTTTTACTTCCAAATGAATAGAAAACATACAAGTGATCTTGGTCCACAAGATCACTTCTAGTATATGGCAAAAGAGAAAAAAAATACAAAATAAAACTTTGATATGAGAGAGAAACTTACTGGATTGCATTTTCTTTTGGATATTTCAAGAAAGGTAGAATACTTCTTATTTGGGATTTATCCTAAAACACCACAAAAAATTAAATTTTATTAAAGAAAAAAAAAACCAAAAAGAAGGTTGGGGGAGATGAGAAGAACAGCTGATGCTAGAATAGGCGAATCATTTTTAGCTGTGTAATCTGTATCTAAGTCCCCCTTGATGCTGTGTTATATTGGTAATATTACCACAAATTCAGTGCAGAAGGTTGTACACTTGTAAGTGAAGTCCGAAGGATATGGGTAGTGGTGTCTTGCGAGGTTTGGTGAGAAATGGAGTGATAACCTGAATATATGGAGGAAGTTTTTTTTT
>JAGPOW010000304.1:68203320-68221029 GCA_030014935.1 Caiman crocodilus | reverse complement strand
CTGAATTTGGACAGCCCTGCTCTAAACTACTTGATAATATTCCTTGATAGAGTTGGCAATCTACAATTAAAACAAAACATTTCACACCATTTCCTATAGATATAAAGGTTCTGTGTTGCATTTTGGTAATGTGGCACCTGCTTGTTTACTGAGGATTTACTCTTCTGCACTAGAGCATGAAAGAAGGAAACCTACAAGTGAGCGTATGCCATTAGTGTCTGTCCCCAAAATAAACTCGGTCATTAATAAAATCCCAAATCTTTGCCTGTATCACTTTTTGTCTTAACGCAGGGGTTTTCAACCTTTTTTAGTTTTAAGTACCCTCAGTAGCCAGACACCAGGCGGTTGGGAGGGGTAGCATGCAGCCAGGTGCTGAGTGGGGAGGCGGGACAGAGCACTGCCGCCTCCCAGAGGCAGGGCAGGGAAGCTCACTGGACTGAGGTGAGGGCAGCAGCGACGGCCTTGTGCAAGCTTTCTCACCCCACAGAGGGGCACTACTGCCCTTGCCCCATCCTGACCCTGCTCCTGGGAAATAGCAGTGCTCTGTCCCTGCCTACCTGAGTGTACCCCCTAGGACCGGTCTAAGTACCCCCAGGGGTATGCGTACCCCCCGGTTGACAACCCCTGCTCTAACTGGGTCTTTAACAATGTCAAGCTCTCAGTCCAGGAATAGAGAACTCTGAGAGCTCCCTCCGGATGGTAACGACTAATCACCATGTCTGTCTGTCTCAGGGAAGCACCATCAGTCCAGCGAGACTCAAAATGTGATTCAGTCTGAGAAAGCAGCTGAGATACCAGCCATGCATGAACATGGCCACAACCATTCAAGATTACATGCCTACATTGGGGTTTCCCTTGTCCTGGGCTTTGTCTTCATGCTTTTGGTGGACCAGATAGGCAACTCTCACGTGCATGCTCCAGATGGTAAGTCAAGCCTCCTCTAACATAATAGGATTACGTTAGAGTTCATGGCAACAACCAAAATGCTAAAGTTAAATAACACATTGCAGGTTTCTGATCATTGTTGTTTAAGTTTATCACCGGCTTCCATTCAGGTTGAGGGCTAAGTTTTGCTAGGGTATTCTACAGACAGTAAAGGCAGGCAGCAGTGGTATGAAATACTAAAGCAGTGTTACCCTCTTCACGCAAGTGCTGCATGATTTGATTATTTAATTCATTAATGCTTTAGAGGCTGAACCTTGCCATGCTGAAGAGAGAGAACTTGTTAAAACTCATGGATGAACAACAGTTTTGATATGGTACTGATAGTTGAAACCTTGTAGGATTAATGTGCTATGTATTCTACTAATATGCATATTGAAAGGATGTAATTTGCCTGGCTGAGTAACAGTGTTGGTTTCTATTTGTAACCTGTTGCGCTTATTTTGTAACAAATGTCAGTTATCTGCAGGTAAGTTAAGATTGTAAACTGCTTAAGTGCACAGGAGTGCTTTAGCCCCAGTCTCTACTACTAATGTAATTGTACTCTTTTTAACTGCATAATTCATTAACTGATTAGTAGCTGTCAATTTCCAGGCATCTGATAGTAGACCTAAACCAGCTAGGTCCTGTTAATGTCAAGGCTGCTGTTAGAAGCATTAGGAGAGACAGGGTAACAACATTAATTGTGGTGTAAAAGTTGAGGTGTAAAAGTTTTAGTGCAGGTTGTGCTAGGATTGAATGAGCATTATGTATGCTAAATCTGCGTACTTCTAGTAAGCACTAAGCCTCTAGACTGAAAAAGGCTTTGCCAAAGAGTTTTTTACTTTTCTTCTTTACTTTTTGCTCTACCCAGCTGTGCACAATTGATTTCAGTGGATTTTGAATGGGCCACAGGCATGATAGGACCTATAGTAACTATCCTTGTTTCATAGTTGGTAGGATCGGAAGGCACCTGAGCAGATCATCAAGTGCAACCCCCTACCATGGCAGGAAAGAGTACTGGGGTCAAATGACCCTGGCAAGGTGTTCATCCAGCCTCCTCTTAAAGACCCCCAGGGTAGGAGCCAGCACCACTTCTCTTGAAAGTTGGTTCCAAATCCTAGCCGCCCTGACAGTGAAATAGCACCTCCTGATATCTAGCCTGAATCTGCTCTCTGCCGGCTTGTGACCATTATTTCTTGTCACTCCTAGTAGTGCTTGAGGGAACAGGGACTCTCCCAACGCCTGCTTGTCCCTCATGACTAGTTTGTAAATGGCCACTAGATCCCCCCTCAGCCTTCTCTTGTGGAGGCTGAGCAGGTTCAGGTCCCGTAGCCTCTCTTCGTGGGGCCTGCCCCGCTGACTCCTGATCATGCGAGTGGCCCTCCTCTGGACCCTCTCCATGTTGTCCACATCCCTCCTGAAGTGCAGCATCCAGAACTGGATGCAGTACTCCAACTGTGGCCTGATCAGTGTCGCGTGGAGGGGGAGGATCACCTCCTTGGACCTGCCTGAGATGCATCTGTGGATGCATGACAAGGTATAGTTGGTTTTCCTGACTGTGTCCCCACACTGTTGACCCATGTTCATTTTGGCATCAATAATGACTCCTAAGATCCTTTTCTGCCTCTGTGCTGACTACATTGGGCAGCGATCATCCTAATTAGAGGTGCACCCTTACACTGGTCTGATATCAGGTATGTACCGATATAAAGAAAACTGGCAGTATCAGATATCGGCCCAATGGGGCTGATTTAATTTGTCCAGTTAAATGCCAGTGTTGCATAAATTTGCAGTGCAGTACTTGGGCAGTGAGGTGCACAGCCAGCAGTGTGGAGATCTGTCTCACCAGCTGGTAAGTCCATTGTGGTAAAAGGGGAGGGAAGGGACATGGAGAGCTGGGGGGGCAGATCAGTGCCACCTGCGGTGAGGGAGGGGGCAGGCACAGGTGGCTCCTGCCACGGGTTGCACCCCGGTGGGGGAGGGAAAGAGTATGTGCCCCTACTTCCCTTCCCTCACCCCTCCCACCACACTAGACTTACCAGCTGGAGGCAGCTGTATTTGAAATCAGATCAGTATCAGCCAATATGCCTCCTTAAACATTGGCTATCAGTATTAGCCCCAGAAATCTCTATTGTGCACCCCTAATCCTAGTACATTTACTGTAAATGCATGGGGGTTTTCTGTGGAAGGTGCAATAGTGTTTAGATGATGCTTTCTGACAACTAGGTTGGTTATCATTTATAGCTTTAATGTAAAGTTTTATTCCTCTTATGGAAGTCTTGTGACAAATACAGTAGATGATGATATCCATTCTGTCACATTTTACTTTGTTAAATACTGACAAGTATCAAGAGCAATAACAATGTACTTAGGGTTACAATTTTTATCAGATCCTTTCCCTTTGTTTTTTTTCCTACCTCTTCCACAGTTTTCTCAATTTTTTTGAAAACTTTCTCCAGAAACACTCATGTTTTGCCTTTATTTACTGACTTGGTTACCTTATTAGATTAGCTTTTATGAAGAGAGGCTTATTAGCAAATAGTCACCAAGAAAGTTGGGTGAACGACCTGTCCGAATCCTTGTTCCTTGTCTATCTTACAGCCAGACTTCTGTTTCCTTATTAGTTGAAAATAGACTTCTTTTTTGTGGATGACCCATCAGAAGCATAAAAACTTTGTTGTAGGGAACAGTTCTTGCTCTTTGTCTTGTGTAAAATGCAGCGCATGAACTGCAAGTGTTACCAGAATAGTTTGGAATTTATGTAATTCCTTTTCCTGAGTTTAAACTAGCGATATTAATTGCCTAACAATTTTCTTATCCCCAGATGACTAGATTTTCCTTTGCTTCAAATGGAAATAATTCTAGATGGTACCATGAAGGTATAAAATTAAATGTAGTTATCTGATTTTGTCAGATTATTCAGGGGGAAGAAAGGAAGCTTAAATTTTTAGCAATCGTATGATAAAAGAACTTAAAGGCATGTGTTTGAGCGTTATGGATTAAAAAAATGGTATATTATTATATATTATGGTATATATTATATACCATATATTATATGCTATATAATAGCTGATGGTCTATTCAACGGGATATAAAAAACACTTTTACTGATCCATACCAAACAGGAGAGGTATTGGTTTTTCCTTTTTGCCAAAATAAAAAGTTAGATTACACATAGATGATGAGGGAGTAGAGTAATCTTCAATCATTTGCAGACATGCATGGCCTGTCTGTATTTGATCGGAAGCAATTGCATCCTTTTCCTGCATTTAAAGTGTATGGTGAGATTAGTGTCTCTGCTTCAGCACCCGTGGTGGCATAGAAGGTCCATAAAGTGCCCACATAATACCAGTTCTAACTGCTGTTGGGAGCCCTAAGGTATTCTCCATGTTGAGGCTTGTTGAAAGGGCTACGTTAAAAGTAGAGGGGATGGAGTGGCACATTCCTGTAGCACATGAGGATAGTGTGGAAATTCTGGGCAGTCCCAAACTGTAGAGCCAGCCTTCAGAAAGCTGTCTGTAGCATGATGCAAGTTGGAGCCACTTTTGGCTGCTCTCATTTTGTTGGGAACTGCACTGGCCCTTAGAGCAACTCGGCATCCTGAGGGTACAAAGGTGTAGCTTGAGCCACTTATTCTCTTTCACCTTCCCAGCACAGAATTTTAAATTGTACTTTGGTTTCAAGAGATTAAGAAAGATGACTGCCGTATTACACTATGAATGTTCCTGTAACTTGTGAAAGATAATCCCTGTCTTCATTTGTGCGTAGAAAAGCTGTGTTGATTCTGAAGTTGTTGGGGTCTAAAAAATTTATCTTTTGTGTTTCCAGGTATTGTTTAAAGATAAAAAGGCCTTTAAGTAAAGCATTGCTATAAAAATTGGTTGTAGCTAGGAATTTATGCCTTAACGTTAGTAATATTTTTCTTCCAGCATAACTTTTATGCTTGTATTGGTAATTCTTAATTTCTTGATGATCATTGTTTCAGACCCAGAAGCAGGAAGATCAAGCAATTCCAAAATCACTACTACGCTTGGACTAGTTGTCCATGCTGCAGGTAGGCTGGAAACTTCTTTTCATATAACCGAAAAGGGACCCAGAGGAAGCTGGTGGCAGAAGCCAGCAGCAAGGCCTGCCCAGCTCTGTCCTTCCAACCAGAAACCCCTGCTTAGCAGAGGCTTCTGGCCTGGGACCATGGGGCTGTTCCTGCTTCCCTGCGCTGGAGGGGAAAGTATGGCCCTCAACAACTTGCCAAAACTTGGTAAGCAGCCCTCTGCCCAAAATAATTGTTGTGTTCCATCCCCCCTGCCCCAATTAATTGCTGTTTTGCTTATTTTTTGTTTGCTAATCCCTCTGTGCTGAATCACTTTTACACTTCCAGAACTCTGAGGAGCTTTCAAAGACTACCTGTTAAAAAAAAATCATTTGTTTTATTTTACAGGAAAAAATTTAAATGTGGTGCGAGAAGGATGGGTATTAGTCTTATGTGCAGGCTGGGTATTAGTTGGACTTTGACTAGTGACTGGTTCTAGCTCCAGCACCAGACAGATCACAGGGCCTTTGCCACTGGAAATGTGGACATGCAGGCAGATGTGCGTGCAGATGCTCTCAGACCGATGCACACAAACCCCTTATGGCATCATTTTATTCCATTCCTGGCAGGTTGGGAGCTTGGTGTCTTCAGTACAGCATCTGTGCTCAAAAAGCCAGCTTTAGTAACTTTTAGAAGTTCCGTAAGTGTGTGGGTGTTTCCAAGGGTTTAGGTTGTAGCCATGTTGGTCTAAGGACATAGGCAGACAAGGTTCCTTGGGTGAATCTGATATCTTGTATTAGACCAACCCAAGTAGTTGGAGAATATTTATTAAGCAGGCTTTTGGGTTCAAAAACCCTTAGGCTAAGGAAATTTCAGAAGTTGGTGTGTGCTCTTTCTGGATGGAATGAAAAGTAAACAAGCCAGGGGCTGGGCTGGGGAGTCAGTTGCCAGGTGGGTTATAATGTATCAAAAATCCAGTGTCTATGTTTAGTCAAGAAATGCAAAACCTGCCAACACATCACCACTCCCACAATTACTACACTCCACAACTGAGCCATCAGCATCCCAGGATCTTACAGCTGCACCTCCAGAAATGTAATATACCTCACCCAATGCACCAAATGCCCTGATGGAAAATATGTGGGAGAGACCAAACAACAACTGCGCACCAGAATGAATGCACACCGGAAGTCCATCAAAGACAGAAATACCCAATTACCGGTAGGGGCACATTTCTCACAGGAGGGCCACTGTCTCTCCAGTCTCTCAGTCCTGATCCTCAAGGGAAACTTACACAACACTGCCTAGAGATGAGCCTATGAGCTCCATTTTATCAACCTCCTGGATACTAGAGATCATGGACTAAATGTAGACATTGGATTTTTGACACATTATAATCTGCCTGGCAACTGACTCCCCAGCCCAGCCCAGCCCCTGGCTTCTTTACTTTTCATTCCATCCAGGAGGAGCATACACCAACTGCTGAAGCTTACTTAGCCTGACAAAGGTTTTTTGAAACCAAAAGCTTGCTTAATAAAAATTCTCCAACTATTTGTGTTGGTCCGATTAAAAGATATCAAATTCACCCAAGGAACCTTGTCTGCTTCTGGGTGTTTCCAAGAGTTTTCAAAACCTGTGCAGCTGGATTTATAGCCTTAAATTAAACCAGGCTTTCAAATGAAGGAAAGTGAAGAATGATATTAATGTTAAAATTTTCTAAGTTACCTTTAAGGCATTTCTCTAAGAAAATAATGGTGCTAGGTATAAAACAGGGTCGTGTGGCATAATATGAAGGGTTGGTGAATGAATGAAACCAGTTAGAGCCATTTGTGTAACTCATTGTGTTGTGGCCATCTCAAGCCAAAGCAATCAAAAAAGATTTTCTTATAAGCTACAAGTTATGCCTTTCTTTTCTTTAGCTATTAAAACAATGTTTGTTATATGTAGATTCTTCATAATCCCAACAGTATCTAAATTTCTGTCAATTAAAAAAAAACAAACAAAAAACCAACTGAGCCTGTTTTTACATAGGAAGCCTGTTTGGTAATTAGGCTCTCCTAGGTTATAAAAGCTGTCCCTGCAGAATAATTCCAGTTCATCTGTATGTGCCGAAGACTGAGTTGGCTCCGGTTTACATTTTTGCCCTGTTGAAGTCGGTACAAAATCTCCCATTGACTTGAGGGTTTCACTCTGAGTGGCTCACAGAAACAACAACAAAGTACGTTAAACATATGGTGGGACACAATTAAGGCATTCATAAGTGAGGGGAATTGTTTGTACAAGTGTAAGATTATGTATTAGTGGCCAGTGAAAAAAGTAAAACTCTGTGGATAAATAATTGGTGATTTCATGTGCACTCTCCTGACTTCTTATCCATTAAGCTGATGGTGTTGCATTGGGTGCAGCTGCTTCCACTTCCCAGACCAGTGTCCAGTTAATAGTGTTCGTTGCAATTATGTTACACAAGGTAAGTCCTGAGTGTGAAGTATCTTTTCTTTATTAAAGTTGTGGGGGCAGGCTTCTACCTGTAGGAGTTGATGTTTTGGGGCTCTTGGGAATGTGGTCCTGCAGGGGAGTGATGGGAATACGAATTAAGGGATTGAAGAATGCTTGTGTAAAGATGGATGGTTCTGGGTGTTGCAATATAAGGCATATCCAGTCAGTCTAGACAGGGAAAGAATAAGGAGGGATTTGGGCTATTTGTTGCCAAACTCTGCAGCCATGCTAGCCAACCAAAGCCTACAAATAGGGGGGAAGAAGAGAACAGCACAGACTGGTTAAAAAAAACCAAAAAACAAAACATGGCAGCCTCACAAGGCATTTGAAGTGGGGGGCAGAGAGAAAGATTTGACTTGGATATGCCAGCAGCTCTTCAGAGATGAGGAAGGCATGTTAAAGTGTAGAAAACAGCTTACTCTCCTGCTATGGTTCGTTTCTATCTGTGTGGTTCTCACTATAGGAACAATGCAGATGTGATGAGAACTCAACAGGTTGAAGGGTAAATCTTTTTAAAGTCCTTATAATGATCCTGGTTGGTTGGTTGGTGGTTTTGTTTTTTAAAAGGTAAGTGAGGCTAAACCAGTTATGTCATTACAGACATCTAAAGCAAAACTGAATGCAGTTCCTAAAATAAGTTGCTTGAAATGCTGACTTGGGGAAGCTATGAATATTATATTTGAAAACAGCTTTCTAGTTTCTCTTTAATATATGGGCAGTCTTGTCTGTACCATGTACAATACTTATTGGATCTTGTTTTCAAGGATTTCAAGTGCACAGTTGTATATTTGAGTTGTATACGCCATTGTTGTGATGACAATATATTACAGTTATTAGCTGTGTATTTTTTTTTCTTACCTTTTGCATGCCTACAGTATTTGGAGATAAAATCTGTTGCATTTGCATTTTTCATTTGTGCAATAAACAATGCATGTTATAACCACATTCAGAGCTGATAATGCTAAGCTGAAAGGCCACAGTGTATTTTAGTTCAGGATATGGTTATTGCTGAGTTCTTAAAAATAAGAACACTTTTTCAGTTGAAATGATTACTGGCAATATGCTGAATGTAAAATATTAATTTTAAAGGAATAAAGAAAAGCTTTTTAAAAAATAGGTCATTTCTAAAAAGGAATTTTTTGAGAGAATGTTGTGGGGTTTTTTAAGAAGTTATTGCTTTGTGTTCTGGATGCACTAGAAGCCAATATGCAAAATGTAGGTCTGGGGTTGTCAGATGTCAGGCAGGTTATAATGTGCCATTAAATCCAGTGTCTATATTTAGTCCATGATTTTTTGTGTCTAGTAGATTTATGATGTGAAGTTCATGGACTCATCTACAGAAGGTGTTTTTTAAATTCCCTTTAAGGGTTAGAATGGAGAGATTGCAGTGGTTGGTCTTGTGAGAAGTGCATACCCACAGGTAATTGAGTATTTTAGTGTTGGATAGATTCTTGTTATACTTTCGTTCTGCTGTACAGTTCTTTGGTTTCACCTACATATTTTCCATCAGGGCATTTAGGGCACTGGATTACCTGTGGGTGCCCATTTCTCAAAAGACAACCACTCTCTCTGCAGTCTCTCAGTTCTAATCCTCAAAGGGAATTTACAAAACACCTTTCATAGAGGAGTTGGTCTAATAAAAGAGTTCACATTTACCCAAAGAACCTTATTTTTTTCCTATTTTCTGTCCCTCTAATTAAAGCACTTTACCCCACCAGTTCTTATTTCTAGGGGTCTACTGAACTTGAGGTAGCTGCCAGCTGATTTCATGGGCAGAAATGGCACTGGCAGCCATGTTCACAGGTGAAGCACAGCAGGCCCGCTCTAGCCAAGGGAACCTGGTAACCCTTTGGATGCAAGGGCTGTCTGTCATGCAGCCCTGCCCCTTGCCACTGATAGGTGGTGAGAGGTGGGGCCATATGACAGGTAGCCTTCACAGCTAATCAGCTGCCAGGAGCAGGGGTGGCAGCCTCCTTCCCCCCACCACCTGCAGGCTGTGCAGCCAGTTCATAGTGGCTACAAGGAATGTTGGCTCCCCAAAGGGAGCTGGCATTTTATTTTTGTTAAGTGGGTTGCTTTTTTCAGAGAGCCTGCCAAAAGCATGCAGCCTGCATTTTTTTTGCAGAGCCTGTCCAAAATAGCAGTTTCCACAGAAATTGCAAACTTGTGATTTTGGTAGGTCCCTACTTATTTGCTTTCCTTACCCCTACCTCCATGCCTATAGAGCAACAAGGACCACTCCCACCATCACTCCAAACGGCTACAGTCTGTTTTCTTTTTTGACAGTCGTGTCCCGTGTCCGTCCGTCCGTCCGTCCGTCGTCGTCGCACCCCCCCCCCAAAAAAAATCTTAATCGGATGGAATTGGATTTAAATTTTGGAGGCTTTTCTGCGTTGGTTAAAGGGACTGGAGGGGCTAAGGATGCATATCTTTTTTTTTTTTCCTTGCAGATAGCCTGAAAATTCCAATTACAGAATTGGAATAAATCAGAATAAGGAGTTATTGTAGCCAATCAAATTGAAATGGACATGTCAGTATTCTGCAATACAGTTGTCATACAGACCCTAATACTCTAATAGGCTACTTAGTCAGCCAGAGTATAGCTTCGTATACAGTGGTGACGTAAAGAAATAATACTACAATGGTTATTGAGCTGTGACAACATGGCCTGATAGTTCATAGGTCGGTTAGTTTAACTATAGTGCTCTGGCTGAGAATATTCCACTTCAGTAGAGCTAGTAGAAATAGTTACCTCAACTACTTTGTTTTCAAAGTTCTGCTTAAAGTTGCTAAAAATCCTAGGTAGGAAGAAGTTGTATTGACTGTTGTTTTCTTACAGGCACCAGCGGCTTTTGGCCTGGTTTCCTTCCTTATGCATGCTGGACTAGAACGGAATCGAATCAGAAAGCACTTGCTGGTCTTTGCATTGGCAGCCCCTGTTTTGTCCATGGTGACGTACTTGGGGCTAAGCAAGGTAAAGGTTTGTGATTCAGCTTTGCCCATGATGAGGTTTGAGGAGATGGAAACCAGTGTGGGATTTGTTTAACAAGGTGTTCAAAAGTGCTTTACCCCAATTTATTTTTCCATACCAGTAACTGTTGCAGGGACGTTACTGCCTTTTAGCTACTACCTCTTCATCAAGAGGAAGGTGTTGCTTGTTATTAATAAGCAAGTAATACTTTTCCATAATTTAATGCAAAAGGCACTGCAGAGTGGCACTTCAGAGATTAACTTGGTCAGAAACACACAAGCTTTCGTAGATAACAGCCTACTTTGTGAGACCATGTGAATGGACTTGCAAATATAGGGGGTCCTGATGAAAAGGAATCTGGTCATTTAAATACTAGGGGAAGAAGGCACTGATGAGAGAAGTAAAGGTAGGTTGAAGAGGTCAAAGGGGATAAAGCTGTTAACCCACTGAAGGACATGGGGGCTTAAAAACACTGGCTCAGGTAATGGGATAAGAATCCAAGGAGTCTGTGATAAGCTTGCAGACGGTAAGATTCTGAATGGCAGCCAGCATGGTTCCATTGCAGGAAGGTCTTGTCTTGCCAGCCTGATGTCCTTGTGAGAAAATTGGAGGATTGTGAGCTTAACTCTGAGACAGTCAGGTGGGTGAGAAACTGTCTGCAGGATAGGACCCAGAAAATTGTAGTAAATGGATCTGTGTCATCCTGTCAAAGTGGGCAGTGGTGTGCCACAAGGTTTGGTGCTTGGTCCAATACTTTTCAACATCTTTATTAATTATTTGGATGTGGGTGCGAAGAGCTCACTGGCCAAGTTTGTGGATAACATTAAGTTATGGGGAAGCATGGATACACTTGAAGATATAGCCTACAGATACAGGTGGACCTAGATAGGCTACTAAGTTGGGCGGATCAAAATCTGATGAAGTTCAATGTTGAGAAATGATGAGCAACCCCCAATGCACCTACAGGCTTGGCAGCACCAAACTGACTAGCACCATGAATGAAAGGGAAGAGAAGGCTGAGAAGGGACCTGGTAGGAGTGTACTGCTACACTAAGGGAGTACATCAAAGGCTCAATGAGCCACTGTTCACCAGGGCACCTGAGGGGAAAACTAGGAGTAATGGCCACAAATTTCTGGAGATCGATTCAGGCTCAGCATTAGGCAAACCTCCCTCTCAGCCAGGGTGTTCAGACTTTGAAATAAGCACCCTCTAGAGGTGGTGCAATCGCCTACCCTGGAAATCTTCAAGAGGACTAGACAGTCACTTTGCTGGGGTAACCTGACCCTCAGTTATCTTTCCTCCTTGGTGCAGGCAGCTGGACCCAACGGTCTTCCAAGGTCCCTTCTGGCCTTAGTCTATGAATCTATAGTCCATTCTGTGGTTGCTTTCTCATTCCACAATTTTACATTCAAATTGGTTTTTAAAGTCCTGTTATTTAAGATCAGCTACTTTGAGGTCAGTGAGGGAATGTCTTAAGGGATTAAAAGCTCCTACCACAGGCTTTTGTGCCTTTCTGGAATTGATGTCAGATTGGTATCTGTTCATTTTTTTTCATATAGGGAACTGCAGATTGTAGTAGGGCCTAAGTTGGTAGTTGCTTGACCAAAGTTTTGGTATGGCATACTACAAATGCTATGTTAAGAGACAATGGAAATAAGTAAGCGAGAGAATATCAGAGGTGAAAATAATTGTAGAAAGTGTGAGCAAGACTGCTTAAAAGAATTCAGCTAAAGGTTAAGAACATTTAGTGCTTACTGGTCTAGTGTACAAATGCAGAGTACATTTTAGTGGTTTTATGCCAGTTATATTTTGTCCTAAACCAGACCTAACTTAAATTGGGGATAAAAATAGGTATATTAATATAAGCATAGAACCTTTATTGAGCCAAGCAATACAGTGTAACATTCTGGGTTTGTCTCAATTGACACTCTTCAGCCTTGAACTACAGTTCTTACTGATCAGCCCTTGCTGAATAAGGGCTCTTCTAAAACTTTAATTTGAAACCTAGGTGAGAAGTCCTTTTTCCTAACAAGCTGCCCAACTGTTGGAGGCTTTTTAAGACTTTAGGAATTAGTTTAGAATTATCTCAAATGTTAATACAGTTGTTATTTCTCTAGCTGAATTTGTATTTTACAAATTGTAATAATTTGCTTGATCTGTCCCATCTGTCCTGCTTAGTCATTTATGCTAGTTGTATTTTATTTTTAAATTGCATATTAAAAATTATCTGCATTTATATTTGTTAGTATTTAATTTTGGTGCGATGGGATCTTTGAAATTTTTCATTCCCAGAATACCTCTAGAGGTTAACAGAACACCCTGTGAGTCCAATGTAGATAGAGGGGCACTGTCAACACATGATGGTATATATAATGTTGGCAGAGAAGCAAGTGAATGAGCCCATGATGTTATAATCTGTGTGTTTTGGTCCAGTGATACGGTCTGTGCTGATGAGGAAGCACAGCTGGCATCTGTATCTGGAGCAGGGACTGGTGACTTGGTGAGAATAGGAGTTAAGTAGTCTGTTGCTGAACAGATCTTATTTCAGGTTGAGGGGTTTCTTGTAAACCAGAATAGGGTTGTTTTGGGGGTTTTTTTGCCATTTTCCAGGCAGAGCTAGAAGTCATTAGTGGTGCATTCAGTGTGTTGAAGCTGGGGAGCTGTAGTGACAACAGAGAATATATTGCCCGTGTCACAGGGTTGGTAATGTAGCATGTTGAAGTGGGGTTCGAGTCTGGCCTTGTTGCTTTGAGTAGCTTTGATTTTAGGTTTGTATTGTAAGTGTAGAAATCCCTGTTTCAGGTCCCTAGGATGTGCATTTAGAGAAGTTGTGGAATCGCCCTCCCTGGACATTTTTCAATAGCAAGTTAGACAGACACTTGGCTGGCATGGTTTGGTTAGGGATAATCCTGCCTTGAGCAGGGGGCTGAACTAGATGATTTCATGAGAACCTTTCCAACCACGCTACTCTGATTGCAGTCAGTGGGATCAGAGCAGTTATGGTTGTAATGTAGCATTTGACAGTAGAAGATGAATTCTGGTGTCTAGGATGAACACTGGTCATATGGAGCTAGCTATAGCCATTGGTTGGCTTCCATTACCATGGTGGTGATGTATCCATTACAAAATTTTATGGTGGTGTCCAGGAAATTAATAAGTTGGGTGGAGTACTAAAGAGTTTGATGGAAGGGTGGAAGTTGTTTAAGTCCTGCTGGGATTTCTCTAAAGATTCCTTCTCATGTGTCCATATGATGGTGTCATCAGTACCTGAGGTATTCTAGGGGTGTGAGAGGGCAGTTGTGGAGGAAGTGGGCTTCAGTGTCTTCTGTAATATCTTAGCATTTTGTACAGGTCTCACATCCTCTTTCCCCCCCTAATGTGCCCATGGCAGTACCATTTGTTTGCAAGTATAGGAAGTTGCTAAATTAAAATAGTTTTGTAGTTGGTAGAGTCAGAAGGGACTTGAGCAGATCATCAAGTCTGACCCCCTGCCATGAGCAGGAAAGAATTATGGGGTCAAATGACCCTGGCTAGGTGATTGCCTAGCCTCCTTTTGAAGACCCCCAGGGTAGTAGCAAGCACCACTTCCTTTGGAAGTTGGTTCCAGCTCCTAGCCACCCTGACTGTGAAGTAGTGCCTCCTGATATCTAGCCTGAATCTACTCTCAATCAACTTATGGCCGTTGTTCCATGTTACTCCCAGTAGTGCTTGGGGGAACAGGGACTCTCCCAATGCCTGCTGGTCCCCCCACGACTAGTTTGTAAATGGCCACTAGATCCCCCCTCAGCCTTCTCTTGTGGAGGCTGAACAGGTTCAGGTCCTGTAGCCTCTCCTCATAGGGTCTGCCCTGCTGTCCCCTGATCATGTGAGTGACCCTCCTCTGGACCCGCTCAATGCTCAGGTGTCTGCTTGTGCTGCAGTCGTACCTCCAACTCTGTGCAGGCACACACTGGGTCTTTTTATACCAGCTTGTGTTCACCAGGCTTCTCTACCTTTGAGCCAAACTAGAATTTTCCCAATGAGTGATGCTGCTCCAGACCACTCTCAGGATTGTCAAGCACAGTGGGGTCCTGTGTCTCAGCTGAAAGTCTGATGACAACACTGCTCATTCTCTTACCTAAACCTTTAATAAAGATACTACATACAGCAAGACTCTACACCTAGCCTTGGGCACCTCTTTCCAGCTTAGTCCTTTGCTGCAAGTCATCATCCATTGTTCACAGATCCTTCCCCCCAATTTTGGTGTATGGGTCTTATTTTAGTCAAGATGCTTTGAGCAATGGTGAGTGCCAGGTTCTGGGGAGCACTGTGCACTGTGACCCAAGTCCCAGCTAGTGGGAAGTCTGGGCATTGTCTCCTTTTACCTACTTCTTTGGTGGAAATGAGCAGATCCTGTCTATCTTCTTCCCTTCCTCCCCTTGGTTCTTTCCCCCTTAGTCCTTTTACCAGATCCCCATGTCACTTTCCTCCCATTTAGTTTCCTCCATAACTGTTCTACACTGTGTCTGCAGCCCTGGAGTCATTTTACAGTGAAGCTGATCAGCAATAGAGACTGTTGTGCTTCTCTACATGGCCAGCAGAGAAGCTCAGCGCAGAGGTCAGTTTAATGTTAAAGTCTGTGGCTGTGCTTTAGAGAGCATGTCAGTCTACTGGAATGGATCTGGTTCATTAGGAATGAGAACAAAGGACAGATAAGCAGAGAATAGAATAGCTAGTAGAGGGCATCAGAAGCAAGCAGAAGATAATAAAAAGCTTACAGGGAGTAGGAGAAAATGTAAGCAACTATCTCTGGAAGCTGGATATTTGAAAGCAAAATCTGACTTGACACCCATAATTTGAAAAGACATTTTAAGAGTTTAGGCTTTGTCTACATAAAGGAAATTTGCCACTTATGTAATTGTATTGATGCTTGCTTTGAATTACTGCTGTCTTTTGAATATAAAATGAACTTTTAAAAATGAAATTTCTTTTAAAAATAGCCAGCATCTTATAGTTTCATAGTTGGTAGGGTTGGAAGGGACGTAAGCACATCATCTAGTCTGACCCCCTGCCATGGGCAGGAAAGGATGCTGGTGTGAAATGACCCCAGCAAGGTGGCTGTCTAGCTTTCTAAAGACCGCCCTCAGGGTAGAGGTGAGCACCACTTCCCTTGGAAGTTGGTTTCAGCTCCTAGCCACCTTGTCTATGAAGTAGTGCCTCCTGATGTCTAGCTAGAATCTACTATGTCAACTTATGGCCATTATTCCTTGTTACTCCCAGTAGTGCTTGAGGGAACAGGGACTCTCCCATTACCTGTTGGTCCCCCTTAGCAAGTTTATAGACAGCCACCAGATTCACCCCCACCTCCTCCTGCCTTCTCTGAGGCTGAACAGGTTCAGGTCCCGTAGCCTCTCCCTGTAGGGCCTGCCCTGCTGCCCCCTCATCATGCGAGTGGCCTTCCTCTGGACCCTCTCAATGCTGTCCAGTTCCCTCCTGAAGTGCGGCATCCAGAACTGGATAAAGTACTCCAATTGTGGCCTGACCAGTGTTGCACAGAGTGGGAGGATCACATTCTTGGACCTGCTCATGATGCATCTATGGATGCATGACAGTGCGGTTAGCCTTCCTGACTGCATCCCCACATTGGTGGCTCATGTTCATCTTAGAATCAATAGTGAATCCAAGATCATTCTCTGCCTCTGTGCTGACAAGAAGGGAGTTCTTCAGCCTGTAGGCACGCTGCTGGTTCTTCTTCCCCAGGTGCAACACCTTGCACTTTTCCATATTGAAACCCATCCTATTTTCATCTGCCCACCTCTGTAACCTGATCTAGTTGTAGCCCGTCCCTCTCTTCTAGTGTGTCCACTTCTCCCCCCATCTTAGTGTCATCTGCAGACTTGAACAAAGTGCTTTTCACCCCCTTGTCCAAATTGCCGATGAAGATATTGAACAGTGTGGGCCAGAGGACCGAGCCCTGGGGAACCCCACTGCCCACACCTCTCCAAGTTGAAAATGACCTGTCCTCCACCATTCTCTGGGTGTAGCCCTCCAGCCAATTTGCAACCCATCTGACTCTGTAGGCATTGACACCACAGTCACTTAATTTTTTAATGAGGATTGGGTGAGAGACGGTGTCAAAGGCCTTCGTAAAGTCCAGAAACACTAAGTCTGCCGTGACACCTGCATCCAAGTTTTTGCAACCTGGTCATAGAAGGCAGCCAGGTTGGTTTGACAGGACCTGCCTCTAATGAACGCATGTTGACTGTCCCTAAGCATAATCTCCCCTGCTGGTCCCTTGCAGATATGCTCCTGGATAGTTTTCTCAAAGAGCTTTCCCAGGACCGAGGTAAGACTAACGGACTTATAGTATCCTGGGTCCTATTTCCTCCCTTTTTTTGAAAATGGGGACCACAGGTGGACCTTTTCCAGTCATCTGGCACCTTGCCAGAGCACCATGAGTAAAGCTGTGCCAGGGGTTCTGCAACGACCTCTGCCAATTCCCTCTCCACTCTGGGGTGGAGACAGCAGGTCCTCAGTCAGGACCTGCTGATTTGAACATGTCTAATCCCACCAAAAGTTCCATGACTAGGTCCTCACTAACCCTGGGCCTGGCCGTGCCTTTCCTGGGTCCGTCCGGGGGTTGGGTTGGGGGGGGGGGGATGTCCCTGTCCTTGCTCAGGAACAAAGGACAAAGTGAGAGAGTGCAGTGGAAACGGGAGCGGTATCATCATCACAAGTAATATTCTTCACTGTTCATAATCCATCCTTATGGGGGATGTTAGTGTATAGAGATGTGATGTGCATGGTAGCTAACATGATATTTCATAGATTGTAACGGGCTGAAGGGACCTCACAAGATCATCGGGTCTGGTATTTGCTGGAAACTTGCCAGTAGAGCCTAGATTTTTTTAGGAAATCTGATGTCCTTCAGATAATTGGCATCTCAAGTGGTACACAGGAATAGAATATAGTCAATATTTTGTGTATATATGTAATTTTATGCAGTATGTGTAATTTATATGTAATTTTAGGTCACTTTAAACTATGGTACAGCCCAGGGGTGAGCAAAATGTGGCTCATGGGCCGGATCCAGCCCACAAGGCCATTCTATCTGGCCCGCAGGCTCCTAAAATATGTAGAAAATAAATATTTATCTGCCCTTGGTTCCTATTTAAAAAAAAATGACAGGAATCAAGGGCATTAGGACCCAGGGGAAGCCTAGTGGGCTCCCACAACAGGAGGGCCTACCTGGCCCTGCCCCCCAGCTGGAGGGGTGCTGCCTTCTCTCCTCCTCCTCCTCCTCCTCCT
>JAGPOW010000304.1:68176396-68203220 GCA_030014935.1 Caiman crocodilus | reverse complement strand
GTAATTAATGGCAATTTGGCCCAGGGGCAGCCTTTTTGGCGCCCAACACCCGGGGGCCCCACAGGGCCCGCCCCCCCGCGGGCGGGGGGGTGCCTTAACTCCCCCACCACCCCCCACCCCCCCCCCCCCCCCCCCGTGCTGAGCTTTTCCCCAGGCTCCTTCTCTACTCCTTCCCGGCACAGGGGCAAGTGGCTTGTGCTCCTCACCCTGTGGCTTGTGCTCCCTGCTGCAGCTGTTTGTAGACCGCACAGTGCTGTCCAGAGCAGACACAAGCAGCCCCACGTGGGCAACGAGCAGCTGCAGTGCGGAGTGCCAGACATGGGGCAGGGACAGTCTGCTTTCCCCCCACCCCTCCTCCTGGCACTCAGCACCACCTTGTAACCCAGCCCCACAGCCAGCCTAGGGCCCATGCAGCTCCGGGTTCGCCTGTCAGAGCTGTGCATGGCCGCAGCAGCTGTGGCCCTCCTGCTTGCCACACTGGGCAGTGTTTGCCACCACCACCTCTGTGCTGCCCAGCATGTGAGCTGTAGGTGGGCAGCAGCAAGCATTACCCGGTGCATACAGCCCTGGCAGGGGAGCCTGGAGCCAGCACGGGGCCCAGATTGGCAGCAGGGCCAGGTTAGAAGCTGGTGCTGAGCACGGGAGAAAGCACCCCCTCACATCGTGGTCAGCACCCTGTGCTGCAGCTGCTTGCAGCCCACATGAGGCTGTGAGTGCCTGCTCCAGACAGCCCCGCAGGCTGCAAGTGCCTGCAGCAGGGAATGCCAGCCACGGGGCAGGCGAGGGGCTGCTTTTCCCTGCGCTTAGCCCCACCTGCTTCCCTGTTGGCAAGCAGGGGGTCGGGACTGTGTACTGCCCCCTGCCTGTACTGCGGGGCTGGGGGGCACTGGGATTGAGTTGGCAGGGAGCCAACAGGAGCGCAGGACCTGCACTGGTGTCCAGGGCCCAGAGCAGGGTGGCAGGAGTGCGGGGTCCCAGCTGGCAGGGGCTCTCTGGAGCCAGGCCAGCTCCCCCTCTCCCTGCTGGTGCAGCCCAGCCTGGCTCCACAGACCTCTGCTAGCCTATGCCCTGCTCTGGGCCCCACTGGTGCTAGCCCTGGGACATTGGTCCCAAGATGGTGACTGGAGGGCGGGGCACCTGTCCCAGCTGCCTGTGGAGGGTTCAGGATTGAGAGTGTGGTCAGGGGTAAAAGGTAAGAAAGATTTTTTGACTTAACAAAAACATGACTATGCATAGTAGAATAAGACAGACAATACCAATTTGTGTTGGCACTTATCGGCAGTCCCCTCTGATGCCTGATATACGACAGGTTCCTCTCCCACAAAGCTCAGTGAAGTCAGGTGTTCCTGATTTAGCACTGTCCAAGGGGTACTAGGAAGGACCCTGGTATTCAGTCCTTGAGATCCACAGGCCCACTGATCCAGGTCAGCAGCTAATTTTAAATCAGTAGCTTCTTTTACAGAGCTACATCTTCCTTCTAATGATTTCTGGATGTGCCAGCCAACTTATAACTTCTGAGGTATGCTGATAACTTACAGCCATCCAGATTCTCCAATTATAATTATTTTTAGAGCTGATCAATAGCAGTACAAGCCTTGCATTCTTCTGATAAGGTTAATTTTTACTATGTCACAGGGCCTACTACTACTTCTACAAGGCTTCGTTAAATTTACTAGGCCTTACTACATACAAGGCCTCACTAATCTTTGACTTTAATTAGGCTCCTAACAACAAGATATAGCTTAATATCTGAACAAATGACAGAAAAACACTTGGTCTAACTTTCACAGAGCTTTCAGCAAGCACTTTTATCTCGCAGACATGATTTCAGCTGTCACAGCACCTGTCAAGGGGTGGGGCTACCCATGTGGCCCTTGATAGACTGCTAAAACTGAGTAAGCGGCCCTCCACCCAAAGTAATTGCCTGCCCCTGCTACAGGTTGAAATTGAAGTCTTTATTTTAAGCTATTTGTCTACTCCTAAATTTGCACAACTAATCAGGCAAATATGGATTTGTTGCTCTCCTGAGCCTGCAAACAGATATGCTAAATATGTGGGAGTCTGCCTCCATTCATTTTTAATGCACTGCTTTTTAAAATATAATGATAATGTCAAGGTTAACTTACTCTGCTCATCATTGTAGTGTAAACACTGAGCTAATGGGCTTCTCCTTTCAGTGGTGTAACTAGGGGGGCTAATAGGGGCAACTGCCCTAGGCGTTGACTTCAGATGGAGGGGAAAGTGAAAAAAGTGCTGGCAATTGTAATTGTCAACAGCCAGAAGTCACCACTTCTACTTTACCCTAGGCACTCAGCTATGTCCCTACAATGCTGTCTCCATTTCATATTGGATTCAGTGGGTGATATTATGGCAACAGAAGGCTATCATTGTTAAGGGTTGCTGGAGTAGAGATATCACCATCTCCTTGATGGGAATAATCATTACTTCTGCCATAAAAACAAGAGTTTCATAAGAGAGAAAGAAACAAGAGATCCATCCCTTTGTACTCAGAGCTTCACATTGATGCCACCCCCTTTTTCATCTGAAGTTGACATAGGCCTCAAATGATGCCAAAACTTCTAGCTTTTCCCCAGTTCTTTGTGTTGTTTGTACAAGCCTCTGCAATACATCAGACCTTTAGGGGAAGCACAAAATATATTGAATAATAAATATGGGATATCCCAAATGGAGACTTTGCTTAAGAGTGGGGTTGGTTTCCTTTTTGAGTGAAAACAAACAAGACTTTAAAATTACTTGATAGTACAGCAATACTTACAGTGAGTGACTTAGTTCAGTAGCAGAATTCCACCCAAAGTACAGGTTGGTCTCGCTGCTGAACATGACCACGACACATCTGCATACATAGGCTGTTGTTAATACTTCGTATTTTGGTAGTACTCTTCCTCTAAGAGTCTCTTATATGCTGCAGTCCCTGAGGTCCTTTAAAAAGGGAAAGGAGATCATGGGAATCCTCACTCCCAATCCACTGCTCCATCTGCTGTGCCTCCCCTAGGGTGTGGATTCTTGCCTCTAGCAGTCCAGATGTTCAAACTGGCTTGCATGCAAATGCTGGGATATTTTTTGTTTTCTGTTTCTTGTTTTTAAACCCCAAAAACAGAAACATTATTTTTCTTCCTAAATTCTTGATTGGTAGAGCTGCAAGGTCAAACAGTTTTTCACGTAGGCATCCAAATAGTCTCCCCCAAGGATCTGGCTCAAGCAAACAAACACTTGAACAGGAGACTCATTAAGTCAAGCCTGGCTTGTTTGTTTTAACCAATTTGCATTACATAGATTTACATGTACAAATATATACCTGCAACACAGAAGTTTTAACATTATTCCTCAGGAGGCAGAACGTGTGAATCTGGTTAGGTTATTATACATGTCTTCAGATATTGGTTATGGACTACAAACAAAATAAAAGCTATTCTTTTCCCCTCAAAATGAAGCTCAATTGTTAGAGGCTAACTCAAAATGTTTAAAACTTATATATATTGGCAAATGCTTAGTGCTGTTCCTATTTCAGATCAGTAGATCTAATAGATTAGTATAGATGTGAGCAACTGGGTTTTAAGGGGTTTGAATCTTCTCAAAGGCCCTGGACAAATGTGCATTTGAAGCACTCCAAAAGTCTGCTTCAATTTGAAGCTTTTCAAATCTGGATCACTTCAGTACTGTACATGATTCTAATTTGGCAGAAGCTCCTATATAAGTGTAGAGGTGTACTAAAATAAAAGAAATAGATGGTAGATTCTTGAGCAGTATGTTCTTAAATTCTAAGATCTATTCCATTGATATAATCAAATTATATAATACCCCTGGAAGGTGTACACCGTCTTGTCTATAAATGAAGTACAGCAACTAGTACCTGGAACTATTGTTTTGCTGGTCACTTCTTCAAGAATGTTCCTTAAACTGCTGTAGTTAGAACAAGGCCTTTAAAAACTGAAGGTGAACTTGAAATGTAATTGGTGCTAAGCACTTTTTTTCCAAACTTCACGGTTTAAAAATCTGTTCTGCCTATTTTTAAAAAATACATATTTTTTCCCCTGTAGCTGTGTGAAAAACTCAAACAGGGATAATTGCTTGTTTTAAAATTCTTACCTATACAGTGTTATCAAATGCACAAAGTAAAGGAGAAAAATGTTCCTCTAGTCTTTTTCAGTTGTTATATTGTCAGATATTAGTTGGAAATATAAATCATTAAATATCGTCAGACAAAAATGTGACTTTTTTTAAGTTACTTTGGAAATTATACAAATTAATAGAAGGGGTATGGATGTTAGTGGCTTCTATTGTATTTTGGCTGAGTCCTTTGTTTGGATTCACATTCATATACTTTCCCTCCTCTTTCTGTTCCACAGAGCAGCAAAGAAGCACTTTCAGAAGTCAATGCCACCGGAGTTGCCATGCTTTTCTCTGCTGGGACTTTTCTTTATGTTGCCACGGTGCATGTCCTCCCAGAGGTTGGAGGAATGGGCCATAGCCACAAACCTGAATCAGCTGGAGGGAAAGGACTCAGCCGCCTGGAGGTGGCAGCCCTAGTCTTGGGTTGCCTCATTCCTTTAGTTTTGTCCATTGGGCACCAGCACTAAAGGTTCAAAGTCTATCGTTTTCCTCTTCAATCTGGTGAGAGCATTAAATGTCAGCTGCTCTCTTCATTGTTGTCTCACACCATCGTCCACCCCATCTACACTATGGAGTTCAGAGGGAAGCTTGATTCCAAAATGAGGAATTCTGGGAAAGCTTTTAGTGTAGCAAAAATACTTTGGCAGCCAGACATAAATTCTCTGTAACTTCCTTTTCTTAAGACGCTTGCTATTTTAATTTTTACTTCTGGCCCTTTCTCAGGGAAGATGGAATTTGGATTTTTAAGAAAGATGAGTGGGGAAGAATTTAGTGGCGCATCATAAAGTTGCAATCACCAAAGTATTCTGCAACTCAGCTTCTGCAGCTGAGAGTCAAACAATGAATTGCTGCCTTTTTAATATGTTGAAATCTTCTTACTAGTGAAATAGGGGAACTGCCCCTACTATTTTTTTTTGTGGTCCTGATATGTCACTAGCTGGTGGTCCTTGTAATATCAGTGCCGCATACTGTGCTGGAAAGGTGAAGTACTCAAACTTCTGGGCAGTGCTGTTATTCTAACAAATACTAATGATTGAAGAAAGCATTATTGGAAAAAGTTTAGGAAAAAGTCTTGGAAATGAAAATTCAGCTAGTTAAAGTGCAAATGAATTCTGCATTCATATTCCCTATATGAACACAAAGAAGAAACAAAGAAGTGTTCTGTTTTTGCTCGGTTTATCCAGTGGTTAGTTACTTTAAAGACAAAAGGGGAAGTGCGTTTTGGAAGAAGATTTCCTATCATGTCCATGAAGAGTAGAAACCAAAATTATATACAGAATTGGACACCTGGTACTGGTGTCAGTTGAAATCAAGCTGCTCTGTGTGCTGGGAAATGGACAACGAATGGGAGTAACCGTTGAGAGAGAGGACCTATACTAGCTCTTTTTTTCTTTTTTTTTTTTTTTTTTTTTTAAATGTTGAACCACTGAAACCAGTGCTGTTTGGATTTTTTCATTAAATAAAAGTATTACAGTTAACAAAACAGAATTTTGGGTTAAACATTGACTGCATATTGACTAAGTATGCTGAAAGCAGTTTGTATAGTCTTAATGGTCACAAACAACAAATTATTTTCCCCCTAAGAACTGTTACAGTCATGCCTGTTCTAACTTTCCTTAGAATGTTACAACCACCACTTACTGATGGTTTTAGAGATGCAATTCAGGGACTCTGTGCTACAATCTGCTGATGCTGTTGCCCCATTGCAGTTGCAAGATAACATTCCTTCCTTTCCAAGAAATGTCATCTCTTGTCAGACAGCTTTTTTTTTTTTCTAATGCAAAAAAGGGCCATCTCAGTAACTACTGTGCCTAAAAGGTACAGAACATTTGAGAGTTTGCAGTTTGAATACACACCCTTAAAAATACTTTTAAGATGTGCTTATTTTAATTTCTAATTTGAATTTGCTGTTTTTAAAGATGTGTGGCCAAGTGTTTTCCAGTTCTTTTTATATATAAATCTATAGATATAGCTCTATATATTAAATTCTTTTAAACAAATCTTTAAAGCTTGAAATAACTGCTTTTTCTGAGCATTTATTGTTTCCAGGTAAAAATGTGTGCTTCTGTTATGCCATCTGTTTCTTATGGTGAATAGGCCAACATCACTCTGATTTTTACTTCTTTGTCATTGTCCCCATTATCTCCTGGCTCAGCAGTGGATATCAGCATGGTTCTTGGAACAGGATTTGTTATATTAACTAGAGATCACTCTATCAATTGGCTTAGTAACAGCACAGCAGTAATCCAGAATCACACTTTACTGATGGTTACTGCTTCTTGGGTTTTCTTATTATATAAAGATGTATTTAAAATTGAATGGAAAATGAGTAGCCTACCTTTAAAATTGGTTTTGTGGGAGGATTTTTTTCCCATTTTAAATGTATTAGGCCTAAGTGATGGCATGTGACACTAGAGCTTTAATGCATAGTTCTGTTTTATGAGAGAAACTGCAAAAATAGCAATGCCTTACTGACCAGATCTTTTTCATATATATATATATATATATATATATATATATATATATAAATAAAATACACACACACACACACACACACACACACACACACACACACAGAGAAGAAACTGAAATTCATTCAGTTATTTTCTCAGGTGACGCATACAAATCTAGCCTTTTCAGTTAGTCCTAGAAAAAAAAAACAACACAGCTGTGACAGAGCTGGATTATATTTCTTGGGCACAAACACAATTGTATAAATGCAACTTGTAGGCCTGTGCAAATCCATTAAGTGTAGTCATGGTGTATAGATGTCACTGAGGGCATAACATTGTTTGCAGAACATTGATTACATCCATCCTATCATTTCTACTGTAAAGACCTTGATTTAATTTTAGATCTCAGAGTGAGATTGCATGGTGGGCAGCTGCCAGGGGGCAAAATTAATTTAAACAGAATTTGATCTGGAGTCATTGAGAGAAAGTGAACATCTCCCTGATGACATTTTTATTGTAATTTTTTGGGATAGAACCTCACTCAGTTCACCTCTATTTTTTCCAGCAGTAATACAGTTGAATTAGTATTGTGATTTCAACATCCATGTTTAAATTCAGGCACTATTGTGTGTTGCATCATCATAATGGTCAGAACCTCATGCATCCATTGTAGGCAGGGGTCCCAATTAGCATCTTTTGCTACAGGGCTGAAGCATTCAACTAGAACCTTTCTATACTGGACCACTGAATATTGATGATACAACATTTAGCCTAGCTTCTGACAGATTAAATCACAGTGTTATCCTTCTCCTAACGCTGCTGAGGGGTTTTGTTGGATTTCTTTCCACCGACCCTTCGTGAGTTCATGTCTGCAGCTTCTGGGACAGCAGCCAGAAATAATAATGCTTATCTTAATATTGTACAAAATAAGTTTGAGAGGCTAGAGTAGTAAGCAGCCTTGTCTAAGATTTAACAGCACACTTATATAAAGGACTTCTAAACTTAAAATGTTGACAAAACAGTGCATAGGAAGTCCAGTAATGTTCAGTTTCACTAGGCCTTTGACTAAGTGATATAAGACTTCTTCTTTTTTCTACTTAGAAGAACTACTTTGTTTTGGCTGCCTATAATCCTGTGTTTGCAGTTATATGGCTGAGATTTCCACATCAGAGGAGTTTTGATGATGTCGCAGAACATAGTTTCATTGATCCCAAGAGACCAAACGTGTTAATTGTAACTCCCAATAATTAAGGTGTTTTGGTTGGTTGGTTGGTTTGTTTTTGGGGGGCAGGGCATGGGATTTCTTTTAAATAGGAATTAAATAAAACAACCTTAATCCTATCCTCTTCCTTCTTCCCCATCAGCCATAATAAAACGAAGGATCTTGCACATACAGATACCACTCCTCAGGAGACTTGGGTACAGATCATTCCTTCCTCACTCTCCATCTTTGTCTCCGTCTTTTCATGGCCTTTCAGTCATGTTGGCAGCAGTAGTTGATACAGTTAATAGCATTGTAACTGATTGGCATGCACCATTTCCTTCTGCAGCCCAACCATGAAATCTCGGCATCATCTGTTCCTAATGTATGAATTCACAGCAGGAATCAAACTAAGTATAGCTTGCTGTTGGTTCCAGTATGTTCAGCTGCTTTATTAAATATTCTAATTCTGTTCAGGGAATAGGAACAAAGAAGTCTATTTCCCTAGTACCCAGTGACAACTGAGATCCAAAAACCTCATTTGTATTTACAGGCATGAGAATGGCAGAAAGCTTTGATAGCTTCTCCACATGTTGTCAGTTGGCCACGTATTAAACGCAAGGAGCCTAATGTCTACACCTGAGTTTCAAAGAACAAGTCTGCAGAATATCTCAATTAATATCCAGGTAACCCAGGAAAATGACAGTATTTTTTCAGGAGCTACTCCAGAGTCTGGTGATAGATTGCCTTACAGAATCTCTTGGCAATACTTGATGTTGTCAGCTGCCCTTGATAGTATCAAGAGGCTGTGAGATAAGGTTTTTGCATCTTTTCTTCTCTGTTTCAGCAGCCACAGGTGATGCAGGCGGAAGCATTTGATTTTTGTATTTTGTGATGGGAAGTCCTTAAATTGAATTCCAGACTTTAAATCCATCTTGAACTTCTAAAAAGGAGATCAGATTTTCATCTTTTCCTTTGGTTGCATCTTCTAGCAGATCTGAGTTTTTCCAGGGAATAATGTTGCCTGGTCACAGCTGTTTACTTGACTCTGTGAACTAAACTGTAATTTTAATGTCTCTTTCCAAATCATTTGTACATGTGAAATCATTCCATGAATGGCTGCCTTATTTTTTGTTAATTTGTTTTATTTTTTTCCACTTTAATTGTGAATGGTTAAAAATGTTTTTTGATTTGATTTTATTATATTAAATTTTTATTAGTTGCAGTGCTTCTGAGTTGGCTTCTTATTAACTGCATGGGATTTTCTTAGCGCTGGCTGCTTCAGATGGGGTGCTGCTGCTGCTGCTGAGTGCATTTTACTTGCGGATTTTTTTGGTGCCTGTTGGTGCTGAAATGTGTGGATAGTTCACCAATGTTCAAACTGCGAGAGAAGGCTGAGACGCAGACCAGACTTGAGTGTGAATGATGTATGATAAGTGTAAACGAGCGTAATTTGAAAGCTGTTTGTCAAAGGAAACTATCCTCAATCACCATCTCTCCCTGCTCTCCCCAGCCCTGCCCCCTTCAATTAAATAGTTGATATGGGAAACTAATGGAAATGTTCAGATGAATAGTTTTTGTATTGTAGTTACCACTACAAAGTTAAATTACGAAACGTGGTTCAACTTGGAATCATGAGAGCAGTGTGGGCACAATGTTGCAGATGCTCCTTTCAGTTTGCAGCTCCTGTGGCATTGTAACTAGAGACTTCAAGTCCTTGAATCAGGTAAGAATTTTACCCCTCCCTTACACACTGGCCTCGGTGGCATCTCCCTCCGTTCCCACTCGCTGCTGCTGTCTCTGGCTGTCTGACTTTGGGGTTGTGGGGTGCGTGGGGAATGGAGTGTTAAGGAAGTTCTCCAGAGCTGCTCCTGCCTGTTTCAACCAGGGACAGCAGCAGCAAGTGACTTCCTCTTCCCTGCCCAGTTCCCCACCCTCCTGTGTTCCATATTAGTTTTGGAGCAGGAGAAGGGAACTCACTGCTGTCACAGTTGCTCACTTTTGCTGCTGTCTCTGGGTGAGCCTGGCTCCTTGTGCAGCCCAGCTGGAGCAGGGCAGGAGCAGCTCTGGAGTTTCCCCTGCCCCTAGGTCAGCAGCAGGGAAGGGGAGGAGAAGGGACATGCCACTGAACACTGGGGTGGGGAAGGAAAATTGTTACCTAATTGAGGGACTTAAAAAAAAAAAAAAAAAAAAATATTTGCTGCTCTTATAGCAGTCTGCCTGCCTTGGGCAGAGCTAGGGCCGGTCAGGGAGAGGGGGGTGCAGCCATCCCTGTAGCATTGCTGCTTTCTCACATTCCTGGATCTGCCCCTGGTGACTGCTCTGCTCTAGGAGGGATATGCATTCATAAGAAGACAGCTATATTTTTCCTCAACAATTTGTGCAGTTGTTTTTATGCATATACCTAAAGAGAAGGGGATGAGCTTGTTTATTGTCTCCATATATAGTTAACATTACTACTGATCTGTGTGAACCTTAGCAAAATATCCGTCCCACCAGAACTGCAGAATACTTCATCCAGACATCTTAGACAACAGAGAAAATGCTGAGACAAAGGTGATGACTATAATCTACGTTGGACAGTGTGCTAGGTAAAATGCTGTATATCTAAGACTTCACTAGCTACATAATTAAAAGTAAGCTATCACCAGCATCTAAAATATACAGCTAAAACAAAACAACTAAAAAGCTAATGCATAATAATAAAAAAGGGAAAGTGTTAGATACAGGATTCATTTTGTACAGTATGTGAATCTAATGACTGAGGTGGTAATTATTTCAGTGTGTGAACCCAGTCTAAAACTGGAGTCCACAAGAGCTTCTGTATTTGGGGACCGAAAAAAGGTAACTGTTGTAAATAATGTGCAAGTCTGCATCTTGCTCTAACTATTCCAGCTTGTTCCATTACGCTTGGTAGTTATTAGAATCCAGCTGGAGAACAGCTCTGAGTTGGTGAGACTGCTCATTCCAGCAAGGATTTGAGTACAATTTTTTTGATAAGCTTCAAATTATATATTTTTTTAGGAAACCTAAGTTGGTATCCTGTGACTCTGCAGCATGAGGTAGAATTTTACACAGGTTAGCAATGATCTCTCTTTTTAGAAGAAGCAGGATAGCCAACTGTGTGTAAATTTATGGACTGTCAATAAAAATTCAGGCTAAAAGCACCCGTCTATAATCAATAAATTAATTAAAGTTCAGCCAGCCATTAGAATTCTAAGCAGCTAGAGACAATTTGAAGCTCCAATGTCAAAAAGAAGCTGGGTGCAGAGTTGAAGGAAAGATGGAGCACAGCAGTACCACCTGGTGTCCAACAAGGAGCACAGCACCCTGCAGGGAGTGTTCGCCCAGTGCTTTGTTAGACCCCTCCCCATCGAGCCATATGTTACTGCTGCTACAATACTGCTAGATAGCAAATAGGCTGCTCTGGGGGTCCATGGCAGGATGAAAGGAGTGGGGCTAGCAGGGGTAAAGCTTGGAAGGTGTTGGGCTGGGAAGGGGAGCATGGTGTAAGATGAAGTCAGGAGTACTGGTTGTTGGGATCTGGGCAAGAGGTAGGGTGGGGGAGCAGCACAGTGTAAAACCATTGTTGCAGTTGAGCATTGTTACCAAACCAAGAACCCTTTGCTGTTAAAAATAAATAAATAAAACTTTTTACTGACAACCAAACTTCCTTGCTTTTTTACTATGGATCATATTAAACCCTGAAATTTGAACCCAGCCTTTTTAATTGACACCTGGTAGCAGGACCTGCCAGAAGAGCTACACTTATATGATGTAAAACCAGGTATCAATAAAAATGTCAGTAAATAAGTTTGCTTGTCAGTATAAAAAAAAAAAAAGTTTGCAGATAATATTAAAAAAAAAAAATCTTGGGTTGATGGCAACTTTGAGAGAAGTATATTTGTATATTCTATCTGTATTTAAGTGGTGAAGGATCAGCTGAGGCAGAAAACTGGAGGTGGAAGATATCCTTCCCCTAGTGCAGAGGTTCCCAACCCCTGGGCTGAGGCCTAGTACTGGGCTGCAAAGGGTTGGCTGCCAACTGGAAGTCCAGAAGTCGCCAGCATACTGCAGACTGGCAGCCAACCCTTATTTATACTCGGTATAAAAAAGAATTGTCTGCCAGTCCACAGTATGCTGGTCCACGGTCACTTTCGAGGTCTGCAGTTTGCCAGTCTACAGTCTAAAAATGTTGAGAACCACTGCCCTAGGGGTCTGCCATAGAGGAGACCTGCTGAACTAAAGTCTGGGAGGAAAATCACTATGTAGTGGCTGGGATCTGGGACCATAGATTGGAGGTCAGGATAGTGCTTGGGAATCAAGCCTTCAAGCAGGGATGACTGGTTCCTCCTGAGTCTCAGGGGGCACAATTTGTGGGTAAGCCCAGGAACGGGCCAAAAGCCCCATATCCACTCCCATATTTCTGTGCTGTGACTTAGTGCCTCCTGCCCCAACACACAGCTGGCCTGCATGGCAAAAAGCTGCCCTGTCCTGAGCAGTGCTGAGGTGGGGGCCAATCAGAGGGGGGCATGGGGCACAAGTGCTCTCTCCTTTAGTCTCCTGTGCCTTCAAGGTAGACAAGTCCCTCCTTGCTAAATAGGAGGCAGGGAGGGGGCAGGAAGGTATATAATTTTGTTTCCTCTTTTGTGTCTTTGATGTGCAAAGAAAAGCAGAAGCTTTCCTCCTTTATTTGTCATAGAGGTTTCTCAGCCATGACTGAAGGGGCCGAGTATTGAAACTTAAACAAAAAACCTCTTCTTTCAGCTGCTCAGTAGATGCTAAATTTGTGTTCCTCAAAATGAAAATTTAAAGCAGTCTAAAGAGCAACCATTTTACCTTAATCGGTTATTGCTTTGTAGCTGCCACAAACCTTGTCCTCTAGTCATTAAAGCAGGGCTGTCCAACTCCTTAGTGGCCAGGGGCTGCACTATGTGGGCCACGGGGCACCCCATTTGCTCTTCGAGGAGCATGAGAGCTTGCCCACCTCTCCCTCCCCCCCACCCTTTCCCTGCACCGCAAGTGTAGGTGCTCTGGTCCTACCTTCAGCAGCCTGGCTGTGGGCTTCTCCACTGCACCACAGTGTGCTACGCTGCACCGGCACCCCACAATATGGCTGTGCCATGCTGCTCTACCCCACCCCCTGGGATGGAACAGGAAGCGGGAACCAGAGAGAGGGGGAGCCCAGATCCTCTGGCCGTGGTGGCTGCTGCATCCTGATAGTTGAGGGAGCGGCTGTTGGGTGGAAGACCAGGGGCTGCAAACTAACCGCACAAATCCGGCAGGCCATCAGATGGGACAGCCCCGGTCTAGAGATGCTTCTGTAGGGGGGGTGGAAAAAATGGCAAAGATTTAACAAACTATGAATATGAAAGATAAATCACTTTAAAAGACAAGACTACATGCAGGTTTTTTTGGTTTGGTTTAGATGGCCCAAGCACAGATTCTGTTCCTCTGCAGGTTGCTCTTGAGAACTCAATGCCAGCTCTGTGTTATCCTGTCGCTTCACTGGTAGGACAACAATAATCTTGTCCCAGTGGTTCACCCAGTCAATACTACTGCATCCTGTTCAAACTGCAAGGGTGAGGAGCCTGGCTACAAGCTCTATGGAAAAGGAATTGTATTGATCTTAATTATATTGCTCCCCTCACTTTTCTACAAGGTTTATGTTTGTCCTTTCAGAGGATTAGGCTACCACCATGGTACAGCACATTTCTGGACTGCTGAAGTTTTATTTCTCTTCCTTCTTTCCTAGACACTCTTTTGCTTATAAACGGAGGATGTTCTTGAGTGAAATATAATCCCTGCTCAGAGAGCTCCAATATGGCAGTGCTATGGTGAGCATGGACTACTGAGCAACAAGGTCCATCGAGATTGCCAATGCGCCTTCCTCCACACCCACATACACGACAGCAAACCAGGTTTTTAGACTGGAGGGCTTAATTGCTGATGAGCCAGTGCTTGATTTCACTGATGATGAAGAAACTCCATCCTCAATTGCTGCCAAGGGTCTTAGGTACAGTGTAAGTGGGGCATCAAGAAGATAAGAAATGAATCTCTTGGCGTAGGGCACTTGCAGCTAAGTCAGTGTCCCAAGTGCCACATAGTTCACATTTTTTTTTGGCCAGGTGTATTTTACTTGGCAGAGCGTTCTCAGTAGACATGTGCCAATGATGGACTTGTTGATTATCTACTGTGATGGGGAGGCAGTAGCAGTGGCTCCTATGGCTGCATGTTTTTGCACATGAGATCCACAGAAAAACCAACAATTTGGATGGAAAGTAGCTCTTTTAAAGGCCCAACAAGCGCTGTGATCTTGTCTGCCCAGTGTGGATACAGCACAAATCCAACTGTCAGCTGAGATGCATCTAGATCTAGAAAATGCAGGAGCAAGGCATCAATCTGAAACACCAGCAGCTACAGAACTGAGACGTTAGCAAAGGGGGGAGAGGTTTATAATGAGGGCAAAGAAGTGCCTAAGACTTCAGAATGTGAAAGCCTTCGTTATGTGCTGTACCTGCAGCATCCCCTGCCTTTCAGACAAATGTGTCTACCTCCTTTATTGCTAATTATACCTTTAATTTTTAACAGTGTAATTTTAGTGTTGTTTTATCTTTTGTACTGTTTTATGTTTGATTTTGCTTGCACTGTGAAGTTCAGTGAGGCTGTTTTTCTTGTGTTTATTGTCAGTTTTACCATCAAGATTGAGCTGCCAGGTTGGGTTGTAGTATAGGAAAAGCAGCTGTATTATAGGGAAAGCAGAAGAGTGGAGGAGGATATAAAAAGATTGCTATGGGATTTGGCCCTTGCCAAAGAATGCTGTACAAGTCCTACCTTCTGTATCTCCATTTATTATATATAAATGTCAAGCATACACCTTCCTGTCCATGCAATCAAAGACTTTGTTGCTGTCAGAGTCGGCACAGGAGAGAAAAAAGCAGGAGGGAATTTACAGTCTTAAGTAAAACAAAGCACTGTCAATAGACAACTGGTAGCCACTTTTTAATCTAGCGATTGACCAAGTTTTTAAAATCGAGGCATATAGCTCAGATGTAGTAACTCCTAACTGCTTCATGGAGTGTTGCCCCTTCCAGTTGTGTGGGATGGTATCGACTTCTCCTAAATGTGATAGGTCTGCCCCACAGGCTGTGTGACTACCAAATTTACTCAATTAAATTGGGGGTGGGGGGAAACACTCATCTTTTATTGGGGGTGTGGGGAGCTTGTCTTGCATTCAAGTATGAAGCAGGGGTGGAGGGGGCAGGCAGCTGCTCCTTCTCCTGCTCCTGCTCCAGCCCCAACCCCAGGCTGGGGCTGGGGATGGGGCTGGGGCTGGGGCTGGAGCCACAGCTGCTGCCTCCCTTCTGCCACCTCTATCTCCACACCACACCTTCCCCTTACCCTTGCTCTGTACCCACAGTCTCTGTCCTTGCTGCAGCCTGGAGCACAGCTTCAGCCCAACCCTGTAGAAGTGGTGTTGGCTCCATACCACTGCTATGGGGCTGGGCTGGTGCCATACTCGGTGCCCCCAGACTGCAGTGACGGAGGAGTCTTCTGGTTCAGAGCAAAGGTAAGCGGGGCAGGGGAAGGAGAGGCAGGAGGGATAGAGACTTTGGAGGGAGGGAAATGTGGGGAAGTGGGGCAGAAGTGGTATGGAGTGGGGAAGAAGGGATGGAGGAAGGGAAAGTGGGGGCAAGCTGCTTGCCCCCCATACTGCCTGCCCCACTGCCTGCTCACCCACTTCCAATTGGAGGATTTGACCAAAAGAAATCTAATGAGGTTCAATATGGACAAGTGCAAAGTCTTGCAATGTAAGACAAAACAATCCCATGCACCAGTACAGGCTGGGAGATAACTGGCTAAGCAGCAGCTCTGCAGAAAAAGACCTGGAGGTTACAGTGGACAATAGCTGAATATGAGCCAGCAGCATGCCTTTGTTGAGAAGAAGGCTATGCTAATGGGCTGCATTGGAAGGAGTTTGCCAGCAGAGTGAGGGAAGTGATTTATTCCCCTCTATTCGGCACTGTTGAGGTCACTTCTGGCCAGGTCTGGGTCCCTCACTTCAGGAAGGATGTGGATAAATTGGAGAGAGTCCAGCAGAGGGCAACAAAAATGGTTAGAGGGCTGGGGCTCGTGACTTCTGAGGAGAGGCTGAGGGAACTGGACTTAATTTGTCTGAAGAAGACTGAAGTAGGATTTAATAGCAGCCTTCAACAACTGTGAAGTGTTTATGGAGCTAGACTCATCTCAATGGTGGCAGATGACAGGACAAGGGGCAATGGTCTCAAGTTGTAGCAAGATTAGGTTAGATATTAGGAAAAACACTCTCACTAGGAGGGTAGTAAAGCACTACAGAAACAGGCTACCCAGAGAGGTTGTAGAGTCTCCATCCTTAAAGTCTTTTAAGGCCTGGCTGGGCAAAGCCCTGGCTGGAATGATCTAATTAGGGCTGGTCCTGCCTTGAGCAAGGGGTTGGACTAGATGACCTCCTGAGGTCCATTCCAACCCTAATTTACTATGACTCCACACTGCCTGGTCCCTTTGCTGCCCCTCCCACCACCTGCCCCATTACTGCCTTCCTTGTCACCTCTCCCCCCCCGCCACCTGCAGAAGTGAGGGGGACAAATTTCAGATGATCCTCCAATAATTGGGTTCTATACATGGAAATGATAATAAATTTATAAATGTTCTGTTTATAGAATCTAATTATTGGGGAGTCGTATTAAATTTAGGGTCATCTTCTATCTGGGTAAATACAGTATTTTGTTAAATGTTTAAAAAAAAATTCTGAGTGGAATCTGTTACATTGTGATTATATGTAATGCCATCATCTGGTGACATTTAGCTTTCTTTGTTAAAACTCCATGTTCCAACTTGTTTGCCTACCAGGAAACTTTCTCTTTTGCAGCATGGTACTTGTCACCCCACCTTAGTGCATTTATTCTCGCAACATTGAGATGACCAGTAAAGTGTTTTATTTTTTACTTGTGTATATGTGATGCAGAGTGCTTCATGACCTTGAGCAGGTCACCTAGGACTGTACAGTAGAGCTAGAAAATGAGCCCAGATTTATTAAGTCTGGGTCTAGTGCCTTCATTGCAAGCCATTCTTCTTCAGAAATGAAAGCCCTATTGGAAATGAGCAAAACTGAGAGGCATCAGCTGCTGATTCAAACTTGGTGCTCTCCACAGATTGGTGCTATGAATAGCTGTGATCTGTCCATCAAAACCCTGAGCATGGTGCTAATGACAGCAAAGAGCATGAAAGTCCCTGGAAGAGGGTTATAAGCAGTCCTTGGATCACTATGACCTGCACATCCTTTCTGTGGAAAGCTTCCAGTGGCAATTGCTAACATTAATATTGCTGCATTCCAGATTTTCTGTGGATGCAGTCGCCTTTGGCAGCTTACCACTACCACTGCTGCTTAATACCTAGAGGGAGGGCCGAATAGCTTTAATAGCAAGTATAGGACACATGGGTAAAACAAGACACTAGGAAATTAAAACAAATACATACGATGGCCTTGTAAGGTAGGCTGACAGCCATGGATGGGCATGTTTTAAAGATTTGTTAGGTACATGCTGCTATTTGTCCATAAGGGGGTGTGCTCAGATTACTGCAAGCCTAAAAAAAAGGGGCATAGCCCCTTCCAGTTCCTCAGGGAGTGGACCAGTGGTTCTCAACATGATTAGACTGGAGGCACCCCTTGGAAAATGTCTGCTCTTAGTCTTTCACTTGATTTTTCACTTTGGGGACATACTAAAACAATCCTTCTGTTGCCACGAGTTCAAAAAGACCATGCCAGGACAGAATGTTTTTAACAGTGGGTTCCTATTTGAAATCCCTCTGGGTTTATCTTGTCTGTCATGTTCACACATCCAAGAGCGCTACCATGGCATAGCACCCTGTGGCACCCTTGAAAAGCTCTCAAAGCTCCCCCAGGCACTGCAGCACCCTGGCTGAGCATCACTAGAGTAGACCCTTTTCAAACAAGTCTTCCTAGCAGGATAAGGGGAATCTTTACTGAGATTTCCTGTCAGGCTTTCCACCTGTAAGTTTTACTGTAAGGGAAACAACTTAGGCCCATGTGTTTCCATAGTACTGCAAGCAATTTTTGTAGTATGAGGAGCAGAAAATTTAAAAGCAAGATTGGACTTAAATAAGAGGGCCTGATAATGGCTAGGGGCCTATTTAAATGCACTATAAAAAAGTGATCTTCAATTACTGAGGCTCCAGACTTGTTGTTACTGGTACCCTGGACTGTGCCTCTCCTCCTGCCCCCCATCCCCCCAATTCTGCTACATTAAAAAGTGTCATGAAGAGAGGGTAAAGTGATTTAACCAACTAATACCTTAAAGCACATGCTAAGGACAAAACTGTATTTCATTTGGTAAGTGATTTAATTAACTTGATTGATCACAAAGGGTTTCCTGACACTATGAAGATGCCAGGGTTCAGTTTATGGTGTAGTTTGGAGTGATTGATCTTGGGATGATCCTGCCTTGAGCTGGGGATTTAGGATAGAGTAGATTTTGTGAGGTCTCCTCTAATCTTTGCTCTCTGATACCATGATCTGAAATGAGATGTGTTGTGGCAAGGCCTCTTAGAAGAAGCTGGGACCAGTTTAAGAATAAAATTGGCATAATGTGGCATATTCCAAGGGCCAAAAGAAGTACTTGTGAGAAATGATTTCATAAGCATCAGAGGAGTTACTGGTATTTAGGAGAATCCAAGAAGGTGGTGAACTCCTCCAGAGGCAAAGAAAACTATACCAATTATCTTTCAATTTGGTGCTAGTATCTTCACAAGGTGTGTCTGAGAGTCATCTCCAATACTTAGCAGAGCTGTGCAGCCATTTGACTAGCTTCTTTTATAAAGCCCTATGAAGAACAAACAATAAATCAGAATTCTTAGTTCCTTGTTTCCTGTAAGATTCAGCTTGTGCTCACTATATACACCCACTAATCATTTGGTTTATGTGGTCTGAAAATATGTAGAGAGTCTTGAATGGCAGGAACTTATGAAGGAGTTTGTCTGGAATTGATGGCCCAGGCAGTGTGGTTTTTGCGAAAGATAGATAAATCTGGCTCTGACTACTCATTGCAGAATGCCTTACCAAAGGCTTTTTACTATTATGAGTGCTGAATAACCATTCTCTTGGAGCTCAGTAAAGAAGCTCTGGCTTTTTTTCCTCCTCTTATCTGATGTATTAAAAATCTAATGCTGCATAAAAGAAACTCCATCTCTGTGTATCTCACTGGAATGGATGGAGTGGCTGTGCACTTTAAAACAGGCCATGCTGAGCATTTGGAAAGCAACAGAACAGCTGAACATTGGGAAAGTTTGAAGAGAATTTTAATAAATAGCATGTAGGCTTTATCATCAAGTGAAGCTTGGATTGGGTGTGGGGGGAGGGCTGTTTATGTTTTAATACTATTCATATGCTAGGGGCTCAATTGTTAATGATTTTCTAGAAAACAATTGCAATGAAACTGTAGGAGGAAGATGATTTCAAACTGGACCACCCCATCTAAATGCCTTCATATCTTGAGTAGGCTCCAACGTAAACAGAAGTAGAATGCAGTTGGCCACATGTGCAATGCATCATTGCATTTGCCGGCCACAGCACTAGAGATAAGTTCCCACCACTCCTGCATTCATTCAGATCAGATCTATACTGGTTTTACCAGCATAGCCATGTTGATTAGATGCATGAAAAGAAAATCATATCCCAAGACAGCTATGCCAACAGAAACCCCTTTGGAAATATGACTTATACTGACAGAAAACACTTTTATTTCAGTACAATCTGTCTCTGTGCTTCTCAGTTCTCCACTAGGTCTTTACTGGCCAATCCTTCTGAGTGTAGACAAGTGCTCAGGTGAAAAAGTGTCACCCATGAAAGCTTGAATGTAACTCTGAATGTTTTAAAAGTTTGCCTAATACTGTTTCCATATTTTTCCTAATATTCATAGAATCATAAAATCATAGAAAATTAGGATTAGAAGGGACCTCAGGATGTCATCTAGTCTACATCATCTGCTGCTCAAAAGCAGGCCCATCACCAACTAGATAATTCCAGTCAGGGCTTTGTCAGGCCAGGACTTCGAAACTTCCAAGGATGGAGATTCTATCGCCTCTGAAGGTAACCTGTTTTAATGCTTTCGCCACCTTCCTAGGCTAGGGATAGAAGTTGCACATAAACTGGTTTAAGCGATCAAAAACTGGTTTAAACCTGTAGCAGAACAGAAGTTCAGTGTACATAAACCAATTTCAAAATGACTGAAACTGATTTAAGATAAACCTAGTTGAATGTAGTATCAGACTTAATTGGTTTAAGTCAAACCAGTTTATGAAACTTCTGGCCCAGACCCCTTCCTGGTTCAAGTAAATCACAGTATCCCAGCAGGCTGCAGTCCTGGGCCGTGCTGCTTCAGAGCAGGGCTTTCCCCACCCCTCTGTTCCCTAGCTGGAGCAGTGAGGCCTGAATCACTGCCCCCCAGGCAAACCCCAGCTGGGGTCTGGGGCCAGGGAGACTCCCCTTCCCCTGAGCATGAAGCGGCCATGCTGACTGTGACTATGGACTAGAAATCCTAGAGGCACCTGGAAGCAGGAAGAGGAAGTGATGAGGCAAACCTGCAGAGTCCTGCTATTGTGATTTGTGGACTGCACATCCCACATACCTCAGGGGCAATAGGAAGAGGAAGCAAATACAAAACCCATGCTATGTGCCAGACAGCCATGCTCTAATGCCCCTCCCCCTCCCCCCCCTTCCCCTACTCCCAGCTTCTGGCTTGATCCACTGCAGGCAGGTATCTGCATTTCCTGAATCAAAAGTGAATGTCTGTTCACTTACTTATTGGTTCAATCTTTGCAGTTTAGACTAACCTGGAAAGAATGAATCAATTCAGCCTTGGGCTTATGACTGTCTGTACTCAGCTCTAGTGAGAGAGTTTTTCCTAATATCCAACCTAAAACTCCCTTACTGCAACTTGCGACCGTTGCTCCTTGTTCTGTCATCTGCCACCACTGAGAACAGTCCAGCTCCATCCTCTATGGAACCACCTTTCAGGTATTTAAAGGCTGCTATCAAATCCCCACTGTCTTATTTTCTGCACACTAAATAAGCCCATTTCTTTCAGCCTCTCCTCATAACTCATGTTCCCCAGCCCCCTCACTATTTTTGTTGCTCTCTGCTGGACTCCAACTTGTCCACATCTTTTCTATACTGAGGGCCCCAAAACTGGACTCCAGATGTTGTCTCACTCATGCTGAATATAGCAGAATAATTACTTCATTCAGTCTACTGGCAATGCTCCTACTTATGCAGCCCAGTATGTTGTCAGCTTTCTTGGCAACAAAAACACACTGCTGACTCATATCCATCTTATTGTCCATATTCACTCTGATGCCTTTCTCCTTCTGGATTCAGGGAACCAGCATTGAAAATGCTGAAAGACAAATTGCCCTCATTGCCATTACTTAAAAAAACAAAGTAAATTTTGGAGAGTTCTTGTCCAAACCCAAGAGGTTTGTAAAATTCAGAGAAGCTTGCTTTTCAGGGTCTTATCTGAATCAGATTCCTGACCTTTCCACTCCTCAGTGTCTTGTCACTACCTCATCATTATACAAAACTCAAACCATGTCCAATGGATTTTTGAACTAAAAATATTTTGTTGCTGGAATCCATACCTAATTCCAACCAGGTTCTGTTTGGATGAGATGACTAAACCCATTGCCTGACTCCACAGCAGACATACCCAAGGGGCACTATTCAATTGAAAAAAGATCCATGATGGTGATGATGACATGCAGCCTATTAAGATTCTCTCAGAATTGTTGGAAGTCAAGACAGGATGCGAGTTGTGAGGCAGTCAGGTCTTTGGTGAGTTGAACACTTAACTAGTAATCCATGAGAAGACAGCAATTGTGAAGAAGAATATTGTGCTTGGAAGCCATTGTACATTTGGATAATACAAAACAAGCCCCAACAATATCATCTATCCCCCTCTCCATTAAGCCAGGGGTGGTACTCCACAGGCTGCAACTGGGCTTCACAGGAGTTTGATTCACTTGGGGAAAGAGAAGAATGCCTATTTAAAATGGCTACATTTAAGTGGCCCCTTAAAACCTCCTGCTCTGTGCCCTTGCAGTGGAATTTTTTGTTCCCCTTTGGTGTTCAGCATAACTTGGCAGCACCTGGTAAGTAGATGAGGGCACAGAGCAGAAAGAGGATCAGAGCAGCCAGGGTTTGGGGGTTGGAGTAAGGGAAGCACCCAGCCTTCTGATCCCTGGTGTAGAGGGTTCTCTTAATAGCCAACACAATAATCAGCAGTAATAGTCACTAAAAAGTGCGGAGAGCTAAACAAAAGCCTAGAAAATGGATTAACTCAATGGTTCACAAGTTGTGGGAAGCCATGGTAAGTGGTCCATGACTTGCACTGTTCTTCCTTGCTTTCAGTTAAGTTTGGTGGTAAAGGGTGTAGGGCAGGTCCATGAGAAATTTTAAAAGATGATAATGGTCTTGCTGGAAACATTTGGGAATGACTGGATTATTCAGGTTACTTTCTCCAGTATCAGTTTGGGAGCAGATTTGCACTATTTATGGCATTTTGGTAAGCCCAAATGCATCTGTGGATAAGGGAATATTTTTGTTTTATTTTTACACTGTAAACTGATTGGTCATAGTCACTGACTTGCCATAGAGGACAGGGTGTGTTCATTTTCAAATGGCTTTCAGCAAGAAAAACCCAATATTCTAATTAATGTAACAAATATGACAGAATATGCTATACAGGCCAAAGTTCTGTCTATTACTTGAAACTACGATCAGCAAATCTCGTAAGATAAGCAGGGATAGGCCTGAATAGAACTTGACCTCTGAAGGGAAAGACATTGCTGATGTTGATGAAAAGACCTGCCTTTGACAGACTATTGAGTTAACTTCCTATTCTAGTGGAGGAAGTCAGACCACATCTAGCAGCATTGTCTCAGACGGTAAATACGAAGCCAAGGTCTTAAGTACTTGAGTCCGTGATGATTCCAGGTGACTATCTTAACCATAGTGTGTTAATCCCAGGGACCTGACCACACACTCAGTTTTAAGGAATTAAACTCTTCTGCCTAAAGCTGCACATGCAGTGTTGGTTGTATGCCCTGTTCTTTTTCACCCTTTTAAACCATCATGTAAAGTGTGCTGCATGATAGAGAGATTCTGTAATCTACCCCAGAAGTGGTAAATTGCTGTTTTATAATTTGTATTTCACTGTACAGGTGATCTGAGGTCTTTCTAGGGAAAACACCTGGTCATAAATTTTGGACTCTCTGCACCTCTGGCCATGCTCATGTTTTTCAGGTGCATTTTCCTGCTGATCTCTGGTCTTGAGCCATTACCTCTGCTCTGGTGGAATCATGATTCTCGGACCAGACCTGAGGCTGCAGTCATCTGTAATCAACCATGGCTTTATTTCAATGCCTGCAGTTCTCTTCCCTTTAGCAATGAAGTTCATTATTCCAAAAATGGCTAACAGATGGTATCTTCCATGTTTCAGGGATCTATTATGTAGCTGTGTTGTTCTGAGGAAATAAAATACAAAACTCTAAAACTCTTGGTTCAGGTACCTTTTAGACCAACAGAAATTTTTTTGCTACTTTTTATTCTCTGGATGACATGGTAAATACTGTATTTTAGCCAGTTTTGGAAAAATAAACTTAATTGCTAAATAAGAAAAAGATTTTTGCACCTCCCTGCCTGCTTCTGACATCTGACACTTCCAGGAAAAAAACACAGCCTTATCTGCACATCAAAGAGCAACTCACTCAACAGGACTCTCACAGACCCAGGGGAATATACTTCCAGTCTCAACTTCCCCTTGTGCAAAATAGAGTTTATTTTCTATCTAAGAGGACTTGTGCAATCTTTGATTTCTCCTCAGCCTGAAGAAGGGTGTGTGCACCCAAAAGCTTGCAAAAATATTTTTTTTTTACTTTTTTGAGTTGGCCTAATAGAAGGTATCACCTCTGAACCAAGTATTTTAGAGTTTTGTCAACCTCTGGCTAGTATTCTTTGCTTTTCAATACCATAGCTTGGGGTGTTTGATAAGCTTCTAGCGCTGTAATCTGGTGCGGTTGAGCAAGCTGTCTCAAAGCAACCTTTTTGGGGTGAATGTCCTTGCTATCACAGCCCAAATCATAGCGCTTGGTGTTAGGCCACCAGATACTCACTAAGATGCAAGCCTGCTCCTCTCACTAGTTGGCTGCATATTGAGACCACATCATTGGCTGGCTTGCATGCATGCATGCAGCCTCTACAAACTGTGCTGCTGGTCAGGAGTGATCCCTACAGCAAATGAGGGGTTAAACATTGCCCAAGGCAAAACCAAAAAATTGTCCTGCTCCTGGGGAATAGGCCAAAAGTGCACCCCAGGGAAGTATGCGCATAAAAATTCAAAATTATGCAATGAGTCCTAGGGGCTGCATATGGCAGCACAGCACTGGCCTGGCCTGGCCTTGGGGCTAGAGGCACTGTAGCTGGGAGCTACATGCTATTGGGCAGGGGGAGGCTCTGTGCCTCCATGTTGGGCTTCCAGCACACCAGGGAGAAACCTTGCATGGAGGCATAGAGTTGCTCACCATTGGCCTGGCCTGATGGGGTGCAGCTCCCGCCTGCAATGCCGCAAACCCTATTTGCTGTCACGGAGCCAGCCCAGTCTGGGTTGAAGGGATGTGGCAACAGGCTAGCCAGCCCAGCTCCATGCCACCATGTGTACCTGGAGCCACGCGCTGCTGGGAGGCTTGACCTGCCATGGCCATGAGCACCCCAAGGGCCTACCACCAGCTGCAGGGGCTGTGCACCATGAGGCAGGGGTGTGATGGGAGCCCATCCCGCCCTCCTGCAGGCAGACGCTCTCCTCCCCACTTACCAGCTGCCCAGTCGCATGCCATTGCACTCAATGCCTCCACATGGGGCTCCCAGCTGGAGTGCTGGGAGCCACGTGGAGGTGGAGGCACAGAGCCCACCCAGGTTAAATGATGCAAAATTATGTGCAGTCATACATTTTATGTGAAAAAAATTCCCCAGGGTATACAATAGGAGGGGGAAGTGTGTAGAAGGGAGCCAGAAGGCACAACTGTGGGGTTGCCGGTGGAGAATTTGAGTCCAAGGGCCTAGCTTTGAGTCCTGTAACTAGCAATTGTACTGAAGCCATGCTGCAGATTGGCCACAGGGAGAAGCCAAGTAGCAGCTTGAGTGGGGATGTACCCAGAACCTTCAGGACCTTTGGCAGTAGCCAGCCTGAGAAATGTGCACAGGGACTTACACTGTGGACAAGGTAGTGTGGATGAGCACATGGGCCATGGGCTCTTTGCATTGTCCAAAGCCAAGGGTGTCTAACTTGCTTGGAGTCTGGATTTGAACTGCAGGGCATTTTGTGGGCTGGATTCAGTGTGGGGTATGAGACCAACTACCTTGACCACTGTGACAGCAGCAGCAGCAAGGGGTCTGGCAGTGGCTGGGCTGGATCCAGGGGTCCAGTGTCAGAAGTGGGCCTGGGAGAGGAGCCTAAGGGCAGCAGTGGAGAGACAAGCTCACTGCCCATGGCCATGATAAAGGGGCCTGAATTCCACAGAAGACCATGCCTCCCAGCTTCTGGTGGCCCATGGGTAACCTGGCAGGCCAGCCAGAGTGGCTCTTTTATAAAACATTGCAGTGCCTTCCTAAATACATACCAGCCTCAGGGGCAAAAACAGAGCACACTGGCTGCAGGGTAGAGCAACCTGTAGTGATATGATAATGATGATGTTTGCTTTTTTGTGAGCATTGTGGGACATGTGAGTCTTCTGAAGGAGCTCATGCAGGGGGGAGGGTGATGGCTTAGGCAGCCAAGAGGGAGAGCTGTTCCTTGGGGACGTAGTAGAAAAAGATGCATGGAGCACTGCTGCTCACCTGGAGCTTATAATTTGCTGGTGCACTCTGGTGAGGAAACCAAGAGGTATGCAGCAGCAGGGACAGAAGGTACCCAGGAGCGGGCCTGCCCCACTTGGTGTGGACAGTGTTGAGACAGAAGGTTTGAGTTTTATAACGTATGATTTTATTGTTGCCAGTGGCCATTTAAGGATGAACAAGCCTGGTGGCATAGACAGTACACGTTCAAAATGCAGCTTGCCCAGGAACTTCACCCAAGGGATTTCAGATTGGCACAGGAGGAAAACCTCCAAATGCCAGAGGAAGTCTGATTGGAGCTAGCAAGGTCACACTGACTCTGCTCATATACCTCTCTCAGCCAATCAGAAGAATCCATAAGCAGGCATAAGATTTTGGGGCATGTGTCGCAGGAGCCTGGCAATTGGCAGACTTTCCATCCTCCGTCCCTCCCTGGCTCCCATCCAGGCTCCTGAGTTGTTCTGCAGAATGACCATCTTTACAGACTGGCTCACACGCAGATAATTTGGCATGTCATGCTATATCTGAGTGCTCTCCCTTTTTCTCTCCCCCCTCCCCTCTAACCTTTTTCTTTCCCCTCATCCCTTGTCCTTGTGTTTTCCTGATCTGTGGGTTCTTTCAGTCTCCTTTCTCGTGGACTGGGATGTTTTCTCTCTTTAATGCTTCAGAAAGTGATACACAATGAGGAATCTCTCATCTCCTGTGCATCAGGGAGAGAATTACTGACTGAGTGCTGAGCAGTCCAGTAATTGATTTAAACCGTATCCTCACTCTCTCTCTGTCTCTCCCTTGGAGTGGCTGGTTCCGTCCTTCTGGTTCATTTAATTTAATTGGATTCCCTGAGCCGCAAAGCCGAGGGAATAAAATCCACCGAGAATGTTCACTTCAAAATCCAACTCTGTGTCCCCTTCTCCGTCCATGGAACAGGCAGACTCGGATGCCCTGGATATCAGCACCAAAGTGCAGCTGTATGGAGTGCTCTGGAAGAGACCCTTTGGAAGGCAGTCTGCCAAGTGGTCCAGGAGGTAAGCAGCTATGGTATGGGACTCTTAACAGCTGCAGCCACAGAGGGACTTCCTAGCTGGAAAAAAAAAAAAA
>JAGPOW010000304.1:68138118-68169447 GCA_030014935.1 Caiman crocodilus | reverse complement strand
TCATCTAGCCTGACCCCCTGCCACAGGCAGGAATGAATGCTGGGTTCACAAGACCCCAGACAGGTGATCGTCCTACCTCCTCTTGAATTTGCCCAAGGTAGGGGCGAGGACCACTTCCCTGGGAAGTTGGTTCCAGTTTCTAGCCACCCTAGCAGTAAAATATTGCCTCCTGATCTCTAACCTAAACCTATTCTCCATCAACTTCTTACCATTGTTCCTCATCACCCCAGGGGGTGCTGGGGAAAAAAGGGCTCTACCTATTTGCTGTTGATCTCCCCTGATGAGCTTGTAGGCAGCCACCAGGTCCCGCCTCAGCCTCCTCTTGTTGAGGCTGAACAGGTTCAGGTCCCTCAGTCTCTCCTCATAGGGCCTGTCCTGCTGCCCTCTCACCAAGTGGGTGCCCTCCTCTGAACTCTCTCCAGGCTGGCCACATCCCTCTTGAAGTGCAGTGCCCAGTACTGGATGCAGTACTCCAACTGCGGCCTGAACAAAGTCACATAGAGGGGGAGGATCACCTCTCTGGACCGGCTTGAGATGCATCTTTGGATGCATCACAAGGTATGGCTGGCCTTGCTGACTGCGGTCTGGCATTGGTGGCTCATGTTCATCTTGGAGTCAGTAATGACTCTAAGATCCCTTTCTGCCTCTGTGCTCCCAAGGGGGGAACTCCCCAGCCTGTATGTATGCTGTGGATTCCTCCCAAGGTGCAGCACCCTGCATTTATCTACACTGAACCCCATCCTATTCTCATCTGCCCACTTTTTGTAGTCTGTCTAAATCTAGTTGCAGCCTCTCTCTCCCTTCAAGTGTGTCCACCTCGCCCCACATCTTCGTGTCATCAGCAAACTTGGATAGCGTACTTTCCACTCCCTTGTCCAAGTCGCTGATGAAGATGTTAAACAGTGCAGGCCTGAGAACTGAGCCCTAGTGGACCCCACTGCTTACATCTCGCCAGGTTGAGTACAACCCATCCACCACTACTCTGGGTGCACCCCATCAACCAGTTTTTTACCCATCTAACTGCGTAGGCATCAATGCCACAGTCGCTTAATTTATTGATGAGAATGGGATGAGAGACAGTTTCAAAGGCCTTCTTAAAGTCTAGAAAGACTACATCCACAGCAACATCATCATCCAAGGATTTAGTTACTTGGTCATAAAAGGCAATTAAGTTAGGTTGGACCTGCCTTTGGTGAACCCATGCTGGTTGCCCTTGAGCATGATCTTCCCTGCAGGCCCCCCACAGATGTGTTCCTTGATGATTTTCTCTAGGTGACCCCAGCAAGAAATGCATCCAAAAATTTTTTTAAAGAGTCCAGAGGAAGTGCTTGTACCACCTCTGGGGGAAGTTTGTTCCAGACCCTGGACACTTGCACCATAAACCTTTGTTCTTATGTCTGGTCTAAATTGGCCTTCCCAGAGTTTTTGGCCATTGGGCCTTGCTATCCCTTGGGGAGCTCTGGTGAACAGCTGTTCTCTCAGGTCCTGATGTACTCCTCTTATATAATTGTAGAATGCCACCAAGTCCCCCCTGAGCCTTCTTTTTTCCAGACTGAGGAATCCCAAGTCCATCAGCCTTCTTCAGCCCTCCAGGCCTCAGATCATATGAGTGGCTCTCCTCTGGACTCTCTCAAGCTTCTCCACATTCCTCTGGAAGTGGGGGGCCCAATACTAGATGCAGTCTCACCAGGGCTGAGTAAGTTGGGAGGATGATTTCCTTGGTTTTGCTTGAGATGCATCAGTGGGTGCATGCCAGAGTTTGCTTTGCTTTGCCAGCCACAGCAGTGCATTGGTAGCTTATATTCATCTTGTGGTCAATCAAGACCCCCAAGTCCCTTTCGGTTGTGGTGCTAGTGAGCATAGCACTGCTGAGCCTGTAAGTATGTTGAAGGTTCTTCCTACTGAGTTGCAGCAGCTTACGCTTCTCTACATTGAAGGCCATCAGGTTTTGGTCGGCCCACCTTGAGAGCGTGTCCAAGTTGGCCTGAATTCCCAGCCTGTCCTGTGATGTGACCACCTTCCCCCATAATTTGGTATAATCTGCAAATTTGGTCAGTTCACATCTGATTCCTGAATCCAGATCATTGATGGTGACCTGTCAGAGGGGTGAGATGGGTACAGGCAACACTGCTTGCCACCCCATGTCCTCTCTGGGGTAGAGCTGTGGTCTGAGAGGAGTGGCAGCCAGGCCACGGTGCAGGGTATAGCCACAGCCCAGCGTAGGAGCAGCTGGCAGTAGGAGAAGGTGAGGGCAGTGCAGCCCGTCCCTCCCCTCCCCCTTCCACTTCCCCATCTGTTACTGTTCACGCTGCTGGTGACATGACTGGCACAATGCTTACACATGACATTTACAGAAATGACAGTGTTTGGATTTTGAAAGTATTTTGGACCAGTAAAAGCCAAGCTAAGAGACTGCTGGAGTATGGGCCAACTTTGGAAAGATGTCTTCTGCTGCCTCAAGCTTGCAAATCCTCTCTACTTTGAGGCTGCCTACACCTTCCATTATTGCCCAACAAGCAACTCAGGCCGGTCCCTTCTACAGTGTTAAGGACACATCAAGGGAAATTAAGCCATGACTGGAATGCATGAGACTTGCCACAACATTTAGCAGGGGAGACATCAACAGGAGAACAAATGCTGCTTCAGATGGGGACATTGGGCATTTATAACCGTGCTCTGGGAGACAGGGCAGTGGGGAGGAGGGCGCTTTAATTTTCACAGCTCCGAGAGCTGCACTAATTAAAAGTTCCCAGAAATGACCACACGTGACAGTCAGCTACCTGTGTACTACCTAACAACTCCTGGTCGAATCAGCAGATATTACCATGTTAGGACTGTTTGTAGGGATATGTTTGAGGGGATTTCAATCCAATTCCTATAGGCAGGTGTCAGTCTATCTTTAAGCTCAAGCATGACTTTTGTTTTCCTCATTGCAAGTGACCTTCCAGGTCAAGGGCTAGGCTGGAGCTGGAGTGTTGTGGAGAAGGTGCTACTGCTCCAGTACCAGCTCTGTGTATAAACAGAGGATGTCAGCCTGTAGGACTCTCGTATGCCCTAGAATAGTAGAAAATTGATGGTTTAATTTTTAAGTGACACTTAAAAACGTGTGTGTGTGTGTGTGTGTGTGTGTGTGTGTGTGTGTGTGTGTGTGTGTAGCAAGTGTGTGACTTGCAGCAAGAACTAACTTTAGGGTAGATCTACATTGCAAATTTACCATTCCAGGAGGGTTATGATTAAACACACTGTGCTGCTGTGCACATGCTGCCTCCCAAGCTGGAAGCAGTGTGTTCACAATCACATGGTGCTCGAGATGGGCTAACTAGCACAGAAAGACTGTAACTGAGAGAGGCAGTGCTAAATAAATAGCCCATCTGCAGCACCACACAAACACGACTGTTTTGCTTCTGATGTGGTAGACAGCACATGTGGAGCAGGGTGGTATTTTGGGGCATGGTGACACTGCAATATTGGTATATCCTCAGACTACTGTTCTGAAGAAAGGATTTGAAGATGCATGTTTATTTTAGCTTAAACCCCTCCTCTCAGTACATCACTGACTGGCTCTGCACACCACTTCTCCATTCCATACTATCCTGTACCATACCAGTTATCTTTCTCCACCTCAAATTCTCCAGAATATAAAACAGATAAGGGAACTCTGTAAATATCCCTAGAAGCAGAACAAGTGACAAGTGCTGCAGCCTGAGAGCTGACCTGGGACAATGCTGCCATTGTCCCAGTTTTCCTGGGATATCTCTAGGGAGTAAAAATCACACTGTTCTGACATCTAGGACTTGGTATATTTAGGTCTGTACTGTTGCCAAAAAACCCTGCTAGACTGAAAAACCAGGGACAATTTTAAAGTTTGATAATGGTAGGATTTAACATGGCCCATTATCTCTTCAAAATACATTGCAAACATTAAGTAACCAATTTCATTAACCATCACTGCTGGAAAAATGTACTTAGAAATGAGGGAACTTCAGCTTCAACATAGTATCGTGACTTCTTTATCTGTCTCCAACAGATCATATTGTAACTTTGCTCGTATACTGTAATTTGGATCATTCATAATTAAATGTCCTTGCCCGTCTTGGAAATAGTACCCAAAGTTGTCCAATGTGAAGACAAATGAATAGCTGCTTCCTAATTCGCACTGCTTGTCACTTATGTTTTCACTGTTGCATTGGTGTTTCTGTAAGATTCACTTTTCTGTTTCCGTACATCTATGCAGTGCTGTGTTGTCAGAGTTGCAAGTCTTGCCAAGGAAGATCTGCTAGCTTCAAATATTATTATTTGATTTCTCACTGAAGTGGTAACAGACTCAATCAAGTCAGGGATCCAGTGTCATTGTGCTGCATGTTGTGGAAACAAGGGAGTGGAAAGACGACCCCAGCCTACAGAAGTCACAGCCTATAGTTCAGGGGTGGGCAATTATTTTGGGTGGAGGGCCACTTACTGAATTTTGGCAAGCCATGGAGGGCTGCATGATAGGCAGTCAGGGGCAGATAAATATTAAATTTCTAATTTTTTTAGGAACCTTGTGGGCTGGATAGAATGGCCTGGTGGGCTGCATCCAGCCCCCAGGCTGCATTTTGCCCACCCCTGCTATAGTTAATGACTAGAAGCAACAGGTGAATGGAACACACTAAGCATAGACATGCATCCTACGGGAACAGTGGATCAGACAGTGAGATTTATGATCAAACCAGCCAGTCAGCCTCTGTTAGATCTTTCTGGTGTCTTGCTTGGGCACTATTATAAGGTTCTTTAGATTTAATCATGTAGAATTATTCCAATGGTGCCAGTAGGTCTGGAGGTACTCTAATAAATATAGATGCATTTTCCATTAGCATATGTGCTGGAAACTACCAACTCTTGTCATGGTGGGTAGAATTTAAATGCAACTGCTGCATCAGGAGGGGTCACACATGGGTAGGCTTGGATGTGGTAAACAGACTTGGATCTTCTGGAATGGGTAATTAAAAAGGGTATAGAGGTGTGTCTCAGCCCCCATTTCCTCTGAAGCATTCTGCTACTTCTCACACTGTCTGTGTGCATTCATATTATAACTTTTCACTGATCCTGTCATGGACAAGCAGGACAGAGATGTGGGTTTTGGAGACACTTAGAAGGGCATACCCATGATCCAGGGTAAGTGTGAGCTTTCTAGAAAAGCCATAGGAGAAGAACATCTTCAGTGCCTTGTGCCATCTCTCAGGAGGGCCGTCCTGAGGATCAGTCAGTAGAGTGGATGTCTGATGTATATGACCACCACAAAAGGGTCAGTTGCACTCTGCATTTCTGAGCACCAAACAGCTCATTAGAGTTTGTTCAGGCGAAGTAATGCTGGTTGCTCCTGCTCTCCTCAAATGAATGCAGTGTCACTCAAAGTGTGTTTGTACAGTAAAAAACAGCTCTAAACACGGCTACCAGGTTGTTGCTTTCTCAAAAATATCCATATTGAATTCATAATACAAAGAAAAATAGGTATCTTGGCTATCTCCTGGCTCTTCAACCTCAATGGACTCTGAACATTTCCTTCTAGAATTTCTTCAGTCAGTGTTAAACCCCCAGTTTTCCAGAAGTATGGACAGGTGCATCTGCCTGGAACTGAACTCCAGGCTGATTCACAATATGGCAAAGACATCAGCTGGCCTGCTTTCTCCCTCAGCTATTTAAAAATAACTTTAAGGTGTCCTCCTAAAGTCACTGGCACTGCTGCATTAGAAGGTGCCTATCTTGCAGTCAGTTTTTACAGCTATGCTCCTCTTAAGGTGCAGACAGAAATGACATCTGTTGTGTGACCAGTCCCTTGAAATACTCTAAAGCCATGCCCAGACAGAAGAGCAAGGCTGCAGAGCCCTCTGATCATGTGACAAATTAACCCTAATTGTATGAGAGTTCAAATGAAGCCCCTCCTAAGTGGAGTGATTTCATTAACTTCTGTCTGCTCTGCTGCAACAGCTGCCTGGCTTCAGCTGCAGGGGAGAGGGAGGGAAGAGAGGTTCCTTCTGGGGGGTTTTCAGACCTGGAGTGGTGGGTGAGGGGTAGATTGGAGCCCCCCCACCTTCGGGGAGTTCCAGTCTATCCCCCCATCCTGTGGGGCTGAGAACCCCAGAACTACCTCTCTCCCCTGCCTTCTCCCCCTGCTATCCAGAGACAGCAACAGAGCTGGGAGGGAGGAGTGGTGGAGCCAGGGGAAAACACAAGCCTCTCTCCCTGGTGGGTTTCAAATTAGATCTGATCCTCCACCCAGCTGAACCAACAGCTAATGTCTGTTGGATAGGGAGGATCAGTCTAACTCATGGTGATTTCTGTGAATGGTCATGAGTTAGGCCTGTGAGCTGCACATCTGTCTGTACTTTTCAATATGCTTCCTAGACCTCTGCTGGGGGAAGAGCTCTGGCACTGAGCTTTGACCTAAGATTTTCTGTTTTCTAGATGATCCTCCCTTCTTGTACAATTTAATTTAATCTCTCTCAATGATAGCAGCTGTTGGTTTTTCTCATTCTAATTTAAGTGTAGCCTGTGTAAATGCTTTTGTTCCAAACAAGGAGGAAGGACTGGAGTTTTAGGAGAAAGAGCAGCAAAGCTACACAGCAATCTGTAGAAATTGGGGCACGTCAGTACTAAGGTACTGTGCTGGGCTTTGTAAGTCTGTGCATTAATTGCCTGCTCAGATAGTGCCTTCTGTTGGCCAGTGCACAAAGCAGCATTGACCCTTGCTGTAGACACTGCATCCTTTTACTTGTTAGGGGAAAGTAAGCAATTAGCAAAAGGTGGGAGGGGTTCAGGCACCTCAGAAAGAAGAGGGTGAGCAATAGGGCCGTGTTATACCTTAATTTTAGGCAGCTCCTGGAGCTCTTAACCCCTGGATTGTCCATACATTAACACCTGAAACTACTTTTAAGCACACTTTAAGTGGGTTAAAGTTATGCCGCTCAGGACAGGTTTATCTCTGATCTGTGTTACCCAGCTCAAGTCCTATTGATGTGTGGCCGCTCTTCATAGATGAGTTTGCCCAAGCTGCAGTCCACCAGCATCCCAGGATGTAGTGTCCTTTCCCCCATCCTCCTGTTCTATGTGGACAAACTTTCCACCCCTTGAACTCTTTGCCCAGCAGGCAGTTCTGGCACCAAACCAGCTCCCCCTCCTGCCCCAAGAGTTGTGACTTTCCCACTCCCACAGATGCAACCCTGTGTGAACAGCCTGCAGAGTAAATGCCTGCTAGCCAAGTCACAGGGTATAAATGGCTCCAGGAGTAGGTTCTAGCAGAGCATGTGGGAACAAGGTAGGGGGTCACATTGAGTCCCCACGAGCTAGAACTTCCTTCCTAGGACAGGGGCAGGAGCTTCCCCAAAAACACCTTCCCTCACCATTCCTACCTCCCAGCCATCCCAGGAAGCATAACCAGCACCCCCCACAGCCCAATCCCAAATAACAATTTGTTAAAATATGAGGCTTTCTTTAATTTATTTCTTTATTTCTTTTTAAATTTTTTTAACTATTATTTTATTTTTCAGTGGCTGACTCCCTTCATTTCACCACTGTTCCCCAGTCTCATTTCATTCCCCACCCCCTTCCAAATAATTCTCTACCACCCAGCGTCATATTTCCCGCCCCCCCCCAGTCTTTCTCTTATTGCTGCCTAGAGCAGGGATGGAAACCTGTCCTGGCTCACCAGTCCTCTAGTGGCAAGTCTCAGCTGTGCAGATGGGGGACAGTCAGAAAAGATTTTTTAGCCTTTTAAGTCTAACTGCTCCAAACTCAAGGTAATGCTAACACCAATCAAAGTGCAATGTGTAACAAGGCCCATAGTTTCTGTTTAGATAATTTGTAATATCAGTCTTACTGTGAACCAGCCCTTATTTGACTGCATCTGGTAAGTGAACAGGGAGTTTGCACTGCTTTTATCTCTCTAGATACTTTGCTGCATTGAGAGCAGGAGCTGTTTGCTTGTTCAGTGAACAGAAAGCAGAGCAACCAGCCAAGCATGAAGTGCTCAGAGTGTGAATCAAGAGATCTGCTTCTGCTGAGGCAGCAAATTGGTTTCCTCTGGCTCTACCCAGAATTCTACCTAAACTGAAATGAACTACTGGGCAGGAGGAAGGCAACTCCAGGAATCTGAAGTTTTGCTAGCAGTTTTTATGTTCACAAGACTTTCAGATGAAAGATGGAGCTGCTGACCCAACCAGCTGTCATCACAGACCTGGTGATATTTCATCAAAGTGCAGGACCTGGCCACATTCCAAGCTGGATAATTATACTTGATCTACCTCAAATTAATCTTGTAACTTTGTGTCCTAATCTGCTGCCAAAGGATTGTTCTGTTTCTCTGCATTATGACACAGGCGCTCGGTTCCATAAGAGAGATGTCTGCATTTTGGGGAGATGGTGTTGAAACTGCCCTTCTGTGTCAGATCCAAGGTCCATGCAGTCTAACATCCTGTCTCTGACAGTGACCACTATCCACAGGGCAAGTTTCTTCCTGGTCTCTCGATCTGGGCAGAAAGCTGAGGACTTCTAGCCCTGTTTTTTTCTATCTTGTGTAATGTAGCTGGGAATGCTCACATTCACAGAAGTGTCTCAAGCAGTGAGTGATGTTGGGTTTGGAGAGACTGGGGGGCAGCAAAGGAGCAGAGGCTTTTGGGGAGCAGGTAGGGGGCAGAGGCCATTGTGGGGAGGTGGGGGCAGAGGCTGCAGGGAGCAGGCAACTGTTGCAGCTCTGACTGGCTCCAAAGTCATTTATGTTGTGTAGAACTGCATTTCCTCTTACTAGTTTTACAGCTGTTTGCTATTTCAGTGTCATTTAGCATCTACCTGGATTTACTCAAATCCAACACCAGGTTGTTTTTTTCCATATTATGTATGAGAGAGGAAAATTTCTTTTCTTGGATTTGAGTTCAGGGAGGGGTGGCTTCTGCAAGTCTAACTACAACCCCAAACTGGGTTTGGAGCCAGTCAGAGCTGCAACAGCTGCCTGCTCCCTGCAGCCTCTGCTCCCAACTCCCCCAATGGCCTCTGCCTCCTACTTGCTCCCCAAAAGCCTCTGCTCCCTTGCTCCCTTCCCCTCCTCCTCCTCCTCCCCACATCACTTACTATCAGGTGTGGCTCCGGCCGTGGCTCCGTTCTCTCCTGGGCACAGAGCATGTGGCAGCTCTGGCCTGGGACACTGCTGCATGGCTGGGCACAAGCTAGAGCGTCAGTGTGTTCCATGCCAAGGAGGGAAGAGAGGCAGAGCCACGCCTGACAGCAAGCAGTGGTGGGGCAAGCAAGAAAGGTTGTGGGGAGCAGAGCCTGCAGGGGCTGAAGATTGGGTCAGGGCCTGTAGGGGAGGCAGAGGCAACAGGGGGACTGGCTGCAAGGGGACAATTGGTAGGGGGCCATGAGACGAGGGGGCTACCTGCCCCCCAAACTGCCTGCTCTCTCCCTTGTGCTGCTGCTGCTTTCTATGCTGCAGCAATGGGTTGATGAATTTAAGATACCTTCTGATAATTAGAGCCTATACAAGGAAAATGTATAGATAACGTAAAAAATTTCCACGCATAGCATCTAATTATTGGGGGGTAGTCTTAAATTCAAAGTCATGTAGGATTGGGGTAAATAAGGGCACTTTTCTTTGGCTTAGTAAATAAGAACAGACAATTTAATTTTTCTACCATTGAGTATCTTTAAAAAAACCCCAAAGATTCAGAGACCCCATGAAATACACGGGGCATTCTGCTATTGCTATGAATTGAGCAGAAGGTTTTGTTGCACTGTCCACAGTGATAGCTACACCTTTTTTTCCTTCACTTAAATTACCCGTATAGAAATTAACCTAAATGATTCCATAATGGTGTGAATTCCAGTTTTTGCACAGTGTATTTCATTTGCCAACATATTGTCTTCTCTTTTAGCTTTGGCAGGCCCCTTTAGAAATTATGCATACTCTTTTCTACATTTCACTGATTTCTGTAATTTTGTGTTGTTTATAGATCATGTCACTTCACCATTTAACCACTCCAGCAGGTTATTAACAAATATCATAAAGAACGCTGGTCCATATATCCTTGACTTATAAATTTCCGTAACTCCATTGATCTTTCCACCCACCCCTATATGAAATTTTGGGTTCCCTTAATGTTAACCTTTTGCCATGTTGAAAACTGTCCTTTTAATTTTGCTTTTTATTTCCCCAGTGCCTTGGTTATAGTCTGCACAATGCACTACTTTACTTTTCAGTCTACAACTGTTTACTTTTCTTAATAGAAGTAAGATTTTTCAACAGCATTTTGAAAGTCTAAATAAGTAAAAAAAACAAAAACAAAACAAAACCAACCAAACAAAAAAAACCCTCTTTTTTTTATTCATAATTTTGAGGAACACTCAAAGAATTCTTATAGTTTCAAAGCTTAATTTACAGGAGCTCTGATCTTGTATTTCTATTCAATGGCATTCATTGGGATGCTGACTGAGCAGAACACAATACATTGTTAATGCAATGGATGTCTGAAGAAGTTGTTTCTTTTCCATTTCCAGATGAACACCAAAGGCTTGGATAGGATCTCTGCTTTTAGGATTTTGGGGAAATTGCTTCCATCCTTTAATGCCCTTTATGGCAAGAACACAGAACAGGCTGCCAGGCATTTGTCAGCAGCAGGATCAGAACTGTTACTTATTCTCTGGGCCTACTTCACCCCTCTGGCACACATTATTAGAAATCTCTGTTGCCTTCAAATTAACCTTCACTGGTTCCAGGGGTTAGTTTGAATTTTTGAATAACCTTGACTAAGCACTTTGCTTCTCTCTACCTGTATTCTTCCATTTGCAGAGTGGCAATAATAAAACCTCTTGGCTCAAGGGGAGATTTTCATTAGGTAAAGGTTGTCTGAAGTTGTGATGAATCAGATGTAATGCCCTCCTGTCTCAGAACTAGGATTTATTTATTTTTTTGTTTCTTTTCTCCTCAGGTTCTTCATCATCAAGGAGAGCTTTCTGCTTTACTATGCTGAGAGTGAAAAGAAGAATTTTGAAAGCAATAAATACTTCAATATTCACCCGAAGGTCAGCGCTCTTCTGTGGGTTCCATTAGGACTCCAGCTGGCTTTTTACAAGCAGCCAGAGAGCAGAGGAAGCAAGTTATCTAACCCCAACCCTGAGTCGCTGGACCCTGAGGCGCCTCCAAATGATACAGGAATGTTGATGAACCTTTTATGAAAAAGCAAACTTAACTCAGGCTCCCCCCAGCCCCACCAGCTACTTGGTTTTATTTTTTAATCCTTTTTCCTGATGTTAGGTTCCTGGCCCAACTTCTTTAGTCATCTTATGCACTAGTGTAATGAGCAGGTGGCTGGGTCACCAGCCGCAACTGCCAACTTGGAGTGGAGGAAGGGCAGCTGCTGCCACTGCCTGCCTGTGTCTTGCTAGTGCTGCTGCCCAGCCATGGTACATACTCTGATCTCATGATTACCCAGTTCATCTGGTGGCCATCAGAATAGTCTGCTGTGAGGCTACTCTGATCATCACCTGGTTTATTACTTGACTCATCATGACTAGCTGTTAATCTGTACCTGGAAATCTAGTCAGACACAACAGTGTCCCAGTATACCTCACATACATGCAGGATAAGGAAGGGGAGGGTTCATCTCTCAGGCCTTTGCCACCTGTGCTTTTAGTGGGAGTAGCTGTTTTTTGTTCTCTATGGACCTCCAGCCACAGAGGCTATGCACTTTAGGGGGTCTGATTTCACCCGCAGCAGGTATTGGTGATATGCTAGATGTCACCAATGTGCACCAATATGCATGGGAAACTACTACTTAGAGAAATGAAGTCCAGGAGCCATAAATAGGGGCACCAACTCCCTCACGGTTGCATTTGTAGTTACTCATTGAAGCATAATGTCTTAAACCTGCTGGATGATCCCCTGGTCTTTAACAAAAGAACCTCCCCTTTCCTTCCAGTTTTCATATCCCAGCACCCACCGCAGGTGGGCAAGATTAGGCTCCCTGTGCAGCCTGTTAGCACCATGTGTGGATCTAGAATTTTGCAAAGGAGGGTGCAGGTAGAGAGGTGCATCATCACCTATAAAACAGCATCTTTTTCTCCAGTTAAACTAGAAGTTTTATTAATACTCTAGAGACCTAAGGATGTAGTAATCAGTTTGTTTGAAGCAAAAACAAATATAACTTCATTGGAATGAGTTAAAAACAGTCTTCAGGGCTGGGACAGGCTGTGACAGGAGTTTCGGGAGCAGCTAAGACAGCAGCATTGTAGAACAAAGGATAGCTTGACTGGTGGAACATCAAGACCACCAATTGAAAGGGAGAAGGTCATTAACACTTGTGGAATGAAGTTTCAAAGGGTTCAGGTAGATTATAAGGATCCATGAAGTCAAGGGACTTCTTCAGCACTGCCTGACTAGAAATGCTGCTGCTAGTGCCAGGCAGTTGGTTTTAAACTTTGGGTGGAGCAGGAGTCAAAGCAGGGTCCAAACATTCCCTTCTTTCCCCCAGATCTTCCCCTGATTAGCACTTCCCTTTAATCAGTTGCAGCAGGTTCCCCTGGGTGCTTTGGGGTGTCAGTCCTGCTTCTCAGGAACTATACATGCTGATTGTTGTGACACTTCCAGCATCTGAAGAGGGGCATGGGGAAAGCTGAGAACGGGAGTCCCTGATATGCCTTGCTTTTGGCTGTGCCTTGCCTCTGCTCACTGAAGGTATACTGACTGATTTCAACACTCTGGTTCCACACTAGGGTGTCATTCCTCTGGGGGGCTGCATCGTGGAGGCCAAAGAAGAGCCCAACATGCCTTATGCCATAAAGATCTCCCATGAGGACTTCCATGTGAGTGAACTCTTTTCTTTTCAAGTAGATGAGCTTAACACTGATGAGAGGGCTGAAGCAACAGCCCTGGAAATTGATGTGCTCTATTTATTCACAGCAAATGGAACCACTTAGACAGCAGCATTGCTGCTCGTTGCCCTCCATCACTTTGCTTATGTGTCTTACAACCTCAATGAGAGTCAAAGGATAGGGCTGGCTCCAGAGCCCATCCACTTTTTTCTGCTGTTTGGAGTAGTATCAATGGTGGGCAGGGGACAGTGCTTACAATACCTGCATCCACTGGTGGCCTGGATAGAACCATGTGCATGATGTTATATATGCATGTGCATGTGCTACACCAGCAGCTCTCATTGCAGGCTTTGTTTTTCTGTCCCAGGGTAACATTGTCCTAGCAGCTGAGTCAGAGTTTGAACAGGCCCAGTGGCTGGAACTGCTGCAGGAGTCTGGGAAAGTGTAAGTATCAGGGGCTTATTCCCATTCTTTTCTCTTTTCTGAAGTATTTTGGTAAGGTGAAGGGGACCAGAGGGTGTATCTTGTGAGAAGAGCAAAGTGTGACTAGTGTTACAGTGTAGAAAAGTTGAAATACTGCTCCATGGCTGTAAGTGCTGGTTAACCTCAGATTTTGACCACGCTACCACATAAACCAAACACTTTAAGACTTGATATACATCTTCCTCCATTATGCTAAAGTTTCATTATTCTGCTACATCACCACCTGGCTCTGGACAGGACTGGGAAGTAATGAAATGTCACGTGGCAACTTCTGTTCTGCTATTTCTTCTCACTTCTTGGACTTCTTGAAAGCAAGGAAGTTCTGTTGGATGAGAAGCAAGACCTGGGAGCTTACTGAGGCTCCCTGCACCACTAGCATAGGTATCTGAGGTGACATGGGGTCAGGATGAGGGAGGTCTAGGCCCCCATGTGAAGGGATCATGGCAGCCACAAAGGCTATGACAATAACAGTGGCCCCAAGAGTTCAACAGCAGTTCTGACCTGGTTCTGTGATCTTTGAGGCATAGGTCCCATATTTCAGCACACTTAGCTGGTGTATGGGGAGAGAGGAATTTAGCCCTATGAGAGAGGCTTTCTATGAGCTACCTCAGGGAGTGCAGCAGATCCCCTGAGAGGGTTGATTTATCACATTTCCAGACCACTTCTGCATACCTAGGTGATATAAAGGCTGTAAGCACCAGGATGCTTTGGTAGCTTATCTGACTGGCACCTTTGCATGTTTTGAGGTTTGACTGTTGCTAGCCCTGGAATGTCATTGCTCAAGTGCCTCCCAGTGAAATGGGCAGGCTGGTATGAAACCAGAACAAGCACCGTTCAAGTTTTAGCAGAAGTGTGGCAAGGCAGTGGCAGAGAGTGGGGTGTGGGGCTGGGGGACGGGAGTTCTCCCAAACCACATGGGGACTTTCAGAACCTCTGGAGCCCAGTAATCAGCTAAGCTGCTTAAAGGAAAGAGCGCTTTGCCATATGCTGTGCAACAGTAGCCTTTGCCCAGCGAAGTATTACGCTGGATTTGTACCCTTGAGCGCCCGTAAAAAATGGCTAGAAAAAAGGGCTTCTCATTCAGATGAGTTTATCCTAGCACGTTGGCATGGGCAGATCAGGACAGCTCACTTCTCAGAAGCTTGTGTGTATTGTAAGGAAGGAAATATTATTGCATCAGGATGTGGTACAGGGTCATTTTTTATTAATGGTGACTAAATATGCAGTACTCTTTGCCCTTCCCCCCATTCTGCTGGCTCCTGGCTCTGGACTGTATAGATGCACAGCTCAGTCTCCACTCACTATGCCACTCAGAGGCCAGTTGTGCCCACTTTGTGCTCAGACTGGAGAGGAAAAGCAAATCCCCCAGCTCGCTGTTTCTCTTTGGCATTGTAAGCACCATCATACTTGTTACGCTGTCCCTACCCTACCCTTTCCTCACTGGAGCTCCCCTAATGTTAGCCACCATGACAATACTTGTGTCAAGTAGTCAGTGGGGACTTTACTGTCTTGCCTTATAGCTTTGTTTGACTGATGCCTAGGCCTAGCCATATAGGAATTAAAATGCTGGCAGGACCACTCCAGAGACTGGGAAATGAAAGGAGAGTTACCACCAAGTGCTAGGATACCCAGGGTGTTTGATTCCCCTATGCTCTGACTATAAACGGCTAAGATTTGGGAGGATCAGGTGTGAAAGATACTGAGCTCCAGGTAGGCCACTGTGATCTGTGCTGTAGAGGGGAAGGGCATGGCTCTTGAAGATGGGCAGGGGTGTGTAAAATCATCGAGTCATTGGGAAATAAAGGTAGAAGGAACCTTCAGAGATCTAGTCCAACCCTATGCCTGGATCACCTCTATGCAAACCATCCTGTACAAACCCATTGTCTAACTTGTTAGTAAAATTAGTCAGTCTTGATACAACACAAGATGTAACACATTAACCTGCCATAGGGAAGGCAGAGGGACAACAGTGACCAATGTCTTACTTCTTTGAAGATTGTTAAAATATGTTTGAGAGATCAAAGGAAGAGGGCCATGCCCCCCACTACAAAGGAATATAAAAACCCCACAGTTAGTGTCTTATAAGTAGAAGAACTTCCACTGAAGTCCATAGAGCTGCATTTGCTTATACCAGTGCTGATTTTGGCCTTGGGACCCTTGTTGCTGTGAGTCACGTAGATTCCTCTTTAAAAATGCATGTGAGGAATAGGTACTAGCAAAGGGTTTCCAAAAGCATGAGGTCCTGTGTGGCTGCGCCCCATGCCCAGAGTCCACCCTGTTCCTAGACCCTGATTCTGCCTCTTCAGCCCAAAGTGTTTGATGCAGAAACTGATGAAGCCATTGTCATACGGTTTTTTTGAGTGTTTGTGCAGCTTCTCTGGTGGGTTTAACAGCCCAGATTAGGCTCCAGGGTGCTGCAGATACACTGCTACTGGAACCTGAGCTCAAGTTTGTCTGCATGAACTGCCGTTACAGGGCTGGCAGCAATGTGGATGTACCCAAAGACCTCTCTGACTAATTATAGAGTGGAACTGACAGTTTCTGTAAAGGAATTCTCTCAAGTCTGCTGTAGTCAGTGGGATGGCAGCTACAGTGCTTGTCAGACCATGGAAATGTTTGATTTTAAAGTGGAGTGGAGAGGCCAGGGATCTTCTGGTTCAGGTGTTCACAGGACCCACCCAAAGGTGAAATGCCAAACTAGACTGCCACAAGAGAGAGAGGATTTTTTAAAAAAAATAAGAAGTTATGTTATATAATTGTGATGTGTAATAGGGAAGTATAGAGCCTGGCACAATGGAGCCATATTCTCTGTTATGATCTCTGGTGCTGTTATAGGAGTACTGCTACTAGGAGTAATATTCATAATAATCATTTGAAAGCCAATGGAAATTCTGAATTATGATATTTATGTCTAATAATTCATAAACAGTTTTCAGCCAAGCCCTTGCAACTATTTTTCTACTTCAGTGAATTAGCATTTTCTGATGAAAATCCATTTTGTGGAACAATTCTCTACCAGCTCTAGTCACAAGACTGCTGCTTTCTGTTGTAATACAGGTACTTATTTTCAGCAGTTAGGTGTCAATTACTTTTCAAATGTGAGGCAGACTACACCATTTTCATAAGCTGGGGTTAAGTAGGCTTAAGAAGGCTGTCCCTTGCATATGAGGAAAATCTCAGATTGGTATTTATGAAAGAAGCAGACATCTTAAATGCTTCACCTGTTTTGAATTCCTTAAGTCTGAGAACAGGATTTAATTCAGTGTCTCAATATTTTAAAATATTACATCATGACTGCCTTGTGTTTGCCATGTGCGTGTGCACATGACCACACACACACGTGCACACGCATACATTTAAGACATCTGCAAAACTATATATTTCTATTAATGTTAGACAATCTGTGGACCAGGAGAGTCTCCAGTGGAAGACAATGGAAATGGTTAGGGGACTGAGGCAGATGACTGATGAGGAGAGGCTGAGGGAACTGGGCTTATTTAGTCTGGAGAAGAGAAGACTGAGGGGGGATTTGATAGGAGCCTTTAACTACCTGAAGGATGGCTGCAAAGAGGATGGAGCTAGGCTGGTCTCAGTAGTGGCAAAAGACAGAACAAGGAGCAACAGTCTCAAGTTGCAGCAAGGGAAGTTTAGGTAAGATATTAGGAAACATTTTCTCACTAGTAGGGCAGTAAAACACTAGAACAGATTACCCAGAGAGGTTGTGGAGTCTTTATCCTTGGAGGTTTTTAAGACCCAGGTAGACAAAGCCTTGGCTGGGATGATCTAGTTGGGGATGGTCCTGCTTTGGGCAGGGGGTTGAACTAGATGACCTCTTGAGGTCCCTTCCAACCTAAATTTTCTATGATTCTGTGATCTAAGTTCTCTGCATTTTGGAAAATATTACAAAAGTCCATTAGTTTAAAAGGAATCCAGCTGTATGCAACACACACAAAGCTGTGCCTGTTCACTAATTCTCTTCTAATTTGCTTTTGAAAGGTCTTGTGGGCATGAAAGGTATTAGTACAGCAAATAAGATTTGCCAGAGGCAAAAATAAAGGCTGTCTTAAAAGTATTCAACAAGAGGTTGTTGATTACAGTTATTTCAAAAACCTGTAAATGCCAAACTAGTAGGGAGAGGGGAGAAACCACAACCCTGTCCCAGCTTTGAAAGTCCAATTTGCTTCTCATATTTATGAATCTTGAGCTACAGCAGTCATCACATTTGTTTTAACAGAAAACCTTTTGTCCTGGGGTCATACAGATATACATGTCCACCATCACGCTTCAAGTGGTCATGAAATCTGCTGGGTAGGGTGTACTAACATTTTTTTTCTTGGAATATCCTTGTGTACATCTTGTACAGTTACTGTGGTTCAGTCCTGGGACATGCCTGTCAGGCTGTATTCTCTTGGAAGGGCGATGTGTGTAAATGACTGTGCCCCTCCTGTTCTGATTCAGGTCAAACAGAGACAATAAGTCCCAAATCAAATGAAACATCTCTTTATAGATTTAGTCTTTTTCCAGGAAATAAATACATAAATAAATAAACAAATTCCAAAAGCCCTATCATGTATATGTTTTAATGGGAATGCTAAAGAAATTACTGTCCTCACTATCAAATGTGAATATAGACAAATCGGCCTGCATTTTCAGCATAAAAAATGTTTTCTATTAGGTCTGAAGCCCAGGTCTGAGAAGACTGGGTCCTATTCCTGACTGTGCCTTTGACTTGTGTGTCCTTGGGCTTGTTACTTCACCTCTATACTGATGCATGCCCTGTTTTTCAGGTGCAGCCAGTAACAAATCTGTAATGTGGGATGAGGTGGAGGGGGGCCTTTGTTCAATAATGTTTGCAAAAGGCATTGAAATCTCTTGGTGTGTATACTATAACCCCACTTCTCTTACTTTAGGTTTTATTTTTTCTTAAGTTTTTAGCGGGGGTCTTTATTATTTTTAGAAGTAGTGCTACTTGTCAGACTAGGGGGTTAGGATATAGCTAAAATCCAAGTGCTAACTGCTAAGGCAGTCAGGGATGTTTAAGTAGATACAAGACTGGAAGCCTGCAGGGTTGAGGATAAAGACCAACACATGTAAAACTGAGGAGGTTTTAATGCTGGAAGGAAGGTAGTGGTGAAGTAGTAGAGCATTAGACAAGAATGAGAGGGTGAAATGCCACTGGCTATAAGATTTGGGACTTAAATAAGCGTGAAATGTAATAGAAGATAAGTCCTCATCTTCATCTATCAAAATTGTACCAAGCCACCAGGGTCAATTTCCAATCCAAGTGCCAATCCCTACTGTGAAGCAGGCTCTCAGTCAGAGGTTTCCCATATCCTGCACAGGCTTGGAGGACTGCTAAGGTGGATCCCAGTGTAGGACTCCCAGAAGAAGAGAGAGAGCATTATGTTTATACACAGTCCCTGGAAAAGGGAAGTTTCCAATTTAGAAAATACTATTATTCATAAATAAGAAAATGAAGCAATTCTTAGAGCACAAGGGACTTTGTGTTTGCATTGTTTGGTGGAATACAAGATGGAGTCTCTCAACTCTTCCCGTAACTCTGACTTGTTTTCTTTCCCAGTCTCTTATTTGTCTTCATTCTTTCTTCAGGACCTGGAAAAATGCCCAGCTGGGAGAAGCCATGATTGAGAGCCTGGAAGCTCAGGGGCTGCAGCTGGCCAAGGAGAAGCAGGAATATTTAGGTTGGATGGAACAGCTTTTTGCATTGGAGATGCTTTAGAGTTAGGAATGAATGCCCAAGGGCCAAGGTCATCCTAAACAGCAGCCTATTCAATTTGCAAGACAAGTACAAGCAACAATGAGAACTGTGCTTGGGGTATTTCTTTTAGATGTTTGAAAGCATGCATGCATCTTTCCCATTCAGCTGCAGCCCTTTTAATTTCAAGACTGTCAGGAGTCAAGGTGTCCTTGTCCTGGGAGTTACTAGCACCAGGGGGCTGCAGACCCGGCAAACACCATATGCTGCTTTTAATTTCTTGGGAGTGGTATTTCTTATGATGATTACAGTTCTCTTTTCCCTGGCAAGAGCTTTTACTCTCTCATTGCTAAATCTTTACGTAAATTTATCCATTTTGTAAGTGGTGATTTTGTAGGGTGGCAATTCTCATCCGGCAGATTAAAGGGGCACAGATGGACAAGATGACCCAGCCAGTATGTAGGGGTATTTCAAATGACTAGCTACACCTTTGGTAATGCAGGATTGTTCCATGGTAGGCCTAGGCAGATTGTATGAGCACAATGGGTAACATCCTGTCACTCTGTCCCTGCTTTGGAGCCCTCTAAAAATAGGCAGATTTAGAGATTTCCTTTCTGCGTTTCTCATGCCCAACAATGAACTTAGTACATTGCCCAGGATTTCATGCACAGTTAGGGTATTGTCTTATTCCTAGAACACCAATGGATTACTCTAGGAGCACTGGCACATAAATGAGTTATTACCCCAGAATATTAGGTGGGGAGCTATACAGCAGCTCCATGGTCACTGTTTGTGTGTGCATGCTCTTACCCCATATTTAATGGAACCTAAGGCATCTAGCTCATCTTTTAGTGAGAGAGAAGTAACTATCATGGGCTAGCTTTCACATACCACAGCACACAGTATCCACATAAGGAGCTATTGTAGAACAGTTGATGTATTTTATAGCCCTGCCCTCCTTTATTTCTCTATAATGTGTCCATGTCCTTAATCTGCTCCCCCATTCTTTGACCTGCCTCACAGAGCTCTGAAGGCCATAGATGCTCACAAACGTTTGAAACCCTATGTGAATTATGCAGTCCTTAGGGCGGGATTTAAAGGAATAACCATAACAAGAGCTGTTCAGTCTGAAGAGCATAAAACTGTTTATTATCTGCCAAATGAATGAAGGCTTATAGCTCATGTATAAGAAAAGGAAGTATTATCATTGCTATTTTATACATGGGAATAAGTAATACGTGGGATCCATAAAGGGGTAAAACTGGTTGAGATGTTTTGAATGAAAAACTCTTTTCATTTAAAACCTTGCTCTCCAAAAAAATCCCCCCACCAACCCCCCCCCCACCACAAACATCAACCCCTGCCAAATAATGTTGTATTAGAAAACAATTGCCTTTTTAAGTCAGTTGGTGAATTTTGGGACAATACTTTTCATTGGCATTGTTCAATTTGACTTGTTTCCATATTTTGTGTGTATGCATAATGTTTATACATTGGATGTCAGTTTTATTTCCATTTCATGTTTTTGTCAGCATTTTTGTTAAAATATAAACAGAAATTTCAACAACTATTTTTATAAAAGTTGCAGTAATGCTGACGAAAAGTATTGTAGCAAAATTCATCAATTGATTTAGAAAGGCAAGTTTTCTCATTAAATTTTTTGTTTTCTCACACACAAATGTATTTTTATGAAAGAGACACTTATATATTTCAACCTAGCAAAACATTTATATTTTAATTTTTAACCAGTCCTAGTTACTTAGGCCAAGCCACAGGACAAATCTATCCAATCTGGGATTGGATCCCATCTCCTGACACCAGGTCCCTGCTCTAACCCCTTGGCCTGCTTTGCAGTAGGGCTGTGCGAAGCTTTGGACTGTACTTCAGATCCAGACAAGCTTCAGACACTTCGGCATCGGAGGCAGCATGTCTGGATTGAAGCACTAGCTTTGGTAGGCTTTCTGAAGCAGTTTGGAGCTTCCAAACTGTTTTGGAGCTGCTTCGGAGATCTGGCCATAAGGGTATAATGGGGAATCAATGAAATATCTATAACGAGTTTTGCCTGTCAGCAGCTAGAGGTACAGGGTGCCAGAACCCCTGCACCTATCTCCTTGACAGCTGGCAAGCTTTATGGCTGCAGCAGGGGCTACCATCCCTGTAGCTTTCACCCTGCTGCGCCTTAACATGCAGTGTCATCTATGTCACGAATTTTGCCTGTCAGCAGCTTGAGGTGCAGTCCTCCCCAAACCCCTGTACCTATCACCTTGAAACTAGGCAGGCTTTGTGGCCTCAGTAGGGGCCACCACCCCTGCAGTTTTCCACCCCCTGTGGCATAACACATAGATATGACCTGAGTTTTGATTTCAAGAATTTATGGTGCAGTTCCCCACAAACCCCTCCCCCAATCTTCTTGAAACTTGGCAGGCTTCATGCTCTCAGCAGAGGCTACCATCCCTACAAGTTTCATCCAAATCAAACAAAAACCAACAAAGTTATAGATATTTCACTGATTCCCCATTATAATCTACGGCCGGATCTCAGAGGCGGCTCTGAAGCCTCAGAGCTGCTTTGGCCAGATCGAAGCAGGAACCTGGAGCTCCATATCGGATCCATGACATCTGAAGCAGCTGGATCTGAAGCCGGATCGAATAGCTACCTACTCATACAGGCCTACTTTGCTGCTTTCATAGAATAACCCAGAACTGACTTGGTGGGATGTAGCTATTAATATTAATTGGTTATTTAGTATCCAGTTTTGTTTAATAAGCTTTGCCTCTTGGCAGCTAACATGGATATCATTATTGATTGAGAACCCCCAAGTCTCACAAAAGTGAGAGAGGTTGATATAACACAGATTTATTCACAAGTCCACATAAAAGAGCGCATTTGAGATCTAATGAAGGAAATGCAAAATGACCAGCATTCATGTTTCTCACTTTGTCTTTTGCTGGAAAGCCAAAGCAGGTGAGATAGTAGATGGCTATCATTCTGATCTTCCTTTCTCAGTGGCACTATGACCAGGAAGCATCATTTATAGGGCATTATAGCTACTTCATATTATATACATTTGAATTTGGGATTGGTTTTTTTCCTTATTTAAACTTCTGAACCCCACTTTCTTGGGGATTTCTGCTTTTTTCATAAGTGTTTGCTTATAGGGGTGTATGAAATTGGCCCTATTAGATTTGGATTTGGATTCAGCCCGAATCAGGGACAGTGATTCGATTAGTTGATTCAGATCACTGTCCCCAATTTGATCCAGCCAAATCCAAAGATTTGATGCTGATTCAGAGAATCAGCAATTTGGCCGTAGACACAGCTTTAAATGTTTTTTCTACATACCTTGAGGTAACAGTTTAGTTTGTGAATGCTGTGATGCTGGGGCAGATGAAGCGTCCCACAGGAGCACAGGGGCCCCCACCGTGTGCTTGGCAGTGAACCTGGAAGTGGACCAGAAGTACTTTTAGGCCACTTTTGGGTCCACCGGGGATCACACAGTGATCAGCCGCGGGGGGACTCCAGGTGGCCCCCCAAACCCAGGAGGCACCAGTCACTGGAGGGGGGTGCCCCACGTGCTCCCAGAGGACCCGGAAGTGGACTGATCTACTCCCAGATCTGCTGCCAAGCATGCTGGGGAGCCCCTCGCACTTCTGTGGGACACTCCATGCACCCCAGCATCACCGCATTCACAAGCTGCCTGCTACCTTGAGGTATGTAGAAAAAACATTTAAAGTTGTGTCTGTGTCCAAATCACCAAATCTTTCTGAATCTCTCTGAATTGATTTGGAGGGTTCCAGTTTGATTCTGAGAGATTAAAGGGTCTTCTGATTTGATTTGGATTTAGAGATTTAGCCACTGAATTGGGCTAAATCTCTGACAAATCGAATCAGAGACTGGAGCTTCTCACAGCCCTGTTTGCTTCACATTGTTATAATTTATAATCACCTGTGGTTTATTTTTTCCAGTTATTATCTCCTTCACTTCCCAAATATCCATTTTGCACAGATGCCTATGGTGTTTGGCTCAGGATTTTGCCTCCTATTTCATAACTATATAGGTTATTTACTCATGTCAAGGGCTTAATAAGCCTCAGGCCTGATGTCACTTATGTCAACACTCTAAAGGACAAGTCCCAAGGTCCTGCAATATCCCTGTTTGTATTATTGCTTTAATTCCTAGGATTACATTAGACATAAATTGTAATATTGATGGGACCAGGAAATACAGGAAAAGGAAGATTTTGGGGTTCATCTTTTACTGCTATCTTTTTTGTATAATTGATAGAGATGTTAGACCCTTCTGTAGGACATCTCTAAATCCCTGGGTCATTCCTTCTCAGTTTGTTCCCCTAGTCCATCTCATGTAATATAATAGCATTATCAGATTCTTTAGAAAGCCAGTAAAGATTTGTGGGGAAGGGAGAGTATCAGAATGTGGTAGATCTGTATTTTCCTTAGCTCAGTGTGATATGATCTTAAAAAAAACATCCATTCTTCTTCCAGGCTTCCCCCATTAGTGCCCAAACATCCCCTCTGCAACCATCAGAGCAGAATAAGAATGTACAGTCTGTTCCCAGAATGCAGCCAAGCATAAGGGAGGGGACACCTCTACTAACTGGCAAATATATCTATTGGGCTCTTGGTCCATGGCAAGGTTGTTCAAGATATTGTCACACCTGGTCACTTCTCTTTGACAGATGTTACTTTGTACTGCTGAGACACCTTCCTTCTTATTAGCCTCATGTTTTATGTCCTATCACTATGGAAAGTTTTGACATTGTGGAAAGTTTCTGGCCACAAAGAGATCAGATCAGAACTTGAGGAGAAGCAAATGCTGCGAAGTTTCCTATCCTCATCTCTCATCTTCAGGACTCACCTTTTGGTGTCCAGCCTTCTCCTTCAGGACAGGATGCAACAGAGTTTGGAGGGTTGTATCCAAAAGTCAGGCAGTGCAGGATCTGGTCCTCCCGAGAAGGGGCAGAATTTGAAGGACAGGGAAGAATGGACACATAGCCAACAGCACCATCTGGCAGGGTGTAGTCACCACTTTTGCATGGAGTGGGAATACAGCTTTGGGTGCAACTTCTAGCACTAAGGAGGTATTGCTTTCTGGAAGGGGAGGCAAAGGGAAGGAGAGGAACAGAGCTTCTCAGAAAGACTATAGTGATATTGTTTGTATTCCTGGAGTGATCAAGACCCCAGTGTGTGTAACACCTAGCTCTAGTACAGCACTTTTCATCAGTAAGTCTTTGACAGGAAGTCAATATCATCATTCCTCTTTTAAAGATGGAGAAACAGAAGCACTGAGAGAAGTGACTTGACCAAGATCATGCATCAGGCCATTGACAGAGTTGGGATTTGAACCCAGGTCTCCTGAGTTCCAGTCCAGTGCTTTAGCCACTGATGCTATAAGTGTTAATTCCAGCATACATAGTAGCCCTTGGGATGGACTTTGTAACAAGTTAAAATAGGAGCTTTTCAGAATAAGAATGTTTGGGTGGAGACCTCCTGGTTAGGAAGGGAGCATAGATGGCTAGGCGATCCCATTTCTCACATGAATTCCTCTGAGGCTTTAAGCTTTGTAAGACAAAAGAAACCAGACTTATTTGTTGCATCACACCAAGATGATTGGAAAGCACTATTTCTTCAGGCTGGCTAAGCCAACAGAGAGAGCACATCATATCATAAGGACAGCAGTGTATTAAGGCACAATTATTATCACCCACCTGGACAGCCAGTTGCAACTATAGCAGCAACAAGCAGTGGGGGCATTCAATATGTATGAGACAATAATTAATTAGGGAAGAAAAGGTTTGGGTGAAAAAAGGGATGGGTTTAGCACAACAGTGCGCTGATGAAGGCAAGTTGAGACAAGGGGCAGCCAGCAGTAAAAGCAGGTAGTTTAAAGTCATGACCCTAACATCTATTGCTAGTTTAAGGAAAGGGTGTGGCCTGTTAGTTAGGGTGACAGGGAATTGGGACATCTGGGGTCTGGTGCTGCCACTGTGTTCAGTTTTGGGCAGGTCACTTAGCTTTCTGATGCCCACACTTTCCCATCTACAAAGCAGAGGTAATGATATTTTCCTGCCCCAGATGGGGGTTTCCTTGTTAGCAAGCTGTACAAACCATGGAAGGAGACAGTAACAGGAGTGCAAAGTATCACTAATGTTCGTTCATGAAGTATTTGGCAGAAAAGTACTAAGAGAAAATCCCATTATGCTACCCTGACCTAGGTACACTCCTGGGCAGATATGTAAAATACATTAGAAGAAGCTTCATTTTCAAACTTCATGCAATCTGTGCCCTGGCTTAGAAATACCACACTGAATAGAAATTGTTTTTCTTTTTTTCTTGCATTTGGCCTGTGTGTTTGTATTTATTTGCAGATAAATTGATGGAAGAGACAGAGGAGCTGTGTCTGCAAAGGGAGCAGAAAGAGGTGGGTGATCTTTCCAAAAAACAATCAAACAGGCCCCCTTCCTTCACCTTGTAGAGCAAAGGAATTAGAATTTAGGAAAATTGGTTCATTTGAAGAGGTTGAGGTAAGCCAGCAAACAGTCAGTTAATCACCATGCTCTAAAACTCCCTTGAAATGATGGCCATATTGGAGAGATGGGGGCCAACACTAGGGTCTGCCCACCTTTATTGATACATCTCTCCTTATTGCACTAGGCCCCCCTTCCATGATGCTCAGAAGCCAGTCACATTTAAGGAATAATGGCCTCAGGTTGAAAGTGATTGTACCAGGGAATGCTGACACCCATTTAACATGCAGCCTGGAGTAGGAGTGGCTGTAGGTCAGGACTGGGGTGCAGTCAGCAGAGCTGGAACAGCTGCTGGTGTTTCAGGAGAATATAGAGGTGTTCTGGTAAGACTTGTTGGGCATCCCCATCTTTCTTTCCTCAGTCCTGCCTTAGACTTGCCAGCACCCCTTAGTCTTGACTTGCAGTACCCACACTCCTTGAAGTTATCAATGGAGACAGCCAGGTAGTTAGGAGAGAAGCGCCAAAGGTTTGGGTTCAGTTCAAATAACTACCCAAAAATTCAGATATGTTTTTGCATGCATTTTGAGCACCTGCTTGCCCTGATTGCAGTACAACAAGACTCTCACACAATAGTCTAGGCTCTCCTCCCACCTGCTGATACCTCCTTGAGACAGGTGTAGGGACCAGGTTGTGTAGGCATCTTGTCCTAATAGGTTGGCTACTAGAGGAAAACTGAAGGCAGAAGCTGGCAGACCTGATGATTTGTTTAAGGTCCCTTCTGACCCTAAGTACTATAGTACTATGACCCAGAGCCACACACGGGGTTCAGGAGCTACAGTCCAAGCTACCAAATCTGAGGGGGAATTCCAGAGGTAGAGGCTGCGTTGGGGACCAAGTTACCAAAGGTGAGAAGTGTTGTGTGACCACCCACCTGAAAGCACTTTATAGCCATGCTGTGACACGTGCGTGGCTGCAGAGTGCTATAGAAGTGGCTGATTGCATGACAAGTTAACCCTAGTTTAATTGAGGGAATCAAATGAAGGTGCTCCAAAGTAGAGCATCTTAGGAAACTTCTGTTCCCTAGGGTCAGTCTGTCAGCCTGATTGGGCCTGGGCTGATGCAGATCAGTCCCACCCTGGTACTATCTGCAGGAAGCAAGGGAGGGGGAGGGAGTTGTGGTCTGGGGTTTGCCTGGCCTGAACTGGAGGAGGGGCAGGTAGATTGGACCCCCTACCCCTCACTTTGCAGCCCCTTGCCAGCCCCCTCCAACTCGGGTCTGGCAAACCCCAGCCTGCAGCTCCTTCCCCCTCCCTTCCTGCAGATAGCACTGGACCTATGGGGGAAGGGGGCTAGGAGAGAGAGGCTGCAGGCAGTCTTCTCTATTGGATCAGGTCCAAAGTGGAGCTCAATTTTCTACTCCCTGTAGCCAACTATCTGTTGGGTTGGGGTGGGCGGATCTCTCTATCTCAGTCCGTCATGTGAAGTGCCATGAGTTAGAGTGGGGACCTGCATGTGTGTCAACACTCCCAGAGTCCAGAAAAAGAGCCCAGCAGCATCAGAAGCCAGAACAAAACACAGAGCACAAGATCTAGGGCAGCTTACCACAACATACCTTCAGGTAGAACTGCTGAATAGTCTGCAGCTACAGGTGGACTTAAATAGGGAGACTGACTTCCCCAGTAGCCAACCTGGAGGCCCCAACAGTGGCCAGCTGGTTCATCAGCCAGGGTGGGGTTGTCAATCAGAGTCTCAGTTCAGCCAGCTGGACAGCTAGTCCAGGCTGGGCTGCCAGTTAGGGCCCTGACAGTGGGGGTAGGTCAGGGAACTTCTATTCCCTCTAGAATCTTCAAAAGTGGATGGCCCAATTCTTTGTCCTCTAGGGCCAATCTATTCCTAGATTCATAGATGCTAGGGTTGGAAGGGATTTCAACAGATCATTGAGTCCAACCTAGGCAGGAAAGAGTGCTGGGGTCAGATGACCCCAGCCAGATGCCTATCCAGCCTTCTCTTGACCCCCAAGGTAGGGGAGAGCACCACCTCCCTTGGAAGCCCATTCCAAATTTGGCCACCCTTACCATGAAGAGGTTTTCCCTGATATCTAGCTTAAATCTGCTCTCTGTCAGTTTGTTACCATTGTTCTTTGTTACTCTAAGAGGCGTCCTGTTGTACAGAACATCTCCGATCCCTTGCTGCATCCCCCTAATAAATTTGTAAAGTCAGGCACTTCCACCCTAATAGTTATCTTACCCACCCTGTGCCGTATGGTGAATTCGATTGATTGGTAGTCACTGTCCCCAAGGTGACCACGAATCTGCAGCTCCCCTACCAGGTCCTCTCCCGTAGCCAACACCAAGTCCAGTAAGGCATTCCCCCTAGTGGGACTGTATACCCTCCTGCATTAGGTGAAGGTCCTGCACACAGGTTAAGAGCCTATGTGAACGGTTGGATTTGGCTGACTGCTCCTCCTAGCAGATGTCAGGGTAGTTTAGCTCCCCCATAACAACCATGCCTCTGAGAGCTGCTTCAAGAATTCTAAGTCTAGCTTTTCCTCTTGGTGTGGGGGTCTGTAGCAGACCCCCACCACCAAGTCCCTTTTCCCTTGACCTCCATGTATCCTAACCCACAATGCCTCAACTTTCTCCTCCTCTGATCCCATTTTAATTAGGGTAGATGTATAATGCTCCTATTGTTCCCTTTGGTTTATCTTGGAGAGGCTGGGTAGTAGGTCCGCTACACATCTCATAACAATGGAAAGGGGACCTTTTTACCATGTTAGTAAAAGAGTGATGAAGGACACTGGGGCCTGTCTTTCTTTTTTCAAAGCTAACTATGGCTTGTTTAATGTCCACAAAGAGCTGACAGGACCAAGGGGAGTTTCTAAGGTGTCCATTAGTAAAGAACAAATGTACATATGATCTGCATGAGTTTACCTGTCCAATGTTCTAAGGGTCTGCAGGGCTTTGCAGCCAAGTTTCAGAAAGCACAGTTTGAATCATACATCTGCTGTATAGATACAGATTTATAATGGAATATGTTGTCTGGTTCAAGCAAGATTGAAGGATATTCATGAGGCTGCTGTAGAAGCACCATCTTTTGGTTAGGTCCAGTACAATCTAAGCTGAAATGCAAAGAAGCCTTTTTCTATATGGTATAGTCACATGCCCCTGTATAAAAGGAACACAGGTGGAATAAAACATAGCCATTCTGACCAGGTATTATTGCTTCATCCAGATTGAGAACAGAAGTGACATATCATTGTTTATCATTGAGCACAGAAAGCAGTGATGGCTAAACACCCTTTGGCTAGATAAATATTGCAAATGCCTAACAGTGTATTTCATGTTGTTGATGCTTTGGGTATGTTATTAGACTTTTCTTTAGCCCTTATGAAGGCTAAGTAAAGGAGGTCATGTTTTATCAAGAGCAGTTCAAATAAAAAATGATGCAGGTTACTAAATGTTAAGCAGTGCACTTATATCTTCCTCTTGCCTGTCAGGAGTTGGAGCGTCTTAACCAGGTGCTGGAGGCAGAAAAGCAGCAGTTTGAAGAAGTGGTACAGGAGCTAAGGCTGGAGCAAGACCAGATTAAACGGTAATGGGGTCCAGCCAGGGAGAAAACCAAGCAGAGAAGTGAGAGGGCGGGCCCGCTCTGCTACGGGAGGGCAAGCAGCCTCAGTTGCACTTGCATTCTGGCCCTCACCTGCTTAATTTAGAAGAGTATAAGTAGAATGGCAGCATGAGGATCACACAGTGTCTATCAGCGCCATGGGGATGGGCGCAGGTGTAAGCATATATTCCTGAGTAGGGCCATCTTTTCCCTTTCAAGTACTTACAGTCCTGGCATGTGAGAAAATGTTTGTTTCTGGTACATGTAGACTACATCTCTCGATAGAGTGATGCTCTGGATTAGTTTGGATCCTAAAAGTGTCAAGTTTATCAGCAGGGCAATATCCAGCTGCCAGACTGGGAAGAGAAGTGGCATATCACAACAGTGGAAAGGGGACCTTTTTACCAAGTTACTAAAAGAGTGATGAAGGACACCAGGGCCTGTTTCTATTTTTGCAAAACTGGCCATGGGTTGTTTAATGCCCACAAAAAGCTGACAGGACCAAGGGGAATTTGCTTGAGTAAACCCAAAGAGAAGCACTGTCATTGCAATGGGGATTCTCCACTTCTGCTGGAGGTGAGAGGAGGCTGTATCTCTGGCTGGTCCAAGCATCCAGTAGTACTTCTGATCTCAGGTTCCACATGGTAGCCTCCTATTTCATGTGCTGCATTCAGGGACTGATGGAGGATTCTCTTATTTTCTACAGGAGAGTTGTCAATTGAACCATAGAGTGTTTATAAAGTTCCTGTGGTGACCCCAGGATAGCTGTTGAGAAACAAGACCTGTCTTCTTGACTCAGCTCCACCTTAGCCACAGGCTGAAAAAATGTTGTGTGGTCATCAGTACAGCAGTGCAGTATTCTATATGCTGTACTGAGGCCATCCAACTAAGCAGGTGTGGGCCACATGCCACATGAGCTGCATCAGCATATGCCACTGGCCCTGCAGGCCACACACTGCATGGGTACTCTTCTCTGACTGCACCACACTACACAGGTGCCCTGGGTTGTTGGGTCCTCCAGCACTGTGGGTGACATCATGTCATACCACTGTATCATAGATTTCATAGACATTAGGGCTGGAAGGGACCTCGGAAGATCATCAAGTCCAGCCCCATGCCCAAAGGGCAGGAAGTCAGCTGGGGTCATAAGATCCCAGCAAGATAAGCATCCAGTTTGCTCTTGAAGGTGTTCAATGTAGACGCTTGAACCACCTCCGGTGGCAGGCTGTTCCAGACCTTGGGGGCTTGGACAGTAAAGAAATTCTTCCTTATGTCCAGCCTGAAACGATCTTGTAGTAGTTTATGACTGTTTGACCTAGTCATCATCCCTGGGGGTGCTCTGGTGAACAAACGTTTTCCCTGATACTGGTGGTCACCCTTGATAAACTTATAGGTGGCCATCAGATCACCACTGAGCCTGCACTTTTCCAAGCTAAAGAGCCCCAGGGCTCTCAGCCTGTCATTGTAGGGTCTGCTTTCCTGACCTCTGATCATGCGCATGGCTCTTCTCTGGACTCTCTCAAGCTTCTCCACATCCTTTTTGAATTGTGGAGCCCAAAACTTTGAATTGTGGAGATGCAGTACTCCAGCTGCGGCCTCACCAAGGCCGAGTACAAGGGGAGAATGACAGCCTGGGATTTGCTTGAGAAGCATCTATGGATGCAAGCCAGCGTTTTGGTCACTTTACTAGCCGCAGCTTCACACTGCAGGCTCATGTTCATCTTGTGGTCAATGATGACCCCCAAGTCTCTTTCTTCCATAGTGCTAACCACACCTGTGTTCCTTTTATACAGGGGCATGCGACTATACCATACAGAAAAAGACTTCTTTGCATTTCAGCTTAGATTGTACTGGACCTAACCAAAAGATGGTGCTTCTACAGCAGCATCATGAATATCCTTCAATCTTGCTTGAACCAGACAACATATTCCATTATGAATCTGTATCTATACAGCAGATGTATGATTCAAACAGTGCTGATCCTATAAGGATGCTGAGGGTTTTTCTTTCCAAGGTGGAGAACCTTGCATTTATCAGTGTTGAACACCATCACATTCTCATCTGCCCACTTGCTGAGCCTGTCCAGGTCAGCCTGGATCACCCGCCTGTCTTCTGGTATGATTGCTTTGCCCCAAAGTTTGGTGTCATAGGCAAACTTGGCCAGTCCACTTCTGACTCCAGTGTCCACATCATTAATGAAGAT
>JAGPOW010000304.1:68113163-68138018 GCA_030014935.1 Caiman crocodilus | reverse complement strand
GTGGTCCAGTCATGGGTGGAGTCCCACCAGGTCTCTGTTATCCCTATGACATCATAATTATTTGCATTGAGCAGGAGGATGAGCTCCTCCTGCTTATTCCCCAAGTTCCTAGCATTTGTGTACAGGCAGGCAAGTGACCCCTGGGGGGCTCCTTCCTTGCCCACAGATTTTACCAGGGCTGGGGCAGGGGTGGGCTTCCTTAAGTGCCTTGATCTGCTGGCTTTGCAAGGATTGCTCAGCAGGCCAGCAGTGGCAGTAGTCCCCCGCATCCCTCAGCAGGCTTAGTTTAAAGCCTGGTGGAGCAGGTCAGCCAGTCTGGCTGAGAAGAGCCTCCTCTCTGGGGGAGAGAGGTGGAGGCCATCTCTTCCCAGCAACTCACTGCCTCTCTCGCCAAAGAGCGGGCTGTGGTCATGAAAGCCAAAGCCTTCCCAACGACACCAGCGCTGCAGTCTTTGGTTGACCTCGTGGATCCTCCTCTCCCTCCTCAGCCCATACCTGAGACTGGGAGGATCGATGAGAACACCACCTGTGCCCACAGACCCTTTAGCCCCGCTCCCAAATCCCTGTAGCACCTCATGACCCAGCTGGGAGTGCTCCGAGCCGTGTCATTGGTGCCCACATGAATAAGGAGCGTGGGATAGTGGTCTGTGGGTTGGAGGAGCTTTGGGATCCTCTCCGCAATGTCTTGGATGCGGGCCCCCGGGAAGCAGCAGACTTCCCGGGCTAAGGGGTCGGGGTGGCAGATTGCCCCCTCAAGAGGGAGTCTCCCACAACAAACACCTTATGTTTTGTCCCCAGGGGTGGGGAAGGAAGAGAAAGCTGGAGCAGGGAAGAGGAGCCCAGAGACCCTGGCTAGCTGATAACTGTGATTATGTCCCCAACAGGAAACAGACTGATTTCCCTACCCCACTTCACCCCCATTCATTTACAGGGCCAGAAGGAGCTAATCATTATTAACAATTTTTAATGTATTCAAGCTATAACATATCTAACATTCTTCAGCCAAAGTATATGCCTGGCCTTTCCACTTTTTGATGGCATCCATTACAAACTAGCAGTACAGTGTCTTATATTAATGGCCCTAAAATCTACAGCCTCTAGTTGTATGAATGCAATGTTTGACATAGGAAACACACAAAAGTATGTTACCATTGTTTCATCTTAGGGAGCTAGAGCTGACAGCCCGGTCTCTCAAGGGGGTGGAGGAAGAGAAGAAGGATCTGCGAAGCCTGACAGAGTCCTTACAGAAAACACTGGAGGTGAGTGCTTTTTGGGCAAAGTCCTATTGAACTGAGCAGCAATTAGAATAAGTGTCCCATAGAAATTATTCTGAAAGCTTTTAGAGTGCAATAGAGAATGAAATCCATCTGCAATGGCAATGATCCATCCTGTTATTCTTTAGTCAGGATATATGGAAGTATCCCTTCAGGGCTGGGGCGAAGCTGTCAGAGGGCCACTGAAGGCTGCCACTGCCTTGACCTTAACCCTGGTATAAATCAGAGCCACCACTGAGTATGAATCTGTGAAGAATCATACATTGGTAGAGAATTTGTAGAGTAAAGCAGAGCCCTGTTGCATTCTTCCTTCACCTCTCATGACCCCAATCCCACAAAGGGCTAAAAGGATGACTCCATGAGTTTTATGCCTTCTGAGGAGCTCTTCTTTCTCTACCCCTTTCCAGACACTGTCAGCCCCAGGCAGCTGCAGCCAGGATCTGACTCATAATTTTGTACTGAATTTTGCAGGACGGTCCAAAATATATGGTAAAAGAATCTAGTTTTGTATTCCATTCTAATAGATTTTAGAGTAATTACTATAGAAATCTATTGGTTTAATCTCTGTGATTCTACATGGCTTTCCCATAAAGCATGGCTATCTTGCTTTGCTTTATCTCTTCAGCTCACTGCTGGGTGGTTTGGGTTCAGTTTGAGCATAGGGCAAAAATTCTGAGTGTGGATCTTTCCTAGGCCAGGCTGAAAGAGAGCGCTATGGTGATTATTGACCCTAGAGTTGCAGCTAAGAAGAGGAACACAGAGTTTAGCTGGGTAAGGAAAGGAGGTAGACAACAGAAGGAAGGAAGGGCAACAAGGAAACTTTTGAGAAGATGCAAGCAGAAAGGTGTCCAGCAAAAGAAAAGCAATGTTTGGAAGCTGGAGACCTGGCTGGTACTAACATGATCTGTTCCTTCTCCTTCCCAAGGAGCTTTCTGTGGAAAAGCAAAGAATCCTGGAGTTGTTGCAAGAGAATGAAAACAAGCTTCAGCCTCTCCCCAACATTAGCAAGCAGCAAAACTCCAGCTGGGGTCTGCACAGCAACCTCCGCCAGATTGAGGAGAAGATGCATCAGCTTTTGGAGGAGAAACTCCTAGCAGAGAGGAGGTGAGGATGATAGTGATGGTGGGAAAAGGCTTTTGCAGCATGTCAGAGAAGGAAGGAGCTAATCTAGCTCTTGCAAAGGGAGTGTGATGCCAAGAAGAGCTGCTGGAACCTATTTTCAGACCAAGAACCATGATAAGCACGTCCCCATTCATGTTGACCCAATGTCTGTTTTCCTCAGGCCAACAACCTAGACAGCGTGGCTAGATCTTTTATAGATTCTACTCCTGGGTTCTGGCTGAAGGCAGCAGAGCACTACTTGGGCAACTGGTTCAAATTTAGTTTGGGTCAGGGATGATGAATAATGGTGACCCTGGGTTGGCATTGCTTTGTGATTGTCAGTATCAAATGACTTTGGTGGCCATCTAATTCCTGCTGGTCAAATGCTCATATTGCAGATGTTTCTCCCTTTTTGCAGTCTTAGCAGAGAGGTCCAGTTATGAATGGACCTAGCTGAACTCCTTTAATGTCTAAAGTTATTTCTTTCAGAGCAGGGTGAAGGCATGAGGGCCTAGCAGTAAACAGGAATCCCATGCTACTGTTGCACCTGTTCTATGGATAAAGAATATTAACCCTCCAGAACTTAGGGATCCTTTTCAAGTGCTGCACTTGCCTGTTTAAAAACAGAATTCAAGTGCCAAGGGAATGCCCCAAAGTGAAACGTGTGCATCTCCAACAGAGGCCAACCTTGATTGCAAGAGCAGCTTTCCACCAAGATTCAGTTCCTCCCTTCCTTCCTATGAGTTGAGCTTGGGGGGAGACAGGTCTTCCCTAATGTCGATGTGGCATTCTGTGTGGCAGGATGAAGGAGAATGAGGAGCGGTCCCAAGCCCTGGAGCAGGAGCGGGAGTTTTATTCTTCTCAGTCACAGGCACTGCAGAACTCACTCTCAGAGCTGACTGCAGAGAAGCTGCAAACAGAAAGAGATCTCAAGGTACTGTGCATGTGGCCCACTGACTCTGCCCCTACCTTGCAGTCTACTGCTTCTGCCACCCCTCTTCACTGTCCTCCCTACCATTAGACAGGTGAAAGCAGAAGTGGCTGGAGGAAACATATACCATGCCCCGTAAGTCACTAGGCTTAAGTTCTGATGTACCAGCAAGGTGTATTCTAGCAGGCATGACCATGCTCTGAGACCTGCTCTGCCTCTACGACCAGATACTTTGTGCAGGACCTCTTTTAGGGCAGAACAGGAAGTCTGTGCTGCCTCTGTAAAGTACAATATGAAGTATCGGAGTGCTCTTGGCTGCCCCACCTCAAGAATATTGCAATAAATGGACCAGGCAGCACAGTTTTGGAAACCTTTGATTTATTAGACTATGAGACTGTCTCTTCCAGAAAGACAGGATGCCACCCTTGATAGAGCATCTGATATTAGCCAAAGGGCAGAGGAGAAGGGATCTCTCTCCATCTTGTCCTGATGGCTGAACCTCAAGGGCCCTGGAGAATCAGTCTGGATAAGTACTCAGTCTGAATTGATATACCCTGACCTCAGCTCAGGAACATTGAGTTAGAAAGGACAGGGTTAGCTTTGTTGTTGTTTTGTTTCTCCAGGAAGTCCCATGTATTTCTTGTTCATGGTCAGAGGGGTAAATCTGCCACAAGTACTTTCTGGGGTATTCCAACACCTCTGATTCCAAACAGACTCCAGAAGGTGGGGGCAGTTCTGAAATTGGAAAACCAGAGTAAGAGACCATCCTCCAAGCACTTCTGAACCTTAGGTTTGGGTTCAGTTTGAGTAAGTGATGAACTTCCATTTCAGACCTAGAGCTGTGTAAAGCACTTCCCTATTCACATTGACTCAGTGTTCAGTTTTCTGGGGCTGTTTTATTGGGATTGTGGTTTCTTATCCCATCTACACTGGCTGTCCGTATCCTGGCCCCTTCTCATTCAATAAAACCATTTGCTTAGGTTCCTTACAACTCCTGGGACAGTTGCTTAACTAGGTTTTTTTTGGTGTTCCCCATTCCTCCTTCCCCAGGCTGAAGTAAAGGTACGTATGGATCTAGAGAGAAGACTAGGGGAGGCTGAGGAAGCCCTCCAGAGCTTGGAGCAAGGCTTAAATTCTGTTGATCGCAATGAGGAGAAGGAAGAGAAAATGAAAGCTGATGTCAGCAACTTGAAAAGTAAGTCACTGTTCCTTCACCCCTCCTCTGAGTGAACATGGTTTGCAAGGGGAGCTATCTCCACAAGCCCTATGCCCCCAGGCCAAAGAACACAAGCTAAGCAAGGTGGTTTCTAGTGAGCACAGCATGTGGTATGTGGCTGGAGCACCTACAGGCTCTGGCCATTCAGAAGTTGGACAGCCCTGATTTAGATGGTGATACAGAGAGGTTGTTGATGCCAGGGGAGCAGCAGTTGAGGAGGAGTAGAGGAGGAGTGGCTCATGTAGGTTTGGTAGTGGGACCTGCTGCCTTCATTTCAACAGTGGAAATCCAGCTTAGATCAGTGGTGAATGGAAGCTACTACTACCCCCAAAAGGATGTTGTGGGGCTTCATGAATTAGTGTTTGTCAGATTCTCTGAGTTCCTAATCTAAAAGGTGCAACAGAAGGGCACAGTATCCAGATGCGCTTGGTTCATCCCCTCAGGCAGTGCAAACTGATCTCAACAGGATCATGCCCTCGGTGTCAAGTCTGTCACATGGGCCAGGCTGACCAGGGCCTTGTGTGGCCAGCATCAGTGCCTGCAGTGTCTCCTGGGCTGTCTCCTCCCTAGAGTTCTTTGAGGAGTGCATCCGGAGTGCCGAGCTGGAAGCCAAGATGCCCATGATCATGAAGAACTCTGTGTACATTCACAGGGCTGCCACCCGCCGAATAAAAAGCTGCCGCTTTCACCGCCGGAGGGCCAGTGCTTCATGGAACGACTGTAGGTGTTGGGCTCCATCTCCCCACTTAAACTCTGCGAAGCTGGGATGTGGGGTTGGGGTAGTGGGAGAGGTGAGGAGTGACTTCCACAAATGATTCGTGTTTTCTGTCCCCTTGCAGTGCTGTCGCCCTCGCAAGGGGCTGCAGGCAGAGAAATGTGGGGCTCTTCTGTCCACAGAGAAGGCAAGAAACCTCTGTCTTAATTCCTTCACATTGTGTGTATCAGGAAATTCATGTTAACCCCTTCATTGCCAGCATCACTCTGCATGAGCATGGGGGGCAATATGCTCCTGCAGCTGAGTCCATGTGAACTGCTGTCCCATTGGAAGCCTCACGTCAAGGGCACTTTTGCAGTCTGACAGCAGCAAAGTGCACGTGTATCATTCCCTACCCTCATTCTTTCCCCTCTCAGCAGACAGTGGCATGGGTCCATGTGCTCCCAACTGTAATTGGATCAGGGACATCATGATTTCATTGCAGTTACTTGGCAGAGGTTCTTCGTTGAATCTGAGTTTGGGTCAGCTTTAGGAGATTGCTGGCAAGTGAGTACTCACCTGCTTGTGGTGCTCTCGTTTCAGTGAAGCAGTCACAGTCCTTCGTCTTCTCCCAGACAGAAGCAGATAACATCGTGGAGCTGAAGGAAGCAGCCAAGAGGCTGAGACACGACCAGCACTTCCGGGAAACCCTCTATCAGATCATGATGTCACAGAAAAATTCTGCCCATGGGGGCAAGAAGTGAAGCCTTGTCTCCTTCCATTGGGAGGGGGCTTCTGATCTCAATACATCCTGCAACTCAACAAATGCTAAACCACCGGGTACTGAGGTCAGGAGGGCAGCTTGCTCCTTTGTGAGGAAAAAGGCAAGGCAGGGTGCATATAACACCCTGTGGTTGGTGGTTAGTTTTCCTTTGCATTCCTCAGCACTACTGATCTCTTTCTCTCTCTGCCTTTAGACCAGCTGATCTGCTCTGCCATTCACTCCAAGTCCCATCAGTTTACTTCAGCTGTTCTCACTGGGACGTGGTCTACCCAACTACCACAGTCAGCATTAAAGTGAACAACAGACCTTAGCCTAGAGAGTCCCTAGTCCCTTCTTTACCATCTAGTTTGCCTGTCAAATGTAGGTACTTTTGAAAAACGCCTTTAATTCCCCCGATGTCCAGGTAGCAAACCTAGCAGGTCAGATGAAGCTGATTTGCTGTCTGCCTTCTTTTCTGTGGCTGGGGCAAGGCATCCCTGGCTCTGCACTGTGAAGAGGGATGTTATTTAGTGCATCCCCTAGAGACTGCAGCAGTCTCAGCTCACTAAGCATGTGCAATAATGCCAGGCATAGAACAACCTCTTGGTGCAACAATTTTAAGCAAATGGCAGTGGCACAAAATGGACAAAACCTGGAGGGATGCCTTGAGGGGGCCAATGTGGCTCAAAGATTTAGGCTGATAAGAGAGAGAGCCTCCTCCTAAAGTAGCCACATATTTGAAACTTCATGTTCAGCTGTCGGTGGGTACAGAGTAGGAGGGCCACTGCCACTGACCCTGCTTTGTATAGTGACACCAATGACTAGAATCAGGGACAGAACTACACATGAACACTGGCCTAAGGGGACAGATGCAGGATCTGTATGCCCCTCTCTCCAGTGCAGCTCACTCATGTGATCACTAGCTTATTATAGTCCTCTGAGACTGAGGCAGCAAGGTGAGGAGAACCAAGCAATAAGTCCTGCTACTACAGTGTTAAACTAATGTACAATCTGAGGAATGCTCTCTCCTTCCCACTTCAGAGAGTGCTATCACCAGTGTCATACCAGCCACCTACTGGCTTTATCTTGCATAGGTTACATAAGAGTTCTTCTGCAGCAGAGCTTCCACCTTTGTGAATAACTAGGTCGTAGAGGAACACCCAGGTTGAGAAGGGAGGGGTCTGCCTTCCTATCCTGGCCCCTGTTGCTGCTGTCATGGAAGCTTGGATTCATTTTAGCCCAGAGGAGAGAGCCAGCATGTGGTTACCCTGTGAATTAAAGGAGAGAGAGGGATTGTTTTGTGGAGACCCCATTGCCAGTAACAGTTTCTTTAAATAAATAACCCTACAAGGCTGCTAGTTATCCAGGATACAACAAGTACACTACCCAACACTTCATAAACAGATGAGATGGGGAAGTATTGTTATCCTTGTCATATAGAGAGGGAAACTGAGACACTGAAATGTTCAAAGACTTGCCCAAGGTTACAAAAGTGGTGGCATAAGTGAACTGAGAAGGGTCTTCGTGTTCCTAGCCACCTTCTCCTTCCAGTAGATCAATTGTCCTATCAGTGAAGTTCTCTTTATGGGAAGAAATTGGGGGAGAAGCTGGAGACTGAGGCCTGATCTATCACAAGGAGTGTGGGGCTGGTAAAGCAAGAATAGTTCCAGCAGGGTCTGTGAACCTGGAGCATTGCTTGGTGCCTCTAAGCAGATATGAACTGAGCAGGGAGCTTGGAAGGGAAGCCATGAGGACATGGCCTACACCTATTGTATTTTTTGGTGCCTGGAAATGGGATGATTCAGATGGTGACGATGTCTGACACCAAAGGCTTCAAGTGATATGATCAGACAAGCAACCTTGTAAAAGTGCTTCCTCTAACTGTTCTGGTCCCTTTATGTTTTCAACTTGTGCAAACACATTTTAGCTCCCACAGTGCCAGTACAGCTCCAGAAGAGCAAGCTGCAATCTATTCTTCCCTGCCTCTTCATAACAAAAATCACCAGTTGACTTCCAAATATACAATCTGAATTGGTTGAGGAGAGAAGAGACAGACTCAGCTTGGTCCTGGGGAGGGAGTTTGCAATCCAAGCAGTTAGAAAAATCACTTTTTGACTTGTATATCCAACACCTTTAATCTGCCATCAAACTCCACATCTTCAGTTTGACAGAGCTGTTATACTCAGGAGATGGCCGTATTTTGCCTTCCTTTACGATGCAGCATTAGTTGTATAATAAAGTAACTATCTCTAGGGGGAGCTCCTGTGTGGTCCTACTATAACATCATAGCATTGATTATCACATCTCTTGTTTGGAAGTCAGCTTGTTCATTTTCTCAGGCTTCATTCATTACTGTGAAATTGGTGATGGTGGTTGTGTTATTTGACTGCTCCAGTCAGATGCTGCACATCATCTGTGAGAGAAATACATATACATATATGCCTTTGTCCTTCCTTCTGCTTTCACTTGATTTTCCCTCCTATGTGTCGTGCACCTTGGCTTCCAAGTCTACATCCTGGATTAAAATGTATTTTAAGGCTAAAATCAACATGTATTAAACTCAAAGTAAAAAAGAAAAGAAAAGAAAACCTCGTCAGCAATCTGGAACCAATGTCCACACATGTAGTCTGTTTATTTACATTAAAGATTTGTCTCTATGGCACACTGCTGTGCTGTATGGAGATGCCAGACCCATTTCAGCCATGTTCCACTCAAGCCTGCTGAGGAGGCCTGGCTTGACTAGTTCAGATGTCTCTCCCTGGCATCTGCATTGTGCCCTGTGGTCCTACTCTATGACACGTTTCATTTGGTCTGGTGTTTTCGAGGTGCAATTTTTCATCTTCCTGTTTTGAGATTGCATTTTTTGTATTAAGAGAAACCTTGGTAAGCAAAATGGTTTAAGAACACCACAGGATGAAGTGAAACATTCTGGGTCATGCAGTGTTCCAGGTAGGCATGAAAGAAAATCCGCTTTCTTTTCACATTGCAAAACCCTCCTTTCTTACCCCTGATGTCCCCAAACATTTCTGTTTTGGCCAGATTTGACAGCATTTTCCACCCCTTATTCCCCACTCCCCCAGTTTTTTCAATATTGTTCACTGAACCAACAGAAAACATGGCCCCACTCTACTAGTTAACTGCAATTCCCCTTTTAACTCCAGGGTCACATTTCTGCAGTTTCTGAGGTTCCAGATCATAGATGTGTTTTTCATTTGCAGGTCCTTGTATGCTGTTTCCAGGGCTTTACAGGTAATATTGTGTTCTGCACTGGTTATCCATTTCCCTGCCAGGGTTGTGGCTGGATGTTCAGACTGTTCAGGGAGCTTCTGCACTTAGAGCTGTGCTGCTGCTACTCTCAGCATGTGTGAGTGGGTGCTATTGTTAGCACCTCATTTGGCACATACTGTTTAAACTGTATTACACAGTTAAACATAAAAACATTTTACATTAAAATGGAAAAACATGACCATTTCTACTGCGAAACTGCCCAAGGAAGCAAAGGCATGTAGGAAATTTGTTTAGGCAGCTCTGTGGTACTAAAGCAGTGGTTTTCAACCTTTTTTTCCATTTGCAGACCCCTAAAAATGTTGAATGGAGGTGAATTTGATGACTGTAATCACATGTCATCACATACTTGTGATTAATCATAGTCATCTTTTGCAGACCCCTTAGACATAGTCTATGGACCCCCGGTGATCTACAGACCACAGGTTGAAAACCATTATAATAGCTACAGGATGCAAAAAGGTGCAGTGACAAGGCCAGCATGAGGCAAAGAAGGAACAGGTAAATGTTAGTGAAAGTAGAAAGGGCAGTTGACCTTTCTACCTGGACCTGCATGGGAAATGCCAGAAGCCAGAAGGAGTGAATGGGGACAGACCCTTGCAGTAGGTATTTCTGCTGTTTTCCCATATTAGCCCAATGGATAGCAAAGGGCTCAGGGCTGCATGGGGCTCTGCTCAACCCTGCCCGTTTGTTCCAGGTACACAGAGCATCAAGCTGATGAAGAAAACTATTTTAAAGCCGCAAACAAAACAGAACTATCTAGTTAAAACCAAAAGAACCCAAAGGGACTGGGGAAAACCACAGATGCTTTTGCTATATGTGAGTAAACCTGACTAATTTCAAGCTGTTGATTTCCCTCTTAGAAAATTATGCTTGGTTTTGTAAGCACCAATATAAACGATACCTTGAGGGAGCTTGTGCTGAAGCTCTCTCCCTTGGAAAGATACAACCACCTGCAGGCCAACATCTGTATTAACACATGCCAGAATGGATAAAGCAAAATTTTAACCACCATTCTCTGATGATGACAAGGTTTCCAGCCACTTGGCTGAGTCCCATTAAATAGGCAAGGCTCCCTGATACTCTGTTTGTTATCATACCCAACCTTCTGGAAGCAATGCAAGGGGGGTGAGGAGGATGAGAAAACTATCATGAGGAAGGTGCCAACATAAGCCCAAGCCCATATGCAGTAAAGTTTTAGAGCAGGAGTATTTGAAGATGATACGCTGTATTTCCAATGTCAAATGAAAATATCCAGTTCAAGAAAGCCACCAATCTCATTTGGCCCACAAATGCTACAGGAACAAAAGACACCTACTGATAAGTGGGAAGAAAACCCAATGATATGATTTCATTAGGAAAGCTAATGCAAAGTAGGAACAAATCAGAATTCAGTGATAGCCAAAGCACTCTTGATTGTGGGTCAGGATGTGTACAAAAGGATTCTGTCTCCTCCCCTAATCCCTATACACACAACATCCCATAGAATCATAGAGAAGAAAGGCTGGAAGATACCTTGAGAGGTCATCTAGTCCAGCCTCTTGCCTGAGACAGGATCATCCCTATCCAAACCATCTTATGCAAATCTGTTGTCTAACTTGTTAACAAAACCACAATCGACCCTGATACAATACAGAACAAGGTCTGCCACAGGTGAAACAGAAGAATAGGATCACCATGCACTGCTGCAAAGGTTATTAAATACCCTCTAGAGATCCCAGGAAGAACACCACACCTTCATTGCAGAGAAAGGCAAACCCCGCCACAATCCATACTAATCTGACAATAGGATACAATTTCTTTCTGCTCTTGCTGCCAGCAGGTGAGTATTATTCTTTGGCTGGCATTGTCTGAGTGTGCTAAATTTCTCCGCTGTGAAACAAGAACATATCAGTTAACATCCCAGAGATCTTCTCACCCCTGATGCCTTACAAAAGGCTGTGAAATTTTGCTACTTGTTCTCTCTCCTGCACCTTCTCTTGCTGTTCAATAGCAGGCAGAGGAAGCATTTTCCAACTCCAACTAGTTCAAGCCCTGACATGTGAGGATAGGTTGAGGCATGCTGCTGCTGCACTCCCCTCCAGCCTAGCCAGCGTTTCTGTAGTGATTGAAATAACTGCTAAAAAGGAAGAATGCAGATGATGAGGTGTTATATATTATATTCAGAGGATGATTATCTGTAACTCCCAAGAAAATGGTAATCAGAGCTTGTTGAAAAATAGGCCAACAGCTTGAAAAGTACAGCTTGTTCTGTCAGTTGACTTCTACTGCAGCCTTGGTGTTATACTTGCCCAGTCCCTGGAGTTGGAGCCTGACTCTGGGTGGCTTCAAAGCCTATGGATTCTAACTGTTCTGATACAGAATTCAGAGCCCTTGGGGATTCACAGATTGTCTGTTGTTACTCAGAGGGGCTATGGGAAAGGAGAATATGTTAAAGAGCAATAACAACAACCAGGGTTTTAAAAAAATGTTTTAAAAGTTATTCCCAAACATTTTTGGGTCACCTTCAACCATCTATGTTTCTCACAGACCATCGTGCCCCACTTCTCACAGACTTTGAAGTGAAAAGCGTGGGGCCCAGTATTCTGCTGCAACCATATACCCTGGATTTGTGGACCATGCAATGGTGTGCAGACCATAGGTTAGGAACCATTGGTTTAAAATTTTCTGCCAAACAGTTTGACTTCAAAGCAAGGTGAGAGCACATGAAGCTATGTGGTTGTCATGGAACATGCTGATTTTTCTCTCAAGTGGTTGGAAGCGCTAGGGCCTTTGACCTTTGTCCATGTTTTCAGCCAGGGCCTGGGATTGACTCAGCTCCATAGCTTCTCTAGGAGCACACATGAAGATGATTCTGTGCCAATTGCTTGAGTTATTCCCTATACCACAGCCCTAACACTGCCAAGTGACAGAGGCACTGCGCACCTTGGAACTATCATGCAGCTGAGGGGTTGAGTCAGGAGCCTAAGCAAGCCTTTAGGAAGGGCCTAGGTAAGTAAGGAACAAAAATAATTGCCAGCGGATAGACAAGCATCCGTGCCATACAATCATTTATCACAGCTGAGTACTCCATTAGCCATCTCAGAGGAAGAGTCTGAGAGAGGCATGACCAAACTGAGTAGACTGAAGGAAAGAATGAGCAAATGGCAGCATGGGAAGGACTTGTCTCATTTAGCTTTTATGCAGGTCAAGTGATCCTTCCTGTGCTACGCACTGGAATGAGTGGAAACTCAACTCCTCCCTCTCATTCACCCTGCTCAACTCTTGGATGCAGAGAAGAAATATAACATAGTGAGCATAGCACCCTCAGTAAGCTTGCCCCTGGGCTATTGTTCTCATGCTCAGGCCAGGGCATGGGAAAAGGAGGAGAGAGAACTTCTGGTTTGTCTTGCTTCCATGCTGGCAGGAGGAAGGGAAATTAAAACAGACCAGTTAGTTTCTTCTCTTACTGCCATAATGCATGAAGGAATGCACCAGGGCTCATGGAAAAGTGATCAGGGGAGTCGGGATGCATGGGAAGCTTGTCGGGTTCCTAAGTAGGTCCTCAGGGATTGTGGTCAGTACACATTCAAAAGGAGTGACTGTAGGGAAGGAACAGAAACCAGGTAGCAGAAGAAAGACTCATGTCAGTGTGGTCAGGACCAGAATTCCAGAGCACAGGCTCTGTGAACAAGCTCATCCCCCAAACCAGGGCTGTCCAACTGGTTGCCCACAGGCTGCATCCAGCTCGCAAAAGGTTAATGCATTGCCTCTGGGCTCCTTCCTGGCAGCTGCAGTCCCATTTCTCCAATTGTTCTACTGTGGTAGTGGCTAGGGTCTCTGGGGCAAAACAGCAAGGCAGGAAACCAAGTCATCAAAAGTGCCAAACAGGAGGGCTCACGTGGGTGGGGGAGTGCACTGCTCCCACAATGGCAGCAAGGAGAGAAGGGGGATTTGCCTGCATGGTGTCAGTGAGGAAACTTGTGCTGTTTGAATGTTGGGAATCCCTTTCCACCCCCCACAGCATACAGCCTGCAGCCTGCACACAGTATGCAGCCTGGGGCCTACAACCTGTGTGGAATGAGGCTCCTGGTTGCTCTGAACTTGGGCAACCTTCCAAAAAACCATCAGGAAGTTCCTACAAAGGAGAGGGAGAGGAAGTGACTGTTATTCAGACTGGTTAAAACTCTTTCGTTTAGTTTTTTGGCAACACCTACTTACCCAGAGCAATTGGGAAAGAGGCTATTTCCTAAGGGCCCTCCACCCACAAGCCATCCAGTAAGAACTGCCAAGAATATTCAGGATGCCTATGAATCACCCAGCCTGACCTCCTGGGGACTGCTCTGTGCACCATTTTCTTATATCTGTGCCTACAGTACTGTGAGTCGTGACCCAAAAACACTCCTTGGTGCTTATTTGAGAAGCCCAAAAGCACTGCTCCAGTGTATAGAGATGTTCAATGAATGCCTGTGGCACTTAGTGATTTTCAAGCACTGTCTGCATTATCTGCCTCTCTAGTTTTCTCATTTTCAGTGCTGCACAATTGGCTTGCTGTGGTATTCATGGAAGTTCCACAAACCTAGGATAATCTAGTACCCAGTCTTGAAAAGAGATGCAAAAACTCTGCTGGTGTGTTTCATTTGCACGTTTCTAATTGTGAGGCAGCAGAAGTATTTCTGAAAGCTAGATCAAGAAAGAAACTATGGGACAGAAGAAAAGACTTGAGAGAATTGTAAATAGCAGCAGCCAGTAGTGTAGCAAGGTGGGTGGGGAAATGGGGCAACCACCCCAGGTGCCAAAGCAAAGGGACACAACAGGTGCTGCCCAGCTGGGCAGGTCACAGGATGGAGCTGCAAGCCACTCATTTGGTCGGGTACTGGGATGTGGGGGGAGGGTGGCTTCTGCCACTGCGTGCACTCCCAGGCAAGTACGGGGGTTTGTGCCCCCCAGATCTGTGCACGGGATGAGGGCAGGCTGCTGCTGCGGGCTTGTCCCAGGCACCAAACTTCCTTGCTGTGGTACTGATAGCAGCACAAAAGGAAAGGACAGCAAGATGGAATGAAGGGAAATGGACCTAATGCTCCTAGGATTCTCTGACAGTCATTCTCATATCCCACAATGCATTTCAGAAAAGGTCCTACAAGGTAGTGAGCTAAGTGACACAGGAGATATTGGGCTGTATCCTAACCATTCAGTGCAGGTGTTGTCAATACAGATTCTGACTTTGATGGAATGATTCCCTTGTGTGATTCTGTAGGAGCAACTGCAATGTCAGCAGCTGTATCCACACAACTTCTATCAGTAACTTTCTAGTATAGACGTGGTAAGCAGTTGATTTTTTTTTTTAGTTCTTAAATGGTTAAAATAATTCAGCCTTTAGTGTGGATATCTTACACAATATAGTTTGTTCTCCTATACATATAGTAATAGTGGTCCTGGTGTAAGCAGCTTGCCATGTGAAGGGGGTTGTGCTGCTTTAACAGTAGTGGCATCGTTGGACTGGCACAGCTTTTCTTTTTTAGATGAGCCCTACATAATGAAGGTAGGACTTGACAGTGCTGGGATTTATGAAACAAGACACCAAGAAACAGATTTTAAACACAAAGACTTGCAGGAGAGAAAAACTGGCACAAGCTCATTTTTCCCTTCCTGTAAGTTTAACTCCAGTTTCTAAAACAGCAAAGGAACCAGTAGGCGTTTGTCTACTGGTGAAAGCTACCTGTGTTCAGTTACTGGTATTTAAGTTACCAGTCACTGCAGTTTCTAGAGTCTGCAGTAGTCTCTACAAATGAGGAGCTTGCCATAGTTTCTTTGAGGCATCATTCTGTTGAACACACTGCTGATTTACTCAAGAGAATAGCAGCTGAGAAGTTAGGAATGATCTTGAGCATAAATGAACACACCAATGTGAAAATGGATAAATCATGTCATTGTTATGGTTATAGATGAATCATGGCAGCCCACACCTATTGTGCTCACTGCTGGATATATCTTTGTTGCAGGTGAATGAGGACAGCTGCTGCAAAATAAAGATGTTCACTGGTGAATGTCAGGCACAAAAAGTTCCTTGTTTAACAGCTCCTTAAGAACCCATGATTATTCTTTTACTTTCTCTGGTGCCCATATTTCTAGATGAAAAGGAGAAGGGAGCTTTAATTTCTAGCTGGAAGCATGGGTGGAAAATGAAGGAATTACTAGTATTGTGCTAAGAAATACAGTTTTCTTTTTTCCCCAGTGAACTGAAATATTGATGAGTAACATATTGATTGTTCCAGCTGAATCCACACAGCATAGGAATTATCTATACACACCATTCTTTGCACTTCAGCATTTATCTATGATGCCTCTTGCCATTTGAGTTCTGGTCCTCTACTGCTCTATGCCAGACCTGTAGCATTCCCTTCTATTCCAGTTTTGACTTGCTCCCTCCATGCAGTTTGGCCAAGGCTCATAAGTGTGTCTGTCCTCTAGCACTCTGTGCTATGTCAATTGTTTGATCCCATAGGGCGTGTCTACAGGTGCACTTTTAATGCACATTAGCCTATTTTAATGCTCCTTAAAGCATCACTAAAAAAACCCATGCTATTTAATGTAAATTAAAATAGGCAAATGCATATTTAGCATCACTTACAAACTGTGCTCTTTAGTTGATGTACATTAAGACAGACTAATGTGTGTTTTCCTAGTACCTCACAATGGAGGTACTAGATTTAGTGCACTTTAACTAAGCATATGAATGCACATGTAGATACTGCACTGATACAGTTTTCCTCACCTGACCTCTTGTACCACTTCCTGTTCCAATCCATGCATTGTCAAGGCCAGATGATATGATAGGACAGCCTCAAATGTCTCAGAGCCTTTTGTTTAGCTTTTTGCCTTTCTTTGCTTCAAGCATTCTCTTTGTCTGAAAGGTTATTTCTATTATTTTAAAGGAAGGTTTGTGATATTCAGCATGAAGAGGAAAAAAAGCATCAAGGAGGAGCCAGTCCACAACAGAAAACTGGATACTCTAATCACATCATTTCAGATCCTTTTTCCTGGGAATTGTTTAAATTGCCTTAAATTCATCCCATTTTTAATTTAGCTGATGGTGCTTTGCAAATCATTTAGCATAATGCCCTGAGTATGCAATCACATGGCAATCCCTGGGGAGGCCAGTTACATTAAAGGACTAGTCATAATTTACTTATTGCGCTCCTACAATTTTCTTTCCCAGCCTGTTTCAAACCCTGGTGGGATCCTGCCCCAGAGGACTGGTATAAAGCTCTCACTTACACAGCAACCCCAGGTCTATAGGCAGGGGTAGGTTTCCTTCTGCAGGTGCCAGCCCAAATATGATTGTTCCTGTCCTTTCTTATGTGCTCTGATTAGATTCTTGTATCATCACCGAGCATCTGAGAAACCAGTACATTGGGGTAGTTCACTTATCTCAGAAGTATTGCTTCAAGCTGTCCACAAACTCGGGCATACTCATACTTCGGTCAAATTTGAAAGATGTTCTTCTTGTTAGTAAGGGCTAGGGACCCTTTTATTGTAATGAAATCTTAGCTTCTGGACAAGAAAATGGCAACCAGTACATGGGACCCTAACTGCAGTCTTATACCTTTTGATATAAGGTATCAAAATTGTATGTAAATCTGGTCCTGTTTTACGGGTATGTTTGCCTAGCAAGTTCAGAGTAGAGAAGACTGGAAATCACTGCATCTGTACATACAGGGGCATAGAAATACAGCTCATATGGTATTGCATTATTTATAAAATGTTATGTGCTTCTGAGAGTCCTCTGGCTTCTTATAGTGCTTAAGCACAAGGAGGAAGAGATAAGGCATATATTCTACTTAATTTGTTTCTGTTTGTTTTGACTTTTGATCACTCATTTGAGTAACATTAATGCTCTTGAAGTGTAGCATTTTTAAAATGAATTTCATCGCTTTCTTTGAAAAAATAAATAGAGAAGAAAGAAGTCATAATAAGGCAAATACTTGGCTGAGCACTGAAGTATATTTAGCAATGTATCTGAAAGATAATTTGTTGTCTGTGTATCAAACTAATAGAGAAATGGCTGTTGATCCAAAGTATTTAAAAATCATGAGTCAAGCCACCAAATTAAGAAGCTTGAAAAATGTTTTGGATTCTTTATATTTGGGTCATGTTTTCAAGCTGCCTTTTGTACCCACAAAGGCTAGATTTTTTTTTTAATGGGCTTTTCCCCCTTCTTAATCGCATGCTATTTTATGTTTCAGCTTCAGGGATTAACCTAATGGAAAAGGCCAGGGAATGCAGCTGCGTCTGGAGTATGCTGTGCCTTTCAAGTTCTCTTTCCTGGTTGACTGGTGTGGTGGGGGTTGCTCCTATTTTCAATTTGTTCTCACCTTAGCTGCCTATATAGATTTTTATACAACATCCAATGTATTTCAGCCATAGGCTGCAGCAGAGTGAGTTGTTTCTCCTTCTCCCTCAGCTTTACACTTGTTCTTTGCCTCAGTGTTAGTGTTTTCCTTAGGCTGGGGTAAATACCACTTTAACATGCTTTGCTTTTATTGCTGTGTATCTGAAAATATAACAGGCACAAGGTGTATATCCTGTCCCTAGATGTGATGGATGAGACTCTTCTGTGGATCATGGAAAGCTTCACATCTTCTATGACAGTGGTTCCCAACCTTTTTTAGACTCAAAGGACCCCACATTGGATTCAAGGCACCTGTCATAACTTTTGGGAATTGAGCAGTATTCCATTTTAAAAAATAATGCATTAATTACAGTGCATACCTCCTTGCAGAGGGGCAGGACAGTAGTCAGACAAGGATGAGCCTGAGCCTGTGCTTACTCCGCCATGCATTGTGGCACCCTTCACAAGATCTCGAGGCACCTCAGGGTGCCCTGGCACCCAGGTTGAGAATCACTGATCTAAGATATAAAGGGAAAGGGCCTGAAGAAAACTGTATATAGCTGCTCATGCATTTTAATAGGTCATATTTCTGCTTAAAAGATGTTATACTCTTGATGCACAAAGCTTTCAAAATTAAACAGTCTTTTATTATCCACTTCCCATGGGACAGTTTGCTGAGCACCTTAACTAATACATCCACCAACCATCTCACATTTGGGAACAATCCTGTGAGATGCTGAGCAATGCCTGGAGCTGATGTAGTCTGCACCTTCACAGGTTGTTCAGTACTTTACAGAACTAGGCCTTTTATGAGCTCAGTGAGAAAATTTAAGGTAGATTATAATGCATGTGTGTGGAAAGTTAATTTTTAAACCTTCATTATGCTGTCAAATCAACCCCAATTTCCACTACAGCACTCTAAGGGACTGTGCTTCAGTGAGTCATCTTAACCTCATCTGGGTCAGGTTGAATACTAGCACTACTTTAAAAAATCACACAAATTATTTCTTCGCTAGGAAAATGCATATTTTTGTTCTTATTTTTAAAAATGGCCAGACCATTTCCAATCTTTCCGAATGAATTTCCTTCGGCCAGAGACCAGACTTGGAGTATTTTATTGTGAAAAATGTGAATGATTTAGAATGGAAATCATGGAGTTGTAACTGCAATTGTTACTCCTGTTCCCTTTCTATTAAAGAAAAGATCAATGTCAGTGAAAAGGCAGGGTTTAAGGAAACAGCCCTCTAAAAGCAACAGTTAATTCTGTATTCATGGTAACTCCTGTTCTTCATCCCAATGAGTGACTTCTGGTTGGCAGTGGCTTAAAGTTATCACTGTTTTTTCAACGGCCCTTGTGAAATGCATCAACGAGTATTACTTCAACAGCTGACACTGTATGGTAGTGATCAGGTTTTTGTATGCGTGCCTTTTGTGTAGGGATAGATGGGTACAGGGTTTGGCTTAGGGAAGGCTGCAATAGCTGGTGTTAGTAAAGGCTGAAAGAAAAGAAAACAGCTGTTTAGGCTGTGGGAGTGGTAGTAGAGGGCAGGGTCTTAGTATGCATTAGGCCTCCTTACAGGGTGATCCACCCATCTGTATCTTCAAATGGAACTCATTAACAAGGTAGCTCCTGAACCTTGTATGTATGCCCCAAGCCTGTTGCCATTTTGTCTGAATCTGTTTGATGAGATCTTCTTCAGGAGGCTGGTGTTTACCAGAGGTGTTCATAAAATCCAAAGACAAAACATTCTTTTCTTCCAGTAAAGCTGAGAAATATACTAGGACAGGCTTGTTTTTCTAAGATATGTGGTCACCCTACTTGTGGTAGCCTTGGCACTAGAAGGCATGGGTTATGAAGACCTACTGACTCATACACATGTAGACCTCAATGCTGTAGTTCAGAGTTAAGACATGTTGGTGGGCCACAGGCCAGTGTAGAAGTTGGAATTCTGGGGATAAATGAAACTTGAAACTCAAGGACTGTCAAGCCAACACCTTTTTATAACAGAAAAGTTATGTCAATGAACCAAATCAGATAGACTTTAGTATCAGAATTTCCCCTTCCTGAAACCAATTACTTTTTCATATGTGCATGGGGTTAAAAAACAAACAAACAAGCAAAAACCCTTCTTCATACTGAGAACAATGACAAAATATCCTCATATGTCTATCTAGAGTATTTTGACATTTCTCAATGTTACTTCAACCAAAACACAAAATTTTGGGTTCCCCTCAGAGTGTGTGCATGTAAGGGACAAAAGATCATATGTGTACATGTACACAATGTGGGGAAACTTTTTGGTTTCTATTGTGACAGTGCCTAGGCAAAAAATGTTTGACTATGAAGGGATGATTTTGAGATGCTGAATAGGCTGAGGTTGTTTTGCAAAAGCATTTTGGTTGTAGTGTATCACCCAATGAAGCATAAACAATGGCTTTGTTATGTGACTGTGCTAAATATTGAGATGAGAAGGGGTCAGGAGAGGAGAGGCAAAAAATATTTGCAAGTGGCAAATCAGTTCCATTCCCAATCAGCTGTGGGCCCCCAGGGAATAATAAAATTAATCCTGTCTCTTTTCTACAGGAAAGTGGGTCAGTGTTTGCCATCCTTATAGTCCTTGTTCATTGCCTTTCACTGTGATAGATACTAAACACAGAGGCAGAGCTGATATCTTGGCCTCACTTCTCTAAAATATAGTGTATAGTTCATATCTTTATACAGGAGCTCTTCCTTTAGTTATAGGATCCAAGTAGGGACCACAAAAAGAAAGTAAGAAGTGAGTTGTCTTTTAGTAGAATGCTAGATCTGAAGACAACTCAGATTCAGCTTTTGTTTCTGGACATCTATCTTTCATCTTCATAGGCTGTTCATAGAATTGAAGGCTAGTGTCACAGAATGTTAGTGCTTAGGTGTGTGAACATGATTCAGAAGATAAACCCAGAGGTTTCAAATATGGTGTTAAAAAATATTCTGACCCGAGTTCTTTGCAACAGAAAATTTGCTCTATTACCAGTATTTTTCCATAGTTAAAAACGAGAGAAAACTAAGAGCTGGCATTTTCTGAGGGGTGCCTTGAGCCTAAAAAGGTTGACAATCACTGGTCTAGACTGATCTCCTGTCTACCACTGCCATGAGATTTCACTCAGTTACCCTTGTATTGAAGGGGTGTTGGGGATTAACATGTCTTGCTATGAATCCAGTAGTACAAATCTGAGCCTTACTCCAGATGTGTGCCAAAGACAGTCTCTAGTTGATTCATCTGTAAATAGGTACTTAGTTGTTTGGGTTGAAAATGTGGCTAGTCACAATGCCATTCAAATCACTTTCTTGTGTGCTACTGGCTAAAGAAACTGATATCCTTTAACCATACTAGCATTCAAAAAGCCTGAGCCTGAAATGATTCAACCTTTGCAGGTTAATCTAACCTGGCTAGGCTGAACTGGTTTCCAACCTTACAGACAATCCCTCTGGACTGAGGAAATTCAGGCACATGCCTGCAGTAGCGCAGGCTAGAAGCTGGGGGGCACTAGAGCAGACCTCCCTTTTCTTGCAGAGCTGAGCTGAGGGGGGGTGTGACCAGGCCCCAGCAAGAGGCTTTGATTAGGGAGGGGTTGTAAACCCTCAGCCTGCCTGCAGTCCCAGGGTTTTTCCAATTGGCTGCTCAAGGGGTGGGAGTGTTGCCAGCCTCCAGCCAGCACTGAGGCAAAGGGAGTGCATGCAGTACACACATCTGTTGATGATACAGAGCTTCTCAATGTCACTCCGTGCTTCTGTACTGTATGCAGTCTGCAGCAAACTAACAGGCAACCAAGCCGGTGTTGATAAGTATAAATGGGTCTAGTAAAAGATATCAGAGTCACCTGAAGAACCTTGTCTGCCTATGTCCTTAGACCAACATAGTTATAACCTACGCTCTTATCTCAATGTTTATTGCCCCATTAAGAAAACAGAGGGACATTACCAGCTACCTGTTGATTCCACCTGTTGATTCAGCATGGACCCAGCATGTGGTCTGCTAATTAATACACAGATACCTTCTCTGTAAGGCAGAGGGGAATTCCTGCTTAGCAGAGAGTGGTGAGGGGGAGGGAAGGAGCAAACAGCTCTTAAACAGCTTTTTCAAGGAAGGACATTAACTACCTGTTGAATAGTGGGGCTGTGTGGGACTCCTCCCAGGGGTGCAGGCCTCCAGATCTGTGCTGGATGACAGGAAACTGCCACTGCCACCTGGGATTGGTGCTGGGCACAGCCCTTGCACAGCACCAGGGAAAACTGATGCTGCCACTGGACTCAGGCAGCAGTGACAGCCTCTTGTCGTCCGGCCTAGTGGTAGGAGCCAGGGTAGAGCCAGGGCTATGCTCTGAGTGGTTCCACAGCCCCATGGAGCTCAGCCTGGCAGTGGGAGGCAGGGAGACCCAGGACTACACTCCGCCTCCCATCGCTGGACTGAGCTCCATGGGCCTGCGGAGTTGCTTGGAGAGCAGCCCTGACTCTCCCCTGCCTCCCGCCACCAGGCTGCTTCAAAATTCTAAACGTTTTGAAACTTTCAAAATGTTTTGAGTGCCCTCATTTCATTTCAAAGCTGTTTCAGAACTTTTTGTTTCATTTCGATTTTGCTGTTTTGAGCTCAAAATGCATTGAAACATCTTTAAAAATGAAATAGCGAAATTTCGCACAGCCCTACTAGCTAATGCTGAGGTTTCTATGGGGGATGGGGGAATACCTACTTAGCACAGGGTAGGGAGGAGAGCAGAAGCCAAGCAGATGCCTGCAGAGACTGCTGAGATCCAGCAAGGCAGCAGAGGGGGAGAGGCCAGCCCTGCTGTACAGCAGATAGCCCTGCCCAGTCAGAGAGCATGCCAGGATGCTGCAGGACTCTAATTTATCTTAAGCCAGTAAGGGATCTGTGACAGACATTGCATAAACCGCTTTGAGCCTAATACTACATTCAACCAGGTTTATCTCAAACCAGTTTCAGCCATTTTCAAACTGGTTTATGTGCACTGAACAAGTGAACATCTTTTCTGTTACAGGTTTAAACCAGTTTCTGATTACTTACACCACTTTATGTGTAATGTCTGTCCCTAGCCTATAAGGTAGAGAGACATTAATTGTTAATTAGACTTGGGCTAATCTATTGGAGAGATGGGTCTTGAGCTAGGGAAGCTGCCCAGAGAAATATTGGCTGCATTCCTCCTTAAGAAAAGCAGGACAGGATCATACAAAGTTTTGCATAAACAAGCATAGCTGAAATAGATGAGATCTGCTGGAAGGGGTGGAGCCACAAAGGGGCAAACCAAAGCTGCTGGCAAAGGGAGGACCTACACTGGGCGCTAACTGGGCTTCACAGAGAAGAGAAGCTAACTGGGGTGGCTTAACTCCTGTGTGGAGGAGCTACTGGCAAGGTAACTGAGTTATGTAGGCAAACCCAATCAAATACCTTTTGTCAAAGGGGAAGGGGAAATGGATTATGCAGAGTGTAAAGTAGCTTGAGTGTAAAGTAGCATTGGAGGCTTGACCTCTCTTTCATTGCTATCCTTAATGCCACAGGTGTGCCTCAATGATGACAGCCGTTTAATGCTAATGATTTCACATGGCTTCTGCAGTAGGTGTTGTGAATATATTCATGTTTTGCTGGAAGCCACTTGGGATGGAGTCAGGGAGTGGTTTTGGAGTAAGTGTTGCTGCATATAGTGAGAGAGTGCCTAGGTCTTGAGGTCAGAATTGTTTTATTGTGTAAGCATGTGCATAGTAGAGTTACCATGTTTTGGCTCAAAGCATCTTTAACTCATCCACTAGCCCAAGACAGCACTTCAAGCTGGGGCTATGCCCTAAGCAGGTTGCCTGTACTTGTTTTAAGTGGAGACTGCTGGAATTTGTTCCACCTGTATACACCATACAAAATCTTAACCACTAACTAGTCCTGGGTTCAGTGAAGAGTAGGCAGTGATCTACAGGAAATCTTCAGCATCTTTTTAGAAAGGGGATTAAATATGAACTGCAGAGCAGTGTATGATTTCACTATGCTGCACACAATAATTTGGATATTTCTTTTCCCTTGGGCTTTATGCCTGATCATCATGTTTCTGCAAGTTTTATTAAGTCCTCTGGCTGAGAACAGTCTTGGGATTTTGGACTGTACAGTGGCTGGAGGTGATGCAGATGCTGTGGCCATAGGCACAGTAACTGTGAAGGTGACATTGAATGGGACAGTCATAAAAAACAAAACACAAACCCCAGGCAGGTTATGAGGAATAGAATTCCTGAAGATGAGGTTTCCCCATCTCCCCTATCCAGTTTCACTTAAAGGAGAGATTTTTTTCCTTAATTAAGACCACTATTGAAATTTATTTGATGTCACTTTTCCCCAGAGTACAGAGAGAAACTCAGGTGGGGAAGAGAGGGGGAGCCAGGTGATGGGTAACCAAGTGGAAAATCTGAAGTGTTCAGTCTTCCATGCAGGGAGCTTTAGCTCTTTGTTGTCCCCATGAGAAATCAGGCACAAGAGAAAAGACCTTTGTTTGCAGCTAGCACCTTCATCTCACTCAGAGCTCCTACAGCCCGGCAGTATGTCCTCTTATTCTGTGTAAATACCTCAGTCGTATTCCTGTCACCTACACTGGGCTAGCAGCCTGCCAGCTTGTTTTCTTGGGCCAAAGAGGACCAACATTACCCACTCCCTCCCCACAGTCTTTTCAAGCCCTAGGTTTCAGGGAGTATTTTTTTCTTAAGGCATGATAAAGCAGTTTAATAAATACCCAATACATCCCAGCCTTTTCTCCGCTTCTTCAGGAGCCCAGAGACCTTCCCTGTGCATTTACCTCCCCTGCTCTAGAACTTGCTATTGGATCCTACTGGTTTCCCTTGGCTCTCCTTTCCTACTGGGCTCCCAGCCCCTTGATTGGACCCACATAGCCTGTTTTGACTTGGGGTTTATCAGTAGTTGTGTCATTGTTGATGCCAAGATGAACATGAGCCGCCGATGTCAGATGGTGGTTGGGAAGGCCAACCGAACCCTAGCGTGCATTCAACGATGCATTTCAAGCCAGTCCAAGGCGGTGATTCTCCCCTTTTATGCGGCGTTGGTCAGGCTGCAGATGGAGTACTGTGTCCAGCACTGCAAGAGGGATGTGGACGGCCTCGAGAGGGTCCAGAGGAGGGCCACTAGATTGATATGTGGGCAGCAGAATAGGCCTTATGAGGAGCGTCTGAGGGACCT
>JAGPOW010000304.1:68075167-68113063 GCA_030014935.1 Caiman crocodilus | reverse complement strand
ATTAGGGTGGCTAGGACGTGGAACCGGCTTCCTAGGGAAGTTGTTCTTGCTCCTACCTTGGGCATCTTTAAGAGTAGATTAGATAGGTACTTGGCTGGGCCTGTGACCCTGGCACTCGTTCCTGCCATTGGCGGGGGGGTCAGACTAGATGGCCTGCTTTAGGCCCCTTCTGACCCTAGATACTATGATACTATGATTTGTGACACACAGCTGGCTAACCTGCTTTATCATACCTCATGCCTTTTTGCTCTGAGAGCATCCAAGCTTATTATTACAGCAGCCTAAACTTCCTTATCTCATACAAAGTACCTCAATATGCCAGCCAAAGGACCAGCCTTAGCTTTCCATTTGCAATCCTGCCTTCTATGGACAGGACTAAATTACTCAACTGCCTTCCAGTTGAAGATGTTTGTCTTGGAAAGCTGTGCTTTGAGTCTTCTTCATGGAGGCCTGGAATATGTGGCCATGTGTGTTTTTGTGTGTGGAAAGATAAAGGGGAGAGATGGTGGCATCAACAGCAGCTGCTGAAACATGGGGTGAAAAAGGAGAGTAGTTGTATTCAGGAGGTGTTTGAAGGGAGATGTCTTAAGTAAGAAGCAATAGGGAAAGGATACATGTTTCACAGATATATTCCCACATTAGCAACTGGGTCTGAAAAGCACAGGAACAGGATGAAATTAAAGAACAGTAGGAGGGAGATATACATAACAGTGTTTATGATTAAATCTCTGCCCAGGGGAAACCTGAAGAGAACAGCTGAAACATCTGTTTAAAAAGATAAGTGTAGCTCCTCTTGTATCTCAGTTATCTGGTATTACTTAGTGGAGTTGTATCAGGAGACTGGAGGGGATACCTCTGGTGGTAGCTCCTTTGCTACAGCTGAACTGACTTTGCACCTAACCTAGGGACTAGACATTTTCTCATGTATGAATGATGCTGTACACATTACTCAGAATTGCAGCACTTACTCTTTGTGAGCAACAGGACTCTTCTGAGAATTTGCAAATGCATCTGTGACTTGAAACTAATTTTAAAAAGGCCCTTTGAGAAATAGTTCTATGATTCTAGCATCAGTTCGTGTGAGGTGTTGCAGGCATGTTGGAGTGGGAGTGAAGGGGACTGCACTTTCTGTGCAAGGTTGGTTGCCTTACAAGTAGCATGTCTGATGTAACTTAGTTCTGATTCTTGGTTAAATTTGGGTTGGGGGCTGTTGTCCCAGAACAGCCATAATTATTGCAGGTGTAGGGTCTGATATTCAGTTGATGTAGCTGACTTTAGTTAGTACACCAGCTGGGAATTTGGCCCTGTGTGTGGCCGAGTTGAATACATTAAAACCTTTATATTACTATTTAAAGCATATCACAGAAGTGGAATTTGCTGTACAGGCACTTTGCACATCTCAGGCTTTTGAATAAATGCTGCTTCTCTTGTGTTGCATCTCTCCGTCTTATTTGCTTGATTTTTTTAAAATTTTTTTTGATTTTTTTTTTTGCTGGGCAGCATTAAACCAGTGATGGCTCTCCCTGCATGGCAATTTCTGGCTTTCATGGTTAGGGGAATGGTGAAGCAGAGTCAGGTGCCTTTTGAAATGTTGGTTTTGAATATTGGTTATTAACATTGATATTCTTTGGGGGAAGAAAAACTAAACTGTACCCTGCCTGCCAAGTTGTGTAGAAACACTGTTTCTGACTTCAGCTGATTTCAATGGAAGTTGCATAGAGGTTTCAGTAGTAGTTCACACTGCATAACTGTAGACATAATTTGGACTTCAGAGACATGGGAGATTACGAAAGGGTGGTTGTCTGCCTAGAACAGGAGAGATGGAGAAGTAGAATGATCTGGGTTCAGATCCCAGCTCTGCTGTTGTTTGTGTGTGTTGTGACCTTCAGGAAGGTCATTTACTAGCTCTATGCCTCAATTTTCATCGTCTGTAAAATGGAGTGAAGGATACAACGCCACTGTTTCACTGAGAGGATGTGACAACTTCATGGAGGTTTCTAAAATGGTGTCAGCTATAAGATGTACTGTGTTATTGTTATTTAAGAAGGTCTGCCCCTCCAGACCTGGAATGCTGTCTTCTCTGGGTAGCAACTGCAGAGCTCAGTTCTATGTATTTAAAACTCTGAGGAACAGTATTGTCACTATTCACTGTAAAGTCTCTTTAAGAATCCAGTTCTACTTTCCAGGTGAGCCCTACACCCTAATTGATGTCAAGGAATATAACATTAAGGCCTAATAGCTAGCTGATGTGGGACCATGAGCTTCTCCTGCCTATAGAAGATACACACCAGACCTTTGCCCTCTAAAATCTTGTTTCTAGACTTGTGTTTCCTTTGTCTTTTAATATTTTCTTCTCTGGTTACAGTTTGGTGAATGGTTAATTCCTCACTGCCTTTTAAAAGCTTTATTTGTATAATGTTACCCCTTAGAACACATTGCCAATGCCAAATATGCTTGGATGCCCTGGGGGAAGGCAGAGGAAGGAGAAGAGAGAGAGACATTAATTTTCTATTTGAGGAAACAACGTAGTGAGGGCAGGTGAGGAAAGTCAAACTGAATTTTTAATGGAAAATTGCTAGGCATTGTGCTTCCAGAGACGGTGATAAGCCTATAGATTGCTGGATGACACTGACAGCCTTACCCTTTCATGTATATTCCAAACCCTGGCTGCTTGATCTGGCAGGAAGATAAATTCTTGACCTCTAGGTCGAGGGATGAGCGCTTTGCTGAGTGATTAAGCCCCTGCCCTGGATAACCACATCCCTCTGGTATGTGATTTCCAGGGGCTGCTGAAACCAGAGGATCAGATTCTATAGTCACCCTTTGGAAGCTGTTATTGTATATGCTCATCCTCCTAAGTTAATTTAGTGGCTGCCTGGAAAAATATCCAGGGCATAAGTTGGGTATGCTTTTCTTGAGTTGAGGCAACCGTATGGTCTAACAGCCACAGTTATTTTGAAGGTTTTACGATACCAGGAATCAAATAGTCCCTCTGCACACTTATCCTCCATGCTAGCTAGCATACATAAAAACCATATTATGGTTCTATTTCTACCCTTTCCCTTTTTACTTGTGAATGTATTGTCCTTGAAAGTCAATGAGAGATTGTGTTGACTCGAGCAGGGGATAATGAAGGCAGTTGCAGGACAAGCTTTCAAGATTGCTGTTGGTCCACATTGGTCTTGACTTGGTTCTTTTGCTACCCTAGGTTGTCAACGCAGCTCCCTGAGGTTCCAGGAATCACCTGAGCTCTCTGACTTGGCCTATCCCTAAGACTTTGTCCCGTGTGCCAGACGGTGTTCATGCAGGCAGATGTGTTCTGTTCTCTGAGTCCTTCTACTCAGATGTAGAGATGAAGAGGCTTGAATTTGGTCTTGATGCCTTTTAACTAGAGGCTAACCTCTTGGCCAGACAGATGGGGGAATATATTGGGCATAAAATATGCTCCTTAATTTTCATTCCAAGAGGGAGCGGGGGGAGGAAACAGTGGTATTAGAGAAGGGCAGCCTTCTGACTCTTGAACCCAAGACCTCTACTTTGGCAGGCTGACACTCCTGCCACTGGACAGCTGTGCAGTTCCTGCTTGAACCGTGCTCTGCCCTTTGGGCCAGAACAGTTCCCAGGGAAGTAGATCAGGGCCTGGCTCTGGTTAGGGTGTCCTTGAAAAACTCTGTTTCACATGCCAGCCCAGTCTGTGGACCCATGGGTACTTGCCTGCTGCTCAAGGGAATGGCCTGGGACTCGAGTCTATTTTTAATCCTTTATTTTTTACTTTTCGAGCAGACATGGGAAGTTGGGTATCCCTCAGTCCTCTCCCAAGAGTAGAGAGAGGACAAGCCACCATGCTCAAGACCAGGTCTTTTTGCAAGTCCCTACTATAGAGAGGGATTTTGTAGCTTGCCAAACTAGTGCCAAGCAGAGCTTCTCCTGGGATTGTAGGTCTGCTGTCCACTGAAGCTGGAAGCTTGAAGGGAAAAAGGAGGATGTAAAGTCAGGCCTTGGCCCATAGTGATTCAGACCAACATGCTCTAGTGTCCTTCCTGCCAAAAGAAGGAAGAGCTACAATTCCTATCAAGATATGTACCCTGATCTTTTCAAGACTGATATCTGTTTGAATTGTTGTGCACTTTGTAGTAAGGAACCAGTATCACTAGATAAGTCAAGCCAATTCAGGCTTCATCTTCTCCTTTCATTCACCACTCAGTCCTCACCAATTGCTACTGCAGTCCTACCCTTCTATACAACTCTGCCCATGTCCTACCACCCCAACCTCAGGATTACAGACTTGGAAAGGACCCCTTCATTCGAGCCTACCATGCTCCAGGTATTTCAGAGCTGTGGTCAATACAGAGATGTTAATCATACATAGTGGCTAGTGATTATTTTGTGACCAATATGAACTATTAACAACTGGGGTGGTGTATAAGGAACTTGCTTTGTTTGTAACTAGAATGTAGATTCAGATCTGGACTTCTCTAGGAAAAGGCATAAAGAGCCCAAGCCCATACCCAGCCTTCATGTATTTCCAGTTGAGTGACGACTATACCCAGTAGCTCAAATGATGGACCAAACACCTGAACATGTACACAAAAGTTCAACATAAAATTTAATTAGAAAGGGTTTATATATATATATAGGTGTGTGTGTGTATGTGTGTGTGTGTGTGTATATAGGGTTATATATATATAGCAATTACATTATGCCTTTATGTATAGCATAAGGATCTTATTACAGATTAGATATGATCAGACTGGATGTAACCTTAGGCTGGTGAGATGCTAGAGTTGATGGTTCTATAGTAGTTGTCCTTTCAAAATGTTACCAGTGTACTAAAATTTGCTGACATCTCTGCAAAATGGTAAGGTAAAGGTGCTATGGATGGTTCTTTCTTTCCTAAAAATGGTTTCCATGAACACTAATCTTATCAGCTGTTATATAATGGAGGTATCTTGAATGTATGACCACCTCATGGGGCTTTCACTTTGGGACCACAAAGCATATCTGTCACTAGTGATGCTTACTCATAGGGTGATCATATTTTCGAGTGGCTTGTTTCCTATTTATCTGGATTCAAAATACCAGTATTTATTAGTATTACCCTCCCCTCCTTCCCTGCCCTCTGAATCTTTTCCTGTTTAGCTCCCCGGTATTCATGGAAAGAATGAAAGCTGCAGGGTCCTGTATAGCTGTGGCACCACTTTAGGTTTTGAAGAGCAACATGGCAGTTGTCACCCTGCTTACCTGAAGCACCTCTGTGTATGGCCATAGCTAAACTTACACCTAGCTAAATGACCTGTTCACTGAATCTGAGTGAACAGGTCATAGACTTGTTTGGGCCTGAGAGACTCCCATATTTCACACCAAAGTAATAAGAATAAATTAATTGGACATTTAACTAGGATGATTAGTCAGGTATGATCCTGGCTTGAATAGGGGCCGGAATAGATGACCACATGAGGTCTCTTCCAGCCCTGCTTTCCTGTGATCCTGTGTGCAAGTCATGGGTTTCCAACCTCAGTGCAAAATCAGTAGCAGCAGGAGAAAGACCAGTAAGACAAATCACAAAACATGTATTCCTTTTCACCATCTCACTAAAATTAGCCTTCTCAATAAATATGGATAAGATGGCCCTGTGATTACCTATTATAATCAGCTTCCACATGCCTTATACAGCACATATATCAATGAGATTAGCAATCTTATTTCTAAGGTGCCTAAGTGAGCACCAGGACAGCAGGGTCATATGCTTTGTATGCTCTCAGGCAGGAGTTTGCTCACTTGCGCAGACTGGAGGCAGTGCAGGGCCTTAATGCACATCATCCCTACTGGAGATGGAAGGACTGCAGACAACCAGTGTGACTCCCATTACCTCTTCTGGCTGACATTGGCTATTTTAAGGTGTCTGGAAAGTGGCTCCTGTTAGGAAGCTTGGAAAGTCTGACAGAGGCATGGAAATGAGAAGTGCAAAAGAAGTTCCAAGGAAGACTGAAAAGGATAGGTTTCACCTGGAAGAGCCAAAGCCTTTATTCTGGGTCATGTTTGACTTTGCACATTCATCCCATAAGAGTTTATGCAGTTTCCATCTAACCTCTAGCCTGGTCTTCATAAAAGATGCAAGGTTAGAACAGGGCCTTTGGCCTCAGCAGCCATGTGGCTTGTACAAAAGTAGCATACTGCTTGTGCAGAACAGTATTGCACATGCAGATCAGTGGTCCTGAAGGCCCCTTTCTAAATTCCTTAGGCATTTTACTCTTCTGAAAATGAATTAAAAATTACAGATCATTATTTTGCTCAAGACCGAAGAGATGGTTATAGATGGCCTCCTTTTGGGATGCAGAGGCTTTTATAGGGTGACTTGTAACTAGAAATGGGCCCAACCCAAAGTTCCAGATTACTTCAAATTACTAGTCAGTTGCAGACTCTGGATTTGATTTCTGTAATAGGTCTAGATGTAAATTCTATTGAAACTTAGGAAATTCAGGTCCAAGGTCTTACAGGCTGGAGTGAACCCACTGTCTTCATAGCTACCTGCAGTTGTCTTAAGGAAAGGCTCATATAGAGTTTTCTCTCCTCATCTGTCAGTGGCAAACGAACAAGAGCATTGTGCTGGTATTTCACATTTTAGAGGTAAACAACAAAAGGCTTGTGAAGAGGTGTTGAAAGGAAGCAGATTAATGGGAGTTATAATTTGGTTTAAGACAGACTTGAATAAGGAGGAGCAGGAGGGTGAGTCTGTGTCATGGGGTGCTATACATCTAAGAGGTCTTATGGTGGGAAGGGAACAGGAAGGGTGGTAGAAATCTTCTGGTTATGAAGCTGAGAGGTCCCCAGGGCAGTCTGATAACACCGCTAGGCTGGGAATGAAACATAACCCCTCACTTCAAAAAGAATATATCAACCAGTCATCTAAACCCCCAAGGGAGCAACTGCAATCCTGTGCTGCTTAACTAGCATTCCAGTCTTGTGCAGACCGGGTAGCAAGTTTTACTTAAAGTGCGAAATCACCCTAAGTCCTCCATGGGGTTGTTACAACCTGCCTAATGGATCTTGCCTCTACCTATCCCTTTCTGCTCTCACCACTTATCTAGAGCAAGGGTGGCCAATCTGCAGCATGCATGGGCAGCCTTTGTGTGGGACATGTGGCAGATAGGACAGAAAGCAGAGTAGGCAGGAATCCATAGGTCAGGGAGCAAAAAGCATAATAGCTGAAAGGCAGAGCAGCAGGCTGGGTAGGGGAAGGAGATCAAAGTGGCACTTGCGGATGGTGAGGCACTTTTTGGTGGATGTGCCACAAATAAGATTGCCCCCCTGCCCTCCCCTCATTGTTCTTCTCAATGTTGGTATGAGATTCTTGGCACTCTTGTCTCTCTCCACCTAATCAGCTCTCCATCAATGATGTCACAGATCCCTTGAGAAAATAGTTCTCCTTTCTCAGCTGTGATTCTTAAAATCTCCTTAACTTTTCATTAATTTTGTGATAGTTATGGAATGGAACTATGTGTAAGATAATGTGAAGGAGCTTCTGTGTACAGTATGTTTCTGGTCCTTGGCTAAAAACTGCAACATGCATCTAGTGTAATTTAAATCCCTCACTTTGGCTTATTTTTCTCTCTATCATGAAATAATCCTTTTTATTTCTGTTGGAATGCACTTTACCACTTTCTACTACAGCTCTCTAATGAAAAGAGTTAGGCTATTAAATATGCCCTTACATCCAATGTACTGCTTTTCCAACAAGGCTTCTTTGCATACAGCAGGCAGCAAAATGCCTTATACTTGGAACATCACAATGTGTTGTCATGGAGAGGATTCAGAGAAGTACTGATAGATCACAGGATATCTTATATAACAGGTACTGAGAAAACATGGAAAGCTGCTGTCTAAATAAGGGGAGGTGGAGGAGCCTAAAGATTCAGTGAGATCCTGTAGGAGTGTCTTAGTCTCTACATTAAAGTCCAGTTTCCCTAAAGACAAGGACCTGCCGATTTTTGTCAGATCCTGGATGAATTGCATGGCACTTCCATTATGTCTTTACAGAGAGAGACTTGCTGATTTAATGAGACCATGCAGTGATTGCAAGAAATCTGTAGTTCAGCACAATGTTCTTTAAGAGACAGGTTTGCAGATTCCATCAGGTCCTAAAAGATGTTTACCTGCACAGGAGTGTCTTCAGAGTCCAGGAAACTGTGGCAGAACCTCAGGGAACCTACTATGCTCTTCTGAGGGGTGAAGCATGTGCAGGTTCTGTGCAGACCACATAAAGCCTAAGTAACAAGATATTGCCTCATTTGCCCAGAACCCATCCTAGAATTTGCAGCATCCAAGAAGCAATGTGACCCACGAAGTGGCACTTCCTGCACATAGTCATGCAGAACACAGACTTTACTTGACAGCAAGCACAGGTAAATATCAGCCACTCAAGTAAGTGCTGCATAAATCACTGAATTTAATACCAGGACTTAATCTATAGCATATGTCCATCCCCTTTAGGGTTGGAAAGGTCATGTCTCCAAGTCCACTGCAGGACTCTTTGTGGGCTTGAATCCTACATGTGCATTGCTAGACATCCATGTGCTGTAAAGCCATTCTTTTACATAATAAAACATACAGACTCTGCTGGCCTGGACACAAATCAGGCCTCAGGAGTTTTTTGTCCCTGAACTGAAGCTCTCAAGTCTGTCATTCCCTTAGTCTCCCACTGACTTCAGAGAGCTTTTATCAGGCTTCCTTTTAGGGCCAAGATATCCTAAAGAGTTAACATTGTAGGAGTTGTGTTCCTCCCTTGCTTAGCACCACAAACAAGTTCTTATCATTTGTACTCTTGAGGGAATAAAATTATTCATCTCCTGGTGTGATGGCTGGAACACATCCATTATATACTTGCTGGGAATGCAGGTAAATGCTAGGTAATAATGCCAACACATTGTGCTGCTATTTTAAAAAACAAACCCAAACAACAATGTTGCTTCAGTACCCTACCAGGCTCTAATTCATTTGTAGACTTTTAACCTGCTTCAGTCAAAGGACCAAAGTGCTGACTTGATCATAGTTGTGATGGATTTTTCACAGTGAATTGTGCATTAAGCATTCATGAAGATGAAGACAAAGTGGCTGTCACAGGGGAAGCAGTGATTGGGGATCAAGTGCACGGTGTTCAGTTTGGCCGACCTCTCCAGGTACAAGAAATGAGTCTTGGGGTCAGACATTAAAAGTTTGATTCTGAATCAGGTGTGCTGGGACATAAAAGCAGTCTAGGTTCAGGGAGCATTAAAGAGAAGTAGAAAGGCTCTTGCAGTGGGTGCCTGGGAAAAGGATATAGTTTATAGAGTGAACTGATTTAATCTGGAGAAACAAAATGTGCACCTGATTAAAAGGGAGAGGAATGCTGATACTGTTGGGAATGGGTTTTGGGTACATTGACCATACCACTGGTTCATCTATTAATACTGAGCTTCCTGTCAAATGGCAGACTTGGTTTGAGAATAGGACTCTTTAAGGGACTTATTTTTTTAGTTCAAATCTACCCCAAAAAAGCTCTAATCAACAGTAATTTTTGATATGAGTGATCATATCAAAAATTACTGTTTGTCATATCATGAATCTTACTTTGAGGAAATGGTTGGTTTTTGCAGTGTAATTATGCAAGAATTCAAATTGAGAAGCTGCATTCATTCAGAATGGGTGTTTCTGAGCAGAAAGCCTGTAAATCATAGTGATAGTTTAAAATAAAAGAGATTGAGGAAAGTTAAGCACAGGGAATGGCAACCTAGGGAAAATGTAGACTTTCCTACTCCAGGGCCTGGTTTAAGAACAGACAAAGCAAATACTGGTGAGGATGGCCTGGGCACATTTATCCTGACTCGAGGCAGAGGGTTGGACGAGAGTTGATTTCACAAGGACGTCCAGCCCTATGGTTCTATGGTCCCTGCTGAAGCTGGCATCAGAAATTCAAGCCCCTCCTCTCCATCCCAAATACATAATTTAAGCTCATTCTAACAAGTGAGGCCTCCCTTGGTATTGATTAAGGATGAAGAGAAACAAATCCCCATCCCAGCCCTCTCTCCTTCTCATCTCCAAAAAAGGATATAATTTTCCCACCTTTTTCACTAGCATCAAATGTCTTCACTCTCCCGCTAGCTCCTCCTGCCCCTCTTTGCATTTTGGCTCAATGCTATAGAAAGCAGCTATATGGTGCTCTCCCCTCCCCATCTCAGATGAGCTGAAACTGTTCAAGCAGAAGCACTTTTCTTTTGTAGACATTCAGGGAAACTGTGCACAGCACACAGTATTGACAAACCCATGGCCCTGGCTGTACCTAAAAATACAAGCAATTACGTGATTCTCCCCCATCCTGCTGTAGGATTAGAAAATGAGGCATCCTAAGGCTCCTGGGGATTTTGTCCGTCAGATAGAAGATCTAAATCAGTGATTCAAAAGGATTTTCAGGAACACAGCAGAGATTAGACAGTGTAAACTAGAGATACCTAAACTTCCAATTCTTCAGGCTAAATGAGTGACCAGATTTCACACAGGATCAGCACGTGGGGTTGGTCCATAGGTACAATCCTGCATGGCAGCCCGATCCCATGCATTGGATCTGGCTGTATACGAGTCAATCCCATGCACCTGGATCCAGCCTCACGCACTGGACCAACCCCATGCACCCACATCCAGCTATATACTGGCCCAACTGCATGCACCTGAATCCAGCTGCATACCAGATTGATCCCACTGGATCTGGCATGGAGCAAGCCTATGTGCTGGGGCAGGGCCATCATATCCAGCCTGCCAAGCTCTGCATGTGTCTGGAAATCTGGTAGCAAGGGAATGGTAATTAATGTTGCTACTGCTCCCCCACTGCCCAGCAGACTGGATGACACAGCTCCATGGACCAGATTTGACCCATGGGCAGGAGGTTGTGCACCATTGGTGTAAACCACATTAATTCCAGTGACTTCTGTACAGTTACTTCTAGGATGAATTGAACCCTATTTTTGTTATTTCAATTCATAGCTCCCCAATGATTCTGCCAGTGTATCTCACTCCTGACAGGCAGCTACCCATAAAGGCAACTTTAGACCTGGGCCCATGGAGCCTTGCCAATGCAACTGCATCTTAAGTTGTCTACACAACAAAGATGAAAACTTACAGGCCCAAAGGTCCTGAACATAGTGCAGGAGAGTGAATGGTGGCATTTTGCTCTAAACATGTAATTCTCCACATCAGAACACCCTGGAAAGCAAAGCTTAGAACTGCTGCTGAAATGACCTCCTTTACAATTAAGAGGCATGAGTCAGAGTATGCCCAACTGGTGATCTCAGCTTTACCACTGATTCCTGACATAACCTTGGGCAAGTCCATTTAATTTCTCTCTGCTTCAGTTTCCACATCTTAAAATGGGGAAAATAATGCTCCCCTACCATACAGATAGGTTGTGAGACTTATTGTGGGCAGATTTATGAAGCACTGTAAGACTAGAATGACATTGTTAGTATTATTCTCTCAGACATTGATGATTGCTACAGAGTATATAAATAGAGCGGAGGCAGATAGAGCGGAGGCAGGAGATGTATGCAAAATTATGTGACAATTGGTAGCTCCTTATGGCCTAGAATTTGCCATAAACCCATTCACATTTTGCAGAACAGCAGCTGTTAGGAATGGATTCAAGATGCCAAACTCTAACCTAGACCTGGAGTTACCTCAGAGTTACAGAGCAGTTAGGACTTGAAGTTTATTGTATTACTAATGATCAAACTGGAAGTCCTTCCCCAGGCAAAATGCCACAGGAGTCAATAAGTCAGAAATGAGTGATTGTAGTGGCTTGATACAAAGGAGACAACTGTGAGATTCACTTCTAGATTTGCATTTTGAACACATTCATAACTGAGGCATGTTTGGGCCTGAGGTTTAGTTTTAGAGCCTTACTACATAAAGCTGGGTGATCTAGTCCAAATAAAATATGGGGTTGGTTTTTCAGAGGTTAAACAGGAACTGGGGCATCTCACTGCCCTTTGTATTTATGATAATCTTCTCTGATCTAAGCTTTTTTCCAGCAAACTAGCTCCCAAAGGACCCACTTCAGCAAATCCTTACAACATTTGGCAGTTTTATTATAGTAAACTTGAGCTACAGCTGATAACAGCATGCAGAGGTGAACCTGAGCACTTCTGCACCCTGGGTGGTAGCAGTGGCACATGGGGCCACATCAGTGGCTAGGCCACTGGTGGCAGCAGCTGGGCTGGTAGTACAGTAGCTGCTTTTTTTGCACCACTGTCCTGCAACTTAATGCCTGGGACTGATGCCCTGGTTCCCCCCCTTAACTACATTACTCATGGCATGCAGTCCCTTTCAGAGCCCATCCATGTGGCTTCTAGGAACAAGGGCTGTGGAGCCAGCTGAGGTGCTCCTGCTGCCTGCAAACAATTCTGGCCTGTAGTAACTACTGAAATGAGAGTAAAAGCGTGTGGGGAACTCTAATGCTCATTTTGTTATTTAGGCATATTCTCTCCCCATCATAGATTGGCATCTTTTTTTTTTAAATAAAACTATTGCATGCACTACCATAAAATCCTAGTATAACAAATCTGTTCTTATTCAGCAACAATTAATTCACAGGCAAGCAGAACCTCTGGAAATCAAATTAATGTTCTGATGTGATCAGGGGGTCAGGAAGAAAGGTCTGCCCCTATGTACAGCACTGCTCAGCCACCTGGGCTCATTAGCATGCTTCATGGTCGAATACAATGCTGTGCAGAGATACTTCAGCTAGCTCAGGTATCGGATCAACAGGGGAGATGACATATTATTTCTCTTAAGCATTACATAAAGACTGCTATCATAGGTGTATAGACAGGACTTAACAAACCTGTGCCCAGATCCTGGAAACCAAGCTATGTATTTCCCTAAATTCCCCAGTCCAGTCCACACCTTGTAGCATACCCAATGAACAATTCCTCCTCTTGGATCTGTCACGCAGATATCTTTGTTGCAGACTCTGCTTTCATTCTATGGTATAATCTCCAAGTTGTAAGAAATAACTTGCTGTGGAGTGAATGCAGAGGTGAACTGTGGAATAAAAGAACTGTACTATAGAACCAAACAGAGAATTCTGGCTAACAATATGGCCTGTTCTAATAGCCTTGCAATAGAAAAGCATGTAAGTGTGTGAACCTTAATTTTTATAATGTCTTTTTTATCTCATACACAATGTGGGTGGGGAAGGGCAGGGGCGGGGGTGGAATCTCTTCTTCCATTGTTATGGTTATGATCAGAGCTGCTCAGTGTTTTGGCCCTACGGGCCAGGTGAACTGATCAGACTCTACATGCCGAGACCAGGGCTGCAAGGCCTTATGTCACATCTGCTTGGCCCCATGTTCCAGGATCAGGGCAATGCACCGCCACCCAGCCCTGCACACTGCCCTGTGCACCCAATCCAGCATGCAGGTCCATGGCTTATGGAGTTCCGCACATACCCATAGGGAGTCCCATGGGCTGGATGACCTGGTACAGGGAGGCCAGATCCAGTACACAGGCCAGGGTTTGAGCACTCTTAGTCTTGATCATTTTGTCTTAGTCAAGCAAAACTCCAGTTTATATCAATGAGAGTTTTACCTGAGAAAGACCAGTAGGATAGGGTCGTAGAATTCTGCTTTGTACATCCAAAGGATACCGTAGTCTTTTATCATAATATTGACATCTAATGTTCAGATAACTTTTCAGGCAGTCACAGTTGGCAAATTCTAACCAGATCAAGCAAGAATAGTAACCATCAATGAAGTGGTCATCAGCTGAAGTCTTGAAGATTGAATCTGGATTTGAACCTTAGCATAGTTGAAGGGTACTTGGATCTGGGTGCAGTTGGCCCAACAGATACAGGGGTCAATATGAAGCGTAGATCTGACTACAGACCTGGACAGATGCATCCTGATGGTGTTTTAAGTGCAGCTTTTTAAATTGTGCAGTGGTTCTTACACAGCATATAAGTGTTAGTCTAATGACAAAATATTTGGATTAATGAAAATAATGAATAGCTCAAGATGTAGTTGTGCTTAACTGTCCTTCTGAAGAACCAGCAGAGATTACCTTCTTTCTTGGTATGGCTAAAGTGTTATCTGCATTTTTCTTCGCAAGAAGGAAAAATGTGTGCTCTATTAAAGAATAACAAATTACAGCTCCTGGTTTTCAGGTTTTCAAACTTATTCTGAGCAGCCAGATGGAGCGTTGCATTTGGGGGCTCTTGGGTCTCTGGTAACTGCACTTCAGTACTGAAAATACAATAACAAATATAAATATGTGTTACACACATTCAGGAGTCTAATTCTGGTCCCAATTAAGTCAGCTGTAAAATTCTCATTGAAAACAACAGAAGCAGGAGCAGACCTGAGGAGTAGCTCTCAGGCCTCTGCCCAAATTGCCAATGTGTCTTTTAGTGACATCAGCATGTCTTAACATTTGCTTTTCTGGGCTTGATGTAAAGCATATGAAATCAATTAAAAGATTCCACAGGTTCCCCCATATAGACTTTGGTCAGACCCACTACATTTACAATATTATATGGTATGTGTTTGATATATATCGTATGTGATATATAGTATGTGTGTGTACTTACATATACATATAGTAAATGTAGTGTGTATATGTACAGAGAGAGAGAAATATCATTTGGAAAACATTTTTTACATTGTATGTTTAGTTTAAAAAATGTGAAAGCAGTTCCTTATATAGTAAAGCACATGGTGCTGAATATAACAATTAAGTGGACAAATGGCAGAAAGGGGAATTATTCCATGAAAGGGACCTTAAATTAAATCCCATTAGCCATTCAGATCATTGGGAATATTCGAAGGCAAAAGGATTCTATTTGAGGGCAGGGATCCAGCACTGTTCCTCCTCCCATCCTCCAACAATGGTTTTGAATATTCTTGCCATTTGATGTAACCTGGTGTGCTTTCTAAAAGTGAACACAGTCCCTAAAAGTATGTTTTCTTGTACTGCCTAACTAAATACAGACAAAATAAATAGGCTCATAAATAATATTTAATACGCACCTTTAGCGCCTTTTGTCTGAAGATCTCAGCAGCCTTTAAAAAGTGTGGTATCATTAGCCTCCAGTTACCCCAGAGGGTAAATGAGGCATAGCAAGGCTATGAACCCAATTCTTCTCTTGGGAGTTTTGCTACTCATTTTAGTAGGAGAAGGATCAGCTCAAAATGACCTGCTCAGTGTCAAGTCACTGGCAGAGCTGGGAACAAAATCCAAGCCTTCTGACTCTTAGTCCCCTGCTATTCACACTAGACCAAACTCGTTTATTAGTCATCAAGCTAAATAAATTCAATCAAAGCTGGGAAAACTGACTTTTTTGCTTCCAGCACTGGTTGTATCCTGTTTCCAGGGTCTGCATGCCTTTGAGCTACTGCTAGTGTTGCTATGAGCATTACATCCTCCTTCAAAAAATTTTAAGATTGCCTGCCACCTCAAGCAAAACGTTGAAAAGCATTCCATATAGAATCTCTCACATACTATTTCCCATCTTTCTTCCCCTGGCTTTGGTATAGAGTCATTTGCATGAACACAGGATCTTTGTTGCTCCCACTGTCTCACCCCATCTGAGCTGAGCATGTTCTATTTGTGACCTTTCTATCAGCATCTTTTCCACAGCAGCCCAGCATGATGTCACAGGTGGCAGCGAAGTGTAGAGAAGAAGCAGCTAGTTATACCATAAACTTAGAAGAAACCTAGCAAAGATTTCTGTTTTCATGCAGATGTGTTCTGATAACAATAATCTAGGAGAAAAATACATATGGCAAAGCTCAGCAGAATGTTCTCTATATTGAATGTTTTCCATGAGTTTGGGGCAGGCTTTTAATAGTCCTCCTTCATTAATAACAGAAGGATTAATTCCATGCTATCCAATAACTGGTTAGAGCTGTAAGAATGCCATGATCCCCTCCTGAGTAAATTAATAACAAGTCTTAATTTTTTCCAAAATGTACATCTGTTGTCTTATGTGCCATAAAGAACATAGTAGTCATTAGCACCAATGTCCATTAGAAGGCCATGATTAGAGCTCGGTAATGTATTCACTGCAAATAATTTACTTGTTAATTTTTTTGTTTGAAATGATCTGTGAGCAGGCAGTGTTTCAAAAGCTGGGTCCTGATCTGAAATTGTTCAACACATTATCTGCACAAAGGTAACTCAAATGTGTGAATTACTGCAGAACATTTCACCAATTTACTTCTAGTAGTTGTTCAAAAACTGCTCTTAAAACTGTGAGATTAGGCACCTGTCACATGGTGGTATTTCTGATCCCTGATTGGATAGGTGCACAACACAGGCCAACCTCTCCAGAAATCCAGACAATCACTTCCAGTGCAAATACTCCTGGGAATGCAATTGTTTATATGACATTCCCTTTTCTGTAACAACTGTTTTCTCTGAATGTCCGTGCAAGGTGAATGAAAGGGGTTGTCAAGACGATGAAAGCAAAGGTTAGTGTTATAGTTAGTGGTTGTGAATTGTAGTTTGCAGTATCTGTCCAGCTCTGATCATGGCATGTACTTGCATGGTGTTAAAAAAAATCTTGTTATAGGCACCTTCTTTCTGCATTTTATATCGGAAGTGGATAAAGTGCAACTCAGGAACCCCATGGAGTTCTATAAAGGAGCCATTCTCATCATTAGTGTGGAGGAGACAACAGATTCAAGCGAGCAGGACTTGTTTCAAGCTGAAAAGCCACTCAAATCAAAATGAATTGCCTTACGCTTAGGCCTATAATCTTGACTCTGTGAATTTCCATATTAAAGATGAGGATGACTACAATCAGCTCTTTTTTTAGGCAAATTAGAGGAAACCTACAGGTTTCTGGCCAGTTGCCACTGAAGCCCTCATTGAGTAAATGTGTGTGCTCTTGCTTTAATTTGTGTACATGGCTTTGTGTCAGGTGGAGATGGGACAGTTTCTCTTCTGGTAGAGAGAACTTAGGTCCGTCTCCTAGAACAACTCCCAAAATAAAATTGTTTATAAAGGTATGTGAAATAGCTGCCATGGTTTTTGTGCGGTACCCTGGTCCCCACAAACAGTAACTCAGGATTTAAAAAAAAAAATGATATCGTGTTCCCACATGAAAGAGCTTTCTACTGCATTATGGTGGGTGCCAGGTGATGCATTTCCCATCATCCACAGAAAGACCTCTCATTTTTTATCCAGATTGGCATGCAATTCTGCCTCAAAGGCCATCTTGTCAAAGGTACGTGTGTTCGTCTCCTCCCGTACCTTTTCCCGGACGTGGAAGGATGCCCGGGCAATAGACCTGGCATTTTCCAGGACAGTTTTTTTCTCTTTGAAGAACTGTTCACTCCTTTCCAGCTTCTTCTCAATGGAGAGGAGGATCTCCCTGCGCCGCAAGTCCTCGCACTGCTCCACTTTCTGCTTGTTCATCTTCTGCACCTTTTCCTTCTCCAGTCGGCTCCGGACTACCTTGCGGGCTTTCTGCTGGACTACCTCCTCAGCCACCTGGGCAGCATGCTGGAGCTTCCTCTCTGTGGCTCTGGCCAGGGCCTCTAAGTGCTCTTTCTGCTCCTTTTCTTTCCTCTCCGCCGATAATTTGGCTCGCTGGAACTGCATCTCCCCTCGCTTGGCCTTCTCCTTCATGTCCTGGTTCCTCTTCTCTATCAGCTGTTCATAGTTCTCCTGGGCTTTGTTCAGGTTCATCTCCAGGGCAGCCTTTAGCATCTCCTTTTCCTCTGCCTCATGCCAGGACAACTCCTTGAGCAAAGCGTCATGTTTCAGCTTCTCTGCTTGGTGAAGCAGCTTCTTCTCCTTCTGCAGCTGCAGCTCCTTCCTCAGCTTCTTTTGTGCAGCACTGGACAGCTTCTCCTGCAGGAGCTGTTCCTCACGCTCCAGGTGCTCTTTCTTGTCCTCCTCCTTAGACTTGAGGTTGTGCTCCTGATGGAACTTCTTCTGCTTGTCTTCTTGGCTGGCCCTCTCCAGCTTCTCCCTCTTCATCTTCTCCTGCTTCTCTGCCTGCTCTTTCCACCTCTCTTCGTATATCAGGCACTGCCGCTGCTTCAGTAGGGTTGCCTCCTGCTGCTCTTGGCTCAGCTTCCCCCGGCGCTTCTCCACCTGGGACTCCCACATCTTGTGGCACTGCAGCAGTGCCCTCTGCTTCTCCTTCTCTTCCTCCTCCTTGCGCTGCTCTGCCTGCCGCCGCTGGCTGTCCCACTGGAGATGTGCTGTGTACCTCTGCTCATTCAGGATACTGGCTTCCTGGTGCCTGGCAATCATCAGGGCCGCAATCTTCCTGTCCCTCTCTGACACCTCCTTGAGACCCTTCTTCCTCTTTACCTCCTTGATGATCTTCTCCACCTTCTTGGTGGTCTGCAGGGAGTGGCTCAGATCCCCCAGGCTGAAGCTCCGGCCCACGAGGGAGTTCCTGGCAGCCACTGTCCTAGTCCTGGGGATACTTTTGGCCCATTTGTCCCGAGGGCTCTCCCCACTGTAGGAGGAGGATGCCCCCGAATCGGAGGAAGTTTTGGCTGAGAAACCCTCTCTCCTCTTTTGCAGGGAGTCCAGGGAGTGACTCTTGGTCTTGGCCCCTGTGGGGGTGGTCCTTGCCCTAGCCGCTGCCTCTACCCCCGCCCCTGCCTGCGCGGCTGGTGAGCAGGTGCCATCCGGGGTGGCTCTGAAGGCCAGGCGGGAGGCAGGGGAGGAAGGCAGGCTGCTGCTAGCCAGGGGGGTGAAAATCCTGCGCTTCTCCTCGCGGATAATCCTTTCTCTTTCCTCCCGGCACTGCCGCAGCTTCCTCTGCCGCTCCAGCTCGTAAGCCTCGTACAGGCCGGCGGCAACCCGCATGGAGCGGCCCGGGGCCTCCCGCACCAGGTCGCCCAGGGGCCGGGGCAGCAGCTCCACGGGCTTGACGGCGCAGCGGGCGCAGGCCTCCAGCGAGCGCGGGCTGGTCAGCACGTAGCGGCTGCCCTCCGCCGCCGGGCAGTCGAAGTTGTACAGGTCCAGGTGCAGCAGCGGCGACTGCTCGCGGGGCCGGCCCGGCTCCCCCGGCGGCTGCGGCTGCGGTGCGGCTCCCGCGGCGGCGGCGGCCGCCCCATCTCCCGCCGCGCTGCCCGGCGCCGCGCGCTGCTCCTCGCCCGGCTCCGCCACCGGGTCCACCATGGCCGCGGGCCTACAAGGACACGGGCCGGTCAGCGGGGCGGGGGGCAACGCCCGGGGGGGGGGCGCTCCTGGGGATTAGGTGTGTGTGACAGAGATCCCGCGAGTAACACGTGTGTGTATTAGGAGGGGGGTAGCAACAGGCAAACACCCCCTTGGTTTTCTCAGTGCAGAACTGTGGGGTGTGCGCGTGTAACACGTCTGTGTATGGGAGCGGTGAGGAGTGTGTGTGTGTGATCCTGGGGAATAACGTGCGTGAGAGATCCCGGGAATAACACGTGTGGGGGAGGGGAAGGTGTGTGTGTGTGAGAGAGACCGCGCGAGATCCCGGGAACAACACGTGTGTCTGTGTGCGCGGTAAAGGGGTGTCAGGCGCTCCGGGCTGGGGTGCGGGGGGGAGAGAGAGGGAGAGTGTGTGTGTGTGTGTGTGTGTTGGGAGGAAGAGGGGTTGGAACAGGCGAACACCCTCTGGTTTTCCCAGTGCACGAGCTGTGCTGTGTGTGCGCGCGCCGCAGCGCGGCGGCCCTTGCTTCCCCCCACATCCACACGCGCTGCCCACCCCCACCCGCGCCCAGTCCCTTTGCCCCCGGCAGTGGCCGCTTCCCCTCCGTCTGCCCTGAGTCGGACTCGCGCCCCCCGGGCTCCTCCCTCCCCACCCGCCAGCTTTGTCCCTCAGCCGCAGCCTGCTCGGGGCTGCGGCGATGAGCGCGGGCGGCCCCTCCAGGGCTCCCCGCAAGCCCCAAACACCTCACCTGGCGGCTGCAGCCGGCTCTGCGCTACTTCCCCCGAGCCCCGAGCATCGCCTTGCCCCTCCCGGCCTCGCATCCCTCTCCCCTGCAGCGCTCGCAACTTACCACCGCCTCCCACCAGAGCTGCTCCTGGGAGGCTGGGATTTGATGAGCAACCGGGTTTCTCTAGGAAGGGGAGGTGGGGGGGTGGCTCCAGTTTGCGCGACAGAAGGAGAGAGGCAGGAAGGAGGGAGCTATGAATAAATGATGAGCCTCTCTCCAAGGAGCAGGCTGGGGTTGGAAGGCTTGCAGCCCTGTCTGGCAGCTTGAGGAGGGGCTGGTGCATGGGGGAGAGAAAGGACTCATTCCCCCCTGCAGGCTATCTTTCTTTTTCTCTCCTTCCCCACCCTCCCCCACCTTTAAAAAGAAAGAAAGATGCTCCAAAATAACAGAGCCAGGTGCACCTTCCTGGAGAGGAGCCACTCTGTGGAAAGCAACAGCTGCTGCAGCAATGAGGCCCGTGTGGGCTGGTGTGAACACTGGCACCTAGGACTGGTAGGACCTACCCTAGGGCAGTGGCCTTCAACCTTTTTTGTACCAGGACTCATTTGTAAACAGCAATGACCTGTCCAGTGCCCCTCATTCCTGAACCCACTGCCCCCCACCCCTCAGTGTTTGGGGCAGGGGCTGGGTGTTTGGGGCCGGGGGGAGGGGAGCGGGCTAGCAGTCTGGATCTCTGTCAGCAGGAAAAGCCACAGTTTCCCACATTTTTCTGCTTTAAGGGAGAATCCATTTTTAAAGTTTGTTCACAACACTTTCATATATTCTTGCAGCCTACTTTTGGGTCACAAACCCCGGGTTGAGAAACACTGACCTAAGGGGTGTAGGATCTCCTTCATTGCTGGCTCTCAAGATGAGCTTGCATAGGCATCAGTGGAACTCCTTGCCAACACGTGTGGTGGAATCTGGAGGCTTAGCCAGAATAAAAAAGGGATGGCACATGTTCTTGGAGGAAAGGAGCATCAGTAGATACTGAGTGCAGGAGTTAGGGCCATAGCCTCTGAATCAGAGCTTCCTGGACTTTAAATGCCGGAGGCTGCAAGTGGGAGAGGAACAATGAAGGAAAACAGTTATACCCAGTTCACTCTCCCTTGCAGCATCCACTCTGCCACTGTGGGACACAGGCCTATTTGACATGCCATTTGGTCGTGGGACTGGGCCCACCACAGGGAACTGTAAGCCTCCCTTAAGAGAGGCCAGTGAAGATGTATCAACTAAATGTGTGGGACAACAAAAAAGAAAACAGGAACGAGAGTGAGGTGGTAGGCTAATAACTAGGGTATCAGAAGTAGACACCGAACTGTGTGACACGGAAAACTGGGCAAGATAAACTGATGGTCTGCCCCATTCAATGGCAAGTTTTATGTTCTTAGTCTAGGATACTTTAGGAAAGGGATGGCCAACCTGTGGCACAGGTACTGTAAGTGGCATGGGCAGCCTCTGTGGATGGCATGTGGGAGATCAGGGAGGAACAAGCAGCACAGACAGAGGAGGGAGCAGAAAAAAAAGCAGTGGATTGGGCAGGGAGCACAGGGCTAGGAGTAAAAAGCAGATCAGGAAGAGAGCAAAGGGCTGGTAGCAGAGAGCAGAGCAACAGATCAGGCTGGGGAAAGGGAGCAAAGTAGCACTTGGGGCATATACAGGGGTAACCTTATCTGTCAAAAAGTTTGGCTCCCACTGCTCTAGGTATAACAATGGGATTGATTTGATGACCCTTCTGACCCTATTTTTCCATTTTAGCAGTGCCTAGAAACCCCAAGAGTGATCACGGCTCCATTGTGGTATGTACTTTACAGCTGCGTGAAAGGAGAGAGTCTACTTGCAAGAATTTACAGTCTGTATAGATAAGACAGAAGTAGTTGGGGGGAGAATTATAACCCCATTTCCCAGATGGAGATTTGAGGCACAGAGAGATTAAGCAATTTGTTCAAATACATGTAAGAAGTCTATGGCATAGCTGGAAACTAAAGCCCAATCTCCTGAATTCCAATTCAGAGCCTTCTGCTGCCAGTTGCTGATCTATTATCACTCTTGTGTTTTCTGCTTGCTGAGTAGAGCATAGAAGACAGAAAAATACATGAATATGCAAATATATTGTAATAAATTAACAGCATCCTGGAGTTTAATGATTAGCACCATTATCCTTCTATGGGCATTCCACACTCTACAGCCCTCACCTCCAGAATAAAGTGCTCCTTGCTGCAGAAGTTCTTTGGGTAGTTGTGATATCTTTTATTAGACCAACTAAATAGTTGGGAAAATTGTTTTTTGCAAGCTTTCAGGCACAAACACCCTTCCACTGTTGATTTTAAGGGAAATTTCTGCTACTTTTCTGCAATATCATTTCTAGATAACAAACCTGAGCAGTTTTTTTTCTAGTAGCCTGTTCAAGGCAACATTCCTGCTGTTAATACACTTCATTGATACAGTTGCAGTTTAATCCATCTGATTTGAATATAATCACATGGCCAGTCAAATGATGGCTTCAGCTCTTGGGTACAGTGCAGTCTGGGGCACAGATGTGATTCAAAAATCCTAAAATGGGGCCTGAGAAGGCTAAGCCAGTGAATAGGCTGCTGGGCTTCAGTGACAATGGACTGAGCTAACAGAACCTTTATCCCTGCCTGATCTGTTTCCTTGCATACTTCTAATGCATCCATGCCAATCCACCAAGTATTTACATGGCAAACTCTTCCAACACAGCATTTATTTACCCAGTCTAGTAGATTCCCACAACATACAGATGACAATTATTAAAAATCAGTAAATTAGATCAATGTTTCCCAAACTGGGGAGAATTTTTTTTCTGGATTAAAATTGGTAGCACACTGCACTGTTACACCCAAAAAGGGTTGAGGTGTGTGTGCATTACTCAGTGATGCCCAATCTTTTGTCTCCATGGGCCAGACAGTGCTGGGTTGATCTGTGGACCAGCACTATGATCCCAGTCCTGCTGTATGGGACTGGAGCAACCAGCATCTGATCCCACCACTTGCAGTTTGGAAATTTGGTGGTGGGGGAGGGGTGGCAGTATTAATTGCCACTGCTCCCCCACCACTGAATTTCCAAACCCATGGGGAGTGCCACAGGCAAGATAATATGTTTCTATGGGCCAAATCTGATACCAATAGATAAGATATTGTTTTTCATGGCACACTTCTGCCACTTCCTCAGAACACTAGTGTAATACAGCACACCCTTTGGCAATCACTGGGTTTAGATGCATGTAAAATTTTCAGGAGAGGGAATGTCTTTCCCACACCCCAACAATGACAGATTGCAGCTTTCAAGCCACAAGCACCTCTTCAATTTACCATCATCAGCTCTTTGCAGAAAATGTGATTGAAGTATTTTGTTTCAGCTGCATTCATGGAGTGTGTCCTGGCTACAGTCCTGAGTAATGCAAAATACTATGCAAATTGCTAGCTTTTGCTTCTGAACTGGCATGTGTTTGTCCCAGTTCACCTGGGGGGAGTTCACATTATTGTGGTTCTGTCAGTAAGATTGACTGTTCAAGTGGCTCCTGAGTCAGTCAGGACAGATTCACTGCTCTGAGTGCTATGGTTGCACCATAATGCAACAACAAATGCACATAATAGAAGCATCACTGATAACTGGAAAAATGGCCTCTCCTCACAGGAAAGTAATGCTGGAGTTGTGTTATTTAATTTCTTGATATACAATTATATAAATGTGTATGTGAAATGAGGCTTCTCTTGCAATCCTGTATTGCCAACCTTGAATCTTCTTCCTTCTGGTTTATTTATGGGCCTTTACTAAGTCAGATGTGAATTCTCCAATGCAACAGCAATAATATTTACATCCAGAGTTTTAAAAACAGTTTCTTATGTCTTTATGAGCTGTTGGTGTGCAGAGTCAGGGAGATGCTTATATCTCTGCAAAGGCCAAAAGACCCAGACCAGATGCTCAACATACAAAGATACTGCAGAAGGAGTAAATGATCATATTTCTGGTAGTGATCCTTTCCCCCATGGAATCTTTGGACTCATATCTGTTGCCCTGCACCTTGTGCTGCAATTCATACACTCAAGCAAAGTGATACGTTACTACTAGTCTGCTTTGGTAAAATTATACACACCATTTACACTGGTGCAAATGACAGCTCACATGCAGGGCAATAGAGCATCAGGCCTATAGACTTTAGAGGTGCAAAAAAGATGTATTAAACCAGCCATTCTGTCTCCTTTCTCTTTATTGCACCTTTATTAGCACTTTATCTAATCCAGTTTAAAACTTCCCAATTTTACTTTCACTATTTCCCTCAGGAGACAATTTTATCACCTGATGGATCTCTTCTGTCAGGAAGCTTATATTATGTTCAGTTTATGTTTTCCCGTTCTTAATTCCTCTTGGATAAGACGCTTCTACTTTTTTCTTATGCTAAAGCATTCACCTTTCAAAAGTTTGCAAGCTGTTTTCACAATCCCTCTTAGTAGCCCCTTAGCCATCCTCCTGACCTAAGTCAATCTCTCATCTCCAACCCTGATCAGTTTTCCTCTGAACATTTTCCAAATTGTCAATATCTTTCTAATAATGAAGTACCTATCACTGAACACAGGACTCCATATGCTATGGTACCAGAGCTCAGTGGAGGAGACCAATTACCTCTGCCCTGTAGCAAGATGCCTTTCTGTGGCATTGACCTTCTTCAGTTTTGTATTTTGTTGCAAGCCGCATCTTACTGGCTATTGTTCCTAAATTTTCATCAATATGAATCTGCTCAGGTGCCTCCTTCCCACTGATATTTGTCTGCTGAGTTATTTCCCACTTAGTACAGCAGTTTGTGTTTTACAGGCTGAATCTCCTTTCACACTGTGTTTTCTTCCTTGGGGCTATACTCACACAAAGATTCATAGATTCATAGACGTTAGGGTCAGAAGGGACCTCAGTAGGTCATTGAATCTGTCCCCATGCCCTGGAGAGGAAAGAGCGCTGAGGTCAGACAACCCCAGCTAAGTGTTTGTCCAGTCTCCTCTTTAAGACTCCCAACGTAGGGGAGGACACCACCTCCCTTGGAAGCCCATTTCAGATTCTGTCTAATGCACAATAAAGTGCGGTTAGTCTTGTTGATCATTTTGTGAAATTTATGACTCGTGTTCATCTTGGACTCCCCTATGACTCCAAGATCTCTTTCTGCTGCTGTGCTGCTGAGAAGGTCACTCCCCAGCCTGTAAGTGTATTGGTGGTTCTTTTTGCCCAGGTGCAGCACTTTGCACTTGTCTTTGCTGAACTGCACAAGGTGCAATCAGAAGTTGGTTTTAATCTACCGGTAGCTTGCTTATGCACCAAGGGTAGTGAAGCCAATGTGACAGCTCTCCAACTTTTCAAGTAAGTAGCAGCCTGAACAGTCCATGCTATTGTGGTTTCATTGTTACTATTGCCTAAATTCACTGGAGGAAAGTAAGCTCAGGTATGTCAGCTTGTGCTAGTCACACCTCCGATTCCATGCAGGCACACACTGAGTCTCTTTAACCAACTTGTGTTCACCAGGCTTCCACCTTTGAGCCAGACTAGAATTTTCCCAATGAGTGATGCTCCAGACCACTCTCAAGATTGTCAAGCACAGTGGGGTCCTGTGTCTCAGCTGAAAGTCTGATGACAACACCGCTCATTCTCTTTCCTAAACCTTTAATGAAGATATTAAATACAGCAAGACCCTACACCTAGCCTTGGGCACATCTTTCCAGCTTAGTCCTTTGCTGCAAGTTATCATCCATTGGTCATAGACCCTTCCCCAAATTTTGGTCTATGGGTCTCATTTTAGTCAAGTTGCTTTGAGCAATGGTGAGTGCCAGGTTCTGGGGAGCACTGTGCACTGTGACTCAAGTCCCAACTAGAGGGGAATCTGGGCATTGTCTCCTTTTACCTACTTCTTTGGTGGAAATGAGCAGATCCTGTCTATCTTCTTCACTTCCACCCCTTGGTTCTTTCCCCTTAGTCCTTTCAACAGCTCTCCATGCCACTTTCCTCTCATTTAGTTTCTTCCATAAGAGCTGTTCTATACCATTGTGTCTGCAGCCCTGGAGTCATTTACAGTGAAGCTGATCAGCAATAGAGACTACCTACCGTGCTCCTATACACGACCAGCAGAGAAGCTCAGTATAGAGGTCAATTTAATGTTAAAGTCTGTGGCTGTGCTTCAAACACAGCACATCAGTCTACTGGAATGGATCTGGTCCATTAGGAATGAGAGCAAAGGACAGATAAGCAGGGAGTAGAAAAGCTAGTAGAGGGCATCAGAAGCAAGCAGAAGATAATAAAAGGCTTACAGGGAGTAGGAGAAAATGTAAGCAACAACCACTGGAAGCTGGATATTTGAAAGCAAAATCTGACCTGACACCCATAATTTGAAAAGACATTTTAAGAGTTTAGGCCCTGTTTACATAAAGGAAATTTGCCACTAATTGTATTGATGTTTGTTTTTATTACTGATGTCCTTTGGCTATAAGATGAACTTTTAAAAATGAATTTCTTCTAAAAATAGCCAGCATCTTAAATTTGAGAAAGGAGGAAAAAAAAGCAAAATGGTTTTATGTGCATCTTTATTTACAGCTTGTTTGTTTGTTTTCTTATATTGACTCACAAAATTGGGGTATGTCTTAAATTCAAGAGTGTCACATATTTGAAGGACTATTATATGCTGAACTAACACAAGCCATGCCTTGCACTGAGGAAGTGTACCAACGCTAGGGATTTGTACATAAGTAAAATTACAAGACCTGGCTGAAAAGTAGGGGGGGACGGTTTTCTCAAAGGAAAAAAATTATGGAAATCAGGTGCACCGATAAAGATTTTCTTGGCTGATACCAATAGCCAGTTATTCACCAGGCATATCGGTCAATACCTATCCAATATCCAATATACAGGAGCACAGCCGGGCAGTGTGGAGAGCAGCTCCCTGCAGGTAAGTCTGTGAAGAGGAAGGGGCATGGGGAAGGAAAGAGGCATGGGGGTTGCAGGTTGAAGCCCCCATGGTGACAGAGGGAGTAGGCCAGGAACTCTGGGGCTGGGGTGGGAAGTGGGACAAAGCCTCTGGTGGCTCATCCAGGGGATTGGTATCCTGGTACTTAAAAATGGTGGTGCAGGTACTTGAACTAAAGCTTGTCACATGAGCTTAGTTCAAGCACTGCTGTCACCATTTTTAAGCATGGGGATACTTTTAACCAGAACTGAGCTGAGTGAGGCAAGGCTGGATGTGGGCTGCCCACTGTGGGCTCAGGGCTCTCCACCCTGCTGCCTTTTTCCCAGGAGCCATGTGTTGGATGCATGTCCCCTGCCTGCACCACAGTGGGAGGCACAACTCACCACCACCACTGCTGCCGGACAGGCAGGGGGTGTGTGGCCAGTGCACGGCACCCAGGGAAAAGACAACAGGGCAGAGACTCCTGAGCCCACAGCTAGGCAGCCTGCATCTGCCCCACACACGAATCCAGGGGAGCACATGCATCCCCATGCCTCCCCTGGGGGTGCACACAGCAGCCTACCCTACCTACCGCCCTCCACACTCCCTGGATGAGCCATCCATGACTCTGAACTGCTTCCCTCCCCAGCCCTTGGTCCCATTCACTGCCCTGGCTGGGCAGCACCCCCCCCCACTCCTGCCCCTGCCCCACTCCTTCATTGTGGGGGCCTGTTTCTGCACCCTCTACACTCCTTCCCTGACTCACACCCCTTTCCCTCCATAGACTTACCTGCAGGGCACTGCTTTCCACACTGCCTGGCTGTGATCTTGGCCGCATGCATACTGTGGCTGCATATATGCACTTGGTGTCTGGGGGCACCAGCCAGAATGCATATTATATTTATTGGTACATATCAGCCACACCAGCCAAGAAAAGCTGATCGCCAATAATGTTATTTTTCCTTTAAGTGGTGCTAATCCCATATGGCACCAATATATTGGTGCACCTCTAATGAAAAAGAAAAATAGTTTCTATTTCAATGTTCTGTGAGAAAAGTTTTTTTTTTTCAGCAGAAATCCAAATAGTGAAATATTTTGGCAAAAACCTGAAATATGTCAACCTGGAAACACTTCTGCAATGCTTCATGCTCCTATTCTTTTCAACAGCCAAGTCACTCTAGTGGGAATTTACTTCTAGATTTTAGAGATGGGCAATGGGGAATGATAACAGGAATTGCTAATCATGCTACATTATGGAACAGAGTTGGGCTGGAGAGCTGGAACTGTAGAGTAGGGTAAAGCCATGAGAAAGCCACATGCTCTGATTCAAACAGGAATTAATTCTAGCAAGTCCTATGTTCTGTGTTAGGGGTAGGCAACCTACAACCCCTATGAACTGGATCCAGCTGGAAAAAAGTTCCAGTTCAGGCCCCAAAGGTCCAGTCCAGCATAAGGGATTGGTGGCACAGAGCTGCTCCCCTCTACTGTGGAGCCTGCTCCTTCACAACGCCTGAGCTTACCTTCTTTGCAGGGGGGTTGGGGGTCAGTGGTAAGGGTAGCCACAGGCAGCTGGGCCCTGGATGGAGGAGGGAGTCAACCCTCACCAAGAAATGGGGGGGAAGGGCGGGGGTCACAAGTGGCAACCTGCACCAGCAAAAGGCTGCTAACCCGTGGTCTGCGTTATGAAGGATGTAGGATTATCTCAATGGTCCTTTCTGGCCTTATAGTCTGTGAATGAAACTACAGGACACAGGAGGTACTCAAGCAGCCTATCTAGATAGGGATATTTTGTGAGGAGGTTGTGCCAAAACAGTTTGGTTTTGGGGAATTCCTTTTGTCAACAAAAATGAAAAATTTCCACAGCAAGTAATAGAGACACTTTTTCTTAAAAACATGTTTAACTGAAAACCCAACTTTGTATTGAAAAAACATTTTGACAAGGTTTTTAGCCAAACTTAGTAATCACATGAGTGCCAGTTTGCTTGATGTAGCCAGGGCCTCATGTTTGTGTTCTGGTCCTAACACAGCTGGGCCCCAATGCTTAATTGGGCCATTAGTCACTATCACTGTACCATTCTGGTTGTTAAATATGTGGCCTAACTCAATTATTTGCATAAACAAGTGCCAATAGCTAATAAAACAAATGGAAATCCATTATATCATCTAGCAGGAGTAGAAATATTAAAATCTACTGAAAACTTGTTTCTCAACAAATGACTGTGCTTCCACAGCAATCACTATTCCAGAACTGCAGTACTGTATTATTGCATGAGCACCAGAAAAACAACAGAGAAAATGATAGGTTTGGTTGTCCTGCCCAAGGTGAATGATCAGCAAAATGTAACCAGGCAGAATAATTGATAAAATGGAAGTAAATAGGTAACATTATTTTTGCTTTCAATAATCTAAAGGGTTATTTGTAAGATGGGAAAGGAATTATTTCTTTTTTCTGTGTAATTTTAACCTGATTGCACCATGGATTTTTTTTGTATTAAGGACACTGTGACATTGTAATTTTTTTTAAATTTTCAGGGGAATTGTTTAAATCTTTCTGCCATTCTCTGTCCTATACATATGAAAAATAACACTAAAGCTATGCTTTCTAGGAATATAATCCAATGTTCCGGTGTAACTCAGTGTTCCTCTTGCCTGCATGGCTTTTAATTGTTCTATCCCACTGATGACATCTCATGGGGCTCACAACCATGAGGAAGGGGTGAGATATATACCTCTGTTCTTTTCTTTGGGTAAAGCATAGCACTGGGGCCTAATGACAGTAAGGGGCCACATTCTTCACTATTTTATTCCTTCTGTAGTCACTTGTACTGAGTACAAAACATTAGAAATCATAAAAAATCATAGAAATAATAGAAATTAAGGTCTGGAAGGGACCTCAAAAGATCAATTCCAACCCTTCTGGTCTTGGCAGGAATACTGCTGAGATCAAATGATCCCAGCAAAGTGTCTGTCTAGTGTCATCTTGAAGACTACTGAGGTCAGGGACTGTACCACCTTCTTGGGAAAGCTATTCCAGATTCTGGTCACCCTTACCATAAAGAAATTCTTTCTTACATCCAACCTGAAATCATCCTCTAACTGTTTATGGCCATTGCTCCTTGTCCTTCCCTGGGGCACCCTAGTGAACAGTTTTTCTCTCAGTTCCTGATAGTCACCCTTCACATACTTATAGACAGCTACCAAGTTTCCTCTCAGTCTTCTCTTCCCCAAGTTGATAGTCCCAGATCCTTTAGTCTTTCCTCATAAGATTTGTCATCCAAGCCCTTAATTATTCTTGCTCCCCTTCTTTGGACCCTTTCAAGAATCTCCACAACTTTTTTGAAATGCGGCACCCAGAACTGGACACAGTACTCCAGTTGGGTCTCACCAGTGACAAGTAGAGAAGAAGTATCACTTCCTTAGCCCCGCTCGTGTTGCATCAGTTAATGCATCCCAGTATGCTGTTAGCTCTGGTGACTACAGCATTGCACTGGCGGCTTATGTTTATCCTGTGATCAGCTGTAACCCTGAGGCCCCTTTCAGCCATCATGGTGGCCAAGACATCTTGCCAACCCCCCTGCTTTGGTCTCTGGGGGGTGGAAACCAAAGCCCTGAGGCAGGTGGGGAAGTGGGAGACCTGAAGGAAGAGCAAGCAGGAGGGGGCAACAAAGGAGTTGCTATCATGCTTTCTGAGAAATCAGAGCAATCAGCTAGTTACTTCAGGTACCTATACACAAGTGCATGGAGCCTGGAAAACAAGCAGGAAGAATTGGAAGTCCTTCCACAGTAACAAAACTATGACGTGACTGGAATAACAGGGACTTGGTGGAAGCTCGCATGAATGGAGCATGGTCATGGATGGCTATAAACTGTTCAGGAAAGACAGACAGGGGAGAAGAGGAGGAGGGGGAGTCGCACTTTATGTAAAAGATCCATATGATTGCTCAGAGCTACAGTGTGAAGCGGGAGATAGGTCTGTTAAGAGTCTCTAGGTTAGGGCCAGAAGGGAAAGCTACAATGGTGATGTTGTGGTGGATGGGAGGTCTGCTATAGACCACCAGACCAGGAGGAAGTGGTGGATGAGGTTTTCTTCAAACAGCTAGCAGAAGTTTCCCAATTACAGCCCTCATACTCGTGGGGTACTTCAATCTCCCTGACACCTGCTGCAGGGGCAATACAGTGACAATCTAGGAAGTTTTTAGAGAGTGTTGGGGACAACTTTATGGTGCAAGTTCTGGAGTGGTCAAGTAGGGGCCATGGTCTTGACCTGGTGCTCACAAACAGGGATGAATTGATGGAGAATGTAGTAATGGATAGCAACTTGGGCAGCAGTGACCACGAGATGTGCCCACCTGCTGGGCTCACTTCCTGCGCCAGGGTGATGTAGTGTGGGGGATGATAAGTCAACTCAGCTGGGCTGACTTTCCACCCCTGGCCCGATCTAGGTCAGGTGATGGGAAGTCAGCCCAGCTGGGATGAATTCCCGCCCCCAGACCAATCTAGTGCAGGGGATGGGAAGTCAGTCCAGCTGGGCTGACTCTCTGCTGATCGTGCCAGGGATGGGAAGTCATCCTGGAGTGATCTAGTGTGGGGGATGGGAAGTCAACCCAGCTGGGCTGACTTCCCATCTCCTGCTAATCTAGCAAAACACCAAAACGTGGTCGAAACAGCCTTACTGTTTTGATGAAGCAAAATGGAACAGCTGTTTCAAATTGAAATTAAATTTGATATGAAACACTGTTCCGTCCAAAGCTCAAGATTCAAGGCGAAATGGAACGGTGCTGTTTCACACAGCCCTATTGGCTACCTGCCCACAGTATGCCAGTCACTGCTAGTCCATGGCTTGCCATTCCACGGCCACTTCTGGTCCACTGTTTACTGGTCATCAGCCTAAAAAGATTGGGGACCCCTACATTAAAGAGTTTAGCTTTCTCCTGAATGTCTGTTATCAGCTGTCCTGTCCCATTCTTCAAAGGCCCCACATTTCCCTTGGTCTTCCTCCTGCTCCCTATATATCTAAAGAAGGACTTATCACTATCCTTGATTTTGGTCACTAACCTGATCTCAGGTCACTCACCCTTGCCTTCTTTATCCTCTCCCTACAAATTTGCGCTATAGTTATGTATTCCTTCTTCATGAGTACCCCTTGTTTCCACTGTCCATAAGCCTCCTGTTTCTTTTTTAAGTGCTCCTTGACTCCTCTGGTAAGCCAAGAGGTCTTCTGGCCCCTTTACCACCTTTTCTGCATATAGGAATGGACCTTTTCTGTGCTCTGAGGATTGCTTCTTTGAGGAACAATCACCCTTCCTAAATTCCATTTTCCTCCTGTCCCTCTTCCCATAGGGTCTCTCCCACTATTTTCCTAAGCTCATTGAAGTCAGCCTTCCTGAAGTCAAGCACCTCTCCCCCACCATCTGACTTCCCTGCCCTACAACAGATAGTGAATTCTATCATCTCATGGTCACTATCTCCCAGGTCACCTTCAATCCTCAGATCTCCAGCCAGGTCATCCCTTTTGGTTAGAACCAAATCAAATTCCCCCATGTCAGCCCGTTCAACTCTTGTACTAAATAAATTTCTTCCACACAGATCAAAAACCTATGTGACTGATCAGATCTCGCTGAGTGCTTCTCCCAACAGATGTCATGGTAGCTGAGGTCATCCATGACAACCATGTCCTTTGAACATGCAGCCTCCATCAATTCTCTGGAAAATCCCATATCCAGCTCCTCCTGGTGTGGCGATCTGTAGTAGACCTCTATCATCAAGTCCTTTTCTCCTCATCCTCTCATATCTTGACTCAAAGGATCTCAAGTCATCCTTCACTCATACCAATTTGAGTCTCCAAGGAGGCATACCACTCCTTTACATATATCTCCTCCCTTCTTCCCTACCTGATCCCTTCTGTGCAGCTTGTAGCCCTCTATGCATATAGTCCAGTCACGCATGGTATCCCACCAGGTCTCTGTTATTCCAATGAGAGCATATTCCCTATTTGCTAGCAAGAGTGCCAATTTTTCCTGCTTATTCCCCATACTCCTAGCATTTGTATAGACAGTTAGGTACTAGGGGCTTCAGACGGTGCTTTGGATCTGGAGAAGTTTTGGATGGTTTGGTGTCCAAAGCAACATGTCCAGATTGAAGCACTGGCCTTGTTAGGATTTCCAAAGTGTTTTAGAGCTTCTGAAGAGCTTTGGAAAAGCTTTGAAGCCGCTTCAGAGATCTGACCATAGGGTATACTGGGGAATCAATGAAAGATCTATAACTTAGTTGTTTTTTTGTCTGATTTGGATGAAATTTGCAAGGGTGGTAGCCTCTGCTAAGGGCATGAACCCTGCCAGGTTTCAAGGAGGTGGTGCAGGGGTTCAGGGGGAACTGCACCCCAGATTCTTGAAAGGAAACTCATGTCACATCTATGTGTTACAACACAGGGGGGGTGAAAACTACAGGGATGGTGGCCACTGCTGAAGCCACAAAGCCTGTCAAGTTTCAAGGAGATAGGTGCAGGGGTTTGGGGGAACTGCACCTCAAGCTGCAGACAAGCAAAACTCGTGACATGGGTGACACCGTATGTGTTAAGGCACAGCAGGGTGAAGGCTGAAGGTATGGTAGCCCCTGCTGTGGCCATGAAGCCTACCAGCTGTCAAGAAGATAGGTGCAGGGCTTCTGGGTTCTGAGGCCCTGCACCTTTAGCTGCTGACAGACAAAACTCATGACATGGGTGACATGGTGTGTGTTAAGGTGGAGCAGGGTGAAACCTGCAGGGATGGTAGACCCTGCTACAGCCACAAAACCTGCCAGGTGTCAAGGTGCCTCTCAATACCTCCCTGACTGCCCTCTCTGCATTTTTCCTGCTTGGTTGTCCCCCCAGCTTGCATTCCTGTCTGCCTACCTATCCCCTGAATCACCTACTTTAAAGCCCTCTCCAGCAAGTCAGCCATCCTGGAAGAAAATAGTTTCTTCCCCCTTGGCATGAGGTGGATGACATCTCTTCCCAGCAAGACTCTATCCCTGAACAGCATTCCATGATCATAAAATCCAAAACCATCACTGCGGCACCATCTCCTGAACCTCCATTTGTCTTCCTCAATACTACTGTTCCTCCAGGGACCCTGACCCCTGACTGGGAAGACAGAACATTATCATATTCGTTGTTAGTATTGTACATGGGTATAAATTACTGCTTAAAGCAGAAGGCAGATTAGACTTGAGACCATGAAACCTTCCTTAAGGATTCAGGGAAATTGAAAAACAAACTAAAAGCAGGCTTGCCTGAGTGAAGTGATTCTACACAGGTATGCTGACCTAATCTGCTTACTGCAGGTAGATCCAATAGACCTATTTTCATGGCTTAATCAACTTGTCATAGCAGTCTGGATTAAAATACACGTTCTGTGAGTCTTCATTTTTTAGTCTCTTTCTAACCCATATACGAACTGGAGCTGAATTGTGATGACTGAGTTACCTCCGCTGTCAAAATGCCCCTATTTTACAATGGCCTGAAATCTCAATTCTGCCCTGAATACTGTCTTAACAACAAGTAGGTACAACCACTGTTATTAATAACATAGCATATTTCCAACATAACATCTTTAAATGCAGCCTGTTAGTAGTAATACTAGCAGTGAACATTTTTATTATGTTTACACCCAGTGGCCTTAGCTGGGATTAGAGTTTCTTTCTACTGGCTGCTGCACTAACATAGGAAATGTTTGAGATTTCAGTGATTTTTTTTAGTGTGTGGTAAGTTTAAAAGGCTAGCACCAAAGCTAAGTGTTTGCTGGATGATAAGAAAAAAAGCAGTGAGATTCATGCAGGGGGGAGATGTCTTAAATTGCCCCATTTTAAATGCATCTTATCTCTAATTAGTAGATTTACTCATTGACTCTCAAACAATTGGAGTGGAAGCACCCAAGTGCTCCAGCTTTGGAGAGAATGAGCTGTCCTCCTCATACAATACAAAGTGATAAATTCTATGCTTTAAGTGTTAGTTGTCAACTTGTCCTAACCAGGGAAGTTCTCCCAGCACTAACATTGTGTGGGTGCTGTTCTTCCATTTTCCCCCAACTGCTTCAAGAAGAGGGAAGCAATTCTGAGTGATGAAACATTATGGCTGCAGGAGGTGCCAAACTGATGTTACTTTTACTTTACATTGACAACTGGCAATACTGACAGGTCAAAGATTGCTGTGGGGAAAATCTTCCTAATTCTGATAATGTTTGGAATAAGCTTCTCCGCCAGCTGTTGCCCCAGAAAGCATGAAAGCCTCTGGACAGGAGTTGTTATATGCTGCGCTTGCAATTTGCTTGTTCTGAGGTTCTATTGGAGAAAAAAAAAGTAACTCCATAAGGTTAACAGTGTCATTGTATGTAGCAATTTTAGACCAAATAATCCAACTTCATGTGTACAGAACAAACTGGGTATCAAAAGGTTAACTGATATAACTTAAAGGAAAACTGCAGTGTAATATAAAAGATTCTATAGTTATATGTAATTACAATGAAGAGTAAGCCTATAGATAAGTGCCTTTCATATATAGAATGTCAGAATAGGAAGCTGACAGCTTGTCACTGACAGTATAAAGAATACACAGGGCATATAGCTCTCTTTTGGGAGAGAAGGTTAGGCCATTAGCCTAGAGAGATCTTAGGCCATTAGCCTGAGACCTGGGGTCTTGGATTCAGTTTTCAGCTCTTCCCAGCCTTTCTGTATGATTGAGGGCAAGTAGCTTAGGCTCAGGGCCTCAAAGGTATTTCATCTCTCTGTTCCCCCTCTGTATATTATATACAAAGGAGAGTAGAATTTCCCTGTGAAGTGTTGGAGGCCATATGTAAGTACTTCAGCTAAATTTGAATGCATGAGAAAGCAGGAGACAGCAGCTCCCAAATCAGGGGTTGCAACCCAACTTGGGGTCACAGCACTTGTGGGGTTTTGGTCCACAGGGAACTTCACTTATTGCAGAATGAGCTGAACCAGAAGTGAAGTTGCAGCCCAAGAAAAATTGGAAACTGCTGGTTTTGATTCAGCAGGTAACTTTTGCTGTTTATAGTTATTCAAACAAAAATAGAACTTGCCTTCCAAAAACTCTGATGCTTCTTTCATGCAAGCAAGAACTGCATTTTTTATACACATTCATCCTAGAGGCCATGCCTGTCCATTGAAGGGCAGCCTTTATTGTAGGAGATGACAGCACTACTTATTGCCATAAATAGCAAAAAAGTGACAGGTGTTTCTAAAAACAGCTCCGCGGAATTCCTTGTTAAAATATAAAAACATATATCAAGCCCAATTCTGCAGCCTTTACATGCTTACCTTGGACTCAGTAGCCATGATTCTCAGTTTTGTTACAGCTCCTTTCAGTAGTCCTATCTGTTGAAATGCAGAAACAAAGTGAGGTTATGACCTCAGGTGAAAGAATATTCAGAGCTTAGAAGAGTGGACAGAAAGTAAGTACTAAGACTGTTGAAAAAAGTAGCTAGGTAGGTGATAGTTGGTGAAAGGACTGTAAGTAGGCTTCCTAGAAAACTGTGTGTGTTCACTAAGGAACAACTGTAATGTTTGTATTCTAACGCAAGAAGTCTAGGCAACAGAATAGAAGAACTAGAACTACCGGTGCAGGTATAGGGATAACATAAACACGGTGAAATAGCAATCATGACTGAAAATCAGTATTGAAGGCTACGTGCTGTTCAGGAAAGAAAAATAAAGGAAGAGCTGGTGGGGTAGGTGATCCAATAGAGTAAGGAAGAGTATGGATAAAAATCAGTTTGGAAAACTGAAAGAGGTTCTACTAGGGTAGTGCTAAAATCCTGCAAAAGACCTTCAGGATTGGATTTGAATATAGATAGAGATCTTTGTAATGTTATTAGAGAGATAAATAATACTCTCTAACAACATTATGGAAAGCTTTACTTTCCTAGATATATACTAAAAGAACAAATGCCACTAATAACAGTGGGTCCAAGTTGTTCCTGGATGTGTTAGCTAAGTGATTTATTCACCAAATATCTATTAACCCAGAAAGAAAATAATACTATTTTTTATTTGTTTTTTCAGAAACTGTGGGTGTTAGGGATGGTCATAGAAAATATATGGTTATCAAGCATAATCTTGGAATCAGTGGTTGGGAGTTTATCCACATTAAACTGAAGGATAGAAATTTATCTATAAGTGTTTTAATTCAAAGAGGCAAACTTTGCTGAACTTGAAAAAGTAATTAATGAAGTAATCTGGACTGACAGACCTAGGAACTTGAATGTGGAGGAGGCCTGTTATTGTATTAAGTCAAATTTCCTAAACTATTTGCAACTTGTACCCAAGCAAGGAGACAAAACTTGTAGGGAAAGGTTCTTGACTTAACTAGATAAATAAATGTAGGCTGGAAATTAAAGAAGATTGTGAACTGTGAGAGAAGAAAGGTGCAGTAAGAGTTTTCCCATTAAATTAGCTTAGTTTAAAGACCTAAATAATTTTAAGTTAGAGCTATATCAGCCTATGAAAGGGATTCTGGGACATTTTGCCTGTGATATAGCAGGGAATTGAACTCAGTGACTTAGCCAGTCCCTTCCATTACATTTCTCAATCCTTTTTATTAGAGATTCTTGATTCTGTTGATCATCCCAATCAGTGTAACTGAGATGAGAGAGTGGCCACTGCAAATTTCTTTGTTGCTATCCTTGGATTCAAGCCTTGATCCTGCATGCTGAGAAGCAAGTGAGGATTTGCTTAGCATGTTGCATGACTGAGCCTGTGATCAGTGAGCTAAGTCATGATTCCTCCATGTCCTAGTTTTTGCTGTAAAATGTTACTTAAATTGTAAGCTTTCTGAGGTAGGGGCCATCCTTTTGTCTAGTATTTATACAGCATAAACACAGTAGGGTCTTGGTTCTAGACTGTGGCTTCTGGGTGCTATTATCATTATCAGGTATAGTTTCATAGTTTCATAGTAACTAGGGTCAGAAGGGGCCTAGAGCAGGCCATCTAGTCTGACCCCCTGCCAATGGCAGGAAACAAGTGCTGGGG
>JAGPOW010000304.1:68033809-68071972 GCA_030014935.1 Caiman crocodilus | reverse complement strand
GGCTGGGGTCCTGTGACCCTGGCACTCGTTCCTGCCATTGGCAGGGGGTTAGACTAGATGGCCTGCTCTAGGCCCCTTCTGACCCTAGATACTATGATACTATGATGTGCACTTCGGCATGCGGCAAGTTACCCCAGGGATGGCATGGGAGGCTGGGGCCAGCACTGTGCTGGCCCCAGCAGCCTTACTTGGGGTCCTGGGGGCCTCCTGGGGCTGCAGCCATGGGGATCCTGCTGGGCAGAACTTGGCCAGCAGCCACAGCACAGCTCTTGGTGGCCCAGCTCTGCTTTTCAGCAGTGCATGCTGCCGAACATGTGCTGCACCAGGTTTTTTTTCTGATTTTTGTTTTCTTTTGACCCCTGGATATTCAGGGGTTGAAAAAACCTGCAGAAAAAAAAAGGATGCAGTGCACACTCAGGCAGTGCTCCCTTGCAGGGTGGGGAACACCTCAGTGTGCAGTATGTGGCACTGCAAACATGTTGCTTGACTGTGCTCATCTAGACACACCCATTGGCAATGCATATGGGTGCACGCAGGCACACATGCACCCCCTGAGTGTGGCGATGCACTCCCTGCAAAAAGACACTGCTTACATTGTCGGTGATGCCTGTGGGCATTCGCTGCTTGCCACCTCCCTGACACCAACACCACCAGCGGCATCTGCATGTAGTCTGCGATTGCCACTGGCTACTGCTGCCATTTCGAGCAGCATCTGCAGGTGGTCGCCAACCAGTGGTCAGCACTCACTACCCCTATCCCCAAAAGCACTGCAGCTGCCTGCAGCAGTTCCCCACTTGCCTCCGCTGCACTCCTACTGTTGACAGTGCCACTGCTGCCTGCGGGATCTCACCATGCTCCCCCAGGCTCCAGGGACATGTGGCATTCATGGACTTGCCTACAAACTCTAATGAAGTTGCTGCCATTAAAGTCAATGGTAATTTTGTTATTGACTTCAAAAGGAGCTGGATATAAGTATTTGACCAGTATACAGTCTGGCCCTAAATTGAGGTCCAACTCATGCTGGTTAGGATTGAAAAATCTATTGACAAAAACATTGTAGCCACTTGACTGCTTCTCTATGTTCTCTGTAGAAGTAAGAAGGTATCACCTTCTTCATGCTTAGATGTTCCTGGGGCCATGTCCTGCCATAATGTGGAGATGAGTCCAGTGTCCTTCCCTAAGGAAGGACCATAGGATCAGGCCACTTCCCTATTGAAGTGCTGACTAGAATAAACCACTGGGAAGAGTCAAGGGAACTGGCTTTCCTAACTGAGGGGAATTAATTCTGAGCGGAGCCCTGGGAATCTCTCTGTTCATTTCTGAGTTTTTGTCATCTTTATTGAGGAGGTAGTAAATGGAGCAGTGGCATATAAAAGAACCGCGTCACAGACTAGAACAACCATCTGCATCAATAAACTAAAACAATGGGCCTGGAGAGGGAAATGAAGTAACACTATACAGTGACGTTGTTGGAGAATAAAGGGCAGGGACTGAGTTTTTTTTCTCTCACTCAGTGGTTAGACTGCTGTGAGACCCCTCCCTGCTAAGCTTTCCAACCAGCATTCATGCATTATCTATTTGTCCTCCCTCAGGAAAAAGGTTAACTTGAAATTAGTATCATGATAGGAGCTCATATAGACATCCAGAATTTGCACAGCTCATCTTGGGATAGAAGGGGTAAGGATATGTCTTTACTGAGTCACTTGTTATTCCAAGGATGCAAAAGTATAGCTTGTAACAGATCTGGGGCTAGAAGGTGGCAGCTGCCTCTGTAGAGCTTATCAGACTACAGAATATTAGGCTCTAGCTCAGGGGCAGGCAATTATTTTGGGCAGAGGGCCGCTAACTGAGTTTTGGCAAGCCATTAAGGGCCACATGACAGGCAGCCCAGGGCAGATTAATATTAATTTTCTAAATTTTTTAGGGGCCCCCTGGGTCAGATAGAATGTCCTGGTGGGCCAAATCCAGGCCCCTGGCCGCATTTTGCCCACCCCTGCATCTAGCTGCATTGTGTATTTTGTGCTTAGCTGGACCAGGATAGATACCCTGCACCAATGGGAGCCCAATGGTAGGTAAGACTCTGGCTTCTAGCATTCTGCCAGGTGGTTTAACTGATGTGGTAGCAAAGCTATTGTAATTTCTGGTGTGCCTGTACCTGGGCTCCTACTGCTGCAACTAATGTAACTAGTCACAATTCTCCTTAAAATTCCCTTCTGAAATGAATACAAGGCTTCCCTGTTAAGAGTTTAACAAGCAGGTAAAGACTGGGCAGGGAAAAGCCCAGAAAGCCAGTATTTTGAATGGATATGTTAGATTTTCAGTCAGTGACTTACTGAAAGGAAAGGGGAATTGCAGCTAGTGGAGCCAGTGGGAAACAGCCTCTGCCATGTGATAGTGTATTCAATCTTGTAATCCTGGTAGAACTCAGTAACTGAAAGTAGGAAACAAAGTTGAGTGTCAGGAAGAAACTTTTGTGTGTGTGATGCCTTTATTACATGCTGCAGCACACTGGCAGCTTTCAGGTCTCCTCCCATGGAAATGTAAAAACATTAAGACAGAGGCCTGAGCCAAACCTGTTATACTGAAAGCTTTGCAGTGTTAGCAGTGTTTGACTCCAAGTGGGTCCAAGCCACAAAATTCCTAACCTGAACAAAGACAAACATGAATTAGTTACATGTATAGGACAACTTTTATTTTGCACGTGTTGGCAACACCCAGATGTGGGTTTTCTATACCTAGTTAGGTCCTTACATCCCTTCTGCATGCATACAAAATGGAGGGGAGTTGTTTTGCCTTTATCAAGCCAAGTCACTGATCTTGATATTATTTTTGTTTTTTTCCACCAGAGGGCACTCGCTGTTCAGCTAATGTAACTCAAAAGGTGCCACCACGGTAAAAAGCCCAGATCTGTCTCAGTCCTGGGGTGTAGGTAATTGGGGGAAAAGGGGTGTGTTAAGTAATAAAAAGGCTTGGAGTTATGTAGCTAAAACCAAGTTGGAAGCTATACAGTTCTGTTAAGTAAAGTAGCAGTTCAGTCTCTGCCTCCCACTCACTGAGCACAGGAAAGCCTCTTATCTGCTGCTTTCCATCTTGGTCTCCTTTTTTCTGAGCTTGTGGTCCTCACTCGGGCAGAACTCTTAACGATTTCAAGGAACCCACTGATCATATTCCCTGAATGAAAGAGCCAAAGTTTTGTTCCTCAGGGTAGGTGGGACGTAAGAGCTGGACTTGATCCATTCCCGTGCTTCAGAATGCAAATACAGTATAGATCCCCAGAGAAAGTGTTTCTCTTACTTGCAGGAACATGTGAATGCCCATACCCACAACCTACTACCAAACTAATTAGTACAATTGGCAGCCTCGTCTCAGGAGAGAATTTTGTGCCAGGAGAAAAGTGGTTCTCCAAAACACTGCCTGAACTCCATGTGCCATGTACCATGAGTCCCTCATGCCTAGAGGTTGTACCAAGAAGTTGACAACATGGAAAGAATGAGTATGTACCTGAAAGTATAAAGGTTTTTGGTTTTGACACTGATAAGACAACTGTGACTGTGAGGCGCCAGAGGTGTTCAGCCCTGTGCTGGTGGTTTGGCTTCCTTTTTTGAAAAAGGGTGTATTAAGCTCTTAAATGGGTTTATAGGAAGATAAGTCCCTGAAGTGCACTTGTGTCAGACCCCTTGTGACATGACAGCTCACTCCTTTCTAGTTGTGCTTCTGCATCTCTGATTCAGTTAATGAACAAAGAGCATTTCTACCCCACCTTCTAACTGTGTTTCTGAGATTTTTAGGGCATGCAGCAGACTCAGGAAAGCAGTACTTCCCTCCTTAGTGTGTCTTATGCCAACTGGCTACAGTATAAGATGTCCATAAAAGTCATTGCCAAGCCATAATTCATTGACAAAGTGGAACTGGTGTGATACAGTACCACACCTGCTGAGTAAAAGCAAAATCTACAACTACTGGATTAGGAATTAATTTATGAATCAAATGGAACTGCAACAATAAACACGCTTTGACCTTTGTGTGTCATTTGTCTTGCATGCACACCAACCTCTGGCTTCTTTACTATTCATTCCATCCAGGAAGAGCACACCAACTGCAGATGCTTCCTCAGCCTGACAAAGGGTATTTGTACCTGAAAGCTTGCAAAGGAGAATTTTCCAACTATTTGAGTTGGTCTAATAAAAGATACCAAATTTACCCAGAGAACCTTGTCTACCTATGTCCTTAGACCAACACGGCTACAACCTATACCCATGTAACCTGGCTGGTTTCACACTGCAGTGATTCAGATTAACAGCGTACACATGGATTTTATGAGAACTAACCAGAGAATGATGCTTCCATTTACTGGCAAATATTAAGCTTCAAAATGGTTAGAACAAAACCACTGAAACTTCTTGGAAAAAAAGAAAGAAAGAAAAGAAAATATGCCCCACAAAAATCCATTCTCTTGAACAAATATGGGAGCTTTTATATTCAAAAGCAGGCCTCTGGGTTGTGTCTTATCTGAGACCTCTGTGCATCAAACAGCAAAGAAACTCAAGTCAGATTTTTTTTATATCTCAGCTCATGCCCTAAACATGTTTATTGCACAAGGAAAAAAAAATTTTCCAGTTCAGACTGATGTAGGGAAAACAAAGCAGTGAGGAATAAGAAACTAAAGTAAGTCAAGACAAACTCTTTTTCAGTTGTGCTCACTGTGTTGTGTTTCAGAAGCCGTCAGCATCAGTCAGAGCAGAGGTAAGTGCATAGCAAGGCCACTGCATCCTTATTAAGCATAGTTTTTTGGGACCCAACAATGCCTGGGTGGCTTCTTCATGATACTTTTGTTTAATGAGGAACGGAAGATACAGAAGACACAGCAGAGAGGACCTGAAATGACTAAGATTCTGGTTTTCTGAACTAGGGGCTTGTCACAGAGCACCCTGGTGCCCTGTGCCTGCATAGGAAAAGAACTGCCAGAGGGGGAGCCCTAACAGTGATTAGACAGCACAGCTGCAGGTTACCAGGGTAACCCATGAAGTCAGCTGACCCTAGGGGGCAGGGCCTGGCTCTTATAAAGCCCACAGCCAGGGCCAGGCTACTAGCCTGAGAGGAGCTTTTTCTGCTGGGAGAGGGAGAGGAAGCCTGAGGCAGGGGCTGCAGCTGTGACGTGAAGGGCATTAGCCAAAGGGATTGTGTTTTGTTATTGCAGCTAGATGGCTTATGTCTTCAGTTGTAGCCAAGAGGCTTGAATTTGTTTTGTTGTTGTTACAATTGACCAGTGGTTTGGATGAGGCTGCAGGGGTGGAGGAGGCCTCATAAAGGGGACCCCAACAGTGTGGGGGATCCTGGTGCCTGGGAGGGGGCAATTCAGTACCCCCAAGGGTGTAATTTGTGGGGTGCCTAGACCCTGGCCTAAGAGGGGGCAGTGTTGAGGAGCCCGAGAGGCAGCACTGGGAAAGCTCAAGTTGAGCATGGTAGGCCTCAGGGGGGCATCTTGTAGAGAGGCCCCAAATGAGGGTGCAGGGACTGAGTAGACATCTGAGAGGCTTGGGTTGTGCTATTGGGGAGGAAGGAGCCGCAGATAGTGCCCCAGGCACTGGGGGTGTGAGTGGGCAGCCTTTTGCTAATTAACATCAATCAATTACCATCAAAGGCATGGCAGGTAGGATGAGGTGGGCGGTTGTGCAAGGACAGGTGCATGGGCAGACCTGTCACAGGGCTCCTGTGAGTCTTTAGGACAGTCTTGTGGTCTCCTGGAAAAGGATTAAGACTTGATGTGGAAAGTTTGACCTAACTGTAGGGTACCTGACAACCTTGTATGGATTTTAAAGTAAGGCTATTCCTCTTTTTTTAGACCCTATTTCAAGGAAGACTTTCAGGAACACTTTCATTGGCTTACTGATCCTTCTTTTACCACATGGATGCTAATACCCACTAGTGGTATCATAGTCTCATGACTAGTATATAAGTGGCCCTGGATGAATGTCAACCTCTGTAACCTCATGAATAGCATAGACCTAAATCCTCTTTCTAGGGAGTAATAGAATTGCAAAGTGTGAAATTCTGTATTTGCTTATCTTGGGAAGCCACTGGGCAAGGCTGCAACCTGAATTTTGCTTGCATATGATTTCAGGGAGGAAGTGAATTCAAAACATTAGTAACACTCCTTGGAAGAGCCTCTTTAGTTGTGCTTTAATCTGCCTTTGGCCTCAACTGATCTGGAAACCACCAGGAAACTTGCTGTAAGTCAAATGTATCTGCCTGAGATGACCTTTCTTGGGGGGGGAGGGGGGAAATTAACTGGTAAACCACTCATGATATGGTAATCATGACACAAATGTACAGAAAATCACAGCTGGGTCCCATCTAGCATCCTTAAGTAGGGCTCTGTCACTTTATTCTCCTCTCAAAAAAATTAATTGTACAAAGTGGCTAAAATAATGATAGGATTAATTGGATATCAAGCTTCAGAGTGCAAATTGATTGACAACAAGATCAGGATGGTAATCCCAATCCCCGTTCAAATGCAATGCACAATTTGCCAGTGGTCTTGTGGGGAAGGTCTGTGGTACAGCGAATCCTACGTAAAAGCATTCATTGATGTCTGTACTGTACCTGGAATGTGGTGAGTTTTGTATAAATGCCAACTTTCATTACTCCACAAAAAATAAAACACAGGAGTAGTTTAAATGTTGGTATCTAAGGAAACCTTAAGGGAAAACTGCTGTGTTTTTATTACTGTGTCTTTGAGTATAGAACAAAAAAAGAAACAAAATCCTGTAATCAGAACACATGGGTTAAAGGAAGGAAAGTGCAATGCAACAATTAAAGAATACCTCTAAAATACTTTAGGATCTGATGTGATTGAATTGGGGCCTTCACCTGCAGAGAGATGCTATTTTAATGAGGATTACAACAGATAAAGAACATCTTTAAGGTCATGACAATCAAAGCAGTGGTCAAAGATACCAGAAACAGTAGGAGACTTTTCAGATGTCTGGAGGTTTTTGGTTTTTGTTTTGTTTTTTTTTCAAAGTGAAAATAATATAAAATAGAGAATGTATCAAACAGCAGCTGTAGAAACTCCTGGAGCCTTCTGTTTCTGGTTCTAGCTTCTGTCTTCCTCTCTTGGTTCATGTGTTTCAGCTGACACATGACTTCTTTCTGCATCTTTACTTCAATGTGTTTACACAAAGGGTATTATTAATAAAGAGTTTTGTCACATAAACTAATCATGTCTTCCATTGGATCAAACCAAATGGTTGGAAATTGTTGCTACAGCTTATCATGGTTTTCCTGTAGTTTGTGATCCTTTTACTGCTATTATCAGAAGCAAAAATGAAGCTAGATGAGGCTGTTTTGCTTAAATAGTCTCTGCCCTCCCATATCTTAATTGTGGCTAATGATCTCTTATTTTGCATATGGGGAAGAAGAACCCAAAAGGAACATATATAACTGTAGATCTCCTATTTCATGTTAATTTGAGGAAGAATAAAAGAATATAAAAGAACTGCAGTGGTCCATAGGCAATAGTGGCATAGGCAATAACACTTAACATATAGATCTGTTAGTTTGAGGAAGGAGAGAAGAAAAAACAAAAAAAAGCCAAAAGCTCTTCTTGATTCCATGCTGGAATTGATGGGTAATTGATGTTATGCATATATGATTCTGTAGCGGTACAATTTTGCCCCAGGATGAAGTAGGATTAAAGTTGGGGCATGAGTCTATAGTACAGGTTTGCTGTACTATAGGCTCATGCACACCTAACAATTACAGCATAACTGCTGCATTTGAAACAGCAGCTCCTCCTCCTTCCCTTTAGAAGCTATTATAAGTGCCTGTTTATCTATGTCCTCAGTTGGACCAGTTTGGTAAGTGTGTCTATTACTTCCACAGTGGCATATAGTCAGTAGCCTAAGACCGCTTATACTGCTCTGAACAAGTTAATCTACTAAGTGCCATAGTCACAGTGCAATAAATACTATCTAAAATATAGACAAGCTGGATACTATTTCTGACATGATAAACAATGTTGGCATTTAGGCTGTTGCCATAAAGCTGTGGTAAGCATTTTATTAAGATGAAAGGCCACAGTTCATACCTACCTACAAGTCATTACTTTGAGTTTTATACCAGCAGAAGTTTACTGGTATAAATATGGCTGTCAGGGGTATAAAGAGGTATAATCTTCAATTAACACAGTTGTGCTACCAGAAGCCCTAAGCATGTTTACTGAAATACAAGTAAAACAAGCTATGGACACAGGAGAATAAATGTTGCAAAGTGCAACTATGCCATTCTATCTGATGTGGCATGGCAATATTACTCTACTAGTCTTAATATAGATATGACCCTGAGAACAGGGGGCAAAAGTCTTCCAAACAATGCCAACTGGAGCCACTTAGAAGTTCTGCACTAGACCCTCAGCAGCTGGCATAAACCATAGGATATAATGAGCTGAACCAGTTTATATGGAGTGAGGATCTGCATCTTTAAAAACAAAAAAAGGAAAAACAGGTATTAATTTATCCAGAAATGGATGGGCCATCAGCAAAGTGCTGTCATGACATACCACTGTTCACCATGTTGATCTTCTTTCTCCTTGTCTAAAATGCTGTTTTTATCATTGGATGAGAAAAAAAATCTATGATTTTTTTGAAGTAGTGGATCATTATTTATAATACCAGACCCAGTATGGACTTTTGCTCTAGTAGAGAGCAAAAAAGCATGCCTGTGAGTATGGGATTTGACTCCATCCAGCATACAGGCAAGAGCTCCTGCTTATATTCATGGAAATAATGCATATTTAAAAGAGAAACAAACTTGGGGGTAGATGCGTGCATTGCTGATAGGCTCACAGCTGAAAACACCCTTTTGTCTCTAAACTTCTTTTTTTACTTGTGCATATTTAAGGTTTTGAACTCCTGACAGAACAATTAAGGCGTGTAAATTTATGACCTATTGCTGCCATCTGACTAATTCAGTCCATTTTTGGTAGAATCTTACATTAACTTTCTTTTCCTACTTTTTGATCACAGGCATTTTATTTTTATGCCACGACATACACCAACAGTGATCACTTCAAATTCACCGCCTTTTAATTTGTTTGGAAAGGCACAATCTTTTGTGGGCAACATCTTATTTCATCAGATGCTTAAAAGTTAATCTCTAAGGCAGGGGTGGGCAAAGTCCAGCCTGCGGACTGGATTGGGCCTGCAGTGTACTTCATTTCCCAGCAGCCCCTGCCCGTGTTGCTATGGCTGTTTTCCATGGAGACCCCAGTAGCAGTGGTGCCATGACAGCATGGAAGCAGGGTTTCCATGGAGACAGGGCCCCAGCAGCAATAGCAGGATGCGCTGCTGGGTGGGGAACTGGGGACACGTGGGCAATTGATTGCAGCTCTGCCCCAGCTCCGGACCACACTGTCACTTCTGCAGGATCCCAATCCCAGCCCTAGAACAGCTCCCTGCCCAGCCACGAGCCCTGCCAGTGTTGCTGGGGCTGGTTTCCACTGAAACCCTGGCCTCCTGTTGTCACAGTACCACCGCTACTGGGGTCTCCTTGGAAGCCAGCTGCAGAGATGCTGAGCAAAGACTGCTGGGAAATAGTCAGGCTGCTAGCTGGATCTGCCATTTTGCCCACTCCTGCTCTACGGTGTGACTCTGCCCTACCTCCAGCCTGACATTAAACTAACAGGCTAATGACCGCTCTCATCTTTTCTGTGTTTCTGTTACCTTTTCCAGTTCTTTTCTCTTCTGCACCCTTTGTGCATCTCCAGATAAGTACGCACATGCAGTTTGTGGCACCGCAAAGCAGTCTGAGATGCCAGAAACTGCATGTGGTACACTCTCACCCATTCACAGTGTCAAAAAAACTCAAAACACCTGCTAAAAAAAGTAGTGTGGTGCACACGGCAGCAGCATGCGTCACCAGAAAGGGAGCCTGGTCAGGCAGAGCCATGCTCTTGCTGCCAGGCAGGTTCCAAGCAGCTGGTTCAGCACTGCTGCCCTGGGAGGTCCCCAGGCAGGCTGGTGGGGCTAGCACAGGTGCTGGCCCTAGCCTCCCCTACCCTACCCAGGTCACTTTGCCATGCACTGGAGCACGTGCAGAGGCATGCCTGGAGACAAATAGCACTGGCACAAATATATGTCACTATTTGTCCCATGGGAAATGCATGCCCCTGCACATGTGTGCTCATTGAGATGTGCCCTTTGGATCTTCAGGTTTTTAGTTTCTAACCATCCTCCACTTCCCTGTCTGACATCCCTCCCAAGTTACCTTATCACAATTTTACTATCTTGACCTTTTTTTCAGCATTATATTTTGACAAAAACACCAAAATGAAATAGAACCATGACATGTTTTCTTCTAAAAATCAACTTATTATTAAGAGACATGAACAAATGAAAACCCTAAAACCAATAAAATTAATAGTAGTGTTGATGTTGTTACCAGGATGGCCCAGGAAATATATGAGAGACCAGAATTCTTGTGTGGGAATCTTTTATTGAACCAACTGAACCATTGGGATATACACAGGCAGGATATCAGACATCACAAGCTTGCCTATGTCTATCCCAACCATTGAGGTGGTTCACCTGTGACAATTCTTGCTTCTTGCAAAAAAGTTAATGACATGATTACAGATTTAGACCTTTCACTGACCTCTCACTTCCATTTCCTGCTATCTCTTCTTGTATACTGCTGAACTGTTTGTTAAGTTTTTTGAGAGACTGATTCTGTTTTTATATGGCTTGAAAGGAGTCATAATTTTGATATGAGTGTCAACCCTCTAAAGGTGCAAGATGTAGGTAGTCCTCTACATAGGATGAAAGAACGGAAGGGCCTGTTTCCTGCCTTTGTCTGTCAGGGGAAATAAACTCTCTGTAACGAGGTCCTTATCGGTTGATGGGACTAGGTCTTGAAGTCAAATGTTTGGTGTAGAGAGGGGTAGTTAGCCTTGCTAGTCTGTAATAGGGCAGAGGGCAGGGTAGAGTGGCACCTTATAGACTAACTAAATACCTAAAAGGCAATTAGAGAGAGCATGGAGATGAGCTTATATCTATGACCATGGAGGAAAGGAGCAATGGACTCAAACTTCATAAAGATAAATTGTGGATTCTCCATCCCTGGAAATGTTTAAGAATAGGTTGGACAGACACTTGGCTGGGGTGATTTACTCAGGGTTGATCCTGCCTTGAGCAGGAGGCTGGCTTAGGTAGCATCATGAGGTCCCTTCTGGCCCAATGTTCCTACCATCCTAACGCACAGAGGCATGAGCTTTGACAAGAAACAACTTGCTTTGCCATACTACCTGGTATCTGATTAAATAAGCTGCTATGAATGAAAACTTATGCTTCTCTAAGTTAGTGCCTCTCTACCCCCCCCCCCCCGCCTTCTGCCAGTGTTCAGGGGCACTGGGAGTCTGAAGATGGAAACAGTGTTTGGTGAAGCAAGAATAGAGATACACTGCAGACCAGCAGTTCTCAGCTTTTTTAGACAAGGCACCTCTGAGCTAGGTGTTAGTTTTCACTTCCTTTTTTACTTGTTTCAATTCTTCTGTTTCAAAGAACTCAGAAAGACTGCATCTGCACAAAGTGTTGCTAACAACTGGATTCCCACTTGAAATCTCCGGGTTTATCTTGTTGACCACATTTGCACGCCTGTCAGTGCTAACACCCCAGGGAATGGATCTCAAGGCACTGCAGAGTGCTGAGCCCTGTGGTTGTAATCACTGTTACAGACCAACAGATCGGAGACTTGGGGCTTTCTCCTGTTCATTCCCTTCTCTCCCCACCATGTATCATAGAATCATAGGGAAGTTGGGCTGGAAAGGACCTCCAGAGTCATCAAGACCAACCCCCTGCTTGAGGCCAGATCATCCCTATCCAAACCATAAGGATCAGGATTGTATTGGTTGCTTGGTTGACTAAGTGTGTTGGCTGCAACCAAGGCTGGGAATTGCAACTGGGCTCCTGCCAGGATCTAAACCAAGAAGTTCCTGGCTAGAGGTCTTGCCCGTTCGCTTGTGGTTGACCGATCACTGTACTTGGGATCAGGAAGGAATTTTATCCCATGATCAGATGGATGTGGATCAGGGTGTTTGCTGCCTTCTGCAGTGGGGAGCACAGCCCTCCCTGTGGCATCTCTTTGCTGGTTGCTCCTGCCTCCTCCCCCACTCCCCTTCTTGTGCTATATGTGTCAGGGTATTTTGAAGCCTCCCCAGAAGTCTCGCACGTTGGCTGCGGATAAGGCTGGGGACTTCAACTGGCCTGTGCCAATGCTTCAATGAGTCAAGCCAGAGGTCTCTGGCCAGAGGGTCTTGCCCTCTCCTCGTAGTGCGTATTTGAGGTCAGGAGGGAATTACATCCTCTGGTCAGCCGGGTCCAGACTGGGGGGTTTGTCTTTCTCTGTGGCAGGGTGCATGGCCTCCACCCCAGACCTCTGGAGCACGTGGACAGCGGTGTTGCCAACTCCTGATTTTTGGCGTTGTTCTTGAAGACTTTTTCCCGAAGCTTTTCAGTGCCAGGGTGGGGGCGGTCAGGCATAGTGGGCTCGGGCTGGGGGTGAGTGGGACCAGGGCGGCCCGCGGGGCCCTGCGCTATGCCCTCTGGGGCACCTTTGCAGCCCCACGACTCCACCGCTCCGCCCACCTGTGGTACGCAGACAACCTGCCAGTGGTAGGCACGAAGAGGTTAATTATAATTACTTTGTATGACAGAAGTGTGCTGGTGGGACTCGAAGTGGCACGCTTTTAAGTAGGTGACGCACAACGTGCCCGAGCTCGGCTACAGCCACTGTCCCACCCCCCTCGCCAGCCTGCCTCCGCCAGGGGGCGGGACCACCCGCGTGGGCCCCGCCCCTGGGACAAGCCCCGCCCCCGCCGCGTGTCAGTACCGCTGGCCCCGCCCCCGCGCCGGGGGCAGGGCCGGGAGCGCGCCGGGCGCGGTCCCTTTAAGGCTGAGCCCCGCCCCCCCACCCAGCTACGCGTCGCTGTCCTGCCGGGCGAGGCAAGGGGAGCTAGCGCGAGAGCGGCCGGGGCGGGGGCCGGGGCCGGGGCCGGAGCCGGAGTTGGAGGCTGGCGCGCGCTACCTCGCGCGGAAGGAGAGACGTCCTGCCGCCAGCGCCTGGGCCTCGCGTCGCCGAGTGAGTCCCCTCGGGGCGGGGCGGGGGCGCTGCAGGGGCCTGGCGCGGCTGTCACGGCCCCGGGGCTGGGGGAGGGGACCGGCTCCGCGGAGCCAGAAGCGCCTGGTGCTCGTAGCCTGCAAGCGCCCCTGCCTGGCGTCGCCCGCTCGGTAGGTGTTGGCAGGCTCCGTCCTTTGTGTCTCCTGCGGGGGCGGGGGGCTTCTCGGGGAAAGTTGCCCTGTGTGTGCGTGTGCGTGCGCGCACAGGCGTGTCCCGGCCAGCATGCTCTTGCTTGCTTCTCTCCTCTTCCTCACGCGTGTTGCCCTGCTTGGGGCACTCGGCAACGGGCGACTGCCTCGGGGAGACGGTCTCATCACTGCTGGGGTGCGCAACCATCCCAGCCCGTGGGCCGCATCCGACCCCCGAGCCTCGTCGTCCAGCCTGTGGAGCTCCCCATGGATCCTGAAATTGGGGAGAGGGGTCGTGGTGGTACCTTCCCCCAAGCAACCTGGACTTTGGGGAGGAGCCCCGCAAGCCAGGTGCCTGGCTCTGTGCGCGGTCAGACAGGACAGGGCTCCAGGGTCTGCTCCTGGTGCGCAGGGGCTCAGACCAGCCTGAGCCCCACTCACTTGCCCCATAGGGCCAAAGCATATCACCACTGATCTGCACTTATTTATTTTTTCATTGATGCCTGGTGTTTTTATGCTCTTCTGCCTACTGCTTCTTATGGAGCTGCATTAAAAAAATAAATGGCTTGTAAATTGAATAAAGCGGAGGGTAGAGGCAAGCAAGATCTGAAGCTCCTTAGTGGAGGAGAGAACTTCAAGAAGCACCTTCTTCCAGGAGACTGACATATGAAGGGTTAATCATGCGATGTGCATAACCCTGTTGCTCTTGGTTGCTAACAAGTCGGCTTGCTAGAGGACGGAGTGTATGTTCTATAACTAACAAAAAAAAAAACCCAAAAAAAGGGGGTGGGGGTGAAGCCACACTTTCTGTGCCTGATGTGAGAAATGCAGTTTCTTCCGTTTCCACTAAAATAGGTATGAACACATTTTAAATTAAAATCTCCTCTTCATCAAGTAGTGAATGATAAAGAAGAAAATAACATGGCATTTGATGACTCGAAACAAATTCCATTACATCAAGTCTTCTATATGTTAGAATAGATACAAGTTGAGCAGCATAGTTTCTGTATACATGCTCAGTAACTGGCAGCTGAATTTTCTTCTGTCTCTAAAATTACCTTAAGTCATTTGGAGTCCTCTTTTCTGCAGCAGAAGCTTCCACACCATGGATAGTAGCAGATGTACATGTGTACACTAATTTAAATTGGATTTTTTTAAGCTGGCTCTTGCTCCCCTCTCTCAAAGTCATGCAGGTGTGTAGGGAAGAGGCATCTTTCAGGAGTAGATGTTAGATGAGGTGGTGTAGCAGGTGATTTTAGCATGTGACATTTTTATTTGTTGAGGGTGTGGTGTCTGTCATTGCTCTTCTCTCTGTTCAGTGTGGTAGAGTCTGTATGTTAGGGTCTTTGTAAAGTGCCTAACACAGCAAACACACTGTCTCCCAAGGAATCTTGTCTGCCCGTCACACTTGAGGCATTTATAACCTATGCATCGAAACAAGTTCTTGTTAGATATCCCCAAATATTTGTAATGCAAATATTGTAAAATGGGGCTTGAGTTTATAGCAGGGAGGTGAAAATGGTTGTAAGCAAAAGTGAAACTGTAAATTGTCAATAAATACACGGAAATGGAGAAAAATACAAAATATATATAAAAACCGCAGTTTACTTGCTATTATGCACACCACAAATAAGAACTTTTCTTTTCAAAGTTCCTTTTTAATCTGGTAGTGGTCCTTGAAAAAGGCTGCTGCAAACATATTGTTTTGAGTGGTTTTATTCTTTGATAAAACCCATCCGCTCCTAGTAATTTAAACTTATTTGATGGAGGGAGGAGGCAAAAACCTAAAATAAAAGGTTGTGAAGTGTTTGGGATTGCAGAGAGCTGACAAAACTGTGAAGATTTAGCACTTGGCTAGTTGTCTCTCCTGGTGGCTTTTTGTGCGTGTTCCCATAAATGCCATTACATAATAGAGCTTCTCTTGGCAGGAGTCTTTGTCACAGTAATTCCTGAGGTTTCTTGAGATATGCAGTTTGTTTAGGAGAGTAACAGGAAGAACAATAGGGGAAAGTTCTTTATAACCTAATTAAGAAGAGGTTTTAACCTTTATTTCTCATACAGTAGGGATAAGCTCTGCATTTCTGGATCTCTTCCAAAGTATCTTTACTGTCCTCTGTTGTTCAGCCTCTTTTTTTCTTTTGCTTTTTTTTCCCCCTTGCTGGCTGCACTCAAGATATGAACTACCATCTTGCTGTCTGTAGCCTGCATCAGTATTGGGAAACTGATTGCTTTGTCTCCTCTTCCTTTGAATGGCTTACTACTAATCACTTCCCTGTTTCCAGTATTAAAGCAGAAGTGAAATTGTCTGTTTTCAGACACCTGAAGCATAGTTCAGGCTACATGCAGACTGAAGGTAGAAGCCCTCTCTCCTGTCTGCATCTGTTACTGGAATTTGTGCATTAAGGGATGCAAAATTTCGATGCAGAGGGTGATTTGTATATTAAACTTGCAAGCCCTGGTGATTACTGAACAGTATAATTGTGGTAGCAATTTATGGCTGATATTTCTTTCAGGTGCTTAGTAGAGACACAGTTGCAAAGAGGCCTTTGTCTGTCTTTTTTTTTTTTTCTTCTATGCAGCGGTAATAATTATTTGTGGCATCATAATCTCTAGCTATTTATGAGATTAAAGGAACACTGGCAGAGAATAGCATATTTTTAAAGTATTTTTAAAAATGGAAAAACACAATTTGTAAAACCACAAAAAATTGGCAGACGGACTCTATAGAAAGTGTGCCTGTAACCTCTTTAAAAATAGGTTAAAACTGGCTATAATTCAAGGTAACTGTTCAATTTTCTAGTATTTTTTCTGAGTGAAGAGTGAGCAACTAGTCAGGACCAGGAAAATGAGATTTCTAGCTGAAAGGCCATTTAACCTACCTTAGAAGTAGTCTTCTTAGATGGGAATATATTAGTGAATCCAGTGCTGGTGAAAGGTACTGGACAGGAGCCTGAAGTAGTTTAACCACACAGCAGTTACAGGGTGAATTTCCATTGTGGCTCTTTACTCTGTTGATCTGTTGGAGTCCTGACTTGAAGTGACTTTCTCTAGGGGACTTAGAACAGTTCAGTCTCGGAAGCTGTTTACTTCTTTACCTTCTTGCACAGACCGAGACACAATAATCGTTAATGCCAATAATGGGCTGAGACTGCTGCTTTATTTCACACGGGCTGTTGAAGAGCCAGCCAGGACTAATTATTTTGGGTGCAAGCAGCTTGTCCCAGATTCAGTATGGTGACCCAGAAGTGAAAGACTCTGTCTCAGGGAGTAGGCTAGTCCCAACGCTTAACTCTTTCCTTAGTACAGAGAGGCTCTTTCAAGCTCTGTGAAACGTGAGCTGCAAGACCAGAAATAATCTGTTTCTTGGCTGTGCAGCCTGCCAGCAACATGCGTCAAAGTTCTGCGTTTGTAGTTGGTTGTGTTGCGTCATTTCTTTTATCTGTCTTTTCTTTTTCACCACATCTATCACTGCAGCATCTCAGCACCTGTGTAGCTTGCCTTAGTTCTGTGAGGGAGGAAATGTAGGCTGCTCACTTTTCCTTGCTAGCTTAGGAAGCAGTGATGCTGTATCTACTGCCTAGTGAACCCCTTTTTGGAGGATTCCAGCTTTAAATCTTCTGTTAAAAGTGGTGCAGTCATCTCTTCCTCTTAACTTCATGTTCTCTGCAGGGGTCTGCCTAATCCCTACAGATTCTTCCCCTCAACTGAGTGCTTGATGGAGACTTTTCTCCTGCCCCAGGAACCAACCTGTTTCTTGCATCTTTCTCTGTGATGGGGCCACTTAGAGGCTTTTCTAGGTAGCTGATCTCTGACTGATAATGATAGATGAAGCTGGGTTCAATTCTCCTTGAAGGGTCAGCTGCTCTGAGCTAATAGGGTGTCTATTTTTTTTCCAGGAGTAGATTCACAGAAACATGTGCATGCGTTTTTCAGTGTACAGACCAGAGAAGACTAAAAACAAGTAGAGAACAATCATGGAAAAAGTCGTATGTAATTTTCCTCCCCCAAATCTCTAGTATATTGCTATCAGTAAATTATCTAGTGCATTTCCAGAGAGCGCTTCTGCACTTTGAAATTTTGTGGCGGAAAAAACCTCCGTTTTTCATTTGTTCACTTAGCCTTGACTAAGGACCTTTAAACATGCAACTAAATTCTAGTTTTGCTTATACTGGCATAAATTGGAATTAATTACAGCTAAACCCCAAATTAATGTGGATTCAAACTGATGATATATATAGCTGTATTGGAAGGTCTTGTGGTACATGAATAACTTAAATAGTGCCATGTATTTTTGTTGGTTTTTTTAGTGTGTTTGTTTAGTAGGCCTGCAGTATGGTTCTAATTCTAGAAGTGGAATTTCTTTTGATTTCAGTGGGGTTCTTGTGGGTAAGAGCAGCTGCAAAATCAGTCTTGAGTTTAGAATGGTGGGAACAGGTTTACAGAGTTTACTTGTACAAGAAGCAGACTTGCATCTACAACAAGAAAGGGAACCTGATATTTGGTTTCTGTTGGTTGCAATATGAAAGTGTGCAAAAACAGGAAGTGACTAATATTTTCATTTAGCTAGCTTCCCCCAGGACACAGACAGCTGGGTAGTTTTCAGAATTAACCTAATAATAACAATGTGCTTTGCAATAACATGTCTAATAGGCTTTTTTCTGCTTGGCTTTGGTTCCTCACTCCATATCAATCCATGGCCATGTTGTCTGACACCCCTCCCCCCAACTACCACCTCCCCTTCCTTCCCCCTCAAATCTTTCCTTTCCTTTCTGATAATGGTGGAAGACCATCTTGTAATCTATAGGTTTTGTTGTGGCAGTGTGATTGTTTGTGAAGGGGAGATTTCTCTGGTGACAAATTAGAGAAGTTAAGTGACCCCACTCAGTTGCCCCCAGACCTTTATGAACCCAAATGTAAAAGGTGGTCAGGTTCTGGAAGCTGAGCCTGCACTGAGAACATTTTTTCACAGTGAAAAGGATCAGGGCATCTCATGTAATTTGGCTAATTCCCAACAGGGATTTCTCTCCTGGAAACTAGCCCACCCAGCAGTAAATCCGCTTCCCTGATGTAAATGTGCTTACACGGAATGTGATGGTATTACTTAGCCATCACCTCTTTGACCATAACCTTGTCTACCAGGCAAAGTCAGAATTTTGTAGTTGACAAGGCATAGTGAAGTGCATTTGATTCTGAAAGAACCTGTATGTAGATAGCAAATACTGTTTGCTCTGCTCTGCAGTCTATTCCTGTTCAAGCTCTCTTAAACTAACTGGGTATGTGAAAGACTACACCTTTGCTTTTTTGTTTTAAAGAAACAGTTGGATATGTTAAATATTCGCTTTGCATGAATGTTTAAAGGAACGAGAGACTAACTAGCATTAATTACTGTTCTTGACCTTCTTAGACTTTATAAAATCTTACTATGACTTTTTTTTTTTTTTGAGCATCTAAATGTTTTAATTATTATTTTTAAGTGAGATTTTAAACAACTCCAGCTTTTCTTGTTGGACTTCTGTGCATCTTAAACCAGTGAAGGAACATGAAGAAATGGACAATATGAACAGAAAGTAACAGTGACCAGACTAATTTCACTGTTTGCATCTCATTTCAGAAACAAGGAAGATCATTTTTTGGTTTAGCATTTTTCTGCAGGGCGTGAAGATAGTATTGAGTCCTCTAAATTTGTTAAAGAGGTAGGTTTCCCCATATGTGAGGGCTTACATCTCTTTCAACAGAATAAATGGTGCTTTGTGACTTGACTTTGAAGGGTTCTAGGCAGTATGTTTCTTGCTGGCTTGCCATGAAAGTGTATACACTGTTTTAAATGCATGGATGAATAAAGTGCCTGAACATCTCTGATTTGAAAAAGCAGAGTTTCTGAAATGTGGTTCTTCTCCTCTAGTTTAGTAACTTGCACGATTGAATAGCAGATATTAAACAACTTGTTACTAATGCAGTTATACTGAGGGGTCTATCAGCATTTCCATTGTACAGCAGAACCCACTTACACAAAAGTCTATTAAGAGTCATTGCTTTGTCATACTGCAAAACGCAGCAATAATCTGCAGGTCATTAAAATGAAAGAACTGGATAAAGATGCACACCGAACTACAGTGCTAAAAAGCACTAACAAATTGACCTGCAATGAGAGCTGCTGAATAAATGGCAAATGATCAAGATCTTCTGTCGGGGCCTCTTGACCAAACAAGGAAAAAAACCTGCCCCATATGTTACTTGTGCAAATTGTCCTTCAATGTTGCTATGTTACTTCAACAGTTAACCTAAGTAAAGTATGTTGTCTCTGCTTTTAAAAGCAAAAATGCCAAAGAAATACTAAAGCTGGGCTTTGTTAGATGGAACACTGCAGAGCTTAGACACCACTGCTTTGTAGGTCAGGGTTGAAAAAAAATGGTGCTTTAATTGGGGTTTTTAGTTTTGATTAACCTGTTTTTAAAAAATAAAAACATTTGTTATAATTTGAAGTTGAAATTATGAATTTAATACAAAATATGTTAACATATACATTTACAACTTTTTATACTGGATACTGTTGCAATCTGGGAACTCTAGCTAAATATTTTAGTTTCAACCATTCTCGTTTCTACGTGGAAAAGGAGTTGGGAGGAAAAGATATATCTAACTTTTGAGGTCAGCCTATATAAAGATGGCACAACTGGCTGTGTATCATTAAAAGCTTGACCTTGTGGGGGACCCAAGGACTGTGTTACTGGGTGCAAGAAGCTGGTAATATCACAGGTCTTGGGACTTGGGCACCATCCAGTACCTTATTATCAGGACCATCCATTGAGTAGCTTGGAGCAAAACTGATGGACCAAATCTAGTGTAAAAACTCTTCAGTTGTCAAATCTACGTATTTTACAGCCAATAAGATCATACTTTTCTTTAGACATGAACTGAAGTATAAATGGATAAAAATCACTGATCTAAATCACCTTGATTTTTACATTTCTTATTTGTGTTAAATTTAATCAGGGGAAACAATTTACTATATATAGTACCTTCGTAAAAAGATTGAAACCAAATACTCCTCTTAGAGTTCTTTCTTTCAGTAAAGAATGGTACAGGGCAAACTGCAGGGGACAAAAGCAAAGGTAAGTATTTTATACAAAACTGTAGCACTGTCTTTCACCACAGCTGCATTGCTGAAAATCTGCGCATTTCTACCTTGCCAACATTTTAGTTCTTAAGTAATGTGCAAAATAGCTATGCTGGAAACTTCATGGTATTGTAGTAGTTTTTGTTAGTCAATTGAAGATGAAGGGTCATGAATTCATTGATGCCAACTGGGCATCCCTACATCCAAGTAACAATTTTGGTTTTGATAGAAAAACCAATGCCGTAAATATGTTTAGGCTTTTCCTTTCCAAAAATAGGTATAGCTGCCAGTAGGTCCTGTAAGCTGCCTGTCCTGTGTGTTGGGTCTCACTAAATGCAGCAGTGTCAATATTAAATTGTGCAAGTTTTTGGCCCCTAATGCTGTCCTTTGTTCTGGTTGGTCAAAATCAGTTTGCCTTCAGGGTGTAGATGTTCCATGTCACAAACTTCATTACTTGATTTGAACTGCAGATAGTCATCCCACTAGACATGGTTTTCCAGTTGGGTGAAATAAGGCAGATTGTGTGGTGCACCTTTTCTAGCCCCGTCCCCATACAAGGTGAGGAGAGTGGATCTTAAATAGGCCTGTCCAGTTTTCATTACAGCTGCCAAATTGCACATCTGTCTTGGTTCCAAGTACAAAACAAACATCATACAATTATTGCTGCTATATGGGTCTATGACTAAGGGCTTCTGCTAATTGTGAGCACCTGCCCCTGTGGCCACTTGTCCATAGCGGTAGGACTTTTTATTGAAATAAGACACTTGTGCATGTTTTTTAAGATATGTGGATGCTGTTGCATTTCAGCAACCATACAATACTTCACTGGAAGGAAACTGACTACTGGAAGTTTTTATTTTGTTGCAGCCTTTGTTTGCCTTTGCAGACATCGTGAATTATGCTTTCTTCGTCTACTTGCCCCGCTGTTGAGGACTTTGTGGTTTGTTGTGTTTTTGGATTGTCACTTGTCTAGAAACCTAACTCTTGACCTTGCCACTGTGGGTGACCCTGTCAGAGACACAAAACTCCAGATGGAAATGCTCTTGAGATCACTGGTAGCAAGCCTTCCCACTATGTCAAGGTTGCAATCCTTGGGATATAGTTGAGAGTTCTGGTGCAAGCAAACACCACCAGCGTTGAAGCCGTGTTTTTGCAGCACCATCTCTGCTGGACAGGACATGTCATAAAAATGATTGGCAACCAGCTCCCAAAACAGATCCTATACTTCCAACTTACTGGTCTCCAGTCTAGAGGTGGGCAAAAGAAGAGATTCAAGGGTACCTTGAAGGCCAGTTGGAAGAAATGTGATATTGACATCAATACCTGGGAGGCTCATGGCACCATTATCTACAATAAGGCGTTGATCATTGTGAGGAAACTCGCTTCTCTATGGCGTTGGAAGATTAGAGAGAAAAAGGAAAAGAGCTGTGACATGACATTGCCAGGAACTACTCCTTCCTACCACCGTTTGCCACATCTGCGGTCAAACGTGAGAATCTTAGATTTGCCGCCTCAGTCATCTGTGGGCTCACAAATGACTTCTTTACTTGCTGGAAGACTTCTCCTTGTATCAAGAGGCTGATGACAACTAGCTTCATTTTAGCAGAGTGCGTGTGTGGTTTAAAAAAAAAAACAACAAAAAAACCCCACACAACCTTCTAACCATGATCTGCAAGAACCTTTCAGGGATGGGGAAGAGAAGGGCCTTCTCTGCTTCTGTTGTTGCTTAGGTTGAACAAAGGAGACCAAGGAGCGGTTTGTTCTTTTCCTTTAGCTTTAGAAATCTCAGGCATGCTTAGTTCTAGCATTCACTGATTTTGATAGGGGCTGAATCTACATTGAAGTATGAGAGTCTGGGGGACACTTTGCAAATGGTTAACCTATAACCTTTTCTGTTTGGCGTTTCTAATTCACTCAAATACCTTGTGCCTCTGCATCTACCTGTGCCCCTTTAGTGAAAGTTCTGGGATCATCTGGAACCAGTCTGTATCCTGTGGAGTGGCCTGTATCTGAAACCACCTCCTGTGCATGTCTTGGTGGCTTTTTAAGAGCAACCTCTACTACTTATTCAGCTTCACAGTTCTATTCTATGCATATGTGCTCTGTACTTTATGTATTTATTCATAGTTGACCTTGCTTTTCTTCATACATCTCCCAGGCATACAAATCTGTCACCTCTGAATCATTACTTCTATTGCGCTGTCCTGATTGCTGTGGTCCAAAATTATTAATGTCAGTGGCAGAGAAGATGAGGAATGTTGTAATTAACCTGTTTTCTCTGTGCCGTAGCTCTTAAGCTTAATTTTGTCCAAATACAGTGGCTTTTTCTTGTTTGCTTCTTTGCTTTTCTCTGTTGTTGTTGTTGCTTGGGATGACAAATCCGTCTTCCATATCTTCTGGACCCTTGATTGATCATCTGGCAGTTTTCATGTTTTGCCTGACTAGGAAACCAGTATTAAAATGTTTTTCTTGCTCTCCAAGATTCTCTCTCAACTTCATAGCCTCATCTAGTTCTGCAACTCGCTCCTTGTTCTGTTCAAATACTAGGCTTCACTCTTGCTCTCCAGCTCCCGTGGCCCACCAGAGCTGAACCAGCGATACAAAGTGCCTCTCCTAGTTCGTTCGTTCTCTCCCTCTCCCTCTCCCTCTCCCTCTAGTGTCTCCCTTTATGGAGACATGGGTGTTTCCTGTATATTAAAGAACTAAAAACTGTGAGCTGCCCCAGGACATTTCTTCTTTTGTATTTACAGCATGGTATTTATCCAACAAACATCCTAGGATGCTTCCATGGTTTTGGCCACATCAGTGTAGCACAGCTGGGAGCCCTACTGTAGACAAAGTTGGCATTAAATAGTTGGTTTTTCTCTCCTCAAGTTCTGCTAACGCTGTCTCGGGCCTCTGAGTTTCTTACAGCCACCCACCTGAACTTACTTGCTGAACATGCAGCCAAGTCCATTGTTAACTTTCAGGCTTTTCTTCAAGTCTTCGCCCCATATCCTTTAAACTCTTCAAAAGCTCCTGTGTGACTTGTAAGAACTTTTTCTTTCCATGGGACTTATGCTCTTAGATGCTTGGGAACTTCTTTTGTAGTTCTGAAAATATTTTGGAGACCACTGGCTCTGAGAGAAGAAATATATCAGGCTTAAATCAGTTTTGTTGCCTCTCTTGCAACATGTTAGAACGTGTGCCTAAAAAATGCAGATATGAAAATAGATGAAACTTTGAACAAAAGTAGCTTTACTCCTCTGCTTCCTGCTTGTACACTTTTCTTTAGCTTGAGTGAACAACAAATGTGGTGGCTCTGAACTGTAAGTGTCCTAAAACTATGCCTGACGAAGGGTTTGTGTCCAAAAGCTTGCAAAAAACTAGAGGTGCACCCATAATATAAGTCCAAAGGAATATTGAAATTATTGGCAATTGGCTTTTTTTGGTTTATGACTGATAATTAGGGCTGTGCAAAATTTCTCTGGCAGTTTCATTTTGACTCATTTCGAGTTTGAAACAGCAAAATCGAAATAAAATCAAGAGCTTCGAAACAGCCTTGAAACAAAACAAGGCAAGTCAAAATGTTTTGAAGCTCAAGCTGGGCTTGCCTGCAGGGAAATGGAAACAAAAGTATGGAGAGGGAGAGGGAAGGTGTGCTCTCACTGTTGACTGTGTAGCTGGCCAGTGACTGTCACCCTTCCCTGAGGTCTCATCCAATCCCAGTAAAAGGCAGCATTGTTTGAACTGGCCTGCTTTCTGCCTTGGTGTCAGTTTAGTGAGGGTGCACCTTAACATGAACACATAGTATCACCCACCCCTGTCAAGAGTTTTTTGCCTGTCAGCACCAGCTAGAGGTGCAGGGCCCCAGAATCCAGACTCCCCCTTGCACCTATTGCCTTGACAGCTGGTGGGCTTTGTGGCCTCAGCAGGGGCTAGCATGCTTTCACCCTGCTGCACCTTAACACCCACAGTGTCACCCATGTCACAAGTTTTGCTTGTCTGCAGCTTGTGGTGCAGTTTCCCCCAAACCTCTGCGCCTGTCTCTTTGAAACTTGGCAGGCTTTGTTGCCTCAGTAGGAGATAGGATGCCTGCAGTTTTGACCTTGCTGTGGCTAAACACATACATGTGAAATGAGGTTTTTTGCTTTCAAGACTCTTTATGTAGTTTCCCTGAAACCTCTGCACCTATCTCCTTGAAACTTGGCAGGCTTCATGCCCTCAGAAGGGGCTCCTATTCCTGCATGTTTCATTCAAATCAGGCCAGAAACGATAAACTTATTGGCTGTTCCGAGCTTCCCCATTATGGCCTGTGGGCGAAACAGCAAAACCGTTTTGATTCAAAACAAAATGCTGTTCTGTCAAAACACAAGTCGAAATGGAACTATGCTGTTTTGCACAGCCCTACTGATAGCGTCACTGATAAATGCCAGGTGCATGCATGCAGTCATGGAATGCATGCAGCAAGGAATGCAACCCAGCAGCTTTGAGAGCAGCTGGGTTGCATTTCTTGCTGTATGCATGCTGTGGGGGAGGAGGGGAAGGGGGTGCAGATCGGGGACCCTACAGTGAGTGAGGCAGGAATAGGCACTTCGCAGCCTGGGTGGCTCATCTGGATGGCGGGGAGGGGGACAGCTCCTCCTGCTGCTGCATGCATGCCTGAGGGTGGCATGGGGGCATGTGTCCCCCAGATTTTGTGTGCAGGGTGAGAGTAAGCTGCAGCCTGGGGGGTTACACCGGCCTCTTCCCAGCAGTCGGGGGGTTCTGGGATGGGGGCTGTATTCGGAGTTGCTGTATCCCACCCTGCAGGCCCCCTCCCCAATGCTGCTGCCTGCCCCAAGTGTAGCCCTGGCTCAGCCCTCCCACCATGAAGAAGCTGGTGCAGCTCCTGGTTCCAGGCCCAGAGTGGGCAGCCTGCCATCACCCTGTGCACAAATTTGTGGAGCACATTTCCCCTATGCCTCCTGCAAGGGTGCACACAGTGGTGGGAGCTGCACTGTGTCTGTCCCCTGCTCCCCATTCCCTGGATGAGCTGCAGCGGTTCCATCCTGTGCCCCATTCCAGCTGGGCAGCCCCTGCCCTAGCCCCACTCACTCCCTCACCAAGGGTATCTCTATTTGCCTCCTTTCCCTCCACAGACTTACCAGCCAGACGCTGTTCTCCAAGCCACTGAGCTGCATATCAGCAATTGGGTCAGAATCGGCTGATATGGCTGACTTATTAATTAGCCATCAGTATCGGCTGAAAAAGTCTTTATTGATGCACCCTTGCAAAGCATTTTTTTTCTAACTGTTTAGTTGGTCTAATAAAAGAGATCTCATCTACTCAAAGAACCTTGCCTGCCTAAAAAGGTCAGGAGGCCTGAGAACACTCTGAAAGTTCTTGGTAGTAGGTCTTGATTTTGCAGGATGAATATCTAGAAATGTGATAGGACATGAGTATCTTTTAATTTCTTGCTGTGCTTATTGCTCCCTTCCCCAGATTTCCAAGAAGAAACGTGTTGCAGTGAGGAGGAGAACCCAGGGCATTAAGCATGCAATGAGGAGCAACTTTGAACAGAGTTGAAGAATTAAGATGAATCACTTGCTAAACCATTCCTGTCCTTAAGCCACATTTCTGGTTGGGGAGAAAGAGAGAAGGCAGAAAGGCATATTTATAAATCTGAGATCAATTGAAATGCATTAAGTTATAAAGTAGAAAAAATATTTTCTTCCAAGCAAAACTGCAGAAGGCATTGATTCTGCAGATGAGCTCATCAGGAAAGGGTGTGGGTTGTGTTCTCCTGCTTTATGGCTGTCGTAGTGATGTGGTAGCCACCAGAGAGGTGACAATCTCACCCCTACCCTGCTTTTAAAGGCAGGTAGCTCTGTGTTTGATCTGTTTCTCTGGGACTGAGTTGGTGTCCTCCTCACATGGATAAGCCATCCTGAGCTAGAAAGAGCTGCTCTACTGATAGACTTCTGTTTACCACTTGCTGAATGTATTCCCTGGAGGGTTGTTTTCAAGGAGTTTAAACAAAGGACAGAGATCCTTTGATGCCCTGGAGGGATCCAGACCTTGTTAAAATCTCCTTTAGAAAATAGTGAGATTCTAACAGCAACCAGATTATGACATGGGAAAGCCGGATACAGTACATCCTCAGCTGTGGCTGTTAAATCTCAGCTGGCTTACAACTGCACAATGTTATGCCCTCTAATAGGGCGCCTTTTAGGTGGATAGTATATCTTTCTAAAATGAGACTGTGAAGACCAAGCACTTGGTGTGGGGTCGGGGGGACACTATGGAAAAATGTTGTTCTTTTTTAGTCGATGCAGTTCTATCTATTCAAAGGCTGGTGAATTTGATCAGCTCAGGTAAGTATGATACAATGGATCTGAAAGAAACAAACAAGTACACTTTAACTGGCTATTTAAAGAGAGTTCTGGATGTCTCATTATCCTGATTTAAAATGTTCCTTAGAGAAGGCAAAGTCTAGGATTTCTATCTTGTTGCTTCTGATTGAATACAATCATGGGAGTATCTTTCGTTTTTATGTATTACAGTGAGTGAGTGTGTAAATTCAGGTGCACTGTGGCATGGCTTTGTGGTATAGAAGTGACAAGGACAGGACTGAGCTGATAATGGGGTATTTGGGAGCAGCTCTGAACTGAAGGAGTCTCTTTTTGGTGCATTTGACTTAACTGACATTTTCTAGAAAACTTTTGGAAAGCATTGCTAATAATTCAGGAGCACAGCACTTAGCATGGATAAAATTAGGGGCTGGGGATAACTGCATTCATCTCCTGCCATTTATCCAGCAGTCATTAAACCCCAGAAAATGTTCTTCTACAAGGTGATCATTATTTGGAGAACCCTGAAAATAGAAAATGGTGGGTGTCTGTGTGGCGCGTATGTGTGGGTCTTTTCTGGAGCATGAATACTCTATATTTCAGCTATTCATATTTTGTCATTCCTCAGCTTTGTTTGTCATGTATAATTAAAAACAATTATTCTAAAAGGCTACTGCCTTTTACCTGTCTCACTTCCTGTCGTGTGTGCTAATTATGAGAGTGCAATTGACAACAATTATTTTTGTGTGGAAGAGCACACCTCTCAATTGTCGTACCTGAAGTTCTAGTCTTTGATTGAAGAGATTAATATACATTTGACGTCTCAAAGGGAGGCCCATGATTTTAAGTGGTGGGAGCAGTGGAATTCTTAAGAAGTGAAATATCCTTTGGGTAATAAGGAGTAAGAGAGATGGGAGGGGTATAGGAAAATACAGTACATATGCAGATGCATTTCTGAGAATGTTCTGTTTAAAGTTTCCTGTAAGGCCTCGCATGCTCTCTAAAATCCAATTTGCATCAGTAAATGTTTGGCTGTTTCCCAGCAATCAGCTGTAATTATCAGTTTTTAAATTGGGAAACCAAGCCTTGGCCCCAGCATCCGTGACAAACTGTATTTTTAAGGTATTTCTTGGAGAGAGAGAGAAGGAAAAAAAAACAAAAAACCCCAAACCAACCCGGTTCTTATTACTTTCAGCTAACCTGTTACCAAGTGCAAATTTCTCTGAATTTTTACATTTTATATTGCTAGTTTAACTGAGTCCAAGTTTTACTAACATCTTAACCCCGTTACAAATGTTTATATAACCATTTTACCATTTTTTTAACAATTAAATGGCTTTTAAACTTTTTAAAGGGTACTGGACCTCTTTTATCATGATAGAAAACTGGATAATAGACATTATGTTCCAGGACCTTTTGTGTCTGTGAGTTATAAATGACCAGAGTCAGTTATACTCTCTAAATCTTCTGACCTGGAATTGTTCTGGGGAGGGAATTGACCAAGGCAATGGGACTAATGGAATATAATGTTTAATCTTTAGATTCTACCCAGTAACCTATTTCTAATAGTAACAAAGCTGTTGCTGTCTGATTTGTTTGTTTGTTTATTTTGGCAAGATGCTTGGATTTGTGGTGGAAAGTTGGAATTCATTTTCCTTTTCGCAGATTCATCAGCGTTGGTATGTGTCCCTGCATTGTCCATGCGCTCTCTGTTGATTTTACAAAGCTGGCATAATACTTCAAATCCGACACTTTTGTAGTTGGTGACTAAATTCACTCGGGTCTCCCCAGTTGTGCTCTGTAGAAAGACTGTTCCTATAATTATGGGAACCAGATAGAGGATTGTCATTGCTTAATTGGAGAACAGAAGATATGTTAGCTTTTAGCGACTCCAGAAACTAAAGGTGTTTACATTAATCCAGGGGCATTATGGGCATTTGTACATGTTTGCACTGCATCAAAGGTGTTTTAGTTCAAAAGATCACTGCTGCCATTTTCTCAGTGTTGACATGCATTTTGCTGTTTATACAAATGCTTGCTGCACAGCGTTGGGTGCATCAGCTTGTGTGCAGAACAGACTCGATTAATTGAGTCTGCTGTGATGTGCTGGATTTCTGGTGCATTTGAGCAACTTAATGTATGTGTATAAATGCCATATGGCCAGGGCCACCCCTGGGGAAGGGGAGCAAATTGGGGTGATCGCCTGGGGCCCTGTGGACAGTGCCATACAGGCTGCACCACAGCTGCTGGCTCTGTGCTCTGCCCGCTCGCCACCAGCCCCCAGCTGTACATGGGCTGATATGCCCCTAGCCCTGCACACCCCTAGGACAGCACTGTCTATGGCTGCTGCTACTTGCTGTAACTATATAAAAATGGTAAATTCTTTGGGGCAGAAGCTGTTTCTTGTGTGTTGGTAGAATGGGGCTATGATTACAGTATAAATATTTAACAGTACCATTAGCAATGTTTTCTTTTAAATTGAGCCTTCAAATCTACCTCAGCAATTGCCAAGTTTGCTAGAATGTGTGATAGAGGTAAACTTAAGATGCTTGTGTGTTGTTGCTGAGGAATACGAGGGGAAACTCCTGACTCCCCAAAACAAGAGCTTGTTTCTTGAAAATGGACTGCCTTACTTGTGCTGCGTAGTGAGGGGATGCAGCATGCTTTGCATTACCAACACTTCTGAGTAAAACCAAAGACTCCAGCGCATAATAAAAACTGGAGCATGAATTGAGAGCGGGTGCAGTTACCTCTGGTGTTTTTTCATATCGTTTTGCAAAGGTATTACCAACAAGGTCAGCACCTCCAAGTACTGTGCCATGGCACTGGTTATCTGAAGAATGTGTATCCTCATCTTGAATCATAAGCTTGCTACAGTGCATGTGTCCATGAGGTAAAATTTCTATCCACAGCATCAGCCTAGCTTAGCATTTATTTTTATCTTGAGATTTGTGATGGTCATAGGCCTAGTCTTCACTACATGGTTTTCCAAGTACATGAGAATATAGCATCCCTTAACGAATGTTAAAGCAAGCTGATGTTTTATGATCCTCATGTATTCCTGTAACCAAATAGACAAGGTAGATATAAGCAGTCTAAAGCATTCTTGTTAACTGTCAGTGTCTCGTTAACAAGGGCCACCCAATGGACTTTCTAGCAGTCCATCTGGCTGAAGTAGAAATCTACATGGTTTCAGAGGTTGGATGTGAGGCTTAGATGTTCAGCTTGTATAGTAGCAAGATCACTTGCATGCTTGCTCATGTTGCAATACTGAATTTTGGACAGCATTGCTGGCCATTTGTCTAGATATCCAAAGCAACTGTGTGCTTGAAGCACCAACAGTTTAAATGGAAAAAAAAAATCATTATTGGGAACTCAGTTCTTGTGTGTTCTTTTTTTTTCAGAAGCCTGTGGGGGGGAGGGTTGAAGCTGTCAGCATAGAGATTGTAAGGAAATAAGAATGTTTTCCCCGCAGACATGAAGCTTAAAGTTAGTAACTACTGAAGTTCTGTGCATCTATTCTCTTTTAAGCTCATGACATCAATATGCTGCTTTTAGCCCTAAGCTCCCTGCTTCTTCATCCAGTGACTCTTATACTTTGAGTGAGTTCCTGGCTCTGTTTTTCCTAGTCTCTTTTAAGCAGTGAGCCAAAAGTGTTGCATTGAATGATCATGAATTAATTATAACTGTGGCAAGGCAGGTGCGTTTCCAAAATGAAGTGGCTTTTTTATGGTGATGAGAGGTTAACATTAACATTTTAAACAGGCCCAGGTTCCTAGATCAGCTTCTAAATTGTAGTGGTGGGAGCTTACTGACTTCAGTGAAGTCCACATTTGCATGTGAAACTAACCTAAATTTAGCCCTGTGTCTAGCCTGTGGAGAATTGGTGCTGTGCTGCCTTTAGAAAGGAGAAGAATGTCCTGTGGAGTAGCTTAGAACAGGGCAGCCGTGACCGAGTCCTGCTCCCACAAGAATCTCTTACTGATGAAGGCATTTTAGATTGTGAATTTTAGTGCTCAAGATGTTGCCATCCCCAGCTAGATCATCCCAGCCAAAGCTTTATCTAGCTGGGTTTTAAAAACCTCCAAGGGTGGAGAGTCCACCACCACTCTGGGTAACCTGTTCCAGTGTTTTACTGCTCTCCCTAGTGAGGAAAGTTTTTCCTAATACCTAACCTAAATTTCCCTCACTGCAACTGGAAACCGTTGCTCCTTGTTCTGTCATCTGCCACCACTTGAGAACAGTCTAGCTCTGTCCTCTTTTGAACCCAGATTCAAGTAGTGGAAGGTTGCTATTAAATCCCCCATCAGTCTTCTCTTCTGTAGACTAAATAAGCCCAGTTCCCTCAGCCTTTCCTCCTCAGTCATTTGCCCCAGCTCCCTCACCATTTTTGTTGCCCTCCCTGGACTCTCTCCAGCTAATATGTTTTAAATAACTGCTTTACGCAGTGTTTCTTGCACTTTCCTGAAGCACCCACTGTCTTATTGAAGAGATCAGAGACACTGGACTAGATAAATCTTTGGCCTGATCAGATGCTGTAATTCCTGCGTTTTGAGTGTATATGCTCAGAAGGTAGTTCTGTTTCTGTGGCATTCTGCTGTTGATTGTTACAGTATTGCTTATTGTCAGGTTGACAGCCTGATGGGTGCTAAGGTTGTTAATGTTTCAATTTGTTAGAAATTGAGACCATGTATTTCTGCTAGGTCTGTTTGTTCCTGGAGTATTGAGGTAAACAGCACCAAGAAACCAAAAACCAACCAGTTTATGAAAAGAAGTGGCATTTAGTTGTGAAATTAAGTCACAGTTTAAGCAGGTATTTTAGCAAGGTTCACCTGGGTGTGAAAAAGCAATCAAAGTCTTGCAGAATTCCTGTGGATTCATAGTAAGTAGGGTTGGAAGGGAGCTGAGCAGGTTATCAGTCCGAACCCCTGCCATGGGCAAGAAAGAGTACTGGGGTCAGATGACCCCAGCTAGGTGATTATCTAGCTTTCTTTTGAAGACCCCCAGGGTAGGAGCAAGTACCACTGCCCTTGGAAATTGGTTCCAGATCCTAGCTGCCCTGGCTGTGAAATAGTGCTTCCTGAGGTCCAGCCTTAATCTACTCCATGATCCATGTTGGTATCTAGAGTAGATTTAAATGTAGGCCTCCTTAAGGATTCAGATCAGCCAGCTGGGAACTGAGTTTGCAAACTGGTTTTACTTGTGTTGAGTTACGTTGGAAGGCAGTGGGAGGCTCAGAATCAATGCTCTTGTTTCTTTTACTGTGTTGGAGTCAAATCTTAGGAGGCTTTTTTAAAGATATCCAAATGCGTCCACATTACTTGTGAGGCTAGTATCTGTTGTATTCATGGCTCAGATCTGATTCTAGGTCCCTTCTGTAAGAGCTGGAGGAGGCAGACTCACCCCTTGAGGTAAAAGAAAAATGCATGTGGCTAATAGTAGGAATTGAATATTTTGTCAGTTAGAGATCTTTTCAAGATGTTTCTGCCCTTCTTTGTAGCTTACTATTGCTCCCTTCAGCTATACAGATGAAAGCAAATCTTCCAGGACTCAAATATCCTACAGTAGATAAAAACATTTTCCATTCATGTGAACATGATGTTCTCAAATGCTGCTTCTAGATCTGTCTTTCCATTGCAAACATTGGAGTAACTGGGGTTATTACATGACCATAAATTTCACCTCTTGGCTGTAACTTGGAATACAGAATTCTAAGTGGGGTCAACTCTGTTTATTTTTTGCTAGGGTTGGAAGAGAAACTGCTTTAGTTTTCCCTCCCTTCTCCCCTCATTTCCCTATGGTATTTGTAAGAAGCAAAAATTGCTGGTTTAAGATCCTGTACTCTGATAACTCTCTTTCTTTAAGAGATGAATGGGATGTCTCTTTTCCAAAATTAAATTTTAGTTTCCCTAGTTTTAGCTAATTTATCTGGATTTTATGTGGATTAACTTCTCTCACTTCTAGTGCCCTTATCCAACATAATGCTCAACTAACCAGCCAAGTGGCATGTCAAACATGTTTGACTTTTTGGATCATGTAACTCCACTTTGGGTTGGCAAGTATCAGCTGTAGAGGTAGGACAGCAAATTGTCCTGTGTGCCAGTCCCTCATGTCTAGCAATCTCAAATATGTGGCACAAGCATGGCTCAGGTGAGACTAAGGACTCAGATCAAAGGTTGTTGCTTTGTAGTGGGGCCAGAGAAAATCACTGGGAGGACAGAGGTTTGTGTACCGTATGTGAAGTGTTGCGTTGTTTTTGTCACAGGTGGACTACTGTAGCTAGATGCAGAATGCTTTATTCTTTCTGTTGTTCAAATATCTGTCCAAAAATGCTAAAAAAAGGAGTGCAGTGCTGATGTCTGGCTCTTTTTATTTATTTATTAACTTTAATCCCACGCTGCTTTTACCTTCAGTTTGTGAGACATCAGGGTTTAGAGAGAAATGCCTCTTTATCTGTCTGCCCACGTTTAATTAGAAGATCTGCTCTGTCAGTGAAAGCTTCTGGGATGCAGTATTTTACTTTGTGATGTCCCAGGTTGCTCAGGTACACACTTGCCTGTGCCAAACAGAATATAAACAGTTTGCATTACCCAAGTGAACAAACAGGCTACAAAGACTTCCCCAGAGCGAAACTTGCAGGAAGAAGAGCCTTTTGTTAGACATGGGTTCCTTTATATTCAGGTCAGAGAAACAAAGATGTGAAATGCTGAATAACTAACTTTGTTTTTCTGATAGCCAGATTTAAATGTCCATTGTTTTAAAATTAGTGAACTAACCACATCTAAGCCAGAGGTGGACAACCTATGGTACATGTGCCAGAAGTGTTATGAGTATCCTGTGAGTGTGGGATGCAGTGGATTACGGAGGGGACAGGCAGCACGGTGGCAGATGAGGCAGGACGCAGAAACCAGAACAGCAGACTGAGTAGGGAACATGGGGCAAAAAGTGGGGCAAGGGCAGGCTGAACTTTGTGAGGGTGTGGAGCTAATTTGTGGCACGCTTGCCAGAAAAGTTGCCCCCCTACTGCTCTAAGGTCTAGAGTACACCAAGCAGAATGGCTTCCTCTCAGAGAAATATAATTAGAGGTTAATATGCAAATAGAGTACCTGTCTTCCTAAAAATTCACCCTGCTTTAGAAGCACAAACTACTTAAAGGACCTTAGTCAGTTTAACCATTCCACTTCTGTTTGAAACCTTTTTATCTCCTATTGAAATGAAAGAGTACGGGATAAACTACATTTTCTCTGGTTTCAGTGGTGTTGTACTATCTGATGGTTAGGGCCTGGTTTAAATCACAACTTTGCATTTTTTTTGTGAAAATCATGAAATTAAGTGATTTTCCTGAAAAATGTGATTTGCAATAACATGCCAAATATGGTCATTTTCTGGGGAGTTCTCCAGCAAGTGACCATATAATGGCATTTTATTGCAACAAGATAGTTGCTGCAGGCTGGAGAAAGGCTTCCCCAGCCAGCAGCAAAAGTCTAGTAGCCCGAGGGAGGGTTGCAAAAGGGATAGCGGGAGGAGAGAGCTTGGAGATGGGTAGGGAAGAGTTACAAAGCTCTGGGTCTTTGGTCTGTGTAAATTGTGATTAGGCAAAAAAGTGACAGTGCAGATGCATATTCTTGTATTTCATATTTAGTTTTCCTTAGTGGCTTTCAACTCAAAGGTTTTCAATTAAAGTCAAGCTATGACCTTTCCGACTGCAAGTACTATAAACTCTTCTCCCAGGGATCTGAAAATACAACTCATTTTGACTCCATCACCAGTAATAAATACTTACTTACCTTGCATGTGAGAAATCTGTATTTCCTGAGACTTGTGCTCTAGAGAGTAAATCTTAACTTTTGTGTGTGTGTGCATCATGAAAGCTTCTGTATAAGAATGACTGATAGCTGTGTGTGAATAAGAGCTGAAGTAGGCAGAAAGACTTTGTATGTGAACTCTGAACCAATTTTCGGCCTACATATTAGACTGCTTAGTTTAGGTACCATGTACAAAATTCCACCCTCTGCTTTTTGTTTGGGGTGGGGTGTCAGGGTTTTTTTTTCCCCTCTCTCTCTCTTTGCACTTCTCTGGATTAGTTTGTCTGATTTAGCAAGGTTTGTATAGGTTGGAAGTAGTGATAGGTAGTGTTAAAAACACAATGGACATCTGGAAGAAAACCACCATTTTTTTTTTTCTCTGCCTTAAGGCAATAAATCATAAACCTGGTTTGTCATCAAAAGCTGGTTTCTGTAAAACCTGTTGATGAAGTTTCTGGTTTTAAAATGAATACATTGACCCCCACCTTCCTCAGTAAATACTTTGGCAGTCACTGAAGTTCTCATGTAAAATCTTGTTTTTCATCAAAAGTTTTTGACTGTGATGCTCCTTAGCCGTACACAATTGTTGCCAGCAATCTTCTCTGGTACCATCTTCCCTTGACTTGCTTATAAGTACAGAAGCAGGAATACTTTTGGCTGCATGACAGAACTGAGCTTTCATATGGTAGATTTCAGGAGGTTTGGATTAAAGTTTTACTCATGGTATCTTCTAAATCCGTGCTTCATTCCTTCTCTAAGCAAATGCCAGGTACTGATAAGCCAGGCATACTTTGTATAGGAGTAGAGGGGGTGATGGATCTGTGGACTCTGAAGCCTTTAGGCTTCTTACCTGAGATTTATTCCTCTGGAAAAGATGGCATGTGTAAAGGAAGAGAATTACAGGTACTTAGTACCCGTCTTGTCTTGAAAAAAACCAGTCTATTTGTTCATTTGACTATTTGTTAGTTAGTGTAGACTAGAGCAGTGTTTCTCAACCTTTTAAGCAGCAAGTACCCCCAACTTCTGAAAAGTCTAATAAGTACCCCAACACTCAATTTTCCAGGGGATTTTATATTTACGGATTGTGTGCCATATGTTGGAAGAAGGCCTGTGTATATAAGGCTGTGATATGACAGATGTCTGATCTGGTGTGGGTAGGGTTGCCACCTTTTTACACAGGAGTGCTCAACTCAAGTATGTACCTGGGCTACAGGTGATGTTGGCCAAAGCTAGGAGGGCTAAGCACAGCATGCCAAATTATTACGGGGGGATTTAAAGCGCACCAATTTTTTTGCCATAGTTTTGAGAGGAGGAAGGGGTGAGAGAAAAAGGAAGAGAGGGCAAGAGAGTATATTGGGGTACCCACATACTCCCTGCCTGTGTCTCGCATAGCACAGGTTGAGAAACTTTTTTTTTTATTCTGTGCCCCATTCCAGTTTTACCAGCAGCCTGCATACCCCTACCAGCATATGGCTTGTATTTTAACCCCTTAACTGCCTATTATAATGAAAATAAATCTGGTATTACAAAGTTTCTCCCATATAACCCTCAGATGTCTTGTGTACCCCCAGGGTTGTGTGTACCAGAACCCCTGGTGTAGGCTTTGACTGACAGAAAGAATGATTCCAATTTTTTTATTAGAGCTATATTTTAAAGAGGCTGTGGTATGGGAGCAAATTGGGGGTTACAATGCTGATGCCAGTTCATTGGATCAGTTCTCTTCTATTTATTCTGTAAATTCAGATAGCATAACTGCTTCTGAACAGAAATCCCCTTCTCCCCTGAGCTTGCACTGCTCAGTGCCACTGTATAATTCTCCTGGTTTCTTTTTGCTTTCAGTCTCCTGTCATGGAAACAATATTCAAAAATAAGAGCAATTAATTTCACACAGTGGATAGGATTTAAGTTCACACATTGGATAGGATTTAGGTTGGCAAAATGAAAAAGATTGACAAATGTTGCAGGAAATGATTGAGTTGAATGCATTTGTATTGTGTCTCAATAGGTACAGAAGCTTCATGAGTGAGCAAGCCACAGTTAGTGGTTGTTGACATTTTCCCCCATTCTCTGAGCAAGCTGTATCCATTGTACATCTGTTTTTAAGTGCATGTCAAACTTAAAGGCAACAGGAAGGTGGGACCACTGAGATTATCCGGCCTGACCAGCCCAGAGAGTGTTGCCTGCATCAAGCCCCTGCCAAGTAGGGCTTCAGAAGTGGATTAATGATCTAAAACTGTACTAGGGTTCAAGGTTTTGATTAGTCATTGGGATTGATGCTTCTGGCTTCTGTTTAATTGTATAAAGCCTATATGTACTTGAACAGCTTTCATGTCTGAACCTGCTGCATTCTTCCAAATTCTGTGGTTGGGACTTTTTTTTTTTCGTAAAGGATTTGAAGGCTAGTAGGATGGGAGGTAACAGCTTGGGACTTGCTGTACCTGCCATGCAGCTTGTGCCAAACTCCTTCTTAATTGTTGAATGGTTCCACTGCATTGCTGTAATTGGCTAGTGACAAAACTGGTCTTCCAGCCCAATGCCACTGAATGTATTGTGGGTAAAACAGCCTTGAGTTAGAGCTAAACAAAACTCCAGAAAGAGTATTCTAATCCCCCTTATTCTGGCATCATCTTATGAAAAGGCCTCTGGGCCTCACTCTGCCCAGTCTAGAGTGCTGGCAAGTTCATCCAGCCAAATACTAATTTGAATTCGTGGGGTGCTGGGGTCGGAAGAAAGAGGATTGATGTTTTCTCTTAGCTTTGGAGAAATGACCTAATACTCTTGCTTTAAATATGAATTAAGTCATTCTCTGTCAGATACAGCCCATATGGCATTTCTGGTAAAAGTAGCAGATGTTTGTCACACTGTGGCTTTTTTTGTTTTTGTTGAGTCATTTTTGTTCTTTGTTTCCCTACATCCTGTCTATAGAGAGCTGCTGGCAGCAGTGGCTCTGGTATTGTGGGTTATTGGTATGAATTTCTGAATGTATGTTAAAATTCATAACTAAATGGACAAAAGAGCCATTTGGGATGTGGCTGTGAGACCTTCTTTTCAGGGTGCAGTAACCTGATTCCAGATTCTGAGTCTACGCTCTATGGAATTTTCTCGTGTGTCACTTTTGCTCTTGCCGTCTTTTCTTTAATATTAAACTAAATCTTCCATCCCTGCTCCTACCTTTTTATTGTGAACCTAGCCTCTTTACAAATCTGTGTCAATTTATATTCCAAAGTGGTGGGGGGTGTTTGTGGAGGACATAGGGAGAGTATTGTACATTATTTTTCTTTTTTGTATTCACTCAACTAGTCCTAATTGATCGTTCTCATGTACCCATGAGCTGCTGTTCTAGTTTAACATGGACTAGCAGGCATATGGTGATACACTGCTTCAGACAGGCTTTCTCCCCAAAAGTGCCAGATAAGGCTGTGGCATCCCCCAGCTGCCTGGTGTACAGGAGACAAATGACTGCATCCAGAAAGAATACAAAAAAAAAGTTGGTGCAGTATGTAGGGCTGAGGATGGGTTTGCTGGTAAGAATGACTTGGCTTCATCTTTCTGAGGTACATAAACTGAATTCTTGGTTTTCTTAGACAAACTAGTGCTCAATGATTTATTTTTCTTTAAGTGTTTGCTTG
>JAGPOW010000304.1:68017704-68031758 GCA_030014935.1 Caiman crocodilus | reverse complement strand
GTTCCTTGTCACCCCAGGTGGTGCTGGGGAGAAAAGGGCTCTGCCTATTTGCTGTTGATCTCCCCTGATGAGCTTGTAGGCAGCCACTAGGTCTCCCCTCCTCTTGCTGAGGCTGATCAGACCCAGGTCCCTCAGTCTGTCCTTGTAGGGCCTGTCCTGCTCTCTCACCAAGCAGGTGGCCCTCCTCTGAACCCTCTCCAGGCTGGCCACATTCCTTTTGAAGTACCTGCCCCTGGTTTAGATTGTGTCCAGGATCATCCCTCTCCAGTTTGTACAGTCTGTAGGGCTTCTAGATACTGCTATAATAAAAGTAATAATCTTGAGTGCTACCTCTTGTGGATGTTTAATCAAACTTGTGTTATTTGCAGACTATTTCCAACTTGGATAGACGAGACGGACATTTTTGCCTGATTTATGCCATTTTATATGGTGGTTTAAACAAGCAAATGAGGACCCATAGGAGTTCGCAAAAAAAACAGAGGATGTGTCTGGATTAATGTCACAGGGGAGATTCAGTTGAAGACGGAGCTAAAATTAAATATTGTCTTCTGGAGAAGAGGCAAAACCACACAACTGAAAAATGCGAACAGCGGTGGTTAAGTACAGGAGCACTCAGCTCTCAGGTTTCCCCTGGGACCAGCTATTAAAATGCAGGGAAGTGGCAATCTCATCCTTGTATTGTTTTAACTAACAAGGGAAAAGCCCTACATAGGAGTGTTTGGACATGAGGAACCTCCAGGCCAGTATTGCAAATTGAAGATATTATATAATCGCCCTCTACAGTTGTTTATTTTGTAGAATTTTCCAATGATGTACTAAGTGCTTTCCAAAGATACGTGAAGCAGAAACATTTTTCTCACTGCGAACTTTTGCTTGCTTGTTCTATGGCTTGTAGGTGACTTCAGGTACTTGAAGAATGCTATTTACCTCTCATCCTGTATCTTCCTGCCCACCAGCTGCTTGATTTTTATCATTGCTGTTCCAGTGTTCCCATCTACCCTGACTGGGGTGGATGGCAGACTTGGACATGGAATGACATCTTGAGAAATGTCTCCAGCAGCTCTGGCCAAGATTCTACCCAGTGAGGGGTTCTGTGTCAATAGTCCAGTCAATCCCCTCTTCCTTGCACCTGAGATTTGGTGGATGTTCCTGGTGTTTTTCCAGGAACATCCACTAGTTTCCAAATGAACTCTAAATGCTGCAGGCATAAGCTAAGTTCTCTGCATGGCCAGCTGCTATTGCTGGGTCATAGTCCTGCCTTAAGCATACCTCCGACGCTGAGCCAAGGAGTTCCCATGTGGTCATGTATCTTGTTTTAGAAAACACAGTAAAATGCTACTTCATAAATAACATGAAATGGGGAATGCAGCTGCATTTAGGTTATTTTTTGATGCTCTAAGCTAAGGACCAGTTGATCCAAATTAGATCTGTTAAGAATTCTCAGTATAAAAATTAAGTGGATGGTGCCTGTGAGAGAGCATCAAAAAGTATATATAGTTATTCTGTATATGGGCAGAATCATGTAAAATGCACAAGCTAGTTGTCCTCAAAACCATATTAATTAAGTCCAACGTGTCTGAGCCTTGGGATAATTTTTCGGCTTTGGGACATTTCCTGAACTAAGCTTAACAAAGTGGGGGGCTTTGTTAAAGGAATCGGGGGCGGGGGAAATGGAAGGCTTTTTCTCACATCCTAGATGGGAGCATGCAGAGATGGAACATTAAGGAACTGAGATAAGGAGGGGTATCAGTAGTTCAGGAGAAGGCTGAACCAGGGTGAGACAAATCTGTAGAATCTTGGGAAGAAAGACAAACACCTGAAAACTAAAGATGAGGTGAAGACAGCAAAACAATTCAAAGAGTAAAGTAATAGGGACACGGTCTCTTTTTGTTGTCTTTATACATATCTAACTAATACTCATTCCATGATGGTCACAGATTCTAGTTAAAAAAATGAAAACCAAGTCAAAGGATGCAGCTACACGTGCATTTGAGCATGACTAAATTTAATGCACATTAAGCAATTTTGGCAAGTGTCTACCTGTGCAGGAACTTTGTTACTATAAAGTTAGTTCAAGCCTCTGGACTTAAACACTAAAGTTAATTCAAAGTTCCTGTAGCCCTGCCTTGTGCCCCTGTGGCCATTAGGGGGTGCTCCAACCTCCAGTCATATGGCTGCCAACACTTGGCAGCTATGTTAAAGCCAGAGCGAGCCACCAACACTTGGCAACCATCTGGAAAACTCTGATCCTTGGCCAGCCCCTTCCCTGTCCAGGAGCCATGTGCCCAACACAGAGGCAGCATGCAACAGCTCCCTCCTTGGCCTCCCTGCCTCTCCACATGATGGGTGCCCCTGCCAGTAATGCCCAGTACTCTGCTCTTCCAATCCAGCCTCTGCCAGTGACAACCAACTCCCTATGCTTCTGCTGGCCCCAGAAGGCCTCTCTCCTCTCCCTGTCTGTCCAGGCCCCAGAACAACCACATACCTGCCAGCAGGGGCCAGGGCAAAGGCTATAGGACCACCCCCTCCCCCGGCACACTCCCTGCTCCAGCCCAGCCCCAGCACCATTCTCAGGACATGCACACAGATGAAACAGAAAAACTTTACCCTCACAATGCCTACCACCACCACCCTCCTCCTCCCCCTTCAACCAATAGAACCCTTCTACCACCCTTCCCACCCATCAACAATAAATAACCCACTTACAAATGGGAAGCTATACACAGGAGGAAAACTATATATTACAGTTTGGGTCTTCAAGCCCAGGGGAGTGGGGGATGGCAGCACTAGGGAACAGGGCCTTAGGACAAGTGCCCAGCACAACAACCCCTGAATGTTCCCTGGGGCTGGACTCGGGCAGGCCCCCTAGTGGTGGACAGACCCGGCACTAAAGTTAGTGCCAGGTCATATATATATGTGTATCAACTAATCACACCCAGATTTGATACCTGCATTTGCACGTATGAAGTGTAGGCACCATCCTAAGTTAATGCACACTAAAAGCATGCATGTGTAGATGTGCACCCATAATGCACATTAACTTAGGCTAATGTGCATTAATGTGTCTCATGTAGATGTGCCTAAAGTCTGTATTCTATAACTTGTTTTCAAACAATTTTGTTCAATAATTACCTTCATGCCAAATTCTGTGTATGCTTTACAGCAGGATCTGAGCCCTCTTTAATTTTTATTCACCAGTTTTCTGAATCCACATATCTAAAACACAATATGCAGCTTTTTGTCCTACTTCCCAGATTGTATTGCGTACTAGTTTTCCATTGACCTAAACAGTTCCCAACCTGAGAGTGCACTCAATGGCAAGAACCTGATGGAAATAGTATCAGAGGACTGCTAGTTAGTTATAAATCATCCTGCTCACTGCTTGCTTCCTTGTATTCAGTCTGTTTGTCTCCTTTCTTGTCAGCTTGGATAGCAGGTTCTCCAAGGCAGGAGCCATCTTTTTGGTTTCTGTACAGCACCGAACACAGTTGTGGCATTGTCCATGCCTAGACCTCCCATATACTATGGTTATACAAATATGCCCAAGAAAGGGGTTGTTTTTATTTATTTTCCTTGGTGCTCTCATGTCTGCAGCAAGAATTCATCACCTGGTGCAATCCCAGGGTTTTCCATATGCAGCTCTTCCATTGCACAGATTTGCCTAGTGAGTCAGAACAGCTAGTCATAGATGCATTGACAAGAATATTATAATTCGTGTGCCCGGCATAGAAAATGTGATAAGAAGTGACACTTTAACTGAGTGGCTTTCATTGGGATGTGTGTGTGGAGGAGAAGGCAGCATGTGAGATCTGTAGGGGTTTTATTACACTGCATGAAAAAGGTTCTGCAGCTAAAATGCCATCTAACCCTCCCCCCTCTTCCCCTGCCACTTACATTTGATAGCATGTCTTGCATTCGGCTTCTTCCATCAAATGCAGACAGGGAGATCTTGCATTTAAAGCAGTATAGGACTTTCATTCCTCCTGGTTTTGCTTGTAAGCTGATCAAGGTATGATCACTCCCACCTTTTTCCCACCAATATTTTACTTTCAATAAACAAATAGTCTAAAACCTGATAACAGTGGAATTGACGATTTGACTAAATCCTGTTCAGCATTTATGGGGAAGGATGGAAAAAGTGGAATCTTTGTAAGCTGTAGTGCCTTCAGCTTAAAGAAAATAATTAAACTTCTTTAAAGGCTGCTACTCTGGAAATCTGTAGTGACCTGTGTAGCAAGTACCATACTTTGTTTTTACATGACAGCACCCTGTGTTAATAAAGTCCTTTTCAAACTACATCTTAATTATATCAATAACTCTTCCTTTTGAAATAGTCTGTAATTTGTTGGATTAGATCAGTGGCTCTCAACATGAGTGTGGGGTGCAAAGAGATGAGCTAGCCCCGGGGCAAAGAGGTAAGTGCACCTTTGTCTCTGCCTGTCTCCAATGCAAGAGGAGGTAAGCTCATGGAGTTAAGTTCTTGCTCTGCTCCTTCTCTCCCCCTTTCCCTGTGTGAGGAGCTAAACACAGGCTCATCTGTGCATCCAGTGCAACAAGGCATGTATTTTCAGTGGTTGCCTCCTGCAAAGCAGTAAAGCTGCAGCAAAGGAATCACTTCTTCCTCCTGCCAGGAGTTAAGAGCTGCAATAAATAAATTACTGAATTGGGGTGCCATTCAACTGGCAATAATTATGGAAGGCTGCTGAAGCCTAAAGAGATTGAGAACCACTGGACCAGATCAGTGGCACCCAGTCTTGTGACCTTGTGGGCTGGATGAGTGGCCCAATGTTGGTCCACAGGCTGGATCTTATGTAGGGTTGAAGGGTGGGGTTGGACCATGGGCCCGACCCTGTGTGCCTGGATCCAGCTGTGTCCCAGTCCAAGAAATTTGGCAGCAGTTAACAATGTCTCCACTCCCCCACCATCATATTTCTGGACCCTAGGGAACCCCCAAGCTGGATGATGTGGCTTTGCCAGCTAGAGCTGTCTTGTGGGCTTCAGGTTGAACACCCCTGGGCTACATATATACCTATCTGTGCAAGAAAAGTATTGGATCAGAATGTTATTTATTTACACTAGGGGTTGGAAACAGCTGGCCTTTGGAGTCACTGAATTCAGCCCATGAAATTGCAGGGCTTTGTCTGTACCTGTGCCCTTCCTGGGGTTAGGCAGCAAAGACCTGTGCCTGTGCTGCTGCCACCACTTCACCCAGATCCCCTTCTCCCTGGCTGCACCTGGGAGATGGGGTGGGGAGTGGTGTGAAGAAGTCAGGAGCAAGGATACAGCTTCCAGTTGCCTGACTTCAGTACAGCTGTGCTGTAGCCAAAGAGTAGGGTTGGGGGTGGAGGGGAGAAGAGTGGCTGGGGTAAGCAGTGGTGGCATAGGCACAGCTCTGAGTTGCCTAGCCCTGATGTAGTCCCAGGCAAAACCCCCTGCTGCTGATGCTACATGACCTGCATCGAACCAGATTTAGAGTGACCATCAGGCCCATTTTGAAAAGGAGCCCATTCCAAACTGTTCCTATTTTGCATCTTAATCAGTTATTTCTTCCTTTAGAGGCTTCAGACTGGTTTGTCCAGCAGAATTGTTGTCATTCCCTAAGAGTGCAGCCAGTGATCTTGAGAACACATCCTTGATCTCTGCGGTGGTGTCCTGTGTTTTGCATCACTGGCATGAATCTGGAAGCAGGGGGATTACCTTTTTCCTTTTAAAAAATGATTATTTTGTAGTGCTGTGGACAGCAGCCTGTTCGTTACTGCTTCTATCAGTATGAAGAAGCTGTAGGTCTCATTTTTAATCACTTCATTAGTATCTGGGAATAATGCTATCTCTTAACACTGACTGTCTTCAGATGCCATGAACTTCATGATGATAATGTCCACAGACTGTGCTTTCCGTTTCAGTAGCAGCCTCGGCACTGAAATGTTAGCATGCACCTCATTCTCTGCCATCTTGACCTTGGGAACATCTGAGTTTTTATTGAATATTCTCTACAGTCTTTGTTCCTCTCCTTTCTTCATCTCTTGGAACAGCTTGTTTTGGGAGCTTTGACCTTTTGTGCAACTCCATTCATTCTTTTCTCTAGCTTCTTTATTTTGGGTGAAGTCCTGAACGAATGCGTTTTTTCAGAGCCAAGTTGGGACTACCCTGCTTTGTCAGCTCTAACGTTCAAGGTACAGATAAGCTTCATGTGAGCCAACTGCAGCGTGCTATGGTTAAGAAGGATGCACAGAGCTCTCTGCAGGTGGAAAGATAGACATTATTGATAAAGTACATAGAAAGCCTTGAACTTTGGGGATGGTTGGGCACCTGATTCCCATGTTGCTGTGGACCTCCATCCTCTTCTTTCAGCCTGGAATATCTGCTCAGTGAAGCACACTCTTATTGATGCTGGAATTAAAAGTACATCCTCGTATTTCAGAGGCCTGCATCTTGATAGTTTTAGCTTTGTTAAAGGAAAGTCATAACCCTTTAGAATGATACAGGATGCTACCTTAATTTATTTTTGAGATTTGACAGACTTAATTTTGCTCTTTATTAAGTAACACAAGCCAAGCTTTTTGCAGCTCTGTTAGTAGATTTGTGTTATGACCTACACTACAGTGAAGTATCAGTACTTCACTGTAGGTAAACGTGTAGGAGTGCTTTTTGTTGAATTACCGGCCTCTGGTACTGGCAGTGTTGTTAAACTGTACCTTACATTACCAATCAAAAAGACTAGCCATAGCGTGTATATCTGATTATAACAGTTTGTTTCCATCCACACAGTTATGATGAACTTGCTTTTTGATGGGGCAAAGTAGTTCCTGAAAGGGTTTAAACGTAATCAGTTTCTTAGACTGTGTCTTCAATACACATATTTACTAGACACCCTGTTTAAAAAACAAAACAAAACAAAAAATCCCGTTGGCCCTTGACAAAGTTAGTTCTGTACTATTCTATTATAGCTGAAATTTTAAATTGCCCAAATGTATTTCTAAGCAGCCATCTTCATTGCCAGGCGTACCTCTGCAAGTACAGGAGCTACAACATGCAAGAGTCTGAAGTTAGAGGGTTAACTGACTATAGTGTAGAGAATCTTGAATCTCACGCATTGAGAGTTTTCTTTAGACACTTACCGAACTTGCAACCTTCCCAGCAAAAAGTTGTTCAGTATATCCAATTCTTCTTGAATTCTAGACTCTGGACTTCTGTATGACTTTTTTCCTGGTAGCTGGGGAGGTTTTTGAGACAAGGGTTGTAGAATTGTGTTATTAAAGGGCATGCAAAAGAAGTGGGTGTTCGAGATGGTCTGTATTAGTAGGTATTTTTAAAAGAATAATGTTGAAAGCACTACTGAACATCCTTTTATTCATATGTGTTAAATATAACTAGTGACATGAGCTACTGTTCTGTGGTGCCATAAATGTGGGTTGTTTTGTTTTGGGGGGGGTCTTTGGGGTTTTTGGTGGTTGTCTGTCTGTGTTCCTCCCTTCCCCCTCCCATCCTTCCATAAGGCAGTCCTACAAGCCAAATGTGAAATGAATAACTTATTTGGAAGAAAAGTAGGCCTTAAGAGTGAGAGAAAAGGAATAAGGAAAACATCTTATCTGAAAACAATTTGTACTGGGTACACAGGTTAAACAGTAATGTGTTGTCATGGATAAGCAGTTTTAGGTGTCATAAAGGAGGCTAAAGTTCATATGTAAGTGTTGGCTCTGCGGTGAAATGAAACGTGTTGAAAATCCTGGGCAACTTTAAAGGACATATTCATTCTTAAAATGTAGGTAGTTGCAAACAACAAGCTCTCACTCTTCTACATTTTATGGTTGTGTTTGCTGCTTTGAATAGAATCTCAGTAATGTCTTGAAAAAGGAGTTGTATGGTATTCTTTTGCAAGAGTTCTGCCTTACATGGGAAGGGTGACAGGCCAAGTTAGTTCTGCATGTAAGAAAAGCCTGTTTGTAACTATTCCTTTCCACAACAAGAGAAACTTTTTTTGCTCTGTGTAAGAAAAAGCAACAATTGAGTGGCTCTCATTTCTGTTGAGCACTTTTAATATTGGGTAAGTAACTTAGAAGCTGCTTTTTCTTTCTTCCCATCCCAAACATCTGTCACACTGGGTTTATTTTAGGACTTAAGGCTTGAGAGGTTAGCCTTGTGAATGTGTTTAACATATTAGTTCCAGGTCAGTGGTATTTTTCAGTATATGTAGGAAATAAAGACTTCTATCCTATTTGAATCATTTTAATTGCGTGGCCTTGGATGAAATGCAAATATGAGATGATGGAGAATTGAAGGGAGTTTAACAAATGGATTTAACCTGTTTTCTTGTACTCAGCTTAGAGTTCAAATGCTTTGGCTGCTCTGGGGAAAGATGGAAGATTCCTTTCTTTCTGTTATGAAAAATTAGTTGCATGTCAAATTCATAAAATAGAGAAAGCAAATACACACTTATGGTTCTGCTGTCATAAAGGGATTGGGGAAGTGTCTTTGAGGAACAGAAGTGGGTGTGGATGAATATTCTTTTGTCTTTTGGACATAGTATTTCAAGAAGCACTCCTCACATTGTTCTGATTGCAAGCCAATCTTGCATAAAAGTTGATTTCATATTTTCAGGAATAATTTTAGGAGCGCCCTCCACCTTCCCTGATGTAAATGTTGATGTATCTCTGAGGGTTTGTCAAATTTAGGTGTTGGATTATGATTATAGCCTGATTTTGTGGGGGGAGGGGGTCTGAATATAGTTCTGTCCTGTGTATGTTGCATATATTGTGTGTTCTTTAATGGCCTTTGCTTGAGGGAGGAAGAAAAGTTGTTGCTATAGCCTGTTATTACATGTTGTGTATTTCATGTTTCACCATGTATACCTTTTAAAGCAAGCATAAGCTTCACTAGAAGGTTCCCCTCTTATTTTCTGGTGGTCTTTCACAGTTCATCAGGACAAAAATTTGGACAGCGTGTTGCCAATATAATTCCCTGTTTTTGAAAAAGTGTTTTTCATGAGTGTAAACTTTTTACATGTCACCAGCCAGTTTATGTACACATTCTAATCCTCTGATCTGAATAGTGTAAGCAATGGTCTTCAGCCCTTTTAGACTCAAGTCACCCCTTGTTATACTCGGGGTACCTACTGCTTAGAAAATGCTAGCTCTTTGCTTTCACTCTTTCGACTACAAAAAAAATAGAGCAATTATTTTGTTGCAAAGAACTCCTACGACAACAGGTTAGAATATTTCTGACACTATAGTTTCCTCTTTGAAATCTCTAGGTGCATCTAGGCAAGTGAGTACGTGAGGGGTTTTTTGTTTGTTTTTTGTTTTTTGTGTTTTTTTTCCCCTGGGGACAAGTAGTAGCAGCAGCACACCTCCCCTTGTGTTACTGATGCTTGTCCCCAGGAAATGCCTGTACTATGTGCTCTGTGATGTGCAGCAGGTTACTCTGGGTGGGGTAGGGGAGGTTGGGGCCAGCAACTATGCTGGCCCCAGCAGCCTTACCTGGAGTAATAGGGGTCTCCAGGAGATCCAGCTGTGGCACTTCAGCAGAAAGCCTGGCTAGCAGCTGGAGTGTGGCTCTGACCAGCCAAGCTCTGGTTTTGAGTGGAGCATGCTGCCACCATGTGCGCCACCCTACTCTTTTGGGGGCATGGGTTATTTTGACCTTTGGCGTTCCAGGGTCAAATACCCCTGCACTGCAAAGTAGCAGTGTGGGGAAAGCCTGCGTGTGTGGTGCTGGAAGCAGGTCTGCAGTGCCACATACTGCACATCCACACTTGTCTGAATGCACCCTCTGAGTTTTTTATCTTGTGAATTGCATGTCTGTGTTATCCCTAACAGTGCCAATATTATGGGGCACTTGTAAAAGGATCTTACAGGGGTGCTATGGCACCCTTTTTGAGAATCACTACTATATCAAAGTGGCCATTGCATGGTGACAAACCCCAGTTCTGGATGTACGGGATTAGTGGCAGGATGCACAGATTTCATTAGTTCTTTTTGTCTCTACATGAAGTTGAAGGCATTACTTTCTTCCTATTGTATTAAAAATAGCAGGTTGGGATTTTTTTGCTGAACCATTGGAAAATAGATATGCTGTACAAAAACTTCTCAACAGGCATGTGCCAGCTTCAGCAGAAGTCTGATAGTGTCTCCAGGTCAGAGCCAGACAGGAAGCAAGATCCACTCCCATCCCAGAACAACCAGCTGCCTGACAAATGGCAGTTACTGAGGATGTATACGGTCCAGGTTTGAGTCCCTTGCCTGAAATGAGGCCAACCTGGGATTTGAACCTATTCCACATTCCAGGTGAGTGCTATAACTGCCAAGGTATTTGTGGGATGGGAAAATCATTTCCTGTCCAGCTCAACTAAGATGCATCAGACTTGTGCTGCTGCTGCTGCTCTTTGTTTTGTGCACGTGCACACACATGCATGTGGTATCATCTTTTGTATGCACATACATTTGGTTTATACAGAAAATATCGGTAAGAGCTAGGGAGATAACAAAAATATTCAACGAGTTCCTTCATCACCAGCCACATGAAGTGCATAAACTGAATGAGGCCACACTGTTCACCCTGTTTGCCAGTACATGTACTGTATATGTGGAGAGTGCTCTGAGTGCCTACCAGCCATCACATTAAGGGAGCAAGACCGTACAGAAGAAATGCATGCATTCTATTCCTATTTGGGGCTTACCCACAGTTACAAGAATGCTGCCATGCTTTGTTGTTGTCAAAGGCAGCACTAGAGAAACGTGGGGGGGTACCAGATGCATTGGGAAGTACAAGGGGCAAGTTTTGTCCAAGTATCATAGCAAAATGAAGCAGTTGATTTAGCTGTCCGCGTGAGCAGCATGGTCTGCTGAAAGACAATGGACAGTAACCTCTGCCACTAAACCAGATGCCTAGTGTCTCAGGGTGGTGGGAAGCTCAACCTTGAGCTGCTGGTCACAGCATTCAAGAGGCTTTGCCTTCTACGTTTTCTTATCTATTGTGTGTCTGTGTGCTTTGGCATTGAAAGGGGATTTAATCTTGTTTAATGTTTCCCAACCTGGCAATCCTCTTGTGTGCTCCTAAGCACTCTAACGAGACGGCAGAGAAGAGAAGTAATGTATGAGCTTAAAAAAACCTTTGCTTTCTGAACTTCACTGTCTCTTCCTGACCAAGAACTGGATAGCTCCAAAGTCTTGGCCTACATGCAAAGTAGCCTTTTATGCCCTGTTTCATATAACCTCATTATACCCTGGGAGACTTTTACATAGCTCTTGGTAACCCACTCCTGAGAGATGACAATTAAAAAATATTCCTGTTTTGTGTTGCTTTATTACTACTTTTGATTTATCCTGGTTTGTAGCTACTATGCAAATCTTTGCCTTTGCTGGGTAGCCTGGGGCATACAGGAATAAAAATAAATACTACATGCATCTCATTCAGCAGTCTCACCATTCACATGCATGGAGAATGTTGTGAGGAAGCCAGGCATTCGAGCTGCCCATTCAGTGTTTACACTGGACTGGGCATGGGGTGGCTCCTGTGGCATATGCTGTGCTCATCATTGGTTGTGGGCAGCAGTCATGTGTCAGGCTTAAGACTGAGGCTCATCCATTAAGGTAGAGAGTTTTTTTTTTTTTTAATTGTAGTTTTTAGTTTTCTCAAAAGCCTGATAGCTGGGAGTTCGAGAACAATTTCCCCGTGACTCTCCCTTGTTTGCTACACAGCAGCAATAATGACTTTTGCTTCCTCTCTTATGTTGGGTATCTTTTTTTTATCACTGAGCCACTTGATACCATAGCTCAGAGTCTCCTAAGTTCATTCTTATGCCCTTTCCACCTACCCAGATAAGTTACATTGCCAACAGAACACTGTCTATACTGGAATTTTCTTTTGTGTGTTAAGGAAGAGGGGATGATGAGCTCTACATTCAGATGCAAGTTGAATGTTTATTATGTGTGTTTACCTTTGCTACTTTGCTGTTGATCACAGTTCTGTGTCCAGTGAAGATGATTTGGAACTGTGTTAAAAATGGCTTCATGGTGGATGATCTGCTTCTAACGCTGGCCTTAAACGGAGAGTAGCAGATTGTGACAGTGGCACATAGCAGTAATTGTTGGATATGAAGTGTCTTGCTTTGCCACAGTTCTTGAAGTTGTGTCCTAACCTATTCAGAATGCAATACCAACAGAACTGCAAATCATCATCTCTTAAGTTTCTAACTAGTAAAGCTGAGTGGGGCAGCCACTACAGGGATTATAGAATACAGTGCATAACTAATATGGGTACATCATTGGTAACTACAAAACAATGGGAAGGCATAGATCGATATTAGCTGGGAAGGGGAGAGGAAGAAGAAATTCCAAGCCTTGTCGCAATTAAGCTAAGATTGCTTAGTGATCTGAGATTAAAGGAGGCGAGTTGAGTCTTTCGGTTTGAGTCTAGTGGAGGACACTAACTCAGGAGTTTTTTATTTTCTTCAGGTGTGAAATCCATGCCTGTCTCAGCTTGGGTCAGCAGGATACTATTGATTGCAGATCTGTGGGTTTTTGGCGTTCTCTTAATCTTTTTATAGTCTTGATTACAAATGCTTTGAATAATGGTGAAGAATTACATTTTTTCTTCTAAATATTGCACTGACAACTGAGAAAATTCCTTAGGACCTACAAAGGAAAACAACAGATGCTGCTATATAAACACTTTTACTGCTGTGTATAGTTTTGCTAGTCCAGTATCCTGGGTCTACATAACTATTACATGGATCCTAAAACTAAAATTAAGTTGTTGAACAAGAATCGGTTTTAGCAGCACCAAAGGTACTGCAAAAAGACATTGCCAGGTATAGACATTGCCAGTTGCAAAGTATAGGGTTCATATTAAATTCTGTGGTAGTGAGTTTTTACTTTTAATAGCTCTTCAGTGTTAGAATCCTGAAATAAGATAGATTAATATAATGTTAAGGATCTGAAACTGAAATTCCTTTTAAATTGTTTAGTTTTTGTCAGTAAAGCTAGATGGTAAAAAATAATTTAGAAATTTGAAAGCATCTGGTGCTGTGTTGCAGGGGTTTAGGTTGCAGCCGTGTTGGTCTAAGGACATGGGCAGACAAGGTTCCTTGGAACAAGATTACAACTTGGAATACAGGCCCAAAGATATTACTGACCTTATGCACTTCATCCTCACACACAACAATTTCACTTCTAATAATCAGCACTTCCTCCAGATGATGGGAACAGCAGTGGGCACTAAAATGACCCCACAGTATGCCAACCTTTTTATGAGACTTCCTCAAGAACTGCACCATCAAACCCTTGCTATACTTAAGATACATCAATGACATCTTCATCATTTGGACTGACAACCTGCAATCTCTGAGTTGTATCAGAAATTCAACAGTCCCCATCCCTCCATCTGTCTTGCTTTAGAATACTCCAGCACCAACATCTCCTTTTTAGACACAATGATCAGTATCCAGAAGGGTAAAATACAGACCACGTTATACAAGAAACCCACAGACCAACATGTATATCTGCACAGAACCAGCAATCACCCTAAACACACCAGAAAAGCTGTGATATGCAGCCAGGCCCTAAGATATCATCGCATTTGCACTGAAAAGAACACCCAGGATTGCCACCTCACCAATCTTAAAAAAGCTTTCACCCAGCAAGAACACTCCTCCAGAGAGGTAGATCGCACATTTGTAAGAGCCACCTGGATACCATGTGAAAATCTGCTGCAGTACAGAAGAAAACCCCCCACAAATCGCACACTTCTGGTTATGACATATCACCCCTCCCTTGAACCTGTATGGAAAATCCTCAAAAAAATTGCAACTCATACTAGACAGAGACCCTGTTCTTAAAAAGATCTTCCCAGAGCCACCCATCCTAGCCTTTAAACAAGCACCGAACCTCACCAACCTCATCACCAGAAGCAAACTTCCTCAAGCCCAGAAGATATCAAAAGGATCCAGACCGTGTCATGACAAGAAATGCAAAACCTGCCCACACATCTCCACCACCCCCACTATTACTACACCCCACAACAGAGCCATCAGCATCCCAGGATCTTACAGCTGCACC